>CM046668.1:48904165-49537081 GCA_025594165.1 Tamias sibiricus
CAGGTGTGCACAACTGTACCTGGCAATGTCTCTCTTTAGTCTTTATTTTATTTGAGTCTTCTCTTTCTTCCCCCAAGTCTAGCTAAGGCTTTATTGATATTTTTTGCCTTTTACAAAGTGAACTTTTAGTTTTGTTGATTGTTAACATTATTTTCATATTCTCTAATTGATTTATTTCTGCTCTAATATTTATTTTCTTCTAACTTTGGGCTTAGTTTATTCTTCTTTATCTAATTCTTTGTGGCATAGCTTGTTAATTTGAATATTTTCTTTCTTAATGTAGGTATGTAAGGCTAAAACTTTCCTTTGGTACTGTTTTTGCTATGTCTCCCAGGTTTTGGCACGTTGAGTTTCTTTTTTTTTCTCTTCTTTTTTTTTTAATTAAATTTAATTTGTTATATATGCTTTTAGAGTGCAATTCCTTTCATATTACATATAAAGAGCACAGTTTTCCAAGTCATTGGTTTTACACAGAGTATTTTCATACCATTTGAGTTTTTATGCATGCACTTAGTATATTGATGTCCAACTCCTTCTGCCATTGTTTCTATCCCCTTGCCTCTTTCCCTCCCCTTCCCCCTTTTTTCTATTAAACATTCTTTCATTCCTCTCATCCTCCCTCCCTTGCCACTATAATTCAGTATCATCATAGCAAAGGAATTAATCAACCTTTGGTTTTCTGGGATGGGCTGACTTCACTTAGCATTATTTTCTCCAACTCCATCCATTTACCTGCAAATGCCATGATTTTATTCTCTTTTAGTGCTGAGTAGTGTTCCATTGTGTATATATACCAAAGTTTCCCTATCCATTCATCTATCGATGGGCATTGGGGTTATTTCCACAATCTAGCTATTGTGAATTGTGCTGCTATGAACATTGATGTGGCTGTGTCCCTGTAGTATGCTATTTTTAAGTCCTTTGGGTATAGACGGAGGAGTGGGATAGCTGGGTCAAATGAAGTTTCCATTTCAAGTTTTCTAGGAATCTCCATACTGCTTTCCAAATTGGCTGCACCAATTTGCAGCCCCACCAACAATGTAAGAGTGTGCCCTTTTCCCCACATCCTCACCAGCATTTATTGTTGTTTCTGTTTTTGATAGCTGCCATTCTGACTGGTGTGAGATGAAATCTTAGAGTAGTTTTGATTTGCATTTCCCTAATTGCTAGATATGTTGAACATTTTTTTCATATATTTGTTGATTGATTGTTTATCTTCCTCTAAGAAGTGTCTGTTCAGTTCCTTAGCCCATTTATTGATTGGGTTGTTTGCTTTTTTGGTGTAAAGGTTTTTGAGAGCTTTATATATATTTGAAGTTAATGATCTGTCTGATGTGCATGTGGTAAAGATTTTCTCCTATTCTGTAGGTTCTCTGTTCACCTCACTGATTGATTCTTTTGCTGAGAAGAAGCTTTTTAGTTTGAATCCATCCCATTTATTAATGTTTGGTTTTAGTTCTTGTGCTATAGGGGTCTTATTGAGGAAGTTGGGGCCTAATCCAACATGTTGGAGATTTGGGCCTAATTTTTCCTTTATTAGGTTCAAGGTCTCTGGTTTAATTCCTAGGTCCTTGATCCACTTTTTGAGTACAATTTTGTGCATGGAGAGAGATAGAGGTTTAATTTCATTTTATTACATAAGGATTTCCAGTTTTCCCAACACCATTTGTTGAAGAGGCTGTCTTTTCTCCAATGTATGTTTTTGGCACCTTTGTCTAATATAAGATAACTGTAGGTATGTGGGTCAGTCTCTGTGTCTTCTATTCTGTACCATTTGTCTACTGGTCTATTTTGGTGCCAATACCATGATGTTTTAGTTACTATTGCTTTTAATACAATTTAAGGTCTGGAATAGTAATGCCACCAGCTTCACTCCTCTTGCTAAGAATTGCTTTGGCTATTCTGGGTCTCTTATTTTTCCAGAAGAATTTTATGATTTTTTTGTATTTCTATGAGGAATGACATTGGGATTTTGATTGGGATTGCATTAAAATTGTATAGTGCTTTTGGTAGAATATTCATTTGACAATATTATTTCTACCTATCCATGAACAAGTTAAATCTTTTCGTCTTCTAAGATCTTCTTTAATTTCTTTCTTTAGTGTGCTGTAGTTTTCATTGTACAGGTCTTTAACTTCTTTTGTTAGGTTGATTCCCAAGAATTTTATTTTATATTTTTTACATTATAATAAATGGGGTATTTTCCTAGTTTCTCTTTCTGAGGATTTGTTGCTGATGTACAGAAATGCCTTGGATTTATGGGTATTGATTTTACATCCAGCCACTTTGCTGAATTCATTTATTAGATTTAGAAGATTTCTGGTGGAGTTTTTTGGATCTTCTATGTATAGAATCATATCATCTGAAAATAGTGATAATTTGAGTTCTTCTTTTCCTATCCAAATCCCTTTTATTTCTTTTGTCTGTATAATTGCATTGGATAGGGTTTCAAGAACTATGTTAAATAATAGTGGTGAAAGAGGACATCCCTGTCTTGTTCCAGTTTTTAGAGGGAATGCTTTCAGCTTTTCTCCATTTAGGATGATGTTGGCCTGGGACTTAGCATAGACGGCTTTTACAACGTTGAGGTATGTTCCTGTTATCCCTATTTTTTCTAGTGTTTTGAACATGAAGGGGTGCTGTATCTTGTCAAATGCTTTTTCTGAGTCAATTAAGATGATCATATGATTTTTATCTTTGAGTCTATTGATGTGGTGAATTACATTTATTGATTTCCTTATGTTGAACCAACCTTGCATTCCTGGAATGAACCCCACTTGATCATGATGTACTATTTTTTTGATGTGTTTTTGTATTCGATTTGCCAGAATTTTATTGAGGATTTTTGCATCTATATTCATTAGTGATATTTGTCTGAAGTTTTCTTTCTTTGATTTGTCCCTGCCTGGTTTTGGAATCAGGGTGATATTTGCCTCATAGAATGAGTCTGGAAGGGTTCCCTATTTTTCTATTTCATGGAGTAGTTTGAGAAGTATTGGTGTTCTTCTTTAAAGGTCTTGTAGAACTCTGTTGTGCATCCATCTGGACCTGGGTTTTTCTTGGTTGGTAGGTTTTTGATGGCATCCTCTATTTCTTTGCTTGAAATTGATCTATTTAAGTTGTGTATGTCTTCCTGATTTAGTTTGGGCATATTGTACATTTCTAGAAATTTGTCGATGTCTTCATTATTTTCTATTTTGTTGGAGTATAGATTTTCAAAATAATTTCTAATTATCTTCTGTATTTCTGTAGTGTCCATCATGATGTTTCCTTTTTCATCACATATATTGGTAATTTGAGTTTTTTCTCTCCTTTTCTTAGTTAGCATAGTTAATGGTTTATCAATTTTATTTATTTTTTCAAAGAACCAACTTTTGGTTCTGTCAATTTTTTAAATTGTGTTTTTTGTTTCAATTTCATTGATTTTGGCTGATTTTAATTATTTCCTGTCTTCTACTGCTTTGGGGGTTAATTTGTTGTTCTTTTTCTAGGTCTTTGAGGTGTAATGTTAATTCATTTATTTGCTGACCTTTTCTTCTTTGAAGGAACGAACTCCATGCAATGAATTTTTCTCTTAGTACTGCCTTCATAGTGTCCCAGAGATTTTGATATGTTGTATTGGTGTTCTCATTTACCTCTAAGAATTTTTTAATCTCTTTTTGATGTCTTCTGCAAACCACTGTTCATTCAATAGCATATTTTTTAGTCTCCAGGTGTTGGAGTAGGTTTTGTTTCTTATTTTATTATTAATTTCTAGTTTCATTCCATTATGATCTGATAGTATGCAGGGTAGAATCTCTACTTTTTAATATTTGCTTAGAGTTGCTTTATGGCATAATATATGATCTATTTTAGAGAATGACCCATGTGCTGCTGAGAAGAAAGTGTACTGACTCATTGATGGATAATATACTCTCTATATATCAGTTAAATCTAAGCTATTGATTCTATTATTGAGTTCTACAGTTTCTTTGTTTAGCTTTTGTTTAGAAGATCTATTCAGTGGTGAAAGCGGTGTGTTAAAGTCACCTAGAATTACTGCGTTGTGGTCTATTTGGCTCTTGAACTTGAGAAGGGTTTGTTTGATGAACGTGGATGCTCCATTATTTGGGGCATATATATTTATGACAGTTATTTCTTGTTGATGTATGATTCCCTTAAGTAGTATGAAATGTCCATCTTTATCTCTTTTGTTTACTTTTGGTTTGAAGTCTACTTTGTTTGATATGAGGATGGAAACCCCTGCTTGTTTACGTAGTCTGTGTGAGTGGTATATTTTATCCCAACCTTTCACCTTCAGTCTGTGGGCATCTTTTTCTATGAGATATGTCTCTTGAAGGCAGCATATTGTTGGGTCTTTTTTAAAAATCCAATCTATCAGCCTATGTCTTTTAATCGGTGAGTTTAGGCCGTTAATGTTCAGGGTCATTATTGAGATATGATTTGTATTACCAGTCATTTTAAATTTTATTTTATTTTATTTTATTTTTGGTGTTTAGCTTGACTTGATTTCTCCTATGGTTAGCTTTCCTTTATTGTTATCCTTCCCTTTGAAGGTTTTCATTGTTGTTTTTTAATTCCTCCTCATGGAATATTTTGCCAAGGATGTTCTGTAGTGCTGGCTTTCTTGTTGTAAATTCTTTTAGCTTTTGTTTATCACTGAAGGTTTTTATTTCATCATCAAATCTAAAGCTTAATTTTGCTAGATATAAGATTCTTGGTTGGCATCCCTTATCTTTTAGAGCCTGGTATATGTTGTTCCAGCCTCTACTTGCTTTGAGGGTCTGGGTTGAAAAATCTGCTGTGATGCGAATTGGTTTTCCTCTATAGGTTATCTGATTTTTCTCTCTTATGGCCTTTAATATTCTATCCTTATTTTGTATGCTAGGCATTTTCATTATAATGTGCATTGGTGTAGATCTGTTGTGATTTTGTACATTTGGCGTCCTATATGCTTCTTATATTTGGTTTTCAAATTCATTCTTCTTGTTTGGGAAAGTTTCTGATATTATTTCATTAAAGAGATTTTGCATTCCTTTAGATTGATTTTCTGCACCTTCCTCAATTCCAATAAATCTTATATTCAGTCTGTTAATGGTATCCCATAATTCTTAGATATTTTGTTCATGGTTTTTTACTATCTTCACTGTGTGGTCAACTTTATTTTAAATATTATATATTTTGTCCTCATTTTCTGAGGTCCTATCTTCCAAGTGTTCCAATCTATTGGTGATACTATCTATTGAGTTTTTTAAATAGCCTATTGTTTCTTTCATTTCAAGTATTTCTGTTTTTTTTTCTCAGACTCTCTTTCTTGAAGTAATATTTTGCTACCTGTATTTGTTCTCTTATCTCTTTGTTGGTGTGATCAATGGTTGCCTGTATTTGATTACTTATCTCTTTGTTGGAGAGATCAATTTTTGCCTGTATCTGCTCACTTAGGTCATTTTTAAATCCCGAATCATTTTAATTATGTATGTTTGGAATTCCTTTTCTAACATTTCACCTACTGGGCTTTCTATGGATTCTATTGCTGTAGTATCTTGGTTTGTTTGGGGCATTTTCCTCCCTTGCTTTTTCATCATATCTCTGTGTTTTCCTCTCTTGCAGTGTACGTCTGAGGTATTCCTGTTTCTGTCTTATTGTCTTATATCATCCCTACAGGTTACCTGATGCATAACTTCTAAGGGAAAGATAAATATTACAGCAGTCAAAGTACCCAACATATTGCCATATATCATTTAGTTTCTATTTTTATATTTACAATTTTGACACTTTAGCCATAAATGATGAGATCAATTATCTTCTACCATTTATTCAGTATATTTGTGTGGTGGTTCACAGTATCTAATGGTAGAAGGGGGCACTTATGGGGTGGCTAAAACGTTTGTGAGGATGGATGTGAGAAGATAGAGGTATTAGATTATTTAACTAGTGAGAGGGTAATCATGGGAATTAGGGTGTTAGTAGGAGAAACAAAAGATAGGTATCCCCATATAATATTCCCTGTTTCTAGGCCTGGGGCCTGTTCCCTGACCTGTAGGCAGAGGTGGAGAATACCTGTGGCTCCTGAGTGGGTGGGCAGAGCTGGGAACGCTTCTAGGCGTTCTGAGCTAGAATGCTTCTAGGCAGGCAGAGCTGGAATGCTTGCAGGCAGCCCTAGCGGGAACCCTTGTGGGCCAGGGCTTGTTCCCCACCATCTCCAGCTGGGATGGCATCTCCAAGGTGGGCGGGCCAAGCTGGAACCACATGTTGAGTTTTTATTTTTGTTTGTTTTGAGATACTTTCAAAATTCCATTTTGATTTTGGTTTTGACTTAATGGGTGATTACAAGTTTGTGGTTTAGTTTTCATACATTTGTGGGTTTTCCTATTCTCTTATTGTTAGGAGTTTTTAGTCGAATTCCATTGTGGTCAGAAAATACAGTAGATGTAAGTTCAAGCTACTAAAAATTTGTTAAAACTTATTTTATAACCTAATTTGATCGATCTTCCCAAATGAACTGTGTGCACTTGAGAAGAATATGTATTCTTCTGCTGCATTTTGTCTGTAGTTTTATGTAAGTCTGCTTTTTCTTTATTGATTTTCTGTCTAAATGTTTTATCCATTATTGAAAGTAGCATATTAAAGTCCTCTATTATAATTCCATTGCTGTCAATGCTTCTCCTCATAACTGTCAATATTTGTTTTATATGTTTATATGTTCTGACATCAGGTACCCATATATCAAGAATTGTTGTATCTTCCTAGTGAATTAACCCTCTTATCAATATAAAATGAACTTCTTTGTCACTAGTGACAATTTTTGACTTATAATTTGCTTTGTCTGTTAAAAATATAGCTACCATTGCTTTTTTTTAGGTTACTATTGTATGGAATGTCTGTTTCTATTCCTTAGCTTTCAGCTTCTGTATTGTCTTAAATATAAAGTAAGTTTCTTGTAGATGGCATATAGTTGGATTGTTTCTAAATAAATTCTATTCAGCTACTCTCTATCTTTTTATTGAGCAGTTTAATCTTTTTACATTTAAAGTAATTATTGATAGGGAAAGATTTGTTATTGCTAAATTAACTTTTGTCTTGTCATTGTTTGTCTCTCTTTCTCGATCTTGCTGTTTTCATTTTTATTTTATTGGGATTTTCAAAAACCAACAGTCTTTAAACCAAATAGTTCCTGCTATGATCTCTACAATGTTGTCATAATAAACAGAAATTATATGATCAGTTATTGTCTACAATGACAACAGTAAGTTTGAAAAAGTATTTACAATTTCAAGAGGTAGACAAGGAGTGAACAGAACTGATGTAGAATATGATGATTATGAGGGAGGAAGAGATAGAATAGAAATAAAAATTAAAGAGCAAAAGAGAGAACAATAGAGATTGGCTGTTAGCAGAAGAGAGAAAGAGATTCAAGGGAAACAGATAAGTGAGAGGAAAAACATAAATTTTTTAAAAATTAAAAATACAAAATTATACAAAACAAAACTGAAATATACTAATCAGACTTCCTAGTCCTCAGAAAATTAATGCAAGAAAAATAACTGATTTCAAAAATGGTAGCAATGAGAAAATAAAAACAAAACAAGTATGGATATATATAAAGGTCCATGATCAAGATAAAAAATTGAAAGAAAAAAAAAAAAAAAAAAAGCTTGATGAAAAGTTAAAGAATAGTTTCTTTTGGAGTTCAAAAGATTCTTAGCTTCCCTTCCCAGCAGTTAGGTGGGGTGTCTTTGATCCTTTTTACTTTTTATTTTGTATAAACTTTATGGGTATTTACTTTTAAGTTACTATTGGTTTTCTATAAAATGTTTTATTGTTACAATAGTTTAAGTTTATAAAATCTAATTTAAGTTTTTCATCTAACTTTCCTTGCATTAAAACCCCACAATTTTACCTCCTTTTCCTCCAATGTTATTTGTTACTGATGTCATCACCATTTACCTATGTTTGTTTTATATATCCATTAACATAATTTTTCTTATATTTTAAATACTTTTGTATTTTAACTTTTATACTAGACTTAAAAATGATTTGCCTGCTGCATTACACTAATACAGTATTCTGTATATATGGTAACTAGTTTTTCTTTACTGGAGATTGAACCCAGGGCCTTGTACATACTAGGCAAGTACTCTACCATTAAGCTACATTACCTTTTAGATCTTTACTACTATCTTTCATACTTTTTAATGCTATCATTCTGCTATTCAGCATTATTTTATTTCAACTTGAAGAACTCCATTTATTGTTTCTTGCAAGGCAAGTCTGGTTATGAGGAATAATGTTTTTTTTTTTTTTTTCTTTCTTTGCTTTTTTAAGAAAGTACTGCTACAATTTGAGTATGTCTCTGTTATGGTTTGGATTTAGAAATGTTTATGAAAAAGCTGATGATCCCCAATGCAGCATGATTCAGAGATTGGGCTTGTAGGCAGTGATTTGGGCTATAATCTCATTAGAGGATTAATCCATTTGATGAATTAATAGTATGAATGAATTACTGGATGGTTACTAGGCAGGTGGGGTGTGGCTGGAGGAAGTGGATAATTGGAGGCATGTCTTTGCATTATGTATATCCCTGGCCTCTTCTCTCTTTCTCTGTCTGCTTCCTGACTACCATGAACTAAGAAACTCCTCTGCTATACCCTTCAACCATAATGATCTGCCTCTCCTCAGACCCAGTTCAATTGAGTTGGCCAACCATGGACTGAACCTCTGAAACCATGAACCTAAAATAAATGCTTCCACCTGAAATTTTCTTGTTAGGTATTTTGGTCATAGCAACAAAAAGCTGAGTAGCACAGAAATTGGTATAGGGAGTGGAATCATTACTGTTACATCCCTGATCATGTTGTTGAAAGTCTTCAGAACTGGCTTGTGGAAGGAATTTGAAAAGATTTGGAGAAGCAGGCTAGAGAACCCTTAGAAGGTTGTAAGTAGAGCTAAATAGATGATTCTGATAGGAGCTCAGACAACCAGAATGTAGATAGAAATATGGACAGTAAAGACTGCTCAGAAGGTTTCAGATGGGAACAAGGACTCTATTGGGAATTGGACTAAAAGCTATCCATGATACAGTCTGATTGTCGGAATATTACAAGGGTTGAAGTCTTTAGCCCCCCTGTACCCGGGATGGACCTCTCTTGTTCAGCAAAAGAGGCCAGAGAGGCCTACCCCAACAATGAGACTAGATTGGGAAAGTAAAGGCCACTGATATCCCCTCCCCTGCCTTTAGAAGGCCCAGGAACATACCAGGGAGCCTGGTCACCGATCAGTGCAGGAACTTGGTTTATTGAGGAAGTTGGACGGTCTTATAGAGGACATGGGCCAATCAGCAGAAAGATCATAGGGACACATAAGGAGCATGGGCGGATGCCATTGGCGGAGCCATTGGCCTATCCTTGGGGTGGTTTCAGTTCTCACAGCCACACCCCCTGCTTAGCCTAGGTCCTGTAACAGGGCGTGGTAATGTGGCAAGCAGCCAGAAAGCCAGAGCTTTTCCATCCCCTTGGCAGACAGTGTAAGGTCCCGACATCTGATGAAATCCTTGTCTACATTTTGGCCATATCCTGAGACTTTATGTAAATTTGGATTTAAAGGTGATGGACTGATTAATTTGGTGGAGGAAATTTCAAGGCAACCCAGCATTCAGGTGATGGCATATACTATTGGCAGAAAGTAAAGAGGAAAAATTTGAAAAAATTGCAATTTGGCCAGAAAAATGCATGTAATGAGGATGTGGTTGTTGAAGATATTTGTACTATTAGAGTAAAACCAAGTACATAGCACAAACATTATGGGAAGGATGACTTGAGGGCATCTCAGGAATCAGAAATATCATGTCCTGTGGCATCTCTCACACTATGTTGGAATTGAGCCCAGGTCCCCCCCCCCCCATTAGCTCGGGGGGTGGGGTTCAAAGCCAAGTTATTCCTCATTTATGCAAATGAGTTTGAACCCGAGTTCCTTCGGGTTAATTCGGGGAGTTGAACTTGGTTCCTCTTTGCTTGACAAATGCTACTCTTGTGCAGCGCTATAAGAGTTAACTTTGTATATGTTCTTGCTACTTCTTATTCTTACTGTTCCACCTTTTGTTCTCGCATGTGGCCACCAAATGTCGCTATCTTAATAGAATGAAACTGATTCGGAAACTTAAAGCCTTGTGGAATCTGTGGCTAGAATTTTATTAACATTCCCATTATTATTATTATTATTATTATTACTATTTTTATTACTAAATTAATTACTATAGAGAAGCAGCTTAATCAATGCCAATTATTTTAACCTCTTTTGCTATAATCATTATGCACCAAGAAGAGGCTATTAGAGCCTCTTTGTAGTTGAAAGGGACTTCTTTTGTTTTCAGGATAACTTAGAATAGTTACATAGAAGTTAGTTAAGACAAAGTCCTTCAGGACTAGCATCTGGCTATGCCTCCCTTTTTTCCTGCCCCTAGACTGTAAACAAGACCATGATAGAAAACGCTTTGTATTCCAGGCAGTTGTGCAGGTGTGCAGGGGGAATGGTTAAAAGGAATTCTTAAGAAGACAAATTTGAACTCAGACTACTGCAGATAAACGTAACAAAATCGCAGAAGATTCAAAACAGTATGTTTGTATAAAACCTTGAGAGGTTAGGTAAACGATAAGAATGTTGCTGCTTCCCTGGGTCTTGTGACTGTATGTAAAAAAATAGAATATGTGCTGCCTTAAAGTGTGTTTATATACTTGCAAGAAAGAAAAATAAAGCAGAGGGATTTTTGCAACCTGACTTGTGTATATCCCTTCCATTATGCTGACTTTCTTCGCCAGCCTGATCGGATTAACCCTTTCCATTACTGCGGAGGCCAGCCCCCCCGCAATGCCCATCATAGGCTCAAGGTTGTAAAAGAGGAAACTCATTTGAGAAGAGACCTTGGGGGCATCCTTCTCACATAGGGGTGCCTAGGAAGTTGTTTCCCCAGGATTCATTTCACTATGGTGAATCACCCACTGTCTAGGGGTCAATGGCAGCCATGAGCCAAGGGGGCCCAGCTACTGCTTGAGCTGGCAGCAGACATTGGCGTTGTCCACATAATTCTGCTTCTGCAGAAATTCAGGATGCTGGAATTAGGATGTAATGAACAGTTCCACTGAAATTTCAAAGGAAGGCCTGGGAATTCAGGGTATGTGTAGCAGGGCCAGAATCTGGTGAACATCCCCTGAGAGGGAAATACATGAAGTTGTGAGAATGAAGTGGAAGCTACATTGGAGACCCCAGGAATTAAGAGATGCCAGGAATGTAGAACATCTATTGAGAAAATCTGTTGGTTGTGGACAGAGCCAAATCAAGAGAAGGCCATGTGGACTACAACTTGCAAGGCCATAGGAGTGGGGCTGTCTAAGATCTTTGGAGAACACATCTTGCCACCATGTGAACCTAATGCCAAATGTGGAACTATAAGACTTGTTTTCCCAGCTGGGTTTTGGTCTTGCTTTAGTCCCTTTCCTTCTTTCTGTGCTCCTATTATTCCCTTTTGGAATGGAACCATTGACTCTGTGCAAATGTATATTCAATGTATATAACTTGCTTTTGATTTTTACAAGGATCACAGCCAAAAGTTTCACTCAAGTCTCAGAAGAGACTTTGGATTTGGAATTTTGAGCAATGTTGAACTGTTAAAACTATTGGAATTCTTGAAGATGGACTGAATGCAGTTTGCATTGTGAGTTATAAACTTTTGAGGGAAAGATTGTTGAATGTTATAGGGCCATAGAAGCTCCTACTGAGATTACAAAGGAAAGTCTGGTAATCCAGGTAGTTTAGAGCCCCTGCAGAGAGTACCCAATGAGGCGATGACTTCTGCAACTGTGGGAGTAGAGCCAAAGAAAGAGGACCAGGAAGGTAGGATGATCAGCAATGTGCCATGAAGCCCAAGAGAGCAGACTTGTATATGGAAACCAGCAAAACTATAAGGATGGGGTTACCCAAGGCATAGGGCCCATGCTGCATCACAGTGTGCACAAGATGTTGCTCTTGGAGTTTAGGACTTACTGTCCTCCATGCCAATTTCAGTAATGTTTGGGGATGATTATTTCTTTCTATGTATTTATCTCTTTTATCCTATTTTGCAATGGTAATGTCATCATATGCCTTTCTAACTATTTTACCTTGAATGTAATAACTTCCAAGGGGCTGAAAATTGAAAGAGATATTGAGTGATCCTGGTATGGTTAAGACTTTGGGACCATTAGGGATAGAATAAGTACATTTTGCATCAAGAGATGGACATGAATTTTGAGAGCCAGGGGCAGAATGTTATAATTCAAGTGTGTACTAGAAGGTTTATATGTTGTACATTTAATCCCCAGTATAGTGATGTGGCAGGTGTTGGGAAGTTTAAGACATGGGTCCTAGTAGGAAGGGTCCTTAGATCATTGGATGAACTGCCTTTGGGAGGGATTAAGGTAGCCCTCATACTTGTGAGAGCAAGCTGATAGTAGCGAGTCCAACCCCTGAATAACTCTCTGACTTCCTGTTTGGAGATGTATCTCTTCTTCTTGATGTACTCCTGCCATTGTCATTAACCATGAGAAGATGATACTTGGAGGGTGGAGTTGGGGGAGCCCTCATCAGAGTGTCTATGTAATATTATTTCGATTTTCAGCATACCAAACTGAAAGCTAAAAATACCTCTTGTCTTTATAAAGTTAGCCTACTTAAGTATTTCAATATAGCAACAGGAAATTAACTAAAATATGTACCAAGTTTATTTTTACTTAAAGTCTTTCACCTTTTCTTCAGATGCCCCTCTTCCACTTCCTTTTCTTTCTCTTCCTCCTCCTCCTTCTTTTTCTTCATCATCATCATCATCATTGTGTCCTCCATTCTTAAATATTACTCCTTTAGACAAGGTCTTACTTGATCATCTAAGTTCAGATGAAGCATAGCTCACTCCCCTTTCAACTTATTTTATCTTAATTTATTTTGTCCATGGTGCTGATGATTTGCTGGGGTTTGTGGTGTTTATGGATGATATACAAGCACTCTGCCACTGAGTAATGCCTCCAGCCTCATCCCCAGCTATCAGTCTCTATTTCTTTTACTGCTTTCTTTTCTTCACAGAAATGATCATTTCTGGATATTATATAATTATTTGTTTTTTTAAATTTTTTAAATTAAAAAAATTTTTTTCCCCTTTAGTATCTTCATAGGCTTAGCCTAATGCCTAGTTCAGTTAGGATTCAATCAAAACATAGGCAAACCAAGGCAAACTTTAGGCATCACTTTGAGGAAACTTTGACAATTTCAAATGAAGTTTAGTGTTTGAAGTGTTCTCTTTTGCTCTGGTTCTTCATTTTGCTTTTTTGCAGAGCTTCAGCTTAAATGAAATCTGCTTTCAATTATTAAAAGCATAATATTAAGTAATTTAACCTAAATACATTTAAATTAGTAAGTTTAATAAATTTGATCAAATTTACCATTTAAGTGTACTTTCATATGCAATCTGCCTGATAAAATTTATATGGCACAGCTATGCTTTTCCTCTACATATTTTCAATTGAATTAAGTCCCGTCACTTAAAAGACACTGGTAAATAGAAAGA
This sequence comes from Tamias sibiricus, assembly GCA_025594165.1. Classification (NCBI taxonomy): domain Eukaryota; kingdom Metazoa; phylum Chordata; class Mammalia; order Rodentia; family Sciuridae; genus Tamias; species Tamias sibiricus. Next base: position 48,917,754 of record CM046668.1, read on the forward strand.
TTTATGCAAACACAAGTGTTCTCACTTCATGTAATATATATATATATATATATATATATATATATATATATATATATTCCAAAACATGATCTGAAATAAATTTATGGCAATTTTAAACTGATTTCAATATATTTGAAAAGAGATTCCTTATGCATAAAAATTGCACTCTAAAAACTTTTATAAAACAAGAGTTTTATACCATGAATAATTGGTCTCTAAATTTTACTACTTTAATAATCTTAGGAAAATCTTAATATATTGAACTCCTTTTTACATGTAAAAAAGAATAGTTCTAAAAATAATGATAATAACAATAAAATGATCATAATCATGAGGTAATTATAAAATGAAATAAAATAATTATGAGATAACACATTTTAGTGCACAATACTTTTTAAAAGTAGAAATTATCTTTAAAATAAAAACATAATATATGAGTGACTATGGTTATAGGTACCATTATAGAACAAGAGAAAAGTTTATTTTATTTCTAAATAAGAAAACCATTTGAACTGAAAGTTATAGAAACTTTTCCAGCTGAAAATTAATTAGTATTTAGATACATCTAATTAGCAAATTTTGGCAATCAAAGTCAATTTTATCATCACTTTTACTTTTTCTCAGTTTTAATTTTGAATGAATTGCTTTCCTAGTAACTTAGATATTATTTTCTGAAAGTTTTCTTTTGTGTTGACAAGGTAAAAATGAGTCTCTGTGCTCAAGACCCCGGGCTTCATCCTCAGTGTTGAAAAAAATGTATGTTTTAAGATGTTAATTACAACTTACAGTAAAATGAGTCAACAAGATCCTAAGAAGAAATACCTTCTTTGTCCATGCAGCCCATCCTTATTTTGCCCAGTCTATGACAGAAATAATGTTATACTTCTTTACTTAAATCATAAGGATAAAAGACCGTATACTGTATACTTAACCTCTTGCCAGAGATTAGTCTTCCTGAGAAGGCTCTCCATATATTTCTGAAAATTTCCCCTGAAAGGCCCTGCTTCTTAACATATGACTCCAGAACAAGATCCTCAGAGTCTTAGATTTTTTTTTTTTTCCAACCAGGCTGTTAGCTCTGTTGCTGAAGATGATTGTGAAATACGAAATATGAATTCTACTGTAAAGCATGTGTGTGCTAGCGATGCCACTTCCTCCTGTTAACTTATAAAGGACAGTTTTGGCTACCCTTTTCTGCTGCTTAGGTATTGTCTGCTTCAAAAGCCAGGCCCTGAACTGCCCTGTTGTGACTGCCAAGGGCATCCTGTCTCCTGCCCTGCTGCTGACAAAGAGCAGAAGTTCACTGCCAGCACTTACCTCCCCCACTGCTCATGTGGTCATGAGACTGTGATCCCATTTTAGGAATCACCCCAGGGTTTTTTACTCTTTGATGTTCACGGGGCCTCTCTGGTTCCAAGCCCTGGGATACAGTCCCTCCTCCATCAACAGTTCAAATTCCTATCTGACAATCTACCCCAGGGTGAACTACTACTTGAGATAATTGACAGTGAGAATAACCTTTTACTTCAGGAGATAATTCCATCTTAAGTCACTGCATTTTAGACTTGACCCATACCTCTGATAAGTTAAAAATTAACTTGATTGGTAAATTTCCCGAAATCCAATTATTCAGTCTCTCATACGATCAGTTTGTAATTTATATTAAAACCAGACTGGTATATTTTAAAACATTGTAAAGTTTGAGCGGAATAACTGTCCAGGATGAATACAGTTAATAAATCTTAACAAGTGAACCTCATTTTGATAAAGACTGCTGGTAACTAAGGAAGAAACATTTTATAGTGTACTTAACATTCTTTATAATTTAACTACAGACAATAACTCATATATTTTCAAATTTGTAGCTTTTTACTGATCTTCAGAACATACAAGTTATAATTTAGGGATCACATCAGAATGCCTTCAATAACAACAAAGTTTAATTTGTAGATTTCTCTAAGTAAAACATATATTAAAAGCATACATGTTCAGAAAAAATGGGTTTTGTTGAACGTGTTAGAAAACTGCTGAAACATAGTTAACTTAGCTGGGAACACCGTGTTAGTGAAATAAAAGGGTTTATTGGGGTGCCACATGGGCAAGGGTAGGGATAGGAAGGGAAGGAAGAAGGGGGGGTAGGGATGGAGGGGAATAGGGACAGGCAGGAACAAAAGGCGGCAGGAACAGGAAAAAGGGACAGCAGGAACAGGGGGCTGGCTTAAATAGAGTAGGGGCCATAAAACCCCCTTGGAGTGAGTCCTTGTCCTATAGGCCAGCAGAGGTCAGGGGGGGTAGTGGACAGGGGACTTGCTGGTCAGGTTTTGGTCACACTGAGGATCCTGGGAGCTGTAGTTTTTCACAAGGCACCTGGGGAGGTGTGGCCTTCTGCCTGGGAAGTGCAGCCTCTGCCTAGAATCCAACATTCCCCCCTTTTTGATTTCTTAGGAAGTGGGGCGTCGTGTTTCGATCTGGCTGCTTTGGAGCTGAAATGGGGCGACGTGGGGTAGTTTTTTGGGGAGGGAGATGTGGACAGGCAGGTCCAGCTGGAGGGTGAAAAAATTCCCAGGAGGTAGGCGTGGAAAAGATGAATCTGTCCAGTTATGGGATGGATGAAGTTCCTTTGAAGCCATATGTCGGTGAGGGTGTCAAACCAGGCTTCTGAAGAAAGTCACTGAGGGAGTCAGCTGGAGAGCATGTAGAAATTGTGGGTCTTGCGAGTTTGCAGGTAACACTATTATGGAAGCAACACAGGGAAAGAAGGTGAGATGGATTATTGTCCATAGGCCTGTGTTCCACCAGGTGGGACTTATGGTGAAGAGGCCAATGGAGAGTGCGAAGCACATCATAATGAGCGTCTGGTGGCAGCTTAAGGGCAGGACTCAGCAGGGGTCTCTGGTTGGAAAGTCACTCGTTGGTTTTTTTTAACAGTTGATAGTCCCTGGGAAAAACTGGTTAAAGGTTCAAAACGAGAAAAATAGAAAAGATTATTTTGAGTCAGTATCAGGAACACAAGAGAAACGAATTTTTAGGGGACCGGTGGGAATGGGAGAGCAAGTATACTGAAGTAGTTGTCCTTTTGTGGATCTTCAGTTGGTTGATCAGCTGGTTTCAGTCTGGAAATATGAATCTAAGAAGTCAAATTTTCTGAGGTTTCACGAAGTTTACAACTGTGGGTGTGCACAGCACAACGTGGAAAGGTCCTGTCTACTTTGGGACAAAGGAGATTGTTCCTGTGTCCTGGGGAAGGGAGAAATATACCCAAGAACCGTGTATTAATGGGAATGAAGCAGTGAGTCTACCTGGGTCAGGCAGAATGAAATCTTGGCACTTCCATATCTGATGTCTGATGAAGGATAAGAGAGGAGAAGAGAAATCTTTGGGTAAGGGTCCCTGAGTTGGGGAAACTCCGGGTGGAAGGGCTGGTCGCCCAAACATAACCTCAAAAGGGGATAGTAAGGAGGGCTTTTTGGGAGGACTCTGAGCCTAAAGAGGGCGAGGGGAATTAAGAGTTCTATTACTCTCTACCTTCCCTGAAGACATGGGGTGATACGGGATGTAAAAATGCCGAGGAATGTTAAGGGAAGTAGATATATTCTGGGTAACTAGTGCAACAAGCACAACTGAATCGGGTTTGATCAGAGGAGGAAGAAAGCTTGGATATAAAAGAATCTTTGCCCATACTTTCGACCGTTAGTAGAAATATTGCGGTCGAAAAGATGAGCGGAGGCTGAGTCAGGCGATTCCAGAAGGTTTATGCCCTTGGAATGGGATGGAAAAGTGAATGGAGATAGGAGAGGATTGATTGTATGGCAGGGAATGTGGGGGCCTGGGTAGTAGATTGGACTGAAGCCAGAAGAGAAGGAGAAGACAGTGCTGCTTCAGCCTTCATGTTTCCCTGAACTATGGGAGAGTCTCCACTTTGTTGTGAAGGACAATGGGAGATCCCTATTAGTTTGGGCAGAAGAGAGGCTTGCAGGAGTTTAAGCCTGAAGCAATCATGTTCTGGGGGCTCTGAGGAGACTGGGAGAAGGAAAACTGGGTGTAAAGAGGAGCAGGACTGGAACGAGGTTGAGGAGCCGAGCACGAAAGGGCAGGAGAGTTTGAAGGCTCTTATACATTAGTCTTTAAATGGTGAGGAGAAGCAATAGTGACATGAGCACCAAATTTAGCTTTTTAGATTTCTGTAGAAGTAGATAAGCAGCGGCCAAAGCCCTAAGGCAGGGGGCTCATCAACGAATGGTGGGGTCAAGCTGTTTAGAAAGGTAGGCAAAGGTGGGGCCCTTGTATTGGCCTAGAACACCGAGAGCCAAACCCTTCGTTTCATGGACATAAAGGGTAAATGGCTGAAGGAGGTCTGGGAGATGAAGAGCTGGAGCCTGTGACAGTGCCTGCTGCAGATGTTTAAACTCGGCCTGAATGTTGTCAGGAAGGAATTTTCTTCAATCTCTTTAGCTGCCTCATATAGGGGCTTTGCATAAAGAGAGAAATTGGGAATCCAGGCACGGAAATATCCCGCTAGGCCTAGGAAGAGAAGAATCTCTTCCTTTGTCTTGGGATATGGAAGGGCCTTGATGAGAGCCTCTCTGTCTACAGTAATGGCCCTCGACTGATGGGAAGTCTGAACTCTTAGGTAAACCACCTGAGTCTGAGCAAGTTAGGTGGGGAAACACGATACCCACGAGAGGAGAGAAAGTTTAAAAGAGTGCAAGAGTACTCACGAGCTGTGGAAAGGAGGGGCTGCAGAGAAGAAGGGGAATGGGTGGATCTGAGAAAACGTTTCTGCAGAAGATCTGAGATAGCTCCCTGTAGGGAGGGGCAATTCCTGAGATGGGTTACTTTGGCAACATTTTGGGGCAGGTTGTTAAGGGTGGAAGAAGGGCTCTGAGGGAATCAGCATTTTAATCCCTCAGGGGACAGTTTCCCAACTTCCCAAAATTGGCTTTCGACCTGACTCGATTTACCTATATATGCTGACTGCCTATGAGATTTTGGCTTCACTTCTCTTCTAACCTTAGGAACCTCCTTACTACTGTAAGGGAATGGGTTGATGACCGAATCTGGCTTCTTCAGGCTGAACGGGGGCGAAGTGATGGGGGCAGTAGTTTGGAGTTCCTTTTGTAGAAGTTAGGTCAGATTGAAGCCTGGGGAAGGTTGTAACGTCATCAGGGACGGAAGCTTCTATTGGAGGAACAAAAAACATGAGTACTGAATAAATGTTGCAGCATCTGAAACGTCAATGCATACCATGAAGATGATAATTTAAAGCTTTAGCATGTACAGAGTTATCGGGAATGTAAACACAACACTTCACTTAGGGCTGAAGTTACCTTTGCTTCTAAAATGTTCAGAAATGGTTGTGCATCTGTTTTAACTGTTACTGGATGTCTAGGATGAAATTTGTCAAACTGACTTCTGTTTTGACCATTGGTAAGAGTCAGCTGTTTCTGATGGGAATCTTGGGGAAACTTGAGAGCAGCTTTTGTGCTCAGTGCCTTCTGTAAGGATGGGTCCAGGTCTTGCTTGACCTTGTGGCTTCCCTCAGAAGCATTAGGGATGTTTCTCCCTTTTTTATGGACCCTCCTTTTAGCAAGTGCACTGATTGGCTTTTCCTCTATCGGTCTCATTTATCCCTCTTATCGAGAGATTATGTGACCCAGAGATATAAAGCTCTGTGGAGATGTTTCCTCTTCCCTCACAGGCAGACTCTGGGACAAGAACCAAATACTGGTCCTCTTGGCCCTTTTTGATTAATTTGAAAGTTTTGATCTTAGCCATCCAGTAAGCTAATCTTAAATTGAGAACATTGGGCTTTAATTTATAAACTTACAGTAGCTGGGGTCTGTGGTACCTGTCTGTCTTGATGGTTTTCGAAGGTCAGGTGTTTAAGTTTTGAAGTTTTCTGTTAAAGAAAGGCTGAGAGCATTTAGCTGACAAAATATTACAATTAGAACGGATTAAAGAAATTTTGAGAGTATTTAACCTTTTTGGAAAAATGGCAAAATGTTTTTATGGTATTTTTAGTTGGAATATTAGTCATTTTTTGTGTGTGTGTGTGTACTTTGGAAAGGGAAGCGAGGAGCTAAAGAGGCAAAGATGATTTTAAGAGAGCAGAGGAAGCGAGCAAGGGGCGCGCTGGGGCTCCAGCGGCAGCGGGCTGGGAGCGTGCCGCGGAGTTGGCCTGGGAGCGCGCCGCTGCAGACGATCCTGCACAAACGTGTTGAGAGAATGTACCCAGGCACAGACTAAGTCTACCTGGGTTTGGAGACAGATTTGGGCGGAAGGACTTGGCGGATCGGAGGAAGGGGAGAGGGAGCTGTACGTGGAGCCTGCACAGACTCGCTGCAAAGGTTCGGGCAGCCTTGCTTGGGGGCGGGCGGGGGCGCCGGTCGCCATGTGCGGGGCCGGCCCAGGGCTCGGCGGCGCAGGCCGGCAGGCGGCACGGCCATTGGTCGGGGCGCCCGCGGCGGCCGGGGGAGCGGCGGCCGGGGTAGCCGCGGGCGCGGCGCACGGCCCCGGCGCGGAGGACGCATGGGGGTGGGGGGTGGGGTTTTGGTCCGTGCGCGAAGAAGCGCTCGGCTATCAGAGGGTAGCAGCCCGCGGGGAGCGCGCGGGACGGCGCCAGTCAGAGCTGGACCTATAAGAGAGCAAAAGAAGCGAGCAAGGGGTGCGCCGCAGCCGCACTGGCAGCGGGCTGGGGGCGCGCCGCTGAGCGGTGGCAGCTTGGATGAATGGCGAACACATGGTCACCATTTGCTGGCGGGGAGAGAGGGAAAGCGCGCAGACTTGAGGATGAAAGATGCTGAGGAAGAAGCGCGGGGAGGGGGCCAAAGCCAGAGGCGGCGTGTCTGGTAAAGGACACATCGCAGAATCTGTGGAAGTGGGGGCTAAAGTCTGGGGCAATGCGTCCAGTAACGCCCGCATGGCCGAAGAGGGCGGGGGACCGTGGAGAACCAAGCGGCGGAAGCTGGGGGCGGGGATAACTGCGGGAGAGGTTGGAGCTAGGAACAGAAGGTTGAGTGGGCGGGGGTAACGGCGGAAGGCACCGGAAATGACGTGGAAAGAAAGGGAGGGTTTACAGAGGAGGATTCTGACGGAGCGGAAGGAGGGGGGGCGGGGCGAAGGATGAAGACAAAGGGAGGGGGGAGGATCTAAGCTTGGAAGCCCGCCAATTTCAAAATCTAAAGCCTGAGCTGGGGGTGGGGGGAGCGGTCTGGAGCTGGTATGGGGGAGGTACGGCAATTGAGAGGCATGTCGGCTGGAGCTATGAGCCCACTCCATGGAGGTTTTCGGATTTTTTCCGTTCCGAACGGAAAAACGGAAGCTCAAGCCCGGAGTGCGGAGGGGAACTTTCCTACAGCTGGGAATTTTTAAAGCGAGCGGAGAAAGGTGGGGGGGGGGGGTGGAAGAGTTCCCGGGGTCCACCGTCGCCCTGAAGGCTTGGGTGGGGTGCGGTCCCCCCTGGAAAGGCCCCCGGTGAGATTGCCGGACGCTCACGGTCAATTCTCGCCGCGCAGTGGCCAAACAGGTTTAGGAACTCGGGGTGGATGGGGGCTTACCAAAGTCCAGCGATGGAGTAGAACGACCAACGGCCAACGGAGACGTGTGGTGGAAGCTCGTCTCCTTTCCTGGTCAGGGAACCAAATGTTAGAAAACTGCTGAAACATAGTTAACTTAGCTGGGAACACCGTGTTAGTGAAATAAAAGGGTTTATTGGGGTGCCACGTGGGCAAGGGTAGGGAAAGGAAGGGAAGGGAAGGGGTTAGGGACAGGATGGGCAGGAACAAGGGCAGAGTTCAGTCCGGGGCTGGCTTAAATAGAGTAGGGGCCATAAAACCCCCTTGGAGTGAGTCCTTGTCCTATAGGCCAGCAGAGGTCATGGGGGGAGGTAGTGGTAGTGGACAAGGGACTTGATGGTCAGGTTTTTGGTCACGCTGAGGATCCTGGGAGCTGTAGTTTTTCACAAGGCACCTGGGGAGGTGTGGCCTTCTGCCTGGGAGGTGCAGCCTCTGCCTAGAATCCAACAGAACGTATGGGTATGTACATAATATATAATCATTATTTTTACAGGTTAACACCTCTTACAAGAGATAACTGTCTCATCTGGAAGCAAATCTTGCATTCAAGTACTTTTTGTTTTTATCATTTGTTTTTAAGTAACTGCCAAAAGCTTGCAAAGTATCTGAATAAAAATATTATGTAATGAGAATGACTGGACTTAATTCTGTTCTCAGATGTTCACATTCATATCGACTTTAACTCTTTTGCTCAGAACATCTATTATATGTGCCATTCATGTACAAATGAGGCTAAGTAATTATGCGTGGTATTAGCATTTGGTGCACAGTGATGTGACATGAATTCCAGTTAACCTCTGAGTTTTACAAGACAATGATGAAGAAATTGATATTCATTTCGATATCACAAAGGATACTCTTTTATCTTATCAAGAGGACTTTCTTCAAGCGACCTTTAGGGATACAGTATTCAGGTGCAAATACAGGGATATTACAAATCCCCCTACTTTACAGAATCCTTTTGTATCTAAGAGTGGGTCTATTGCAGAGTGGAAGCATAATTATGATTTATATGTGGAGTCAGGCAGCACATCCTGGCAGCAAGTTCTAGTTCTGGTCATTTATTTGCAAAAGGCATTGAATATCTTAGTAAATAACTTGTTCACACTTAAGGATCAGAATATGTTTGAATATCTCCTTAGTTTGGGAAAAGGTAAAAACAAAACAAAAACAAAACAAAACCCAAAAAACCCTAAACTATAAAGAGTTCTATGATGAGATTTTTGAGAAAGCTTGCTAAGGAATAGACTCTAATCACATCAACTGGATTTGGCAGCATAGCCTGAGCTGTGGGTGGTCAGTGATTCCAGGACAGTGACAGGCTGCATTTGAACTTACTTTGCCCACAGTCCTCTTGAAGCATCTGTATGCCCTTTAGAAAAGATCTGAACATTGAAAATAAGAATCCCCAATAGGGGGTGAACTTATAGTTTATTGATCAATGGAGGACGTTCTTGAGAGTCAAAGGGTGTAATTATAAATTATTACACCTGGCTATACTAGTCAAATCTTGACTTTTTTTTAAAATCAAGTCTAAATAGTAACCTTGTGATTCCTCACTATAAGAAGAAAATGTAGGAATATGAAACTTTTTTTTTTTTAATTGTTAGAAGAGCAGAAAGAATGAAAGATGGAGAGACAGATTCTAAAGGTAAAGAGCTCCAGGAGCCACAGGCAAGTATGACTCACAGACAGGCATCTAAAGACAAAGATTTCAGAGCTGCATTCCAGTGAGTGCCATGGGGTAGAAACTCACAGTGTAGGAAGCAGTCTGTGCACAGACTGTGAGAGTGGCATGGAGAAGCAGCCTGAGAGTTCACATAGCGATCCTGAGTGGCTAAGGCAGTGATCCCCAGTGAACAGAGGGCTGACAAGATGCTTAAAACAGAGCCCCACAGCACTGGCAGTGATCAGGGAGATATAATAGGTTGACCACATATTCTGGTTTTCCTGAAATGGTCTTGGCAGAATTACTGATGCTCTCTGTAGTAGGTACTGCTAGTGACTCACCCAGATCCTTTTATGTACTGGAGTAGCCAGATCCCAATTGCTGTGTGGACTTCTAATGGCTTCCAGAGTGGTCCTTCAGGAGTGACCCACAGTCAATGGCCACTACAATGAATGTCAAAGAATCTTTCCTTACTAAAAGAGGGGGGACACATTTGCAGAGTAAATTATGCTCCAGAGTCCCCTGTGGGTCAGGCCAGGACCAAACTTCACTTAGACCACATCCTTATGTAGTTTTTCTCCCTTTTCCTATTGTACTGTTGTGCTCCCTTACTGTTAAACCTGAACAGCATTCCCATGATAAATCACATGCCCATGAATTCTTGTCAAGGGTCACCTCAACTTCTAAGGGACCTGACCTAAGGCAGACGCCTTTCACTCTCAAAACTGTCCTGATGTGGATGATAAATTTGCCCTGGTCATCAACTTCTAGTGCAGGCCACCTCCAAGAGGATGGTAGAGTGAACATAAGCAGTGTTTGGGAGAAGCTGTGAGGTTGTGGGAGAGCAACAGAAGGCAAAGAAAAAGGGGAAGAGTTGGTGAGGGAGACCACATGTGGCAACCCTCTTAGAGACTCCATAGCTATATGCCTCAAAAGAGGGATAGGTTTTGTGCCAACATGTGAAAGCTAGTTTCCATGAGTTTTGGGATTCACCATTGAAGAAAATTTATTCTGGGTGATTCCAGGGGATATTCTGTTTATGTTGATATTAGTGTAACCTAGATGTTAGTTGAAGCCACTAGTTCATTATCAGGTAAAGTTAGCACAACTTTACTGTCCTCACACCTAAGGTGGCCCCATGTACTGACCCAAGAGCCCTGCAAGATTCAGGTGGTTGTAGTCCACATCCGACCCTGAGTTCTACCTTGCTGGTCTAGGTTTCACTCACTTTGGCAATAAGGAGCCCATTGGTGACATTAACTGAGAACTGATTCAGGGGAGTCATAGAGAAGACAGACTTGACCTGAAGACCAAGGCGAGGCAGACAAATAGAAGAGACTTTTTTGAAGAGTTCCCTAGAAAGACAATCAGTGAAATGGGACTGTTGAGGAAGGTGGCCTAGTGTCTGTGGAAAATTTATTTTAAAAATATGGCAAATAACTAGGTATATCTCAAAGTGAAAAAACAAAATTAGTTCATAAGTACTAGAAATTGTCCTAAATGTTTTATAAGTTACCATTTTTAAAAAATCCCAATTCTTATACAAACCCTTTATTTTACAGATGAAATAAATTCACAAAAGAGGTTAGTAATGAGCTCAATGAGGCTACCAGGGGAATGGACTTAAATCCCATCTCTCTGCTTCCAGATGTTGTGCTCTTTGGAGTACAGGACACTGCCTCCCATACACAGAAGTGATCCTATAGAAGAGAGAATGTGATGAGGAGAGAAGGAGCAGAGTCCCACAGGGTGAGAGGAGGTTGGCATCAGTGCACAAGAAGAAGGATTCCATCCCTTGAAACTGGAACAACCAATATGATGGATTATACATGAAGGAAGGTTGTTAGCCTTCATGGTGGTTTTCCTCTGGTTTTATTTTTTTTCTTCTTAACAAGAAGTAGATGTGAAGTGGAGAGAGGCAGTGTTGAGCATTCCAGAGGAGAGGTGTGAACAGATGTGAAATTGTCATCTCATTACTTTCCTTTTCAACCACAGACTTGAGGAGGATTTCAACTAAGCCAGGTGCATCCTCAGTTTGGGACCTCAGCTGCTTCTGACCACAAGGCTTGGTGGACTCCATCCATCCATGTTGTGGTTACTTTCTCAGTTAGTGGTCCATGAATTCTGTTCTTCACAAGGTTTGAACTCCTTTACATAGCTGAGTTTCATGAAAATAGAGGAACCTCTTATCTAAGAACCCTATTAAGGACATATGGGAATTAAAACAAGGTTTTAAGGTGGCCAAGGGGTAAATTGAAGCATTTCATGTGCCTCGTTAAAACAAAATACCACAATTGAAAAAGAATGAACCTTTAAAATCAATCGTCTGAGGCCTCACCCCGGAAAGTTTTATTTCCCTACAGATTAAGAATGTCTTTTCATTTCTTTGGAAAGAGATCTGCTTGTAAAAGTGTTTTATGTACAGTTTAAGTGCCACTTGTGTGGTATCTCTGAAAAAATGTGCATTTCTTTGTGAGCATTCTCTGAATCTTTCTTTCTTGCTCTTTTTCAAGACATTTCTTCAGCACCTGGTCCATTAGTGACCGAGGTAGTCAAATACAAATGCATTATGAATCTGTGTAAAACCTGACAAATAATGCAGTTCTCCCTTCTGCTACTCATATTTTCACTTGTATCTTTAGTTTTAGCTAAGTGTCCTTGACTTAGGTTGTTCTACACATTAATCTGAATGCCAGGACATTTTCTTCATGGTATTTCTAAACAAATAAACAAAAAAGATTTTGAGAAAAAGATAAAAGGCACAGAAGCGTTTCCTTACTTGTCTAAATAATGATCAGCTTTATCTAACTAGTGTCAACTTCTTTCAAAGGTGTTCTGAAAGCCATTTGGCTCCTTCGCATCCAATCACCATTGTCAGCAAAACTAGTTAATATACATATGCTTGGGAACCTAGCCATGGAAGTGATACCTCTGCACTCTCATAATCTTTCCTTTGTGGAATCTGTCACCAGAGTCACCTTAACTCTCTTGTTTGTCAAGAGACAAAACCTGATTTTTAAAGAGTATATATAACATGATGAGATTTTCTATAAAATTTTATGTTCTTCTATGTAAGTAGTTTACAAAGATTGATCTCAGAATGTAAGCTAGTTATCTCTGATTACATTGATAAGTCCCTTTTAATTTTATTCATCAATGAAAGTATTTTACTAGTTTAATATAAAGCACAGGGAGGGGTGAAAAAGAAAGGAATAGTCTTCTCTTCCATACTGCCCCCTTGTGTCTTAAATTTTAGGTCACCCAGAGTTGTATGTGGGGAGGAACTTTTCAGCTTCTTTATTCTCTTAATTTGGTTTAGCATGATTTGGGGCACATAGTCACCAGAGCTACTTATTATCTCCCTAAACACCAGTAGTTTACTTAACATTCTATACCTCAGTTTCCTCACCTATAACATGGGATATTGAGATTGCCTACATCATAAAACTGATTTGAAAATTTGACAAAGGTGAAAGTCTTGGATAGTGACCTAAACATGGTAACTATTTTTCCTTCGTTCTTACGGATTTAATCCCAACAACATCCTAACCAATATGTGAAGATTTAAAATTAACAAAGAAGAGTGTAGAATCAATACCTGCTGAGTTTAGAGGAATAAATAGACAAATAGATGAGTATAATGGATATGCCAATTGCCATAGACAGGAAACATACAAGTTACTGGAATGTTGAAGAGGGGCATGTGACCCAGAGTATAGAGACCAAGGGAGGCCCCCTCAAAGAATTGGCATCACAGAAAAAGAAGATTCAGTTTGGGGAGGAAGGGCCCCAATTATATGGGCCAAGATCTAAAGCCAGAGGGTAGCAATCCAACCTGCTATGAACTTCTAATTCTTCATTAAACATTCCAGTTCTTCCATTCACTTCTAGTATTCCATGTGATAGAAACATTAATTGCTCCCTGCCTTCTAGGAGCTATTGAGAAATTATAACAATTTTTGATAAAGAACACTGAAACTCATTTGTACAATCTCCTTTGAGAATGGAATGATTAATCATTGAATAAATAACTTTATAAATCAGAATCAAAAAGGCAAACCTCAGAAAGAAAGTTAATCTACAAATCCCAGACTCTGGCTTTTATTGGCCATTTATTAGACATTTTTTTGAAAAGGAGAAATTTTTTAAATTTCAGGTTGAAACCTTCAAATGAAAAAGAGATAGAGAAGGCACAGCTAATTTCTGTATGCACTGAGACAGCATTTAATGGTTTAATTAAGATGCAGATTAAGTGGCAGATATAAAACGTTGCTATTCTGGCGTTGGACCAGGGAGTTAAGAAGATTATTATTATTATTTTATTTGAAGCAAACAGATGCAAACAAAAGAAGTCCTGGTTAACAAAGGGTGGTGTTGCCAAATTGGTGAATTTTATTGAATATGCATAATGATCCTTTTTTGTAATTTCACATTTTTTGTAGTTTATATATAATATACTATTGGTGTCTCTTATAGCTTCAGATATGTAAAGTACATTTTATAGACATTCCTTTTCTTTTGAATTAGGTACAAATGGTTTTCATCATAAGAATATGCAAAATTGAAACTTTATATCCTTTCTATGATAACTTCCCTTTCTCCTTCTTCCCAGTCTCTTCCTTTTTAGAGTGTGCTCTAAATGTTTTTAATTTTTTAAATTTGAATGCAATTTATTTATAGGAACAACATACAATGAATTTTCAACCTACTCCACAAAATCCTAATTTTAGACTAGTTCATAAAACCTGTTACATTGATAACATAAACAAATTAATAGGATTAGAAACCATAATAGGTTGTAGGCTGATATTTGGGGTCAATGAAAAATATCTGTACAAAACCCCACTTTATCCTGTATAAAATGGTCCTTTTGCAAAATATGGAAATTAACAAAGTCTGTGTGTGGCATCTCCTATGCTTTGCTGTGTTATTGATCATATCCTGATGCTTTTCTTTCTAATTTCTCAGATCTTACTTTGCTGATACTCTCCCAAGTCTGCTGGGCTTGTATTTGAGATTCCCACATCTTCAAAGTACTTCCCTTTCTCTGCACATTTTGACTGGTGATCTTCAGAAGTGAAGGTGGGGGTATTTATATTGCAATAGCCAAGAAGGATAATGCACATATCATTCTACAGGTTGTTTTCCACATCCTTAGGACCTTTGAGAATTCAGATGTAGTGAAAGAAAAAAGGGACAGAAACAGATTCCTTCACATCATGCAAAATGCTCAATGAAGAGTATTAAGATGTACTAGGGATGAGATTCCATGCAGCTGGACTCTTTGCCAACCCTTTTCAAATGCCAACTCTGTGGTTTATTGACAAGCTTCTGTGCGAAGTAAACTTAAAAAAAAAAAAAAAAAGAAAAAGTTAAATTACATTTGCTACAGTTGGATTGTGGACATTGATCTTTAGTCAGAATGTCAACTTACTTTCTCAATACATTATGTTTCCTTGTTTTGTGCTTCCTGGGGAACTTCAATCTAAGATGGCGGTGGTAAAAGTTTAGATTGTAAACTTTGGACTGGGAATGGTGGCTACAAATTCCTAGGCCAGAAGGTCATTCCTCTAAGCCTCTAAAAGTGGTTTGTATGGAAGGATTTAACATCTAATGATCTTCATCTTACTGGTTATTATTAGCTTCTTATGTGTAACTGCCAAGAAAGAAAAGTCAATTGTTTATTTGTGGGCTAATAGTCCCCAAATGATTCCTTACTTCTTATCTTTTGTGATGTCATACTTATAAATATTTCCTGAGAAAATTTCAAGCTTTCTGGTATGTGGCCTTGTCTAGGTAGGATGACACTCTCTGTAATCCACGTAGCTTGATTTGCTGGAAAACAGACTTGCTTAACTTTTGCTATGTGAACTCTCACTTTTTGGAAAAGTCTGGATCATGATAGTTTTCCATGGGGTCTTTGGAAGCATATCAACTTCTTTGAGGAACAAAGAATAGGAAAATGTTGCCCTTGATATTTAATGATGATTTGTATAATTTCCTTAGTGCTTTCTTGCAGTATACTTGATGAGTTTGGTTAGAATAGACTCAAGGAAAAATAAAAAAGGAAAGCTTTTCTGTTGCAAATATTCCATTCCACCCTATTCAGATCAGCTTGAATAGAAGGTTCTGTTGCAGCAGGACAACCAGTGCCTGCCTCTGGCTAGTACTTGCTTAAAGATCATTTCTTGTTTGAAGGTCATACCTCATTTGAATGTTAGCATTTGTTGTGGGCTAGGTGTTTGGTAAACACCTTTGTTCTAGAAAGAAATCATGCAAGTATTTTTGCAGCATACTTTGGTAATTAAATAACCACAAGTATTATGGTCACAAAACGGATCCATTTATTATAGAATACTATTCTAATAAATTTCAATTTTCAAAGCTTATTCCTAGACTGACTACTGTGCTGAAGCATATGATTTATTCCTATACTCAAGGTATCTGTTAAGGGTTAGATGTTTAGAAAGCATATTACTCAGTAACACTAGCTTTTTTCTTATTATTCTTTTATTTTGATCATTGCTGTACTTGGTTTAAAACTAGTACATCTTCACATCAGTAATTCTTAGAGGTATAAGGCCAAGTAAAGTTGCTCTTTTCAGTTCAAAACATTGGCATAGGATAAAACTAAATTGTGGTTAAAGAAACAACATAAAATTAAATCGGAACAGACATTTACAGGGAGGAAATAATATTTTTATTGAATAGCCTACAAACCACGGTAATGTTCACAAGTGGGAAAATGCCATTCTAGGAAAACAGAAAATTAATAAGAGACTTAGTTTGAAGGACCAAATACTTACAATTCATAAAATTTCTTAACATTATGAAACTTGTTATGAAAAAGAGAGTCTATTATTTCTTTATACCCAAATCTGGTCTATGTAAGCAAAAAGAGAGAGAGAGAACTTGGTAATCATGTAATGAAGCTTATCAGCTAAAGCAGCTGATCTAGAGCAGTCTATTATCTCTACCCTCTCTATATTTAGCTTCTTTTAAAATTAGAGCTATTTGTTTAAATAATTCTACTTAAAATTAGAATTATCTACTTCAATTAATGGTTGACATGGATAAAATATTTGGTCTTAGATGATGCCTGTATATATCCTGGTGATAGAAGCTGATCTTTTCTAGCCATTCAATTATGCTAATACAATAATAGTTTTCATAATAATCCTCTCTAAGGGAGACAGGTTGACTGGAAGCACAGAAACCATTAAATAAAAACATTCTCTTTCTACTATGCCCTATTTAATTTGTTGGAAATATTAGTTTCAGAGTTATTTGGTGCAGCTACAATAAACCATTCTATTAAAGGGGTGGAATATTTGGGCACTGCCTACAAAACTCTTGGCCACAGATGTTTTACAATAAAGCCTAACCTGGCTCTACATATTGATTATATGCATCTGACAGTTCACCAGTCATTAAATTTGTAAGCTCTAGTTTGTACCTTTCAATGACTGAAAGGGTTTTTACTCTTAATCTATCACTAGAAAGAACACAATAATTATTCACAGGCAACCATGGACACCCATCACCAAGGTCAGCACACTGGGCTAAACATTTACTTGCTAAAAGGGTCACTAAAAATCTCCTCCTTTCTTTCTACTCTTTCTTCTCCCTTTAGGGCAAAAACTCTGTTTAGCTTTAGCCATTTGTTTTCAAGGTCAATAAGTTGTATTTATTCTTTGACATCAAGTTTTCAAAACACTCTTTGATCCAAAGCTTCATAATCTACAAAACAAGTAAATTTCTCTCTCAAATTTTGTTTATCTTTCCAAGAGTAGTGTTTTGCTTTATTGTACCAATATACCCATTCCCCACTAAGGATAAAGGTGGGGCAGGACAAAGAGAAAGGGCCAGTGATCATTTCAGTTCTATGCATGGAGCCAGAAAATTGGCATGCTTTCCATGATTGCTAAAGAGATAACCTTAAAGGGCACCTGCCATGTTAAAGTTCTTATATTAATTTAAAAAGTCAGAAAATAGAGGGACTGTGGCAACACTTACATTACAAAACTGTGTCAATATATTTATAGTTTTCCCTTCTTCTTGTTATAGTTTGGATTGGTGGTGTCGCCCAAAAGCTCACTTGTGAGACAATGGAATATTTTAAGATAATGTAATTTCCCACCAATACTTCAAGAGTGACTGAAATCTACAGTCTCACATGTGAGACAAAGTTTGAAGGAGAAATGATTGGGTTATAGCATTAGCCTAATCAGTGAATTAATCCCTGATGGGATTAACTGAATGGTAAAGCAGGTGGGGTGTGGCTGGAGGAAGTTGTTCATGGGGTCATGACTATGGGGTGTATATTTTGTATCTGGAGAGTGGAGTCTCAGAAAGGTGTGTGTGTGTGGGGGGGGTTCATAAAAATCAAAGGGAGAACAGTAGAATAGAGGAAAGGGACCAGGGGGAGGGAAGAGAGGAGAGAAAGGAAAAATACTGGGGAATATATTGGCCAAATTATATTGTTAGATTGTGTGAAAGTACATGTATGAAACAACAAATCCCACTACTATGTACAACTATAATGCTGATCATTATAGTTGTAATGCTCCAATTAAAAATATGAAAAAATATCTTATTGTGGAAGGAAATCAAAAGGTAGGGAGAACAAGAGGGCATGGGGAGTATTGGGAAATGGAATCTATTAAATTATGCTATGACCATACATGAATGTAGCAAATAAACCCAACATATGTATATAATTATGATGCACTAATTGAAATAATAATAATAGAAGGGAGAGAAGGGATATCAGTACAGTAGAGCAAGAAGATCAAGGGACAGAGGAAGGGAAGGAAAGGGAAGGAACTGGGGAATGAAATTGATATTATATTCATGTACAAATATGGCATACATAGCATAATGAATGCCACTATTATACATAATTATAATACAATAATAAAAAAATTAATCCTCATTGTATTGTACTTATCCTTTGTCTTATGATGATGTGAGATAATACAATGCTTATGTGATGAGATGAAGTGAGGTGAATGATATAAGCATTGTGATGTAGCATTAAGTTATTACACGAGAGTTACTTGAATACAAATACTGCCACACTGTGATAATTGATCTGATAATTAAGAGCCTACTAAGTGACTAATGGGAGGGTAGAGTATACTGTGTAGATACACTGAAAAAAGGAATAAATTCATCCTGTTGCCAGTGGGATGGAACAATATGGTGTGAGATTTCATTATGCTACTCAAAACAGTATGAAATTTAAAAAATGTGAACTGCTGATCTATGAAATTCTCCATTTAATTTTCTTGGACCATGTTTAACCTTGGGTAGCTCAAATGATGGAAAGTGAAATCATGGATAAGGGCATGATATAAATCTATAATTCACTTCTGAGTCTTGTAACTCATACCATTTCCATTTTAATTTCTCAACAAAACTTTCTTTCACCTAAAATCAGTGTTCTAGATAAGAATTCTAAAAATGTTCCTAACTTGGGAATATAAAAACCTAAGTAATATTCACACCATCCATTTTAGAGCCCTTGGTCAGAGAACATTCACAACTTTTTGGGTGCTTTGGGGAAAGTTACACATATATTATACAAACATGGCACAGTTTAGGGGGTTTAAGTATGATTAAGTCAAATAGTTTGCTGTCTGGATTGGTTAAAAGAGTAATTTTCTTTATCATTTGTTTTGGTATTTTTCATCAAGAGAAAACTGCAATAATCAGCTATCTACGTTTTTTTTGTGGAGACTGCATTGGTCCTGGGGAGAGGTGGTTTGAGGAATGAGAAGAAGGAATTAGCTACTAACTTCCTCCCATTCTTTAACAGAGCCCAAGTACGACATTTGGTTAGTTGGTACAAAGCAATGTTGAGGATGTAGATGGCCTGGGAAGCTAAGTCATTGGGAACAGAAGCATTAAGTCTCTGATAATCTGGTATATGGTCCTGACTGTGCCGTTAATTTGCTGTGCTCTGTAGAACAAACCATATAGCTTATCATGGCCTTGTGTTTTTATTTATTTTTGTTATTTTTAGATATACATGACAGTAGAGTTTATTTTGACATATTATACATACATGGAGTATAACTTATTCTAATTAGATCCCATTCTTGTGATTGTATATGATGTGGAGTTTCACTGGTGGTGTATTCATACATGAACATGGGAAAGTTATGTTTGATTCATTCTGCTACCTTTCCTATTCCCATCCTCTCTCCCTTCCCTTCATTCCCTTTGTCTAATGCAATAAACTTTTATACCCTCCCCTTTGTTGTATGTTAGCAACCATATATCAGAGAAAACATTCAACCTTTGGTTTTTGGGGATTGGCTTATTTTATCTAGCATGCTAGTCTCCAGATCTGCCCATCTACCGGCAAAAGTCATAAAACCATTTTTTTATGGCTGAGTAATATTCTTTATATACCACATTTTCTTTATCCATTCATCTGTTTGTTGAAGGGCACCTATGTTGGTTCCATAGCTTAGCTACTGTGAATTGAGCTGCTATAAACATTGATGTGGCTATGTCACTTTAGTATGCTGATTTTAAGTCCTTTGGGTATAAATAGGGGAGTGGGATAACTTCATCAAATGATGGGTCCATTCCAAGTTTTCTGAGGAATCTCCATACTGCTTTCCATACTGTTTGCACCAATCTGTAGTCCCATCAGCAATGTATGAGTGAACATTTTTCCCCACATCCTCACCAACACTTATTGTTGCTTCTATTCTTGATAATTGCCATTCTAACTGGAGTGAGATGAAATCTCAGTGTAGTTTTAATTTGCATTTTTCTAATTGCCAGACATGTTGACATATATTTGTTGACCATTTGTATTTGTTCTTCTATGAAGTGCCTATTCAGTTCCTTTGCCCATTTACTGATTGGGTCATTGTTTTTTTTTTTTTTTTTTTGTAATGTGTGTTAAGTTTTTTGAGTTCTGTTTTTTTTTTTTTTAATCTATTTAATAAATTGTTAAGTTCATATAATTCTCACCCTGGCAATTGCCAGAATGCAACCCATGATTCTGAATTCTGAGCCTCAGGGTTTCAAATTTCTCCACTTAGGAGTCACGCTAAGGGTCTGTTCTATAACCTTACTGGGTTGGTGAAATTTAGTATCTGATCTCGGTGATTGCCTTATACTTTCAAAATTTCCCAAATTTTTCTAATGTAAGAACCCTTGGTTAACATTGAAAAAATTTTGCAATTTCCTTGGCATTAATTTTTATTAATGGTTTTCAACATATATAATGACGAGTATTATTAGAATTGATACATTTGCTGTCAATTTATGTATTTTAACACAAATAGAACGTACATATTTTGAAAATAGTATTGTATCAGTTAGAGTTTTCCAGAGAAAACTGAAATAGTATTTATATGCCACACATGGCTTACATGACCCTGGGAATTAGCAAGTTCAAAATTTGTAGGGCAGGCTGGCAGGATGGAAACTCTTGAGCAGGAGCTAAAAATTCTGCAGTCCAGAGGCAAGAATTTTTTTTCCAGGAACTCCACATTTGCTGTTTTCTTTTCATCTTATTGTATGAGGGCCACCCATATTGCAGAATATGATCTCCTTTAGTCAGTCAATTGGTTGGAGATGTAAACCTTGTCTATAAAGTATCTTCACAATAACTACTAGATTAGTGATTGATTAGTGTTTCAGTCTGATAGCCTAGCCCAGTAAACACATAAAACTAACCATCACAAGTACACATTTCTAAATGATATATTATTTTATTTATACTACAAAATTTACTTGAAAGATCTCTGTGGTCTTCCCAGGGGCAAAGATGGGACTCCGTAGACTTGGATCAATGAAGCTGGTATGATTCTTTAGGACCTATAATCTCTCTATACTGGGGGCACAAAAGTATTAGGAAAGTGTTCAATCTGATTTTTCTTATATCAAAGTTGCTAAGTATGCCTGTCTCACACTGTCATGCTGCCCAGAAGAATTATGACTCTGCATTTGTGATTTCTGATGCCTGTTTTGTTCTTGCATATTTTTCCTAAAAACCGAGCTTTCAGAATACGACTGCTCCACCTGGCCAATACAGGCAGCATGAAAAGGATTATGAAATATTACTAAAGCAGGTGGATTTTTGAAATGCTGGATAAGATTCAAAAGGAAACAGAAAAACCAAATCTTTGATTGGCTTAATACATGTAGAGGAATATCTTTTCAGCATTTTCTAGGAAAGACATATGCTTTTAGAAAATATATCATTCCATTCTAAAACCAATTTCTCATCTGCTCTATGCTTTCTTTCTCCTTTTCAGTTCCTCTACTCAAGATTTTTCAAAACAATGTGAATTTTATGGGTTTTGGTCCAGTTTGAAAGCAGTTTAGAAGAATTACTGCTGAATAAATATTTACCTAATCTGGGAAATTCCATATACCATGTCTCATGATTGTGTCACTGCAAGGTTTGAGAGAGAGGAATCTTTTTACTTTTTCTTCTTCTAATTCTAGCCTAGTTTTAATACTGGCCAAACACATCACATCCTGTGTTTGTCATTTAAAAAGGAATCCAAACAAAGGAAATAAAAAAAGATTATATTATAGGAATTGAAAAGTCATTTAAGAAAAAGTTAAACTCTATTAAGAACTTTAAGACCAGCTGGATTATTGTCTTTGAGAATTTGTAGGACATTTAGTAGGAGGATATTGACTAGTTTTACTTAATGTCCACAAGAAAATGGTCAAGAGAAAATAAACTTAAATCAATGGCAAGAAAGAGCTCTATGGGACATGGGAAGTACTTCTTCATCATATGGGTGATAAAACACTGAAATTGGCTGCTGGGAGAGGCAATGTGTAACATTTGGTATACTTGACAACTAATTCTCCTCACTGAGAAATTTCTCTGCCTGTTGATGGAAGGGTGGGTCGTGTATGTTTTTAAAGTGCCATGCATTTCACCAAACCAAATGGATTGAAATTTTTACATACAAAAGCAGTTATTTACTGAATATCTACTACATTAGTTTATGTTCCTGAAACAACAACAAATTTAGTGATTTAAAATAAATCTAAATTTATTATCCCAGTTGTGTGTATCAGAAATCCAGGACAAATCTCACCTGATGGCAGGTTATGCTCCTTTCTGGAGGCTCTAGGAGAGAATCTGCTTTCTCATTTGGGATTTTGTTTGAATTCATCTCCTTATTGCTGTCAGCTGAGGGCTATTCTCACTTTCTAAAAGACAACCATACCCTTGGTTTATCACCTGCTTCCTCCATTTCAAATCATTAATGGGAGGTTGATTCCTTCTTCTCTCTTACCTCTCTATTCTACTTTTAAGATGTCGTTTAATTAGGTTGAGCCCATCTAGAAAATCAAAGGTAATCTCCCTATTTTAAAGTAATTAAAGTATTAGGTAAAATGTAATTTTAAAAAGTTAAGGAATTAGGAATCTTGATTTTATCTGAAAACTTACTTCCTTTATCCATGTAGCATACATAACACATTTATGGAATCTTGAGATGGGACACGGGTCTCTTTAGGAGGCCATTCTTTTGTTTATCACAACTGCAGGTACCAGGAGTGATTTTTATAATGAAGAAAAACTGAGGTTCTAAGAAACAATCCTTCTCTACCATGCATTTATATCAAATTAATTAATTCATTCAAAAATATCTGTCATGTGCCAATCATGATATAAAGTTATGTGTATTAACTCATGGCATAGAACATTACAAGAAAGGATACCCTTGCCCTAAAGATCATATAGATTATTGGAGACATCTGCTATATAAACCACTAAACATAACACTTGATGAGTGCTATAATAAAGTATAATAGTGTGATGGGATGATCAACTTTGTTTATGCTGGCTCTTGGAAAGCACAAAAAAAGGAGGTTTTTAAATATTCAAGAGGAGTAGTCAAGAAAGTATTAAAACTAAGGGAACAGCATGCACAAAAGCATGGGGAAATGTAAAGCATGGCATAATTAGGACTGCAAATATAGGGGCCCTTTGTGAGTGTGGCAGGAAATTCTAGAGAAATGAGGATCTGAGGAAATTGGAATTTATCATGTTGGAAATAGAAATTTCAAGAGTTCTAAAATAGAATGTGACTATAGATTTTCATTTCAGGGAGGCCACTGGAGTAATAAGTACAGTTGCAACAAGGGGTAAGAACTGGAGAAATAATTCATAAAATATTTGCTAAAGACCTTGAGATTTGATGACAGATCTCATGGATTGGCAGGAAGAGACCAGTCAGTTTCAAGCTTGAATGAAAAGTTGGAGAAAGTGTCACAATCCAAGGTGGGGCAAGAGGGAAGAAGAAAATGCATTAGTTCTAAACATATTCATTCTGAGGGCATCCAGGAACAGAGGCCAGAAACACAGAGACTTTTCTGGGTTAGAGAGAGTGTGGATTTAAGGAACAAATTTAAGAACAGGACATTACCTCAGGGATCGCAAGGTAGAGCAAGAGTTTGGAAAAACAAGGGTAGACAAAAGATGAGAAGTCTATGAAAGAGAATGAGATGATAGTCATGACATTGTGGTATCATATCTAACAAAAGAGTAGAAAGATTCAGAAAGAAGGAAGCCAATTTTTTCCCAAGTCATTTTTCAATAATATCAATCTTCATGAATATATAAAATAGATAAGAAACCAAATTTAATTAGTAGATTTGTAAATGAAACCATTAGTGATGTTAAGTTGTTTGTTTCAGGAGCAAAATGTAGGTTAGTTAGGTTGGTGGGAAAGGATGAAAAGTCACATATGAAACAATCAATGGACAATAATAATACTAAGTTACATGGCACTAACTATAGTAGGAGTTTGGAGAAAAAGTATGTGTTGCCCAGTGAAATGGGAAATATATAAGGAAGTAGATATATATATTTTGAATGTATGCCAAATGATGGATAATGAGGAGACCCATAAAGGGAAGATCTTGTAGGTGTAGGCAAACTCCAAAACTGTAGATATAAAGGTTGAACTCGGTGGGCCAATTGTATTTGTGTAATAGTTTAAGTATAACAGAAAGCATGAGTCATAATGTGGAATGGAAGGAGTAAGACTATGCTATGCAAAACATGACTGTTAATTATTAGGAATTTATGTAATATATAACTGCTGAGGGGACCTGGAGAGCTTTTTTAGTATGGTTTGGCATAATTAGAAGAGCATTTGATGTGTACCATGAATACTTCCACATCAAAGGACAAGGACTTCTTTTGCTCCTCCTTTTTCACTTGCCACTGCCAACACTGCCACTATAGGACATGCCTAAAGGTATTCTTTTGAGACATTGAAGTACATTTAATGGTGTGGGTCTGGGTTGGGGGAACCTAGGAAATGGTGAGCAGAGTAATCCAAGGTGGTGCAGAGGAAGGTCAAGAGTGAACTTTGGTAGGTATTTTCCATAAGCATTCATATTTAATTCTTCCAATAAGTTTGAAAAAAGGCACTTATATTTTTTGTCATTACGTAGGTGAAAAATTAATTTCCTAGTGGATTAATAAGCAGAAAATTTGAAGATAAAATCCAGGATCTACCTGCCTTCAAAGCCCAAAGAATATAAAATAAAAGGAGAGGAATTGCACTTTCAATAGTCTTGTATGCAAATCACATATGAACTAAGTAACGAATAGTCTTTATTTTGAAATTACAGACTATTTGGAACTGTATATCACTTATAGGACAGTATACTGTGATTTTTGTTGTCTCTGTCTTCTTATGATGCTTCTTCCTATCACATGTCCCAATTTCTAAGAATTTTTTTAATGCTCCCAGCTCATTTAGGAGGCTTTTCAACTGTAACTATCTGTAGCACAACATTTGTAAGACTTGCTATAGTTAATGGTTTACTTGCTCTTCATTGCCAATATCTTCAGAACAGGCATTTCTGTGTCCCTGCTGCCTTGTTTTAGTGTCTGGGCATATTAGACAACCAAACCTCATTCAATAAGTCAATGGATGATTAAAAAAGCACATCAGCAGAAATTAGAAGTGACTTCTGATTTAGTTTAAGGAATATGTACAATTATTACTGATTATTTTCTAAACAATGTTCTCCTTGCTGTGTTTGCTCTTCTGGATTGACAATCTAATGATCATCATATACATAAATAATCCTAAATGACAAATGGGCTGTGGTGATTTCTCTAATAGGTGCATAAAGAAAGAACTATAGGAATGAAAATAGAGAAGTGATAGCACTTCTGAGCTTCAGTACCTGCAGGGATAATTGATTGTTTCTAGACTTGATATTTTAAGAAAGGCATTTATTACAAACATTTCCGCGAAAGATTACAAAACATTTGAGGGTCAATATTTTATTAATCTTACTTGAAATTTAGATAATAAATTGTGCTTATTTTTTTTATTTTTAGTTGTATATGGACACAGCATCTTTATTTTATTTATTTATTTTTATGTGGTGCTGAGGATCGAACCCAGTGCCTCATGCATGAAAGGCAAGCTCTCTACCACTGAGCTACAACCCCAGCCCCAAATTCTGCTTATTTTTGAAGAGACAAACATGATAATTTCCATCATAGTTGAAAACAATTGCTTCCACTCCATCCCCTAATTTCTATATTCTGTAGCCCTTTACTTTTAATCATTTCTTCTCATTACTCTAGTATTCATTTTTGGAAGCAAATCTTTTGCTATCATGTCATGTCTTTTCTCAAACACTTAAGGTCAACCCTTGAGATCTCAGCCGCCTGTTGAGGCCATTGTGAAATAACTTGCATTTAAAACTTCATTTTCTTTCTGTTTCCCACTCCCTCTAGCTTGAGAGCTAACATTCTCTGCATAGAGTCTCCTCTGCATCTGTGTTCATGTTGTTCTCTTTGACTGGAATGACATTGCCCATTTTCTCTTGTTTAGATTCTACCCATCCATGCTCATGGTACAACTAAAGGGGTTATTTGTGCCTCTTATATAATTAATCTTCACTTATTTGACTTTTAATCATATATCTGCATGCCTTATCTTCCTTACTAAATTGAATTCCTTTAAGGCCAAAATATGCCTCTGATTCATCTTCGTGTTCATCAGTGTCCAAAAGAATATCTTTCAAGTACAAATGTAGATAAGTATTTGTTTGATAAACAATATTGAACATATAATGAATGAATGCAATCTCTCTCATCAGTTTTTGAATATTTCAATAATGATAATGTAAGTGAATAATATATCGTGTATTCATAAATCAAATACTCATTTGTGGCATGCAGTCAATCTAATATTTACATTTCTTCCAAGACAAATGCTATCATAATATTAGATTTGGATCAACTCCAAGGTTTATAGCGAGGAAGTCACTATGCTAAGTGCTAAAGATTCAAAGAGGCATCAAGCAGTGTTCCTGTATTGTAGGTGCTTGTGGATGTACTTGGGGTAAACAAGATATGCACATGAAAATTACTAGTAATGACCAGGAACATATGCAAAGCTGCAGTTTGGAGTGTAGTCAATGAGTATTTCTGCAAATGAATTTGTGAGGAACTACTTTGAGACTTTGAAGTGGTTAAAGCTTAGAGACAGACTTTTGCTTGAGACAGATGAGCATTTTAACCCTGATTCTGTCGGGCTATATAACCTTGGGAAAATTACTTAATTTCTCTGTGTCTTTATTTTCAGATTCATGAATTAAGATAGTGTACTACCTACTTCATAGAATGTTGTGAAGATTAAATAAAAGTCTATGTATTTGAAATCTATCTATCATCTATTCATCTGCTTACCTATAAATCATAGTGCTTGACACCTAGTACAGCACTGTAATATAAACATTTTACCACTATTTAAAGACCTGGCTAAGATTGAATTATGAAAGGTAGTGGAGACTTGTTGGATGGGAAAGATATGTGAGGAGTGTTTAGAGGAACTGAATTAGAAAAGTGGAAATCCAACTATCCAAATTCTTTCTGATATTCCTCCAAAAAGTAAAGTGTTCTTAGTTCAGAAGGGTTAAGAAAATAGAAGAGAATGCCTGAAATTATTCTTCTACTATGACTGGTAATGTATTTAAAGATTGTTTTAGCTGTGGCCCAGCACTTTTAACAAGAGCAATAGCCATAGAAAATGGATATCAATAGAATTAGTATGTCTTTTTTTAGAAGAAATCCATAGTGTTTAAAAAAGCACTCACATATGGTAGATTGGCCTGCTCTGAAATTAAGTGCTGAAGTTGAGTTGCAGTGTCACAGTCCCAGTGACCTACCTCACCTATCATTTCTGTCTCTTTATCTAAGACTATGGTGAGTCCTAAGTTGCACTTCAGGACAGGAGCCCATGAGGAAACATGAACTTTGCCCGTGTAACCTCGAGCCTTCTGGACAAAAGAAAACTCCCTGTTCTTTTAAGAGGTGGTTCTGGCAATGGAGGGGCACCCTCCTGCCACATTCCATAGAAGGGAAAGAGTAGCATTCCATTGTTGGGACAAAAGTGAGGCTTATGCCAAATGATTAGGACTGTGGGTACAGAGATGTGGGCCACTACAGGATAACAGGGCATCATTGGCTTTGGACCAGTTGTAATTCAAATATCACCATGCCTCACTGCTTAAATGTAATGATGGAGCAAAGGAGTGACCTGGGTATTTGAAGAGCACCATATCTTCATCAGATTTCCTGGATTCAAATTTCTGTGTAAGATCACCAAACAACACCTATTTGTTCAGGATTGAAACATTTCCTGAAACTCTTTTTTTTATTTATTTATTTATTTATTTATTGTGGTGCTGGGGATTGAACCCAGGGCCTTGTACATGCAAGGCCATTTCTCTACCAACTGAGCTCTGTCCCCAGCCCCAGGTTTCCTGAAACTTAAGACATTTATTTCTAAAACTGTATTCGGCAACCAGGTAGAGTTGGTAACTCTAACCCTACTAACAACTGTGTGACATTGGATAAGTCTCTTAATGTTTTGTGCCTCAGTTTCTCTTTCTATAAAATTAAAATTATAATATTACACACTTCTTAGGTTTGTTACACAACATTAAAGAAAACAAAAACCAGAACACAGAAAAACACTAATAATTACTGTCTTGTTGTATGTGCTAATTTCCTATGGCTGTTATAACAAAGTACCATAAACTTGATGGCTTAAAACAATAAATATAAATTTTCTTCCAGCTCTGGTGGCCAGAGGCTTCTAAATCAAAGTATTGATAGGGTCGCACTGCATTACAGGGAGCAAAGGGAAAATTATGTTCTTGCTTCTTCCAGTTTCTGGTGGCTGCTATCATTCATTGGTTTGTGGCCACATCCCTCCTTTTGTTGCTTCTATACTCATGTCACCTCTTCTTGTTCATGTGGTATAATCTTCCTCAGCCTCTCTCTTAGAAGGACACTTGTAATCCCACCAAAATAATCCAAGATAATCTCCCCATCTCAAGATTCTTAACTGCATATTTAAAGAAACCTTTTCCAGATAAAGCAAAGTGTACAGGTGTCTGTGATCAGGACTTAGTAAGTTTGTGGCCACTGTTCAGCCTACAGCATTTATTAGTGTTGCCCTTCCATAGCTTTTTCCCTTTTTTTAGATTCATAAGATAGGCACAGTTATGTGCTTCATAGTCTTGTCGTGGTGATATAATCAATTAAGAGCTGAGTACCAAGTAGATTCTCAGAGTAGGCTGAGCATTTTCCTTATTCCTTTCTCTTTCTCCAATATGGCACATACATGCTCACATGGGACTGGAACTGGGATTCATATGCATTAGTGACTTCAGGTTAAGGTTTCTTTATGATGCTGGTTGTTTATACTGCTTGTTGAGACTGCAGCATATATAGGCATTGATTTGCAAAACAAGTTTTCTCAAGTCCCTAAGTTTACTTGACCCAATGCGGAGGAGTTATTTTTCACTCCACTCCATATGCCCATATATTCCTTCCTTGAGAATCTCCTCTTGTATTTTCTTGAAAGACAACTTAGAGAAGAATGAAAGCCAAATTATTTACTTCCCATTGAGTTTTCGATGACCCTGAGCTTAAAAGGAGTGACAAGCAGAGTGTATGACTAGCTGTGAGACCCCACAGTGTCTACGGAGTGATTTAATTTTTAAAGAGCTCTCATTTCTTGTTTCAGAAGATTATAAGGGACATTTTTGCTGTCTTCCTAACATCTACTTTCTATCTTCACCAACAGTGATGCGTTAGTTTCCTAGGGCTGCCATAACAAAGTACCAGAAACTGAATGACTTAAAACAACAGCAATTTACTGTCTCACAGTGCTCAGGACTAGACATCTGAAATTAAGTTGTCAGCAAGGCAATGTTTTCTCTAAAATTAATAAGAGAGACTCCTTCTTTGCTTCTTGCTAACTTCTGGGATTTACTTTGGTATTCTTTAGCTTGTAGCTGCTTCAATACAATCTTTGCCTCTGACCTCACATGCCTGTCTTCTCTGAATACCTGTGTCCAAATTTTCCTTTTCTTATGAAGAGGAAGGGAAAAGGGTCATTTTGGCTAATGGTTTTAGTCTGTAATTGCTTATCCTGGTTACTTTCAGGCCTGCTGTGAGGCAGTATATCATGGTGAAAGCGCCTGGTGGAGAAAAACTGCTCACCTCATGGTGGCCTGGAAGCAGAGAGTGCTGACTTTTATAAGAAAGTCCCTCTCCCAAAACACACTAAGCTATGAATCCATAAATGGATTAATCCTTTCATGAAGTCAGAGCTCTCACGATTCAATCACCTCCCATATGCCACCTCTGGATATTGTTGCATTAGGGTCTAACGCTTTAAGAAATGAGCTTTTGGGGGACATTTAAGATTCAATCTATAATACCCTATTTCCAAATAAGGTCACATTCACTTTTATGGGAAGTTAGGGTATAAACATATTTTGGAGGGCAGGGAATACACAACCCATAATAAATGATTTTCTTGTGAGAAACCATTATATTTCCATTCTCAGGTGTTAAGTTTTGAATGGTATTAAGTGACCCCATTCTCCATACCTGGGAAGGATTCTGACTGATTTAGTCAGTGGATACTCTTCCATTTCCCTGGCTGTTCTGCCAGGGAACAGGTGTTGTAGGTGTGCACATATTTTAGCCAAAACCATTGAAGACACTAAGAAATATTTGCAAGCATTCTTTTATTGAAGTATTTGGAAGGCAATTATATAGTACAAACATTTGAAATCTGATTCCTTCAAAGCTATCTAACTATATTATAGGCATCAAAAAAAGGGATAAGACCAACATATGGAAGAAATGATATGAAGAGTTACAAAAAAATATGCCATAATGACACAGTACCCTGGAAAGTCAACACATGAAGCCATTCTAATCACTAGACTTTTCTATTATTTGGAAATAAAAGCAAAATATTTTTTTCATTTATGCCAGTGTTTCGGACTCTATATTCCTCCAGTGTAAGTACCCTGACTCTACTGGGCTGGAGTTGGAGAGACAGCCCTGGCATCTATAGCAGGCATCTGAGAAATAATAACAGCTAAAAATTTTGATTGTTACTACATGTCCATCTTGGCACTTTGTATGGATTAGGTCATTTAGTTGCAACAATAACCCTAAGAACTATTATGTTTATTTTATAAATGAGGAAGTTGAGATGCAAAGAAATTAATTTTCTTATTTGAATTCAGACAGTAACTAAGTGGCAGCATGGCAATATTGACTCTAGGCCCATTCTCATAGCCTGTGCAATTCTGCTTCCTTCTTTGCTTTTAGGGCCTGCAAAGATATAGCTTTGAGAAAGTCTGATGTTTTATATACACAACACAGTAGAGCCATTAACATTATCCAGGATCCTAGATATTCCTCCTCTTCCATCTGTCCATCCCTGTATTAGTTTCCTGTTGCTGTGTAGCAAATTAATACAAAAATACCACCCTAAAGCAGTATTCATTTATTGTCTCATAGTTTTTGTCAATCTGGAGTACTAACTGGGTCCTCTGCTCAGGATCTTGCTGGTTACAGTTGAATTTCTAGGTAGGCTACATTTCTGCATTTTTTTTTCTTCTGGAGCTTGAGGTTCTCTTTGAAATTCATGTCATTATTGTCATAACTCAATTTCTCTTATTTGTAGAACTGAGGGCTTCAGTTCCCAAAGGCTGACCACTTTTCCTTGCCTCATGGCCCTCTCTACAACATGCCAAACTGCTTCTGCAAGACCATGAATGACTATTCCATCACCTTTGCCATATGACTTAAGGAAGGGACTATCCGATCATGTCACAGCTCTTGCTCACATGTAAGGGGAAGGGATGACACTGGACATATACACATTTGGGGAGAAATCTTGGAGCCATCTTAGAATTCAGACCTCTATTTAGCCTCTCCCATGCATAATGGATATGGACTTGTCACCAGAGGGGATCTGAGGAGATCCTGAAGAGTAGAAGCTCAACTCAAGATAATGGGGTATGTGACAAACATCACAGAAAAGAATTTCAACACAGTCAACTAGAGACACAAGTAGAGATTTTTCAGCAAAGAGTACACATTCAAAGGACAATGCAGGATCTCTCAGGAGTATAATGCACTTGGAGTCTCAGGCTCTTCTTTAAAGGAAATTTTGTGAAGGGTGGGAATGGGAAGGTATGTGAGGGTGCCATCAGTCTGGTGATCACAAGATGGTTTATGGTGGTCTGGTGGTTCTCAGGATCTTTGACATTGGCTTATTTATCCACTCAATGGATAACATTTGTAATGTATCCTATATTATATGTTTTTTAAAACATTGTGTCTCCTTTTGCTTAATCTATTCTAAAAGTACATTTCACAGGGCAATTTTCATAAGTGAATTTCTGGTAACTTTAAGATTGTGAGTAAAGTTTTGGGATTTCTCAGAAATTCAGCAGTGACAGGGCTAGGGAAGAACTGGCTTGGGGTGTGACAGTCCTGGGAAGAATATCGGCTTGCAGAGTGAAGGTGTGAGGAACTTTAACATAAGGTTTTTGGATTAAAGGCTGAGTCTCCTTTCATTCATTTTGCCTACTTTCTACCTATATATTTTTTAAAATTTCTTCTATCCTAGTGCATGCTTACTTGGAAGAGGCATGCCCTAGACCTGTTAATGACCCCCCAAGAGAACAGTACACACAAATCTCCCATTCCTCATTGAGGTGTGTGTGTGTGTGTGTGTGTGTGTGTGTGTGTGTGTGGTATAGGGGGGAGGGTGGCAACCCACATAAAGCATTATGAAATTAAAAGACCTGGACAACTGTCGAGAATTTCCACATTGAAAGAAAACTTCAAGGTCACCCTAGCCTAAAAGTATTACCTACATGGATGTGGTTAAATTGGGCAGAAACCACCTTGCAAAATGGTTATTACAGTTAGTTACAGTTCATTAAGACTGTTTTGTGAGTAACTCTATTAATGTTTTTGAATCTCCATTGCTTTGGGGGTTGGTCCCAGTAAATATAGCCTGCTGTAGAAACAAATCTTTTGGTAAAAATCTATTTAGACTACAAGTACTTAAGCATAACCTAAATTTATTAGCCTGAATTCAAAGAGGATTCTTAATTCTATATCTGTTTAAAATGGGTATTAGTTAAAATAGGTTTGTTTTTCATTAAAAGAACATTTCCATGAAAGACTAACCCTAAATTACCTTTTTTATTTAGCTAGAGTCTGCCTAGGAGAATGGGAGGTAAATAAGCACATTGTATTATTGAGCAATTTTTATCTTTTGTTTATATTAAGAAGGCACAGCAAGACTGTCATTATTGAAAAGAAACTCACATTATTCCATTGATAAATTCAAGCATTGAAAAAGGACCTAATATAAGCTTTTTGCCATGGTATTTAAACATATATTTCTGAAAAAAAGAATTAATTGGTTATTTAGAGGTTTTTTTCAGTTATTAACTATGGTCATATTTTTTATCTGTTTTAATTTTATTTCATATTATTCTGCTTGGGAAGAAGTCACCAACCATTGGGGGAGTTTGATCTTAAGAAGCTTTAAAATTAATATTGGTCATTTTCAGTGGACTTAGTCCATTTAAATGCAATTTCAGATACCCAGTTATTATATACGCATATTATGTTGACATTCTTTCTTGACACTGATCACATTGACATGGATTTAAAGTTTTGTGCCTACCTCTCTCATTCTGCACTCTTCATCTCCCATTTCACCTCCGCCAAGAGTCTGATTTTTTTTTCTTACCTATTCTAGCTTACCGCAGTAGTTTATAGTGAGAACCCAGTTTTTGTAGCTTCTCTGAGATTTTCTGGGTCCCATGATACAGCAGCATTAACATACTATAGATTCTCACCCCAGGAATCATCAGGGATGGACTGAGATAATGGAAACAGCCAATACCTTTCCTTACCTTTCTTTTCCTTGCTTTTGACCCTCTCAGCACACTTGTAGGTGAATCTCTAAAGCCCAAGACTGTTGTGGTAGATGCCCAGAATTCTCTTCACTCGTTTCTGACCTGTGTTTTCCCCAACCTGTCCCTATTGATATTCTTGCTTTTGCTATTTTTTTCTTTCCTTAAGAGTGTTCTTTGGATATGCCTAATAAAAGAGTCATAATATTAGATGGGAGAAAGTATTTTTTTTCTTTTCTCAGTGAGAGTTGAATCTAGTGGCTACAGATATTTTTTTATCATGAGAGACGGTAGGAGAATTTGATTGTAATAGTCATGGTATAAGTATTTTCTGAATTGGGGGCTCTAACTATATTCCCCCACTACTTCAGTTCTAGGTTGATCCTAATCACTATCAGACTTGGATTCCTTGAAAACAGTCTCAGAGAATGTTGCAAGCAGACGCGATAGATTAGGATCTGCTTTTGGGAGATATATCTGCAAGATTGGGCAGCAGGAAAAGGTGACCCAAGATCAAGTAACTAATCAGACATCAGCCAATCTTGTGGTGAACTCTGGAATTGGGATGGCCTTTCAGATTTTTCCCCGACCGAAGCAAAGGGCAAGCACCTTGTATCTCCAATTAATCTAGTCATGTACTTTTTAGGGTAGAGCACCACAGTCGCCACTTTGGTACACTGCCACATAAAGAAACATCACAGATAACTGTAGTAGTAATAGTTGACCTATATTGAGCAATAACTAAATATGTTAAATCATCTATCATTAACTGTCATTAGGTATATGCTATTAGGACTTAGGATCAGTGCCTTGGAAAAAGACAGAATTTACTCCAGATGGTTCAAAAGTTGGGATATCTATTAAAGTGCCATTTCAAAGGTATGAACAGGTCAGGGTGATTAGATACCCAGAGACTAGCAAAAGTTAGATGCAGTCAACTCCACTGGGTTAGGAATGAGAAGGTGTGTGAAGACGGATACTGAAGCCCAGTGAGAGCTGGAGTCATTTGTACCCGCAGGGGTTACAGTCATGGAGTAGTACAGTTTCTGACAGAGAAGCTGGTGCCTCCCAAATATCCAATAGGAAGCCAACCAATGAATGAATCTAGAAGATGAAATGGCGCAAAGAGCAGGATGAGAAGACTGGGAATGAATAAACCGGCAAATGGAGAAAAATCATCAGCACGCCCAACAAAACACAGACTGCACTTCTACCCATAAGGTGGGCCCTTTACTCCAACAATTTGACAAATAATCTCTAAGTAAAACATTCAATGAAGAGATTCTACCAGCTAAGATTTCTAGGTCTCAAATCAGAACTTCATCTACTCTTTTTTATTTTTTCTTCTTTAGAATAAGCCCTCTCTATTGAAATGTTGAAAAAAAAAACACATATATTTCTAATTGCTAATACTGTCTTGTAACCACCAGTCCATTTACTTGTTGAGCAGGCACCATACAAAGAATGCTGCTTTTGAGAACACAGCAATTAGAGATACTAGAGGAGCCATCAGGAGAATAACTGAAAGAAATAATCATTACTGAATGTTCAATGTGGTGTGTGTGGCTTTTGCAGTACAACACCCATTAAATGATAGTCACATGGTTAAACCTTATACATATTTTTTCCAAATTTACCCCCTAAGGGGCAAATTACCAGCATAGTTCTGAATAACATTATTGTAGCTATTAGTCTTTGTGTGCATAATTCCCCATCCATGATGTTTACAATTTTCTCCTTGGTGTTTCTTTGAAAAGTGGCACAATTACAATATTTTCATTATGCTATGGCTTACACAGATAATTAAACAAATAAATATGCTCTTACACAATTCATTTTAAACGTTCCTAATCTTTACAAAACTCTCTCATTTTTGGAAGAAAAAAGCCATTCCAGACACCTGTAATTTTCACTTTCTTTAACAAAGACATTATCTGGAAGATTAATAGAGCTTATCAACTTAAAGCACAATCAGCCATTCTCTTTCAATGGCATCATCAGAAATTAAACAATAATAAGAAAACAATAATAGCCTCAGAGCCTTTACTTGGAAGAGGTTAGAACAGTCTCTTTTCACATTGGAGATATTAAAAATGCATTTCTCATAACTTACAGACTTTATCATTGAGGGAATATTTGAGTTATTTTTAAATATTTAGCACATTTATTAGAGTGAGCTAAAATCTCAAAAGTTTGAGTGTTTTAACATATACCACTTTGAAGGGGCCAAATCTAATAAAAACTGGTACTTAGTGACTATAAGGAAACTTCCAAAAAATATTGATTTTATTTTCACAGTAATAGAATTTTAGAGTAATCTTGAAAAATGGGTTTATTTTACCAATAAGGAAATGGAGTCTTAGGAATATTAAATGGATTTCCAAGGTCTCATAGCTGGTTTCTGCCAGAGGCAGAATTATAACAGGCAGTCTCTTGAATACCACTACTGTGTCATTTCTTCTATCTGGTGAGCCATTTCCAATGGCCTTTTATATTTTCTCTTTAAATAAACATTTTTGAGCTTCTACTCTATGCTAAGTACTACCTAAGGTGTTGGGGCCAAAGAGGTGAATAAAACATAGTCCCTACTCATAGAGAAGCTCACAATTTTGTAAGGAAGATGATTCTTATTATTCATCTATCTGTTATTGTTACAAATACTTAAAATGTATTTTCTGGACATGTATGACTTTTCTATGAAGATAATATAATTTACATGTATATTCAGAAGGATAAAATGCTTTTTACTTAACTTGCTTCAACTGTTTTCTCTTAAATAAAATTCTATGATCATTTCATTTCCATCCTATGGCTTTGCACTGATGTCCAAATTTAACCATCTTTACCTTTTGACCAAAGTCCCCTTTTATGCTTAAATGCAACATCAATGTTTGATGACAGATATCTTGGGTTTGTTTAATATATGAATTATATTCCTCTTTACCTTTTTAACAGACAAACTGTTTGCCATCTGGAGCTTCTTTATTTCCTGTTTCATCACTGATGTTCTCAGTTCTTCCCTAATGGTTTCTTTCCTTACATTTAGCATGAGTTTGCATTTATAATCTCTCTCTGCCATCATTAGGTATTTTGGTTGTTGTTATGAAATACATCATTAATAAAAAGCATTGTAAAATTTAAGAACGTTTCAAACTCATTTCTTTTTAAATATCAGGTTCTCCTTTGCTTTGCTTCATAAGTGGTTTTTAATATATAGATTAGAAATTTAAATGTGATTGCAGCTCTATAACCATTCCATTTGAATCTGAACCTACTGAATTTGAAGCTTCTACCTTAAGAACTGATATATGCTTGACTTTAAAAAAATAATTAATTTATGAATTAAATGATATCGCACTATGTCAGGAGACCTGGTCTGAATTTACATCTTGCTACTTGTAAGCTGTGTGTCTTCGGATAAGTTACTCATATTCTCTGTCTCCTCTTCTGATTGAACTGGGTTTTGTTTTGTTTCCTTTGAGCTTTATCATTCTATATGAGAAAAGGCCTTTTAGTTTTAGCCAAATGCATCAATCGAAGTTAAAAGATGGAAGAGACGAAACAAAGGATGTTCTTGATCAGACATTCAACTTTAAGTCATGTGAATCCTTTGAATGAGATGCCACTTCACTGGGAGTTGTATTTGGGATAAAAAGGTAGAAAATCTTCCATGAGCACTAGCTTTTTCCTCATTCACTTTATTCTCTACATTTCAATTGTGAATGAAAATTCATTATATCATTAGAGAAGGTCAGTAAAAAAATTAGCACAAAACCCTTTGCTGTATATAGGGAACCAGGAGTAACTAAATAATAGTGTATTTCTCCCACTAAAATTGTCTCCATAACCTTCACCAGAAATAGCATTTGAGACTAGAAGAGGATTAATGTTCAGTAATTGTTGGATCCTTATTTAAATGTGACTTTCAAATATCTTTCCCAAGAGGAGCACTTAAAAAGATCCATCAAAGCAATAGTTGCTAATAATGTGCCAAGGGACCTGGGCAGTAGGTTAAGAGACTCACCTCCCATTAATTAGGTGAAGATTCACAAAATGTTAGGAGTGCACCTGAGCCCAGTATTCATTTTCAGAAGAGCCATCTATCCATGAGTCAAATGATATCAGAATTATCCAACATCTAGCCAAGGAATAAAAAGAAAATTCCAAAGTCATAGATTTGAAGCTAGTGTTATTATTTTTCTTTAATTCATGAAATCATTTTGAATTCACTCAGAAGCAAAGTGTGTCTCTTGTGTGTAGTGTATATTTCTTGGAAGTGGCAATCCAAGTGGATTAGGGAGCAATTTCTGAGGGGACACTGAGTCCCTGCAGCAGTTCTGGATTTCTTTTTCCCAATTCCATGCCACTGCTTCACCTTTTATCTGCAGCTCTCACGAGTCCCTGATGAAGTCTTCTATCATTG
Organism: Tamias sibiricus; assembly: GCA_025594165.1. NCBI lineage: Eukaryota > Metazoa > Chordata > Mammalia > Rodentia > Sciuridae > Tamias > Tamias sibiricus. The sequence goes on from CM046668.1 coordinate 48,955,711, forward strand.
CCTTGGCTAAGTGGCCCTCCAAGCACTTCAGGGAGGGGTAGGGACCTTTAAGCCTATGGCATTGGTACTGACTGACTTGTTCAATCACTTGGCAAGAAAGTTTGAAGGGAGTAGATGAGAGGTGAAGCAAAGAGAGCATCTGACAGAAAAGAGCATGACCCTTCTCTGGCACTGAGTCAGGCCACATATTTTCAGAATCAAAATTTTTGCCGGAGACATCATCATCTTAAATAGTGAACTGGAACAAAATGACTTAACCATCAAACCGCCATATCTAGACTTAAGAACTTTTATTTAGTTTTTGCTTTTCCATTACTGACAGATATATAGAAGAATAAATTCTGACCTTGCTGAAACTGTCATTTTATGACTCTGAAAAATATACAGAGTAGAGCTAAGGGCTACATTCAACATTATTTTGAAAGGTATTTGTAAATAAGTCACCTATAAAACGTGGGTCATTAAAGACAGGGTGGGCTACAAAGGTTCCATGAATAAGAAATAAAACAACCTTGTGGCATCTTTTCCACCCTAAGAATGGCTCTGTCTTATTCAGAACCTCCATTCTCCTTCCCTGAATCCCCCTTCATGGAGTCATCTCCTGTTTCCTTAGACTCCTGGAGAGCACAGAGGGCTTTTATTTTAGCAGGAAGGAATAAAGCAATCCTTTAAGGTCAATTGGGCAATCCTAATGTTCTTACATTTTGTGGAGAGATCAGATCAGTGTGAAACTAGAGGTTAAGACTAACAAGAGTGACACCAGTAACCACAACAAATGACCTCAATTTTCTAATCGGGCAGTGCGGCCATGATGATGGAGATGCCTATGAGCAAGAAGTCAGGGGGTTTGCAGAAGTGGTTTCCTGTGTCAATTTAAAATGGCTCATATTCACACAAAATCAATTCACACTTCTCCTTAAGAACCACTTTTTGTAGTGGTCTTTGATCTTAATTGGCAATTGTAGGGCTCCTTTTACTCTTTATCAAATACATGTCTAACAAAGGATTGCACTAACTTTTGGGATTGGAAAGTTACTAAGACATCTTGGGGCCACCTCATTTATTTTATTTTTCTACAACCAGCCTCTTGTCTACTAACAATTTTTGACTAACAGTCTCTGTCCTTGACCAAACTGGAGTCAAGCTCCTCCAAGTTCTCTTTTTGATTTGGCCCACTTGGTCCAGCTTTAGCAAAAATCCTGCTGAAGTCATTTTAGCAAGAATCCCTCATACTCCATACCTTATCACACCTTTGAGTAGTTCTCCCAAGACTCCTCCTGACCTGCTATTTTCTCTCAGGAATTTTCTATTCACTGACCTTTTGATATAGGAATTTGGGGATGCTGAAAAAGAAAGATACACTCAATGTCAAAAGAGAAGCACCAATGGAAATGCCCATGAACTTTTGAAATGCAAAACAGGCAACTCCTGAACAACACCAGCCCACAGCCTTGACTCCTTCTTCACCTGCATTCTCAGTCAGGAGAAGTAACATAATGCCAGGGTAATTCGAAAGCACAGGGAAAATTGGAGCAAAGTTGTGTAACTCTAGCCACTGTCCCTCTGTGAATATTAACATTCCAGATCAAGGGGTTGCTCTGCCTCTGGAGATGGTCTGCATTCTCTGTTAAGTGTGTGCTTTCTTTCCTAAATAAACTTCTCTCTGTGTCTCTGACTGGCACTTGCTGAAATTCTCTTCTGTCGTATCTGCCAAGGATCCCACTTGACCTGACTGGAAGTTCTTCTCTCTTGGAACTCCTTCTGGTGACATTCCTACCCTGTTTGTTGTCTGTGAATCTCCACTTGTCCATGTGATATTTGGATAGCTTAATAAGAGGGAAGCATACACATTTATTTAATATATCCTCTATGTGACATAAGTGCCTTCAAAACACTTCAAAGAAAAAGGGAAATCTTTGATTTTTATGCTACAGTTATGATTTTTTATGGACAGTTATGTAGAAGAATGATTGGAAATAATGGGTATGATACAAGAGTAATAAACTTGGGGTAGGAGATGGGGATACTTAGTAAGAACTGTTTTTTTCAGATTCTTCTTGGCATTTCTGTGTCTTCCAGGTTAGGAACAGTGCCTCTGGGATGATAGTTTTATGGTCTTCTATAGAGGAAGAACAGAGAATTCTTTCTGGCTTGCTTTGAGAAATGATGTTAGAAGATCAGCAAAACTGTCTTGCTTCTTGCTGTTTTCTCAAATCCCAATGTGTCACATTTTGGCATTGCTATGTCTTAAAACTGGTCACCCTCTAACTCTTTTCCCCCAGAGTGAAAGGAGTAGGATTTATTCAAGATTGAATAGAGAACAGAACTCTTGCAGGAACAAGAGAGGACAGGACCCCCATAGAGGTTGCCTCCCTCTAAATTTTTGTGTTATGGAAAAGTGTTTTTTTTGCAAATAATCATTTCTTCCTGCATGACTTAGATAAGTCTCATTCCTGCTTTCTTTATTTGACAATGACAAGGACAAACATAGAGCCTTCAAATCCCCATGTTTTGCCTTGTAGATGATTAACCGAACATCTTGTCCCCATGGTCACTGGGAGCAAAGTGCTGGTTACCTAAATCTTGGTGAAGATGCTTTTCTTCTCCCAGGCCTCTAAACTTTGGCCCACTCATAGCCTGAGCCAGCATGTAGTTTGCCTTCTAGAAAAGACAAAATGTGGCTAGCCTTGGAATATAAATGCCTCTAATCTACTATCTAATCCCACCACCTTTTCATCCCACGACCCCACACATCCTTCTATCTGACTTAGTTGATTTCTCTCTATAAAAGAAAACCCCTGTTTGCCTCCCTCTTAAAAGTTTGTGGATTTTATGTCACACCAGTCTTCCTAATTCATGAGGTTCTCTGCCCCTTATTCCAATAGGCTTTGCTTCTCCTTAGATCTTTTGAAAAGTTTTGTTGTTGTTCTTGTTAAGTTTGATTTCTTCTTTTAAATTTGACAAAAGCTTACAAGTTTGTTCTCCAAATAATTTTACTTATTTTATTTATAGTATACTGGGGAAAATGCTTTTATCTATGCTCCATGTACATTTTAAACATTTATTTGATACATCAACTAACTTCATATTAGTGTTGATTTCTTTCTTTCATTGTAATAGGAAAAATATCTTTGAAGTTAATCAGACAGAGGAGGAATATATGTCATTAAATGTTTTCTCTCATATATGTGAATGCTACGGAGAAAAAATAATTTAAAGAGATCTAATGAAAATAGAAGGGAGACTGTATCAAGGTCTTAGATACTTTATTTTGCCTAAAAATGTTCAATGGGTGATTAAAAACATAATGCAAAACTTGACATCTCTGTCACCATTTTGCATTCTTCTCCTTTGCTATGAGTCATCTTGGATTCCAGGAACAAGGTCTAATCAGAAAAACATCTTTGTTCTTGGACAAGGTCCCACCTGACCAATTCTGAGATAATGATGTACAGACCACACCTGATCAACGTCACATGCTCTGGCATCTATGAAAAACCTATGGCAGTTATGTAAACCCTCTATCCTTGCCCACATTCCCTTTTCTACAAAACTTCAAAGTCATTGTCAGTCTCCCAACAGGGCAAGGGATATGGTCTTCTTGTTTTTCTGGAATAGCTACATTGATGAAAGTTCCTTTCTTACGTTTCATGATTATCTTTTCTGTTTGTTTTTTTGGGACAAGTGGCCAGACCTGATGTGTTGGATCACAAGTGTAGGACTGTGGCAAAAAGAGCAGTAGGGGGGTTGGGGTTGTGGCTCAGTGGTAGAGCGCTCACCTAGCACGTGCACGGGCCAGGTTCGATCCTCAGCACCACGTAAAAACAAAGGCATTGTGTACAACAAATAAATAAATATTAAAAAAAAAGAGCAGTAGGGTAGGGAAAGAAGATATGGGGGTGTAGGGTAGGGAAGGTTGGGTAGGGAGGGAGGGCATGGAGAGGTACTGGGGAATGGAGTTGTCCAAATCATGTGCATGTAAATATGTTTCAATGAATCCCACTACTTTGCAAATTCTTATATACTATTTTTTTGGTTTTTTTAGATTTTCTTTCTAAATGCTAGAGCTTTCCAATGCCAGCATAAAGCTTAGCTAGAAGTGAGCAGATTGCTTGAGCATCCACAATTTACCCAGAATTGAGAAATAATTCCATGATCACATTGCTGGGTATGGGGTGCCATATACTTTTTAAAGAAAGAGGATGAAAACAACACTACTTAATCGGGGCATTCAGAATGAGGGATTCTCATAAGAGAACTTGACACAAAAGTACTTCCAGAGACAGATGCCAAGTTCTGGTAGATTTTACAGTAGTGAGGTTTCATTTGCAACTGTTTTCATTAAACAGCAAGAGCCTTTGAGTCATTGCTTGGGGTAATACAAAGATAAAAGGCTTAAGAGAACATGATATGTAAATGCAGAACTGGTTGGCTCATTGACTCAATCACTATATAAACCAAGTACCTTTGTGTTGTTTAGTACAATTACTGCCTAGAAAAACTGCACTCCCACCAAGCTGCAGTCCTTGAGTTCTCAGTCAACATGCTAAATCCTAGAGCTTGCCTGTTTTACTATTGGCCTCCCTACTGAGTCCACAGAGGAACATGGGTTGGATCTCCAGCTATGCCTTGGGCAGGACGTTGATTACCTCACAGTCAGAAGCAAAATAAACTATCTGTGGATATATCAGAGGAAAAAGATTCACTTTGAAACAATGAGAGGAAAATTGCAATTAGATGATTTCTTTTCCTTTTTCAAATCAGACTTTGCCCTTCATTATTTACTTTATATCTTTGTCTATTGGTTTTGACCTATTATAAGAATTCTTTCTGCATTTTGATAGAATGGTAATATAAGGGAAAACTTATTTGTTACTTTGGTCTCTTAATTGAATGTCAATCATTTCCCACTGGAAAAGAAATCGTGCCCTTTGCAACTGAGAACTTCAGTGATCTTTTCCTGTTTTGCTCTAGTATTTTAGTACAAATATTTCCTTTTTTTTTTTTAAACTTTTTTTATAAAGACATTATAAATCAAACCAATTATAGCATAACAGGAAATGACTGGAGTTTTCTATCTCAAAGAGACTCATTCATAATTTCCCAATTACACATAGATTAAATGCATAGCATCCAATCTGCAGTCTCTGAAATGATGCCAAATTTCATCGATTTTCCTGCATATTGCTAGAGGTTTTCTGAACACGATATTAGAGAGGGAAACTGAGAACTCTGACTTGATCAGAAAGCTCTCTCTATAGAATCTTACTGTTAATCTTGCAGTATTTTCCTTCAAAAATCTCTTACATAAGTGCAAAGTTTTGTAGATTTCCACATCCAGCTGGTTAATGACCTCCACTAGCAACCTATCTGCATTTCTTTTCTATTCAGTCCAGGAGGAGCTAATACCTCTCCCAACACCGTCTCAAATTCCTGAAATGTCAATTCTGACAGAATGGGAACAAAATTGCCATATGTAAGTATGGGCATAAATCTTGATCCTGCTGATAGACTTCTTTCTTAGCTTTTGTTACGGGCAAGTGTCAGAATTGGGTTTGTATTCCAAGTGTGGAAGAACGAGCACCGCAAATGCTGAGGTAAGCAAGCGCGCAGGAATTTTATTAAAATGGAAAGTGAGAGAAATTTCGTCTCAGAATTTTCTGTGCTGTGCGTCTGGGAGCGGCAAGAGTACCCCTTAAGTTTTATAGCGTTCCTTCTTTTAAAGGTGCTTAAGGAGAAGTTGATAAACTCCGCCTCCTGGTGGACAGGCCATATTAGGAAGTTGCTCCCCTGCAGGTGGAAACTGAGGCTCTCTGGTTTATAACAAGTTGGGGCTGTTAAAATGGCTCTTCTCATGCTTGCCTTCTTGTGAACCTTTACTGCTCCTTCCCTAGTCTCAGGTGCTTAGATTTTCCTCACAACACAAAATTCTACCCTAAATTTAAATAATCTGAGTTATATTTTGAGAGGGTACACACAGTGTTACTGGTGAACTATTTTAATATTTGCTTACGATTCCCTGTTTTCTTTCCTACCCATGTCATTGATTTTTATCGGGCACTTATGGTAGAATTCATAATGTAGATCTTCATTCTTTAAAAATAGACATGTTGAACGAGTTTGAGTTGATGAACTTTAAGATTCCTTTGGAAAGTTATGAATATTCTAATGCAAAAGTCTACCATTCCATAGACATACCAAACAGCTCAAACAAATAAAAAAAATAACAACAACAATAATAACAAACTCTCCCATTAAGACTAAAGTCGTGACCGATTTATTATATAGACAAAATCTACAGCATGCTCTGTGTTAAGTTTGCTTTTATCTGTTTGGGCTGCTATAATGAAATATCCTAACCTGGGTAATTTATAAACAATAGAAATTTATTACTCAGTTATGGAGGCTCAGAAAACCAAGATGAAGGATCAGCAAATTCAGTGATCTGCTGAGGCCTGCTTTCTGTGTCTTGCTATGTACCCACATGGAAGAAGGGCAAGGTAGTGTCCTATACCCTCTTTATAAGGACACAAATCACCTCCCATGCCTTACCTCATTAATACTGTTGCATTGGGGGTAGGTTATGACCTATGAATTTTCAAGGATACCAACATTCATTATAGCAAAAGCTCTTCTCTTTCTTAAAAATAGACATGTTGATGCCTATGGAAGTAACTAGGTATTTTCTCATTTGTTTTTGATTTTTAAAAACTTTGTGTCTATTTTATCAAAATGTTAAAAGAAGTATTCAATATGATAGAAAATTCTTCTTATGTTGTTACTTCATTTTTTTCAGATGAATTTTCAAATATTGGCCCTTTCAGTTGTTTTCTGTTATACTTTTCCTTGGGTCAACATCTTTAGGTCTTCCATAAGCCTTTCAGACTTATCAGAACAATAAGTTCAATATGACTTTGAGTCTAAGACTTCATCCTACAGGCTGGTAAGATATTCAAGCTTTGTTTTGCTTAAAGCTTTCTTCTATTTCGAGAGGTGATCAGGTTTAAAGCAGTGCCACTAATTTTTAAAGGAAGGAAAGATGTACCTTCTGGTAACAGTCATACGACCACCAATATGCATACCCCCAGCTCCCACACACATCTGCACAGCCAACTTAGAGCCAGTTCCTCACAGATTTATTTCAAGAGGCTGGGTACACCAATGTTCATATTGGAAATACCATACAGTCTTGCATATTGGAAATACCATACAGCTTGTATGGTATTTCCAATATGAATGTGGCCAGGGAATGAGGCCATCTCCCTACTGATCTAGAATCCACAGTTCTCTTCCTTGCTACCCTTAAACCCTAGCCTTGATATTGCATGTAAACTTTTGGAAATCTTAAGTGCAGCAGAAATTTTCTTAAGTGCAGAAATTTTCTGGCCTACTTCTGCTTTCCAAAGTTCCAGAACCTATCCCCTGCTAGCACAGAGAGAAAATACACAGAGGGGGGAAAAATCTGTACCTCAAAAAATACCAAATCACATGAAATAATACCTTTTGGCAATTCTGTTATAGTGAAAACCATGTTGGTAATGGAGACCTCTCTGTAGCACTGAAATCTCCCAGTTACTGGGATTGCTCTCCACAATTAGTCTGTAGCACTCTCATCTTTCTAGGAATTCTCTCAGTTGAAGAAAGCCATCATTACATCCAAATCAGGAAGCAAAACTCAACCACCTTAACCACCTTGCCCAACTCGGGACAACATTGAAGGCTATGCTATGGGTTTGTCTTAGCCCTTTCTATGATTGGTCCAACATCTTCCTCTTTCCAGTCCTACTCCCTTCCATCTCACACAAATGTTAACCCTGAAAAGATTCTTCCTTAAATTTCCTATAGATTAATCTTTCATTCTTTTTTAGGGAACTTGAATTGCAACAAGTTGGTCTGCCTGTCCCCCTGCCCCACTAAAGGCAGGGAGTATTAAAACTCACCCACACTGATTAATGAGCTGAGAGAAATTAAAAGATTTATTAATCACTAGTCATAGGCAAAATAAAAGAAGACCCTGGAAGAGGGAACGCATTGGCAAGAGGATTCTCTGACATCAGGGTAGTAGGAGACACATGGGGTAGGGAAGGAGAAAGAAAAGAAGGGGAGCAAGAGAGCACACAAATCTTTACCGTGTGTGTGTGTGTGTGTGTGTGTGTTGTGTGTGTGTGAAGAGACCACATGGAGAATTTTTTAATTCAAGGGGCAAAGTTGGCCCATCTTTGTGAGGGGAGATCAAAGGACAGGACAGATTGACTTTCAAATATTCATGTGGCTGACTTAGAGGGTGGTACACTATCACACTTCTCATAATGTTAACATTTGGGCTCTCTCGAATATCTCTCCAACACCGACTTTAATTCTGAAGTCCTTTAGAATTCTAATTATTTTTAAAAATCAGAACTCTGTGTGTGTGTGTGTGTGTGTGTGTGTGTGTGTTGATTTTGTTTTGCCTACATTACTAACATGTATTTTGATTTATTCTCAATCACTCTCCCTTTCATGCCTATTCAACTGATTTTCTTTTGAGTTCCTCCCTTGACAACTTCTAGTCACTGGGTAGTATCTTTCTGATTCTGGGTTAAACTATGGAACATTTACCAGCAATTTATATGTCTGTCCAGTGATGTGGAAGATGGAGAGAAGGAACTCAACTTTGTGGAATGGGCTTAGCTGTTGAAATTGTAGATGAGGTACATGCAAGGAGGCAATGTGTGTTGATAGGATGCAAGTCCCTTTGGAATGTTCTTGCCAACACAAAGCATGAAACATAACAGAAACTATGTCAGAAAATCTAGGTGGAAAGAAATGGACAAAGTCAGATTCTCAAAGCCTGTTTCATTGTTGAAACACCAAGAGTACTGTATTTGGGTGTTATTAGAAGTATCAGGATAATGTCAGAGTCCACTTTAGAATAGGAAAGTCCTGGCATAGTAAATCACAATCCTTGTTTAATATCCAGCTAACTGGGTGGTCTGAGTGATGGCTGTCAGATTTGGCTGGGGAATTGGGACAGGCTTAGCGCTTAGGAAGGAACCATAGACAACTTCACATAGGTACTCAGTGGTAGTGTAAGGGTTCCAAACCTTTTCTGTAAAAAAAAAAAAAAAAAAAAAAAAAAAGAATCTGGTTTATATGAAGTCTGCCACAAAATTCCTGAAGGAACCTTTCCTTCCTATCCCCTTCATGTGTTAAAGAATGTGTTGTTGTTTACTTCATGATGACTTCCATATTGGTAGGTTAGTTGCCCAGAACAAAGCATAAGATTATTCAGAGACTTGCTGTAAATTCTTCTGAAATTCAAATTCAGCTCATTTTCTACAGTGCTCTGACCTTCCTCCATTTAGACACAAAAGTATTGCATCAGCAGATTTAAATTCCTCCTTTCTTCCCTTGAGAAGTTCTGTGTGCCAATGTCTTAAAAAGACACTGAAATGTCCTTTTCCAGGGATATATTAAACCTGAATAATATTTATTCTTCCTCTTTTTGGAGGTAAGTTTCCTTCTAAGACCTGACTTCTAAGACCTATTTTTTTTTCTGAACATTCGCATTCTCTTCCTATTAATTCATCAAACTAGACTTCTAACCAATTTCACCCATTTAAGACACCAATTTTATACAAAAGGTAAAATTCTACTACAAAACTTAAATTCTTTCTATTCTGGGAAAATAATTTGAATGTGACAAAGTGGAGTGGATTATCTTTAGTAAAGCAGAAGTTCCACGGACTTCAGAACTTTCTTTGCAGGCAACTAACTCATAGAGACAAACATAATAGCAAGACAAAGAACCATGAAAAGAAAAAAATAGGTAGAATTAGCAAAGAGGAGATTGAGGATACCCTAGGGAAGGAGAATTTGAGAGAACTGTTCTGCTTAAAATATTCTGAAGGAATAATGACGAAATCCAAAGAGTAGATCTTAGCTAATTACATGTCAAGATCTTGTAAGGGGAGAAACATGCAGGATGGGGGCTTCCTCACAGAACCTAAATAAAAATGGAATCCACATGTGCATGCAATTGACTAATAATCTCTTAGAACGATCATAGCTTTAAAATTCATCTTACCATCCGGTTCAATTCCGACTACTTTTTAATATTTATAAGGTGCTTAATTCAACACCAAACATGGCATCTAGTGTGACTGCAATAAATTATATGTTGTTATTACTTTCTGTACTCTTTTTATAGCTTCACATTTTTATTCACCTAGATGAATCTCCAGATATCATCAAATTTGAAAAAGAATTCATTGCTGACACATTCAAATTCAATACTGTAAACTTACATAAAACAAAGCAAGTCTTACAATCAAACATGTAAAGAAGAAGAAGGAGGGGGGAAACTATAAAATAACTGGATTGGGAGTGAGCTATTTAGAAAATAGAGAATTTAGAAAAAAAATAGAAAATTTAGAAAATGATGTTTGTTGTGGTTTAAATGTGAGATGTTCTCCCAAAGCTCCTGTGTTAACGCAGGAATGTGAGGTGAAATGATTGGATTCTGAGTGCTAAACCTTATCAGTCCATCCTACTTTGAATGAAGTGACTGGGTGATAAGTGGATAGGTAAGGCTTAGCTGCAGGAGGTTGGTGACTAGGGGTGTTTCCTGGATGGGTTCCTCTTCTTGTGGTCCTTTCCCACTTCTCTCTCTCTCTCTCTCTCTCTCTCTCTCTCTCTCTGCTTTTAAGACTTTAATATAATTTCTATTTTTTTTCTGAGCATTGACATTTTACTCCTATTAATTCATCAAACTGGACTTCTAATCAATTTCACCCATGTAAGACACCAATTTTATACGAAAGGTAAAATTCTACCACAAAACTTGAATTCATTCTATTCTGGGAAAAGAATTTGAATGTGGCATAGTGGACTGGGTTATTTTTAGTAAAGCAGAAATTCGCACGGACTTTAGAATATTCTTTGCAGGCATGAGCTGAGCAGTTTTCCTCTGCTGGACCCCTCCCCCATGTTGTGTTGCCTCACCTTGTTCCTAGAGCAATGGACTGAGATCTTGAATTTGTGAGCCCCAAATAAACTTCTCCTCCTCTAAGTTGTTTTTGTCAGGTATTTTGGTCACAGTGATGCAAAAACTAACAAAGCAATATTGTTGAGAAAATAAGTATCATACACTAGAAGGTTTAATGCTCATGAAGGTACCAAGGATTTTTGAATGATATCTGTCTCATCAGTTCTTTAAGCCTTTGGTTCCACATGTGTGCTTATGGTTGTGTGTGGCACACCTGTGGTGATTGTGGAGAGATTTTTGAATAGCACAATATACTCTTCCCATTTCAGAATGCAACTGACAAGTTAATATTTTCAGACCAGCTGACTCATTTAGAGGAAAAACACATGGGTGTTTCAATTTGTATGGAATATAGGGGAATGACTTAATGACCCCAGGTTGGAGGAGGCGTGGGAGACACGTATTACAGTTGACCATGAAGGCCAGCTCCTTTTTTATTATCTTTTAATTCTGATCCAACACAATCCATTTGACTGCCACAATTCACACTGGCCTGTTCTTTATTTAGTGAGCTCCATAGAGTCCTAGAAGTTTAGTGGACAAAGCGCCTTGACTCAAAGGATGCCTTGCTAAGGGCAGAAGTGTTAAGACAGGTTTGGTCCCTCAAGCAGGGAAGCACTTAAAAAGAGACTGCCACTAAATTATTCAATTAGTCTAACCTCCCACCTCCCCTTTATACGAAAAGATGTTCCTCTGCCACAGCAGCAGCTCAAGAAGGTCCCCTTTGTCCACACTCTGAACAGAATGGAATTGTTTTTTCACGTTGAAAGCTTTTGTAGGACAGATCCAAGGGTACCAGAAAGATGAAAGGATTGCTGATGACCCGAGGTCCGTGTTTGATGAAATGACTTGAACTATTGTGCCATCTGACCCACACAACTAGACTGTAAAGTGCTGGCGGGGGAGGGAAGGAGGACCTCCATCTTGTGTCAGCAATTCTTTCATAAGAATTGGGTTTACTAACCAATTGTGGGTTCCCAGCCCTTTTCACTGCACGGTAATTTCCAGGCAGTTTAAAACCACTTCTGGCCTGCCTTCTTCACTTGAATCTACTGCTGAGTCTGAAAGCCTGTCTCGATTCCCCTGTGTTTATTACAGATTCTTTTCCATTTGAAGAATCAATACTAAATGTAGGCATAGACAAACGGCATTTTATTTTTGGTTATGGAACAATGGGAGGTCATCATCTATCGGTACATTTTCAGGCAACAGAAACTTATGGAGCTAAATAAATTTGTAGAATAAACAAATGTTCCATTATCCAGATTATAGCAGATCAGCTTCTAACTAGATATACATACTTAGATATACATACTTAGGTGGACACAAAAAGCCTTGATAATAATGTAAATAATCTTTAAAATGAATTATCATGGTTAGTATTACAAAACTGAAGGAAATATTTTGTCTGTTTACTTTAGAACTTTTCAAGAAATCTAGAAATAAGAAATGCTTGAAAAGCGACACTATGGAGTGACATCTCCAAAATTTCTTGTTGGAAAAAAAAGAATGGGAATAGCCATTTACCTTTTATTTTACAATTTTTATATTTGATGAACATTTTGGAAATTCACTAGTTCACAGTCAATGTGAGACACTGATAAGCTTAAAAATGTTTCCATTTTTATGTCCTCGATTCAAACAATATTTATCTGTGCTCTCCATAATCTGTCATTCTGCAAGGAACTGGGAACACAAATGGTCTCATTAAATTATTCCTTTCAAAATGTTTTCTCTGAAGATACATTGGAAAAGGTTTCCAGCTAAACAGCTTGATTGAATAAAGAATAAAGGGACAGAGTAACAAAACACTGAACTTGTAAATGCATTATTATGGTTTCAATTTTGGATTTAATGGATCTGTCATATGCCAATCAAATCTGCTTTGTCTGTCTCTAAATCATGTCTACATAGTAAGTATAATCTAGTTGAAAAATTATACTTTCAAAATGAATCATCTACTTCTCACTTTTATACTTACATAAGATAAAATTTAAGACTAGAAAGGATCTGAAATCGTATGTTGAACTGTCCTCGTATTCCTGGATAAATCCTAGTTGATTTTAGTGAATGATGCTTTTAATATGTGTTGTTGAATTTGGTTGATAAGTGTTTTGTTGAAGATTTTTGCACCTATGTTTATCAAGTAAATTGGCCTGTAATTTCTTTTTCTTGTAACATCTTTGTCTGGTTTTGGAATTAGGGTAAGGATGGTCTCAAAAAGGGTTGAGAAGTAGTCCTTTGTCCTCTTAAATTTTTTAGAAGTGTTTGAGAACAATTAGTATTATTTCTTCTTTAGATATTTAGTACAATTCAGCTGTGAAGCCATCAGGTCTTGGCTGTTCTTTGATGGGAGAATTTTTATTACTGGTTGAATGTCCTTATACATTATCTGTTCAGATTTTCTATTTTGTCTTGATTCCATCTTGGTAGACTGTATTTATCTAGGAATTCATCCATTTCTTCTAGATCACCCAATTTGTTGGCATGTAATTACTTATAGTAATCTCTTCTGATTATTTGTATTTCTGTGGTTGTAGTTATATTGTCTTTTCTTTCTTATGGGTAATAAAAGATGTTTCTATTATTTAATCTATTTCCAAGGATTTTAGGACATATTTACAAAACTCAAATATTGTAACAAAAGCTGTTCCTATCACCTGATTACTGAGGAGATTCCAGGAACTGGGGATGAAAACCAAACTTATACTTCCTAGTACACACACAGTAAATTGACTTTCTCTCCTATGCCGTAAGAATAATTTGTTTTAATCTAAATCCAAGTTTTATAATTAAAAAAAGTAGAAACCATTTTATTGGTTTATTAGAAATGCTAGTTTATTTCAAAACCTTTATCAAGAAAATTAACAAGAGGAGCTTGATGATGATTTCAGTCTCTCTATGGATCTTCATGTGGTGGAGAACCCCTTTTACTGCTGACCCTTTTGTTATATTTCAATGTCAGAGGTCATTTCTATTTTTGCTAGTCTTCTCTCAAATGTACTAATTTTATGCAAAATCTCAGCAAAACCTGAAATCATATTTCAATCACCCTTGAGGAGCGATCCTGACAGTGTAATTTTTTGTGGTAGTAAAAGTAAAAATTTTTGTTGTGTTGTTGTTGTTGTTTTGTACCGGAGTAGGGGGGGGGGGAATTGAACTTAGGGGCACTCAACCACTGGGCCACTTCCCCAGCACTTTTTTTGTATTTTATTAGAGACAGGGTCTCACTGAGTTGCTAAGTGCTTCGCCATTGCTGAGGCTGGCTTTGAACTCGAAATCCTCCTGGCTCAGCCTCACAAGTGCTGGGATTACAGGCATGCGCCACCTCGCCCTGCTAAAGTGTTATTTTTATTTAAAAAGTGGAAGCAAACTATAACCACATTTTTATTATCTTAGAAAGTAGAAAATTGAGAATGTTATCTATACTTTATATGTTTCTACCCTGTATTTCTCTCAGGTTTAGTGATATCATAATGAATCCATAATTTTACATTTGAGTTTTTCACTTAATATTATATTAAAAAAATTCAATTCATTACTGAGTCCTCTACTTTTACCCCGCCCCAACACCTGCATTTCTCTTCATCTCTTTTACCACCACTCTAATCGAAGATGTTATTTTCTTTCCCAGACTTCAAACAATATTTTCCTAGCAGCTCACATTTAAGTTCATTCCATTCTACAGTTATAATTTTCTTTTTTAAAATGTGAATCTATTCATATTACCCTTATTAAGGCATTTCAGAATTTTTCTACTTTGACATAAAGGCCAATCTATCTATCTAACTTTCTTTCTTTCTTTCTCTTTTTCTTTCTTTCTACAAATGGAGCACGACTTTCCATTTTTCTGGTTGTACATGATGTAGAGTCACACCATTTGTGCAATCACACCCAGGCACAAGGGTAATAATGTCCATCTTATTCCACCACCTCTCCCCCCCCCCCACACACTCTCCCCTCCCCTCCCTTCCCTCTGCCTAATCCAAAGTTCCTCCATTCTTCCCCTTGCCCCCTCCAGCCTCATTTTGGATTTTAGCTTCTACTTTTGTAGGCCTGGGTCCAAAATCAGAGCATCAGCAGGGCCATGCAGCCTGCAGGTTCTAAGGGAGAATCTTTATTTGCCTCTTTCAGCTCCTGGTGGCTCTGGACAATCCTTTGTTTGTGGTAGTATAAACAATCTGCCTCTCACTTCCCATGGCCTTCTTCTCTGTATATTTCTGTGTCCTCTCTTATAAGGACACCAGTCATTGGATTTATGATCCATCCCAAATCTAGGATGCTTGATTTCATCTGAAATTTCTTAACTAACTACATCTCCAATGACTATTTACAAATGTGATCCCATTCTGAGGTTCTGAGTAGATGTGAATTTGGGGAGACATTTAACATTTAACTCACTTTGAATATATCACCACCTTGTCATATAGCGATTTCTAAAAGTATTTGGCTTTATTAATAGATGTTCTATATGCTTTCTGTGGTCAGCCTATTTTACTTTTAGAAGCTTCATAATATATTATGATAATGCATAAGGCTTGCCTGACAATTATTTTGATATCCAACAGAAATAGCTGTTGCAGATAACTCTTTGGTTCCTGGGACTTTCTTACTATTTTTATTTGAGTGTATTTTTCACATTAACTTTATAATAAGCTATTTCTAGGAAATAAGCTTGCTGGCATTTTTGTGGAAATCATTTTAAATACATGAAGGAACTTATGGCAATTAGACATCCTTTTGCTTTTGCTATCAATATCCATTTATTGGTGTTTTAAATATATTAGCATTTTAAAGACAAAACAATGTTTTATTTTAAAATTTTCATGTTTTAATTGCTATTTCTTCCTTATAACTTTTTAAATACCTTTATTTTATTTATGTGGTGCTGAGAATTGAACCCAGGGCCTCACACATGTGAGATGAGTGTTTGACCACTGAGCCATAGTCCTAGCCCCTCTTCTTTATGATTTGTTTTGTGTTTACTTGTGCTTTCTCCCAAATCATCCCAACCTTCACTTGTATTAAGTTTTCCATTGGTTCATCTTTTTCAAAGGAATTATTTATTCAAATTCATTAGTTTCCAAATTTGTCAATATTGATCTTTTGTTTTGATTTTACTTTTTAAAATTTGTAGACCCATTTCTAAATTTTGAATTTGAATGTTTATTTTTACTTTTTATCCATATTATTTTATCATTTTATTTATATTAGTGCATAATTTTACAGTTTTAAATGTTATAATTTTCAAAGAAAGGACTTAGCTCTTGCGCAGATATGATAAATGTGTTAAATATTTATTTTACTAGTTAACTAATGAAGGGACCAGATAGATGTGATAAATAGTTCAAAGGAAAAATCAAAACTGCACATCCCCAGTCCTATTTTGTATTATATTTAGAGACAAGGTCTCACTGAGTTGCTTAGCATTTCAGTTGCTGAGTTACTGAGGCTGCCTTTGAACTCACAAACCTCCTGCCTCAGTCTCCTAAGCTGCTGGGATTACAGGCATGCACCAGTGGGCCTGGCATAATCAAGACTTTATTTCAATGCATTTGTTTATTTTGTTAATTAATTTTTTGTAATGTTGGACATTGAACCAAATAATTAGGTGCTTTACTTAATGCATTTATTTATGAGATTTGCATATTTTGGTCATTGGGTTTTTTTATTGATATTTTTGTCCTCTGAATCTGTTGAGAAGTGTGTTAAGATATCTTATAGGTAAGTATCTACATCTGTTACTTGGTTTACTTCCTATAGTTTTTGCTTTATGGAAGTAGTTATTACAAATCTAGTACAAAAATGTTATTTGCATTATTGGGTATTCTTTTTTTTTCTTTCATGATTTTGGTCCTTAATGCTAATATAGTCTAACTCTAACCCTAACCCTAATCATAAAATACCTTTTTTCCATGTATTTTTATGTTGTCATATAATAATGCAAGATATAGTGTAAGGATCTGGGGGAAATAAGTGACAAATGGAGGAAATATGGCTTCTAATCTTGGATTTAGGATGTGCTTGAATCCACTTATAGATTACAAGATGGAGACAATATGTATAGGAAGCTCACTGATGCTCTACCTTTCCCAAGAACCTTTTTTGTTCCTTTTGCCTGGTTGTCTTGTTCTTATCATTAAAAAATCAGGCTAAGCATTACTTCCTTCAACTGGAAGTTAAGATTGCATTTTTTTGGGATACATTGGCATGGTGTATTTTTGCCATTTATTTTAATATTTGCCTTGTAAATGAATTTACATGTATAATAAAATAGGTATGATTTTTGCTTTGTGAACCAATATGACAAATATATATTTCATCTATAAGTCTTTCCTTTTCTATTTATTAACATAAATTATTTATTTGGTTTCAATTTTGTGTTTTTCCATGATATATTTATTAAAATTTTTTCTTGCCATATGAACTGTTTCATTAGCTTTTTTTGAAATTTAGGAAGGTTTGTATTTTTTGTAGGTCCTCTATTTTTATTGGTATCTTTAAGTATTTTCTTTCTTTAGAGTCTTTTATTTTTTTCCATGGAGAGTAAAGAAACGTCTTATATTCCTTCCTATGTCTCACTTTCCAATTTATATTACTTGTATTATTTTTGCTTGAATATTTATTTTATTAAATGTTTGTGGGTTTATTCTACTTGTTTTTAAGCTCTAAGTGATTACTTTTACCTGTCAGATAATACCTTTAAATCAGTCAGCATTTTTATTACTTGCATTATTTATACATTGTCAGAGTATGTATTTCTTAGCGTTATTTTATCATACTTAAGTACATCTTTTAATACTTTGTTATAGTTAAATATATTTTCTGCTCAACTGCATTCTTAGGTTGACTCTTGTGAAATTATCCTATGGTTGTCTACATCTTATTTCCTGTTGCAGTTCTTAACCAAGGCTCCTGGGATGAACATTTTTAACATTTTGCACTTAACTGTTTATGGTATTTATAAATGAAGGACAGTTTAGCTGGATATAATATTTTTGAGTCACATTTTCTTTCTTTTTTGTTGAGGATGATAATACAAATTCATTGTTCTTTTCCTTATAAGTAACTTGAAAGTTTTCCATATGTTTAAAGGACATCTTCTTGTATTTTAAAGTCCATCAATTTCACATAGTTTCTTCTCAGAATTGCTCCTTTGGTTCCTATTCTCACAGGTATGCAGTATGTCCTTTCTATGTGTAGTCTACTATTATTTTAGAAATTATACTCCAGAAACTCTTTTCAAACATGAACATATACTTGCATTATTATATGACAACATAAAAATACATGGGAAAACACAAATAGCACACCATTTTTTAAAAATCAGCTTGTTGTCTATTCTTTCCACAAAGCATACAATACAATATACAATACAATACAATACAATGAAATGAGGCTGGTCATCAGTATTATGTAGCATCAGGGTACACAGAAGCTGAAGTTAAATTGCCTGAATTTAAATACTAACTCTGCTGCTTTTTTAGCTGTGCAGTATTGGCAAAATCTCTTAACCTCTCTTTGCTTTAATTTTATCATTTATAAAATGAGGATAACAGTGCATTCATTCTCAAGGTTTTTGAGAAACTAAATGAAATAAACCACATTCAATACATTAAACACTGATAAGCCTAATGCCCAAATGCAATAAGAGCCAATTGTATTTATTTGTCTTTCACAAGCTAGAATTTAATGAACCTATAGGCTATTGCTATTGAGTAATCATAAAATACCTTTGTATATGGATATACTGTAAGAATCTGGAAAAAAAGTGACAAATGGAGGAAATATGGTTTTTCATATTTTGGATTTAGGATGTGCTTGAATCCACCTATAGGATACAACGTGGGGACAATATGTGTAGGAAGCTTGCTGATGCTCCATCTTTCCCAAGAACCTTTTTTGTTCCTTTTGTCTGGTTGCCTTGTTCTTATCATTTAAAAAATCAGGCTAAGCATTACTTCCTTCAGCTGGCAAGACCCTCTCAGTGTGCATTAGGGACTCCCAGAGCACTCAACTAAATCTAATTTAATTCTCATTATATTCTATGACAATCTTCTGATTACATGGCTGTTTCCCCCAGAAGTGACTAACAGACAGAAATTTTAAACTTGTTTCTATAATGTCTGATATTTTGTAGTTGAGCAAAATATTTTGGTCAGATTGACATTCTTGAAAGAATGGTTATAAAGGTAAAATGGAAAAATTTGAGTGCAATTTTTCTGAAAACATATTAACTATAAAATATTTAACAATTACAAATAATGGAACTTATCTTTAGAGATTTGAATTGAAGGAATTGTGCCATTCAAAATTTAAATAAGTTCACCACTGTAAATAGAGGAATCAAGGGACATTTACTTCATTTTAATGCTCTTTTTTAAACCAAATAATGTTACTAATATATCAAATGACTTTAAGAGATCTGAGTTACCTTTTTAAGAGGCAGGCACATCTCTAAGTGTTGGTTGATTAGGTTTTCAATTGTTTGAGAAGCAAACAATTGGTTGTTCATTTTACCTTCTTCTGTGATATGTATAAACACCCCAGAAAGCCCTCAGCTTATCTCTGAGCTCTCTTAGCACCGTCCAATTACAAATGCACTGGTAAATATCTCTGTCCTGTTAACAAAAATACAGCACCACTTCTCCTATTAATGTAGTGTATAAATTTTCTTTAGTGGTCTTATGCTTAAGGTAAAAAGAGAAAAATACGAAATCATTGCAGATAAAGCTTTAAAAGCTGTACAGATGGAAAGTATCAGCATCAATAATGTGAAATTTGTCCTCAACATCTTCCACATCACATTCTGGTATTTTGCCCATCTCCAACACATCTATAATCATCATTATGGTGATATTCTAGTAGATTGGAGAGATGAGTGTGGTGTCTTAGAGAACAATTAGGAGATTGTAATAGTAGGAACAGCATTAGTCCTACAATGGCTCCCTTTTCTTTAATGAATAAAGTCTAGATTGCTTATTTGATAATTCAAGGATCATTTACAAATGTTGAATATGTATCTTATTTTCCTAATATATTATCTCCACAAGATTCTGCTCTCAAATCCAAATATCTATTAAAAGTTTGTTTTTTAAGATATAGCTCCATCATTCTTTACTTGAGGCTTATAATTTCCTGTTTTATAATTATTTCTTCATTCTTTTTATATGCAGTTATTAGTCATTTTTTCATTCACAAAGCCCATGTTATTGAGGCTCCTATATATAAAACATAGTACTTGCCACTGGGGATTCAATAGGCAAGGTGAAATAATACATGATCTTTGAGTATCAAAGTGATCTAGGGAAGCAATAAATACTCAGTAGAAGTTAGGTTTTCCACCATTTTTTCATATGATATTTCATTTTGTACTAGATTTAAAAAAAAAAAAAAAACACCTTACTCTTTATCACCTTTCACCATTCCTCCCCATTACCTTCTTCTTTTTTTTGTAATTGTAAATGAGTAACATGCCTTTATTATGTTTATTTATTTTTATGTAGTGTTAAGGATGGAACTCAGTGCCTCATATGTGCTAGGCAAGAGCTCTGCTACTGAGCTATAGCCCCAGCCCCACATTAACTTCTTTTTTTAATAATTTTTTAAAATTCTAATTTGTTATATAGACAGCAGAATGCATTACAATTCATATTACACATATAGAGCACAATTTTTCATATTTCTGTTTGTATACAAACTATAGTCTATATTCTATATTCTATTCATGTATATGTCTTCATACATGTACTTAAGGTAATGATATCCATCTTATTCCACCATCCTTTTCTACTCCCATGCCCCCTTCCTTCCCCTCCCACCTCTTTACCCTATCTAGAGTTTGTCTAATCCTCCCATGCTCCCCTTCCCAACCCCATTGTGAATCAGCCTCCTTATATCAGAGAAAACATTCAGCATTTAGTTTTGTTGGGATTGGCTAACTTCACTTAGCATTATATTTTCCATTTAACTGCAAATGCCATGATTTTATTATCTTTTTTATTTCTGAGTAATATTCCATTGTGTATATATACCACATTTTTCTTATCCATTCATCTACTAAGGAATATAGGTTGGTTCCACAGTTAAGTTATTGTGAATTGTGCTGCTATAAACATTGATGTGGCTGTGTCCCTGTAGTATGCTGTTTTTAAGTCTTTTGGGTATAGACCACCCACATTAACTTCTTAATTTGCATTTGCCCTCTTCTCAAAAAGCCTATGCTCAGAGCAACTGCTAAGTAGACCATGAACCAGGTGTGTTCTGAGGGTTGAACCCAGAGCTGTTTAACCATTCCATTGTGTCATATCTTTTTTTTTTTTTTTTTTTCTTAAGGACAGGGTCTCACTAAGTTTCTTAGGAACTCATTAAATTGTTGAGTCTGGCTTTGAACTTGTAATCCTCCTGCCTTAGCCTCCAGAGTCTCTAGGATTACAGATGTGTGCTACCATGCCCAGCTGGACCAGGTTATTTTATAATGTAACCATTGGAACACAGGAATACTTATGATCTAATACAAATTAGAACAGTATATTTCCTTTTCTGGGACCTTCAAATTTGAAAAATAGCCATTGTTGAAAGAGAAAGAAGGCTAACACAGATTACAGAGAGAATACAATTGGAGATAGTCATCTTTGTTCTCAACTTATTTCACTCTTTAAGAGGACTTGACTACACCTTTGGTCATCTTCTGATACATTTTCCAATTTGCTTAAGTGAGTTTGTGTGCTTTACTTCCACGTAGTAACCAGACATTTATCAGACCAGAATTGTGACTAATGGACCCCTGGTAAAAACTTCAGAACATTAAGGACAGTGAAAATTCCTTCATTCAAAGCACAGTGTTAGTCTTTCTTATCAATGGCAAAATGCTTAATAAACTGGTTCTTGTACTTTCTTACCACAGGCTAACACTGAATGTTAAAGGAAGGATTTTCTATTCCAGAGAAGGAAGGTATAGCTTTGAAAATATGAAAATATCTGTGAAAAGTTTTATCAGACTGTGTGCTGTCTTAAATTCTGAAATTGCTGAAATCCAGATCAAGAAATCAGCTAAATGCTGTGTTGAATTGCAGCTGCAAAATTCTCTGCCCTGTTATACATCTGTGGCCAAACTCCTCAATTCAGCAAAAAGCAGATTCTGACTCTAGGGATAACATGAGAAAGTATCTGGAGGTGTGGAAGATCTCAATTTTCCCAGGTTATTTATTCTACATTATTTCTGTAGATATTTCATGCTCAAGAATGCGATATATTTTCCCAAAATGATGCATCTTCAATAAATATAATTCAGTAGAAGCCTTGAGGTCATTCCCCACATATGATAATAACAAATTATTGAACAGTGCATTGTTTCCTTTTCTCTGCTTGTTGTTATCATCATTCATTTATTCATTAGTCAACTAGTTCATCCTTCTTCTTTTAAGCATTTAATGGGGTGGCATTCTTTTAGGCACAGAAGATGTAATAGTGAATAAAACAGTGTTTCTCTTCACAGAGCTCATATTCTAATAATAAGGAAATTCAGACACTGATATATTTTTTGAAGGAAAGTAATGGAATAGAAGTGAGTGTAGAAGTGGAAGACACATTATTGATGGTGGGACAGCTGAGCTGAGATCTAAAAAAGAAGAATGGCCAACTATGAAAAAAATTAGGGAAATGCGAATGTTAAGAAGAAAATGGCAACTGGAAGATCCTGTGTAGGAAATAGTGTATACAAGGGGCAGAAAGAATGTTCAGAGTAGTTAGGCTGTAGCATGGGTGAACACTGTGAAAAATCAGGCCAGAATTTGTGGCAAAATGAGATTTTATATAGTTTTATAGGCTATAATTAACGCATTTGAGGTTTATTCCTATTGTGGTTGAAAGACATTAAAAGTCATAAATACATGAGCTGTAAAAAAAAAAAAAAAATTGCTGTATATGCTCTGAGCAAAACAAACGTGGAGCAAGGCAGGGATTAAGTTTTACAATGAGCCAAGAAACATGAGAGTGGCCTGGGCTGCAGTAGAGAAGCTGAAAAGTGACCAGAACAGATGGCATGTGGGGATGAAGGAGAGGGAAGTGACTGATGACATTCAGGTTTGTGGCCTTACCATCTGGGTAGGCATCTGTGTCATGAATTGAGATTAGGAAGGATGGAGGAAGAACACTTTTGAGGGATGGATTAGAAGAACTGAGTTTTAATTTTGCAAGGCTTGAAATGTCTATTAGGATACCTCCAAGTGTAAAGGTTGAAGAGGTGATGGATTTATGAGTTTGGAGCTCACGGACACATGTTGGGGTACAGAAAGAGATTTTGGAATAATCAGAATAAAGATAATATTTAAAGCTAATTGAGAACATTTAGGTGCACAAAGATGGGTAAAGGACTCTAGGATTGTGCTCTTAGAGACTAAAGTGTTTAGAAGAACAGGAAAAGTCACTGGGAGTGATTATATAGTCAGAGAACACTAGAGAAAACACATTTCATGGAGTGAGTGGTTAATAATTTCAAGTGTTGCTGAGAGGTTGAGAAAGAAGTGAAGGCAGAACGGGTGATATAATTCAATAAGGTGGATGCCAGAAGTGACTTGAATAAAGAATCAAGACCAACTTGAGTGGTCTTTAGGAAGTGAAGAGAAATGAGAAAGTAGTTATGGACAAAAAAACATCTTTTGTGAAATTTTCTGCTGAAGAGTTTCATAGGAATGAAGAGAAAAATCAAAGGAGGTTCTCATTGTATTGTATTTATTAATTCATTGGTACTGGAGGTTGAACCCAGGGGTGCTTGACCACTGAGCCACATCCATAGCCCTTTTTTAATTTCAAGACAAGATCTCATTAAGTTGTTTAAGGCCTCACTGAGTTGCTGAGGTTGGCTTTGAACTTGTGATCCTCCTGCTTCAGCCTTCCAAGTCACTGGGATTTCAGGTGTGTACCTTTATGCCTGGTGAAGGTTCTTATTTTAAAGATAGAATAGAGGAAGGTAAATTTGTTTTCTGGTCAGAATGATTCAGGAGTGAGAGGGAAGCTGATGTTGCTGAAAAGGAGTGATGGCAGCAAAAATGAAAACCTTGCGTTGGTGAGAAGAGATAGGATTTGAGCAGTAGTGTCCCATAGAAATATCATGCAAGCCACATAAATATGAGTTTCCAATAACCTCATTTAACATAAAAATAAACAGGCAAAATGAATTTAGCAATATATTTTACTTGACAAAATATGTTCAAAAATATAACATCAACATGTGTTAATATAGAATGATTGGGATATTTTCATTATTTTATAATTTCAAGGCTTTGAAATTCAATGTGTAATTTATACTTACAGCACATAGCAGTTTGGAGTAGTCACATAAAGTGCCTGATGGAGTGTAAATAGAAGGCTTGACATGAGATGAATGCATGGAAATTTCTTCCATTGTATCATGAGGTAAGATAGAAATGTTGTTATAAATGACAGCAGAATGTATTACATTTCATACTATACTTATAAAGCACATTTTTACATATCTCTGGTTGTATACAAAGTATATTCACACTATTTGTGACTTCATACATGCACTTAGGGTAATGATATCCATCTCATTCTACCATCTTTTTTTTGTTGTTCATATATATTTAGTGGTGATAATTTGAGGTAGTTTTCATATGTGTTTTTAAATGATGCATAATGAAGCAACACATTTTTATGAGAAGAAGACAAGGAGGGGAGTTGTGAAATGGACATTTTGGAGAGTGGAAGATGAATCTGTATATCTCATAAGTTTTAGAAATTTTAAAATAGGAAAAGTCCTACTTGAAGCTTTTGTTCTGCCCAGGAATAGAGGCCATATTTGAGTGCTTCACAGGGGACGCACATCACAAAGCAATAGAACATGATACAATTTCTATCTGGAGACTTCTGAACAGAATTCACTGTCACAGAAAATCCAAATGAGAGGAGCATGGGCTAGTGTTGAACTCAGAGACTCCCTGTTTGTCCCTTGGGTCCACTACAGAGCATAACGGATCCATTTGGAAGAGGCTGGCATCTGTCATTATGTGAACAGAAAAGTAGAAGAAACTTCTTTTCTGAAAGAGTGAATGTGACATTTATAGTAAGAGGCAGAGATAAGAGACCAACAGACCTAGAGAGATTGCGAGAAAAACTTTGGTTCGAGTTACTGGTTCCAATTCCTTTTCAGGAAATAGATTTCTGTAAAGAACTTTTCTCATTTTCTTTGCCTCTTTACCTCAATCTACTTCTTACTTTATTTCATTTTCAAGAAGAATTGTTATTCAGCCTTTATTCCCTGAACTTTCTTCCTTGTAGCTCTTCAAAATAACCATGGAAATGCTGGCATGCTCCTGGAATCTCAGTGAGAAATTCCACTTGGGCCCCTGCAATTGTTATCTTGCACAGAGCGAGAGCTATTGCTGTCCAGGAGATTTCTAGACTAATCACATTTTTAATTTCTACAGCATTGAGCAATGCTTCCTTGGGAGCTCCTCTAATGCCTCAGCTTAGAGATGGCCTCTGGAACTTGGGACCAGCTCAATGGAGCTGTCACTGTAATAGCCACCTAAACAGAATCTTGGAGAAGAAAAAAATAAAAAGCTTGCAGCATTTACACAGGATTTCTGCAAAGACTCTTCTTCTGAGTGAAATAATTAGTCTGGAGTATTACCTGTTGCCAAAACAGCATCCCAAGAAGCTGGAGATAAATGCCAGACAATTCTGAAAACAGAAAGAAGACAGTCCTCGATTTCAAGGTCCTTACTTTTGTCAGCTCCTGCAGTTGTGTGAAGGCTGAAGAAATTTTCCCTAAACTGTGACGGCATGGGCCATGAGATCTTTTTAGAATAAGTCAATTTTCTTGCTCCTACAAGGGTCTGAATAATGCTACCTATTCACCAACCCAGAGAGGAATTCAATTTTGTTTTTATTAGACTGAAACCTCTCTTGATGCTCACTGTGAGTCCATAGGGGAGCAGTAACACAACATGTATCTGCTTCTTCAATTTAGGAAATCTTGCTGAATTTGTAATGAAGCGGCTGGGATTGGTTTTACAGAAGCCATACACACACACATATAAAACTAGGCACGTTCTTCTCATCTACCTCTTTCATCAGCTCTCTTTCGTACTCTCTCAAGATTTCTGCACACGTGTCAAAACAGTACAGTTTACACCAAATCATCCACATTTGCTTTCCATTTAGCAAAGATCCACTTACCTGCAGGTGATAGTTTGCATGTGTACACAGAATTTTAGCCTGAGTGCGTTTTTTTATATTATCAACACATAAAATAGTGAATTCCAGTTAGTAAACATCTATGTATTTATTATATTTTCTGTTACAGCATATTTATTGAGGCTAGGGATCAGCTCTGCTTGTTCACCCCTGGGCCATCAGTATTAGTTGCCACTAGCATTGACAGCTGAACCATAGAAGTTACTCCAAAAGTATTTATTAAATGAACACATTACTTGCATTTGCTTATTAAAACACTCTTGCATGATAGGTATGACAGTTGTTATTTCATAAAATGGGAAGCCAAGACTTAGACAAGTTGAGTAACCACCCCAAAGTTGAACAAAGAAATATCTGGTTTAAACCTGCTCTATCAGGCTTCCTCCCCATCCCACTGCTTCCTCAAACATACCTTTGATGTGGGAGTCAACTCTTCCTGACCAGTTTTCATTGCTGATTGCATGCTTTACAGCATTGAAGGGAGCTAGCTACCTTTGCCATTCAAAAATCAGGGGCAGTAAGGTACTTGCTGATTTCTTTACTTTATTTACTTAGATGTGCAAAGGCAGTTTTATGTTAATCTCTTGGCTCAAGGTTGCTTTGGAAACTGGGTCATCTATTCCTTTCCTCTGTGCTTCTTCAATAAGCCATCCTGTCACACTGCTCACCATAGCTTGCTCTGAAGACCCATTTTCTAGGTTGCTGTGAGGGGGAGAAAATTTTCATAGTGGTAACAAGGTTTGGTCTGCAGCCTGAAAACCCTGAACAACTTCTACCTTTCAAGTAGCAAAATCTGGTCTGATTAAGGTTCTTTGCCCATTTTAATTTCATGAAATCTTTGCCATGAAAAAAATAAGAGCGAAATACACCAAAACATCTAGATGTCAGAGACCTTAGTTCCATCTTGTTCCTATATGTCATTTTTTTGTTGTTGTTGTTGTTGTTGAATTCCTGCTGACATTTTGTTCCCTTCCAGGCCATCCACATGTTCCCTAGATCACTTATCCTCTTTCTGCATCCACTTGTCACAGTCTCATTTCATTTCCTTATTAAGTTTTCAGTTTGTTCTTTTTTGCTGCCCTTTCGCCCCTCCCCTTTCTGGGTCTTCTTTAAAAGGCATATTTATTCTCTTCTCTTCTGTACATATTTACTTTGCTACTTGGGGAATATCTTTGGCAGGAAAATAAGGCTTCTGGCTCTTTTTCTACTAACACTAAAAAATAACAACACCAATCACAACAGCAGTGGGCGCATACACACACACACACACACACACACACACACACACACACACAGATTTTGTGTGGAAAAGAGATTTGCAACGGTGTGTGCTTGGCTTAATTTTGAAGTATCTTGTTTTTCTTCTCTTTACATTTCCATTTTTGGCCACTATCACCTATAATTATGCCATTTCTTTGTTTTATGTTTTTGATAATGTTTTCATCCCTCTTGTTTTCCCTTCTTCCTTCTTCTATGACACCTGGTCTATCTAGACTGCATAGATATGTTAAAAGCATTAGGATTCTGCTACATTTTATTTCCATAGGAGCCAGGAAGAGAACTGTTTGCTGTTCTAGTATTTTCAATAAGGTGACCATGCCAAATGGAGAGAGATGCTAATGTCAACAGTCTAGTTTCCACATGCCTGATGACATGTTCTTCTGACTTTATTCTGCTTCCTCAGATTCTTCTTCTTCTTCTTCTTCTTCTTCTTTTTTTGTAAGAGGATATGAGGATACTGAGATTATAAGGGCTGTAAAAATTAAATTATTTGCTCATTTGTTGAGTGGTGTGAATATCAGTACTTCTCATATTTGGCAGCATGAATATTTTTGAATACCAATCCAAATACATTCAGCTGTTGGGTATTAGCTATGTTTGCTCAGGAATATTGCCAGCAGCAGGTTGGAGAAAAATCCCTGAACTTGGCATGCATCTTATTATTCTGATGGAAAACCCACTAGACAGGGATTGACATAGTCATTAGCAAGGATCTTAAGCCCCGTTGAGAAGAGATATAGGACATCTGGGGCTTCTGATGTCCTTTCTTCAACTTGCTCTGTATCCTGTACACAGGAATACTACCATTACAAGTACAGATATATTTGATTCCTTGTACTTTCTTTGGCACTTATTATATATTATTTATACACAAAATCATTTTGGGACATAAATATTTTATCTTTGAAATAAAACAAAGCAATTCTTTAACTGTCTCCATCTAGTGGCTTACACATACTTCATCCTTAGTCATAATAGTTAAGGATCATAGCCACTAAATGACCTCTTTTTATTTGAGCTCTGTATGTGCTTTCTCCTGTTATCCCTATTTCTTAATTCTTCATCATTTTTTTTCTTTATTTACACTTTGTAAAGTGTGAGTTTTAAATCTAATTGTGAGGAACTCATGGGAAATAGATTACAATCTGACGATGGTTGCTCTTTGTGGTGTGCAAGGCATGCTGGGGAATGATTTGGGTGGAAATAGCAAAGAACATGAACCTAAGAGTTGGAGCATTATGGGGAAATAAAAGTCAGATGGCTACATGGAGACAGTTGACAATTACATCACTAGCATCCTGATCTTATAACAAAAAAAAAAATAGAAGTTATTTTTGCTTCTTCATAATTTTATTCCCATCACTTTCAAAAACCCGTCAATTTGGCTTCTAAATATCTCTTGAAACTGTCTATTATCTCTACTTTTGTCAAGGCTCTGGCTTTACCTTTGTGGAGTCCCATAAAGGCATCCTAATTCATTCATTTATTCATCCTCTTATTTATTTTATTCAATAATTATTCAGCATCTTCCTGGGAATACAGTAATTGGCAAGAAAGATGTTTTATCTGTCTTAATGAAGTATCTTGCTTCATGGCAGGAACAGCCTTTAAATAAGTTTGACAAATACTGTGGCATAGAAAACACCAGGGCTGCTTCTTCCTGCAGTGAGTTCTCTATATCACATTCAGGGTTATTTCTTAAAAATGCAGGTATACATGTGGTTTCTGTATTTAAAAGAATGTCCATGGTTCAACGTTGCTCTTCAGATGAATGTCGAACTCCTTAGTATTGCTTTGGGGCCTCCATGATCTGGCCTTATCTTAGCTGGTGCCTCTTCTCATCACTCCACACTTTTCTTTTAGTTCTCTCAGAAGACTGTTTCTTACCTCAAGGCCTTTGCAAATGCTCTCCTCTTTTCTTGAAAATCTGCCCTCCATCCTTCTTCACCCCCTCCTTCTTCTTCAGTCTCAGTTTAGAGTTTCTTTCCTATCTGGGTTTGGAGATCTGGTGCTCTGCTGCCATGGCAACCCATATTACCCCATCGCAGCACTTACATTCCTCTGTAAGGGCTTGTTTACTGTTCTGCCTCTCCTGTTAGACCATAAGTTCTATGTCTGTTCAATTTAGTCATGTCCCTAGGGAGTAGCAAAATGTCTAAGCAAAGTGTAGAATAAAAAAATGAATCCATTTCATTTAATGCCATTGTTATTTGTCTCTTAGGAAATAATTTCATAATTTCTCTCAATTTTTTTCCTTCCTTTCATTTTCCTGAATCTCTTTAGTTTAGGCTTTGATTATCCTGAGGGTCTCCAAACTACTCATATTACTTTTAATCTGGTATGACTTAGTCCATTCTGTATGTTTCAGTCAGAGTGGTCTCACTGAAGGCAAATATGATGTTATTCCATTTCTTTAAGAAAACATTGAGGCCTTCCTGTTGCCTACAGCATAAATCCCCAAATTGTTAGATGGCTTAATGGATCCTCCATTTTTCCCTTGAAGTTAACTGATCTTTCTATTTTATTCTGTTTCATGTCTGTTTGCTTTTGGACATTTTGTTCATTCTAACTAGAACACTTTCCTATCACTCTCCTCAATTATCTGCTTGGGAAATTTCTACTCCTCTCAGAATAACTCCTCAACTGTACCTTCTCATGTACCTTCTTCAATTCTAAGGAAAATTGGTCAGTCCCCTCTTTGTGGTACTAGTGTACGTTCAGCACATCTCTATTAAAAAGATTTGCACCCACTATTTCAAATCTTCCTATAGCTTTTCCTCTCCTTTTGAACTGCTCTTTTATTTTTAACACCTTGCATTTTTATTGAATGAAAAAATGAAAAACATGGAGCATACTGCTATAACTGCTCTGATATAGTAAGTGATAAAGTATATTATAGCTATATCATTTACCATATTTTTGGCAACAGACAATTCTTCCAAGTAAAGTTCCTGGCACAGAAGAATTTAGAGGCTCAGTTGTCTTTTGTCTGTCATCTACAAAATAATGATGTTCTCAACATATGTATGTAACAAAATATGCTACATATATACATATACATACATATATAATTTTTATACTTCCTATATCAGTTAAATATAATTTTAATAATAAAATGTCTGTTCTTGAAGCAGTTTTCACTTTCTACCTTTGAAATAGAGATATGCCAATAGACTCAAAACTCTGGGAAGCTCCTTCTTTGACTACCTTCATAATCATACTTCTGGAAGTTTAGTGGGTCTGGTTCACCTTCTATAACCTCTTATCCAGAGGTGGTGATGGTAGTGTTGGTAATATTAATAGGAGTAATAGTAGTATAATTTTGTTACAGGAGCTCATCTAGGTAGTTTGGTAACATAATTTTGGTGCAATATAAGCTCAAAGGTCATGGTAACTATACATAATTTCTGATACTGAGGACAAGCAAAATAAGCAAACCTAGACATAGAAATATGTGAAAGCATGTGCCTTTTCTAAAATCTGTGTCGACTGGCATGGGGTTTAATTATCTTAATCAATATATCATCTGCAGGTATTCCCCCAGGTCTAAACAGAAGATGGTTTATCACCTTTAAACTCAGTAATATTTACATAGGATTAACACATTTGAACTCCTGTTCTTATCCTATGGTTTACTAATTTTTGTGGATAGTGTAATTCCCAAGGACTGAGGGAAATTTTACAGCAAGTGGGACACTAAAAACCATACAAAAAGGCAGAAAACACACAGCCCAAGGTGGATTGCTAGCGTAATCTCAGAGAAACTGTAATAGACATAACTTTCATTTCATTCCTAGGAAAGGGGCAGTCTAAGTAATTTATGAAGCACTAGCCAGAAATTAGCTATGCAGAAGCTTCCACTATTGCAGTCTCTACTGCAAGAGAATGGACCACAGCATGACATATGTTTCCCAAATTGGAGTCAAGGTAAAAATACATTTTTAAGATATGTGTGGCTTACAAAGAGCTTATAAAGGAAGTTTTGATTGCAAAGAAATAACACTCTTGAAAAGAGGATTCTGATAGGGTTAGGGCTAGAATAATTCTGTCAAACATTCCAGTAGCAAGGCAGATTTTGAAATTGTTAGCCTGAGTCATTCTCTTTCTATCACCTTTGAAAGTTCAAAATGCTTGATTTAGTTCAAAAATTACTGGGGAAATGTCAAATTGTCCCGTGGTGTAGTTCAACAATCACTGAGGCTTCTCATCTTAAAGAAAAATTTCCATTTCAAAAACACTTTTCTTATTTCTGATGTAAAGAAACATAGAGATCATGTATTTAAAAATCTCATTTTCAGATGAGCATGTAGATATGCAGAGAATTTTAAAACTGGTTAGTTATAAGGCCTTAACGAAAGAAATCAACCAGATTCTCTGAATGGAACTGTTTCCTCTATTCCTTAGACACTTCCACATGAAAAAATCATTAGTGAAGATTGAGAGATTTTAAATAATTTAGATAGAGACTTAACTATGCTTCATCTTGTTGGGCAAATTCTTCTTTAGAGATAGAGAAATCTGCAGTTTTTATCCACTAACTTTGGATGAAAAGGACTGAAATATTCAAAATGCTTAAAGAAAAATCTTGATAAGAAGTCTCTAACATAAAACTTAGTTTTCAAACTTTCAGTTATTCTTATACAATAAAATAAAACTAACTTTAAATTATATTATTCACACCATTAACAAATTCTTACCTCATAGTTCTTTTTTTTTCAATTAGAAATATTTCACTGTATTCTACATTCATAGGTTCTATTTTATGCAAGGACTTTCAAATACTTCATGAACATTGGTCTCATAATTCGATTGAAAAAATCAGTTTGC
Source organism: Tamias sibiricus (assembly GCA_025594165.1). Lineage (NCBI taxonomy): Eukaryota > Metazoa > Chordata > Mammalia > Rodentia > Sciuridae > Tamias > Tamias sibiricus. The sequence continues at coordinate 48,988,064 of CM046668.1, forward strand.
TGTATCCCCCTGAAGGAGTGTGTTTTGTTTCCTTCTTCTAGAGCCCTCCTCTATGAAAGTGGATGTTATGGTTTGGATGTGAAATGTTCCCCAGAAGCTCAAATGTGAGACAATGCAAGAACGTTCAGAGAAGAAATTATTGGGTTACAAAAGCCTTAGCTCAATCATGGAATTAGTCACCTTATGGGGTTAATTGAGTGGTAACTGAGGGGAGGTGGGGTATGTCTGGGGGAGGTGGAGCATTGAGGGCAGGTCTATGGGGTATATATTTATATTTGGCAAATGGGGATTTCTATCTGCTTCCTGATCATCACATGATATGCTTCCTTCTTCCATACTCTTCCTCCATGATGTTCAGCCTCACCTGGGGCCCCGAGGCATGGTGTGGGACTTCTATAGACCTCTGAAACTGTGAGCTCTCAAATAAACTTTTCGTCCTCTATAATTGTGCTGGTTGGGCCTTTTAGTTGCACTGGTGAAAAAGCTGACTAAAACAGTGGATGCTTTATTGTCCTCATTTAGTCTATAAAATACATTTTAAAAGCATCTTTGGGTGGAACCTCACATGCAGTTTCTTAGGTGGATGCAAGGTTTTATAAGAAAGAAACTTTTCTGCAAGGAGCTAACAATCTTCAAAGAGAATCCATGAATTAAAAAAAATAAACAAAACAACAACAACATGTAGTACTTGGTGTTGTAAGTAAACAGAGTACAGTTAGAGATCATAGAGAAATTCCTGGGATAGATAGCTTTGAGATTGAGCCTAGAAGGAAGACTAGGCAAAGAAGAACAGAACTACAGCAAGAAACATCCTCTTCCAAAGTGATGGGATTAAAAGCACATGACACAGCTAGCAGTTCCCTACTGAGGACAGGAAGGGGAAAAGAGGCAGTTTGTACTCCAGACGTAAAAGGAAGGAAGAGATGTTTATCTCCTTTTCTAACTGGCTGCCTAAGGGATCCACCATTGACACATTATCCAGTATATTTGAAACTATCTAACTATACAGGGGCTTCCACAGTCCTATTAGGGTAGACCCAGGCTTCTCACTCAATCGGAAGTTTTCTACAAAAGATTTGGGTAGCTCTAGATCTCTGTAAAGTAAGACTACTGAAAGCAACTTCTAGACCACTTCAAACTGTTGGGAACCAATCCATAAGAGGTAAGTATAGAGTTTGATAATAAGGGCTTAAAACTTATGGCAATACTATCATGTCACAACATTTATTATGGTTTAAATGATGGTGTTCCTCTTGAGTTTCATATTTGAAGCTGAATCCTCAATGCAACAGTATTTAAAGGTATGACTTTCAAGAGACAATAAGTCATGAAGGCTTTGCTCTTATGAATGGGATAGCACCTCTATAAATAGGCTTGATGCCGAAGGGAATGCTGTCTTGTCTCTCTGTCCACTTCACTTCATGAGGCTCCAGTGTTTGTCATCTCTGTAGGATGCAGCAACAAGGTGCCACCTTGAAAATAAGGTGCCACTGGCTCCTTATAGACTCCATTAATACCTGTACCTTAATCTTGCACTTCCCTGCCTCTAGAATAGTAAGAAATAAAATTTCTATTGTCTGTAAACTACCCAGTCTGTTATAGCAGCATAAAAATACCCTGTGATTGGTTTTATGTTTTATGGAACACGTTGTAGAACAATTTGGTTGGTGTGTTGAACTCCTGTGCTGGGTCATGGGTAAAACAGCTGCATGTTGATCATGCTTGTGGACATTTGATGGATCATAAGTTCTAAGACGTTTTGTCAACATAGAGAGTTAAAGAATTGCATCATCTATTCTCTTCAGCAAACGTTTATCTTACTTCTGCTATATATAATTTTCTGGTTGTAAAGTGGTATGTTCCATCCATAGAATTTGCTGAGAGAATAATCTTCAGCTTTTCTCCTAATTTCAGCTACTTTTCTCCTGTCTATGGAAACTAATACTCAGGTGCTGACGTCCTGATAAATACATACACAATACCCTAATTACCATGCCAAAAGTTATTTAGCACTTACTGTGTGCTGTGTACCATTCTAAGCACTTTATAAACATCTTTTTATTGTATGTCAGAGTCCAGTCAGCAAAAGTAACCATGCTTGGTATTCAAGTAGAGGCAATTTAATATATAGAACTGGTTACATAGGTGTTGAAGAGCTGAGAAAGCAAAAGGATAGAGATAAAATCTACAAGAAGTAGTACTACCTATGATTTACCCTCTACAGTGCGGGGAACAACAGAGGTTTGTGTTACTAGAATTTGGTACCTCAAAGGAAGATGCCCAGACTTTTGATGACAGGTGTCACTTGGCTGCACCTGACATCACATAAATTTGAGAAACAGTCCCATATGGACAGGATGATGCTGATATTGCTAAGGGGGCAGGAGTGTTGAGGTAAGCTGAAAGTTTAAAAGTAAATAGTGCTGACAAAAACAAGAACAGAAGCAAATCCTTCCCCTCCTCTTACCTTCCAGCCTTATTCTGTGTCTTTAATTGTTAGAACTTCTCAAAAGGGTCACAAACAAAAGTCCACACATGTCATTTGTAGAGCATCATAGGTCAAATCAAAGAGTGGATTTGGGCTGATAGTAGACAATTGATCCTATTACTGTCCCTTTTTCTTCAAATGAATCAAAAAAAGGGCCAGAGATTATAATAGTTGTCCAAGTCTAACTGCTATTGGAAGTGGGTATGAAGTAAAGCAGTCTAACCCCAGAACCCCACTATTGCCTCCTGTGCTATATACTTCCTCTTTTTTAAACTAAGTGATAAGTTTTGAAGACATTGCCTGGTATCACATTTGTATTTATATGGAATTATCACTTATTAAATTATTTTTGGTTCCTATTGCATTTTAAAATTTTGAAATAAAAATATTTTAATGTTCTAGAGAACTTAAAGGATTTTGCTATTCTATATACAAACAATAGTAAGAAAATCTTTAGATTGCTGTGTCATAATATTTAATATGTCAACATATTTAATGTGATACTTAATGGTGAAGACACATTCTGAGAAATGCATCATTAGGCAATTTTCCCCTGTGGACATCCATAGAATGTACTTCCACAAATTAAAATGGCTCTGACATTACTATGTGACATAGTCTTATGGGACAGCTACTGTGTATATGAGGTCAGTAGTTGACAGAAACATCATTATTCAAGGTATAACTGCATTCGTGCTTAGAGTGGGAGTGTGTGGCAGGGTGTTGTGTTAATAATATTCTTTCATTTATTTAACATATATTTTGATCAGTTAATTCCTTTCATATATTGCAGATGATGTCAAATTAGCAACAAGTATAGTTCCAGCTTTAGTGGGGTTTATATTTAATTCTCCAATAAAGTAGATTGGCAAATTAGCAAAATCGAATGCAGTAAATTTCAGTGTATTAGTGTTCTTCTTATTTATTTTTTTAATAAGTAATTGGACCAAGTGCAAAGGTTGCTTGAAAATGTAGACTTCATTCTTTTTGGCTTTGCACCCCAACCAAGAGCAAGGAGATGGCACAATGATCAAACCAGAAATCATTTTTTTATAAGGACTTTAGAAGATAAGAACACACAGAGGTAGAGAAGAGGCTACTGATGGTTTCATGAAAAAAGGGCAATAAAAATACTTAGGAAAATGCTGCTGAAATCCGTTGGAAATAAAGTTAAAGGTTATTCAGTAATTCTTTTCTTTACCAGTGAAAACCACTATTACCAATATAAATTCTAGCCAAGAGATCAATTTCTTGGGCAACCTGTAGGTATTCCAACATTAACTTTCAAGTAAGCCTAGAAACAATGGGGCATGGCTTTAATTATAATAAAGCATAGTTGATCACCAACACAAAAAAATGAATTAGATAAGATTGATTCTTGGTTCTTAACTAGTGAATTTTTGCTGTGCTATTAGTAATGAGAGGAGAATCTGAGAAGATTGCACATTTTGAAATATTAGTATTTCTTCTGGAATAATGTTTTTACAGGGGCCTGAGAGAATTTTTAAGTTAAAAAATATAAAATGTTTATATTTTATATTATATAATGCTTATAATGCAACAATTAGCAAGACTCTTAGTTTCTAAAATTGTTGTAGCCATATTGAAGCAGAATCTTGGACTAAAGAAAAAATATATGAGAATGCTTCCTATAATCAAAAGCTAGGATCTGGGCTGAACTGAATAATTTGGAGATATGTCCTCCAGCCCGTCCCTCTATCCCAAGATAAGAAAGTAAAAGGAAGAATTTAAATCCAGGAATGTTCAAGGCAAAAGAACTGGAGATTTGTGTTAAAGTTACACATTGTAGGCAGGAGTAGACCTGAGGACCTGTGAAGTCCATTGCATGATAAGAGGACATAATTGTAGTTTTCATCACAAGGCTCTCATCTGTAATCCCCCCCTTTTAATTATTATTAACTTGTTTCTTTGGGATATTTCTTGATTTTTCCCATTGTCTATTCACTTTTCTCCTGCCTCAGCTCTCAATGTTAAGCAATGATGCAATGATTGCTGACTTTCTTACAAATCAATCATTTACTCAGTTCCCTGGCTTCTGATTTTACATCTTTGCTCCAAGAATTATCTTTTGGTAAGACATTCTTTGGTTCAGGTCTGGGGCTTCCCATGCATGGGCATTGCCTTTGTTGACAAGCCCCATAGATACCCTCAGCACTTACTGAGGTAATTACCAAGCCTGTCCTTGCCCATATGTAAGGAGTGGCTGGTGTTGCTACACTGTAAAATATTTTTCTAGAACTGATATGTAGTCTTTTAAGCTTTCAAACTTCCTTTAACATTTTAAGCTAGTTTTGATTTTTAAAAATCCCCAAATGTCATAAAACTTTCTTGCTTTTATAAGCAGAGTATGATAAGCAACATTTAAGCATTTCTTGATGACTCATTTTAATTTTGAAAATTAACTACTATACCACAATATAAAACAGAGTATAGTGCTACACTAAATGGTCCCAGACAGCTATATATTTTGCATCTTTATGTCATAATTATTCTGTTTCCTTTCTAGTTCTTAAGCTATCAAATCAGCTATTCTCCCTAATCTCTCTGATTTCTTTTATAATATATTATTTGGAATAGGAAACTAGATAACTAAATTGATTAGAATGATGTCTCTAATAAGGTGGGTAGTCTCTGAGTGGTTGTTGATGAACTCTACCATGCAAGGTGTTGAATCCCTGAACATTAGCATTTGCTGGCCACCTTTAGAGGTCTTTGAATTCATATTTTTTGATTCTCAGATGGATTTTGAAAGCTATGTTCCCAAATCCTGTGGTGGTATAATTTGCTATTATTTTCATGTTATAAATCAATGAGGATTCTGTATATAAATATAGAGAGGCCAGGTAGACATGGGTAAGTGTTTTTGCCACTTATTAGCTTGGGCAAGTCACGTGGAGTTTCTGAGCCTCATTAGAGTTCTGGGTAGAGTAGTCCCATAAAGGGTGATTGGTATCAAGGGGTTTGTGAGGTATACAAACACTCTGCATGGCATTCTTGGGTACATAGTAGGGACTTAAAACATGTTACTTACTTGAATGACTATGGGAAGACTGGCTACTTTTCCAGGAGTCCAAAACCCAGTTCTATCACATATCTTAAAGAAAAAGACTTCTTGTGGTGCATGGGGTTGAATAGATTGGTTCTCAGGATGGAACAGGGTTTATCTTTATAAAAACCAAAGTCTGTTTTTTACCATATGCAAAGCCATATGCAAAGCCATATGCAAATGACACTTTTTTTTTTTTTCAGTTTTAACTGTCTTTATTACAACAACCCTTATAATGAAAATCTCTGTCCACTCTTTTGATCGTTACTCTAGTTATGACCAGATGGCTGGGAGTCCAGACACTATGCTCAAATTTTCAGTACCCCCCCCATCACCCTGGCCCCACCTATTGTACATTTCTAAAGAAAATTTCAGTGAGGCAGACCATGCCAATCTACAATGAGAATAATTAAGTCCAGGGACCAGGACAGGCAGGGCAGAATTAAGAATGCAAGGCTGAGTGGCACTGGTTTAAAGGACAACATTAGCTCTTCAGTTTTCATGAAGTAATTACTTGGGCACTACTTTGGAACCTCTTGTTAGGCTGCAGAAGTATCTCTGGGAAATACACCTTTTGAGGCAGCACTTAGAACCTTGGCCTCTTTCCTGAATACAGTTATACCCCGCTTGCCTACCCAAAGGCTTTGCCACGGCCTCTCAAAGGTATTTACTCTCTTTTATCTAAGAGTAGGGATCCATAAACTACAGCCTGTGGGCCAAACCTGGTCAGTATTGTCCCAAAAGGTAATACTCACCACTACATTTTTAACTAGTTGAAAAGTAGCAGAAAAAGGACCGTATTTTATGAGATGTAGAAAGTATTTAAAGTTCAAATAGAAATGCCTATAAATAAAGTTTTATAGGGAGTAGTCATACTCCTTCATTTGTGCAGTACCCTTGACTGGTTTTGCATGGTAGAGTTGAGCAGTTGTGAAAGAGGCGGTCCTTAGGCAAAGACTAAAATATTTATTATATGGACTTTTGCAACAAATGTTGCCAATCCTTGCCCAATGGGATGGCTTGAGTCTGTCTCCTCACCCCCACAGCGTCCATCTGTTTATTCTCATTTTATGAATAAGACCTTTGGTAGAAACAGCAAAAAACTACACTGCATTTGTGTTTGAAAATGCTACATTTAATGAAGGATATTTAAATACTTTGCATATATGAGGATAGTACTCCAGTGAGACATTCATTGAGGAAAATTCCCTTGTTTTCAATGACAGCACAGAGTTTAATTATGGGCACATCCTCAAGACATGTTCAGAAATAAAGTCCATATGGACATTGCCCCAGACTGCACCGCAACTCTGAAAGCCTCGCGGTGGATTTATTTAGTCTCTACTCCTTTGGGAACGTTTAGTAATATACCTGGGCTAATATTTGTTATGGCTCCAGTCATTTTCTCTCCTTTATCCTGGGGAGAGGGAGCAGCAGTGAGAAAGAACACTCTGTTCCCACACTGTGAGACTGATGGGAAAGGGGGGGAAAGTATAATCATTCACTTCTCTTGCATGAGGCAGGATTGAAGGAACAACCAAGAACAAATTTATCAAGTGCCCATCTGTGCAGAGTGCCCCATGCTTAATTTAGTTAAATGCATACACACATAGAAGGCACAACCATTATTCTCTTGGAGCCTGGGCCTGCAACCAAACGTGAAGGTTGGACAGGTTGTCTTTCTTTCTTTCTTTCTTTCTTTCTTTCTTTCTTTCTTTTTCTTTCTTTCTTCTTTCTTTCTTTCTTTCTTTCTTTTTCTTTTTGTAATATGGAGATTGAACCCAAGACTCTCCACATACTAGGCAAGTTCTCTACTTCTGAGCTTCATCTTCAACCCAGACTCCTTCTGAAACCCTCAGCCCTGCTTCTCTGTGTAGTCCAGTCGGCTTGGTCCTTCCCTTCTCCCATGCTGGGCTGGTTCTGGAGCACACAGGGCTCTCAAAGCATCATTCTTGCCTCCAGACCTTTGTTCACTCTGATCCTCCATCTGAAGTATTCTCTATGCTGTATTCCTCTTAGTCCAATATTGTCCAAACTCAAAAAGTCAGAAAAATTCTCACTTCTGTTGAGATAATCTGCTCTGAGTATTCCCAAGATTCTTCCTTTAATTTCATAATAATGTTTCAATGAGAATAGCCTTTTAACCATTGAGTTTAGTTTTTGTACACATCCATTGTGTCATTTGCTTAGTTTATTTGTGATCATCCTGTCCTAACTATTCAATTAAATACAAAATTTGAAGTTAGTTAGAGGCTGTCTCTTTATTTTCAGTCAAAAAGGCATGCGTGCATATAAGCACACACCAATCTTAATTATTTACAGATTTCATATTTGTGAATTCACCTATTTTATAAAATTTATTTGTAAACCCAAAATTATCTCAAGATACTTTCACTGTCATACATGGAATGGTGAAAAAAATTTAGTTGTCTGAGGCACATGTTTTCTTTGTTTTTAAATCTCAGTTTTCCAACTAAAAACATATATCTTCCCAAATTGTAGGCTCTCTGTTCACCTCACTGTTTACCACATGCACATCAGAGCACTAATCTCTAGGATATATGAAGAACTCAAAAATCTTAACACCAAAAGAACAAATAACCCAGTCAATAAATGGGCCAACAAACTGAAGAGACACTTCTCAGAAGAAGATGTACAATCAATCAACAAATATATGAAAAAATGTTCAACATCTCTAGCAATTAGAGAAATGGAAATCAAAACTACACTAAGATTTTATCTCACTCCAGTCAGAATGACAGCTATTAAGAATATAAACAACAATAAGTGTTCGCGAGGATGTGGGGAAAAAGGCACACCTATACATTGCTGGAGATTGCAAATTGGTGCAGCCAACATGGAAAGTAGTATGGAGAATCTTTGGAAAACTGGAACTGGAACCACCATTTGACCCAGCCATCCCACTCCTCGGTCTATACTCAAAGTACTTAAAAACAGCTTACTACAGGGACACAGCCACATCAATGTTTATTGCAGCACAATTCACAATAGCTAAACTGTGGAACCAACCTAGATGCCTTTCAGTAGATTAGTGGATAAAGAAAATATGGTATATATACACAATGGAATATTATTCTGCATTAAAAGAGAATAAAATAATGGCATTTTCAGGTAAATGGATGGAGTTGGAGAATATAATGCTAAGTGAAGTTAGCCAATCCCAAAAAAACAAATGCCGAATTTTTCTCTGATTTAAGGATGCTGATTTATAATGTGCTGCAGTGGTGGGGGGGGGGTGGCTTGGGAGTATCAGATGAACTCTAGATAGGCAAAGGGGAAAAGGGGAGGGAGGGAGAGAGGGGAAGGAAGGGTCATAGGGGTAGGAAAGGCATGGAATGTGATGGTCATTATTCTCCTAAGTACATGTATAAAGACACGAATGATGTTACTCTACTTTGTGTACAACCAGAGATATGAAAAATTGTGCTCTATATGTCTAATATGAATTGTAATGCATTCTGCTGTCATATATAACAAATTAAAATTTAAAACACACATATCTTTTATATGGGGTGCTTAATGCCATGCTTTTTTTTTTTCTTTTTTTATATTTTTTGTTGGTAATTTTTCTGCTTAAAATACCCCCAAGTGTTTGGTTGGAGTACTGTGTAGTGTTCTTAAATGTGAGAAGGCTGGAAGTATCTTATAGAGTAAATATGTATTATTAGATAAGCTTTGGTTGGGTATGAATTACAGTGCTGCTGTCCATAAGTTCAATATTAATACATCTACAATATTTAGTAAATAAAATGTTAAAACAGAATCATACATAAGTTGAGACTGTTTATTCACTGGTTAACAAAATTAGTGTGACCAGAAGCTCACAGGAACCTAACCCTGTATTTCCTCTAGGTGCAATTGCTCAGTATTCACTAATTCAGCAATTTTATAGAACATAACTACTGTGAATAATGAGAATCAATAATATATAGAATGAGTTAGACATCATTACCCTAAGTACATGTATGAAGACACAATTGTTGTAAAAATACATTATGTAAAACCAGCAACTTGAAAATTTGTGCTCTTTATATGTAATACAAAATGAATTGCACTTTGCAAACATGTATAACAAATTAGAATAAAAATAAATTTTAAAAAAGACATGAATGGTGTGAATATATTTTGTATACAACCGGAGATATGTAAAAATGAGCTCTATATGTGTATTATGAATTGTAATGCATTCTACTGTCATATACAACAACTTTGAATAAAATAAATGAATAAACAAATAAAAATTTCAAAATAAAAAAATAATATATATTTTCTCTTCCAGGAGTTCTGGGGCTGATGGTAGCTTCTTAAACATTTGTCTGTATACCTGTGCATCCATGAGCTTCTAGGGCCTAAGTCTTCAGTTGCTTATTTTTCCATTCTGTCCATCCTGTCTCCTCTGAAAACATGCAGCTGACATCACATTGATAGCTAGACAAGCCCAACTGAAAAGATCAAAAGTAGCATGTTATTTTAGGTATTGCAAAATGACTCCATGCTTCCTGTTGTCAAATCATATTTTTCTTTCTATTTCAGCATAAATCAATAGTCTGTTTATACCTCAATATAAGTAGCTGAAGTAAAGAAAAGAGTAAACTTCAATTCAGAGATGGCAAACTCATGGCCCACTTGCCACCTCTCCCTTCTTGCTTGTAGGACATGTTGCTAACTGCTCACGGTACTCCTGCTGCCCCCTGATGTGATTATAGGATCATATTCAGTGCCGTGCTATAGGAGGCCACTAATAACAGATTGGAGTGGGGATGCTGATTGAAATGTTTCCCATAACCATAAGCATAATATGTTCTCTTCTGCTTTGATGGACTCCAAATTGTATGCACAGTGTGGATTTTGTGATACTCAATAAAATGCTTCTAGGAAACAGTCCTGAATGGGATGTATATTACCAAGTCATCACATGTAATACAGGATCGTAGCATCAATGTGCACTGGCTCCTGCTGTGCTTAGGCAGCCTTCACCATGTACACGGGGAATGTGCTCACAATAACCAGTGCCCCCAGTCAGTGTCACCAAGAATGGAAGCTCATCCTGCTGCTTTTCATTGCTAAGAAGAGTGAAGTTAAAGCACAATGAAAACTTAATTACCATCCTCTGTTTGTCCTCTTTCATCTCTCTCCTCCAAACCTGATTTCCATCATTGCTATATGCTACTGCATTTAAAAGGAAGCTTGAAATGTAAACATGAATGCATTTTTAATACATTATAAAATCTAATTTAAAACTTCTTAAAATTTGCTGTAAAATCTGGTGGACTGTGCTAGAAGTTATAGGGATATTCTGAATAAATGAATGAGTAAAGGATGTTTTGAATGCACATAATGTGGGAGCAGGTTTCTGATAAATGTTTATTTTTCCAATTTTTAAAAATGAAGGGCTTTTGAGGGTTATTATAAAACACTTCCTACTCTCGACTCTTGCATCCAACCTGAAGACCTCTTTTTGGAAATTACAATTCTTCCTCAACTCCTGCCCAGAGATTTGCTCTGGGATCCTCTCAAGACACCCTTGAAGGAGAGAGCTTTTCATAAAAACTGTAGCCCAGTTCTCTTCTGAAGTATCTATTTGGCTTTTAGGGAAACTTGTATGTCCTTGTTCTTTCAAACTGGAAGTATGTGCTCTTTCTACTCTCTCCTCTTTCCTTGGTTTTAGACAAGAGTTATACTCTGGTCTTCATGCTCTCTGAAATCCAAGAGACATTATGTCAAATTTTCTAAAGGATTCTTGCACTTCATAAAACCTTTGTTCCACAATGGCACCCAGCCCATAGTCTCAAAGCTAAAAAAAAAAAAAAAGAGTCAAGAATTCAGTCACAAGACAGAAAGTGGCTTGATTCTCTCTCTCAGTTAGCTTTGAATTCCAGAGAAAATGCATCTGCCTCCCTTCTATAACAGGAAGGGAAGAGAAATGCCACAGTATTTCTACTAATTCTCCTCCATTATCCTTTCTTCTCTGATAAAGCTCTCTGGAATAGCTTATCTTTGCTTATAGATGGCAGAAGTGGTAGCAGGGGTGATTTTGTCTACCTCTTGGAAAAATCTCATGGGGATACTGTGATGTGTCATTCATTACCCTCAGCTTTAGGTCTCACCAGAAAAGCAGAAACTTAGCATAACATCCACAGAGCATTTGAAAAGCAAGCCAAACCTACCAATATTTGGACTACTTTTACATTGCTTTATAGACACACAGGAGAGACAAGGATCATTGATGTCAGTTAGTTCATCCATATGATGATTGAATTTCTTCTGCAGTATCCATGTTGGTGATTTATCCAGCCTCAACACCTCCAGTCATGGTGATGACTCACTGTATTTGGAAACAGCTTTAGTTAGAAATCTGCCCATGTGTCAAGACAAAATCTGCTTCTATCTAATTTCTACCCAAAATTCCTTCTTATTCTGTTCTTTGAAGCTAAACCAGACAAGCTGTTCTCTCCTGAAAACCTTTTACATGAGAATTTTAAATATCTGAGGCTAGCAGAGATGATTTTTCTCTTTTCCTCCTTGAAGATGCAGGATTCCCATTGATTCCAAATGTTTCTTAATGGGAGTGTTTCAAATGCTGCCAGTATAGTGGTCTTTTTTTGGACCAATCTATTTGCCAGATTGGGTATGACCTATACCAAGCAGAATTTCCATCCTTACTTTGGTATTCTCTGCTTCTTAAATCCATCCTTCCTACCATCTGGGCCTGTTTCTTGGTGCAATCTTATTAATTCTTTATAATTTAGACATCTTCCTTTATATCACGCTTTTTCCCCTTTCTCTTTTCTGAAATATCACTTTATATACACACCTTTATTTTAGCATACATCTCATTTAATGGTGAATTAATAAATAATTAAAATTTTATGTTTTTATCTTTCTAATTGCTAAGATCCAGAGACAAGGACAATTCGTCACTGGATTCCCCTTATGTCTAGCCCAAGCTGGAGACTTGAAAAACAATGTTGAATAAAGAAAGAATGGACTGCTGCCCAAGATTCCCTTCAGGCTTCTTACCAGTTGTATCATAAGGCCGCACCATATTGAATACCTTGCTAATTGCCATTTTTGAGACTTTTTGACTTTTGCACAGCTAAATCAGTTTTCCTCCATTATACTTTCACCTCTTACATATATGTATTTTAACACTTAACATATATGTATTTTAACACACACATACATGTATTTTAACACTTCACATGTATTAAAGAATTAAGATATGAAAAATGTGCTTTAGTGAAAAATAAATTCCAAATTATTTTAAGCTACTTATTTATGTAGAGTGGATCTTATAATGACTCATGGTATAATAGGTACTTAAACTATTTTTCTTAGCCAAACTTTTTAATCCTTCATATTACCTTCCTCTGGGGATATTTTATTAACTGTTGATATAAAACTTCCTGAAGTCCCTCCATTGTGAATGTAGGAGTCAACAAAAATGACAAAGTTAAGCAGATTTTCTTTTCCTTTCGTTTTATTTTGACAGCAGGAATGACTGTAGGGGGAAGAAAGCTTCTCATTCCTATTCCCAAACCACGTGTTTTAGAGGATGCGATCCCTTTGTTGACTCATGTCTGCAGCTCTTCAAATAGATACTTTACCTGCATGTCTCTGCCTCCTCCTCCCTGAAGACCATGTCAACTTGTTCATTTCTAAAAGTAATCATTTGGTGTGAAGTGCTACAAAACGACGTCTGAGCAACCTCCGTGAGTCCTCAGCCACTGAGCACCGGATGGATATAGTAGAGACTCACTTCCCCACCTGGGATTTTCTGTCCCTTTGAACTGTCCTTTACTTGCCTTTGACTTTTCATGTGGTGTATAAATAAAATGCAATCTCGATGAATTCCATTCAAAATTTCTATGAGCATCTTTTATGCTGTCAGGCCATATTTTAAAGTGTATAGTAGGTAAGCCGTTGCCAAAAAATGGCTTATAAATCTATTATGACCATTTATCATAAAATTATATTTCCATTCACCATGTCATATTTATGGTATGCTTGTTTCTTTTTAGATCTGTTTTTCTTTCCCAAGAAAGAAATGCCTTTTCTATATAACAGATATCCATGGAAAAAATCAAGTCATGTCATACATAAATTCACTGGAGTTGACAATTTAAAATTTGGCATTGTAGATGCCTGAACTTAAAGAAGAAGGAAAGAGAAAAAGAAGAATCATGTAAAGATTGGTGGGAAGCCTTGGAATGAGTCTGGAAGAATTTCCCTGTTGTCTGGACAATTGCTTTCAAATATTTAGAGCACTTGTCTAAGGGTTGTTATTACAAACAAAGGTGATTTTTCAGACCCCTTGAAGATTATGCTCATTAGAACAGGAGCGTGCTCCAGGAAGAGCTTGATTTCTATTTATTTGTCATCATCATTGTAAATAGTTTTCCTGGATTTCTTAGTCCTGTGAACTCCCCTAATTCAAAGTTGGCCTCCCCTCTAACATTTAGCACATTGTTGGTGCTCAATAAATGTTTTAACAGTTGGGATACTTACGTTTAACAGCTGCAACACTGACTCTCGAGGACAGCTGCATCTTAATGGTGTGTGAAGTGATTTATATGTAAGCTGCTAAAACTCATAACTAAAGTACTTAGCACTTTAGGCTCCTCTGGGACGAAAGGTGATAGATTAAGGTAAAACGGTATTATTATTTAATTTCGAAAGAGGTAAATTACACTGGCAAAACGCTATTTGATGTTACTGGCAAACCGCTGTGGTCTGTTGCTTTGTTGCCATCAGGAAACATGGTCCAGTGGTTGGGGCTGTGGTGAGGGAGGCAGGAGTCCTGGGTACTATTTCTGGTTAATTCACTGACTTCCTGGGTGACCTTGGGCAACTCACTTAACCTCCTCATGCCTCAGTCTCCCTCCCTAGGAGCTGAACAGGAAATGCTTTTCAAGGTTCTGCTCTGAAAGGATATTTTTAAGAGTAAAACTTGGAATGCTTCCTTTGGCAATAACATTTTTTTGCAGTAAGAGGTGATTTGTTTGCCTCCCAGCTGCATTGTTGGCTGTTATAAAGGCAGTACATATTAATGCGTCCTCAGCCCAAACACACAGTGAATTCTTGCCCCTGGACATGGGAATCTGTATTTCTGAACAGATCTACATCATTGTCAAAGGCATTTTGATTCCATTTTTACTTGTTCATGCACACTTATGATGCTGTCCTCACCATTTTTAAAATAGATTTGGAAGAAAACTAAATGAGCATTTCCCGAATTCTTGGTAGAGAAAAACCAGTACATATGTTTGGGAAAATAATAAACAAAACCCCAAACTCAAAGCCTCTACTGATTCTTCAGAATCATGAAGAGAAGCATAGAGTACATAGAGGGTCTCCTTCAGTCTGGTCAGCCTGCTGGAGGGGACCGTCATGTCATTGGAAATGATAGCATTTCAGACTCTGTAGAGAACAGATCCTGAATTCTAACTCCTTTGCTTCACTCTCAACTCCTGGATGACATCTTAGCCCACTGCTTTCCTGAAAATGCCTAAGCAGACATATACCAAGTCACTCACACCACTGGTTAGATGTTGGTGCCTTAGGAAATTGATAGGTATGAGGTGTGAAGTATAAATAGGAAAAAAGAGAACATGAAAAAAAAAAAAAAAAGATCAGGATGTAAAATGTATCAGCTTACTTGATTAAAATCTAAAATGTTCTAATGAAATTCTTTCCTGATGGATTCTTATCACTTATCAAAATGCATTGGACAATTTGGGGATACAGAGAGTGTCACTGACTCTTATCCTCATTTTAACTATCTTTAGAAAGACAATAATTAACACATACTTCTATAGTTCAATGGTTCCTGTTCACGGAAATTGAACTGACCTTGAAGGAAAAAATAAAGATTGTATGGGGAACATAAGTACACTCAATTACTTTTTTTGAGTTTATGGCTGCTGGGTTGCCATTAAATTTTTTCCCCCTTTTTTGATGGTGGTTATAAACTGTACTATGATTTATTGTTATTTTGGGATTTTAAAAAAATCTTATTTCCAATTTTTGCTTTGTATATTCTGAGAATGACTACTAAAATTTACAAGATTTTTCACATATGTGGATCAAAAGGCAAATAATCACTTATTCACTTATTTTCAGCTTTAATCAAGAAATTAGTAATTCTTTGGCTGGGGCTGTAGCTTGGTGGCAAAGCACTTACCTAGCATGTGTGAAGCACTTGGTTTGAGCCTTAGTACCACATAAAAATAAACAAATAAAATAAAGCTATGCTATCCATCTACAACTACAATAAAATTTAAAAAATAAATTAGTAATTCTTAGTTTGCAATAAAAGTTACTTTTAACTATAAAATAAATTTTAGTATTAAAATTCCTATGGGAAAAGCAAGTTTGATATTATGAGTCCAAAACGCTGTAATCATTACTCTTGTAAGGACTTCTTGTGTATTTTTTTTTTGTTTTGGTTTTGGTACCAGGGATTGAACTCAGGGGCACTCAACCACTGGGCCACATCCCCAGCCCTTTTTTTGTGTTTTTATTGGAGACAGTGTCTCACTGAGTTGCTAAGTGCCTCGCCATTGCTAAGGCTGGCTTTGAACTCTTGATCCTCTTGCCTCAGCCTCCCAAGTGCTGGGATTACAGGCGTGCGCCACTGTGCCCAGCTATGGACTTCTTGTTAATATGCAGTTTCTTAGAAACACAACTTTCAGATTTTGGTGAAAGAGACAATGTATACCAAATGCCAACAAATCCTTACCTGAAAAAATATGTGTACGCACAATATGTATACTTACTACAGATAATAAAACCTTAAGGATTTTATGATAAATGAGGTAAAGAGCTGGGCAAGAACAACAAGAGTTGTTAATGATTAAAATTTGTATGTTGATTTCACTATGAAGATTATGTAGGTATTTTAAGTATATTAATGTGTCAGTTATTGTTGGTGAAGGTAGGTGTTAACCCAAGAAAGAGGTATTAAAGAGAATTTCATAAAATTTAAGCACTGATGCAGATTTATCCAATGTATGATCTGTCTGAAATCTTTATGACTCTCTGAAATCAGAGAAAAGCTGAATTACTTGATTGCTTGACTTTTCAGGGTAACATAATAACATACAGATTCCCAGATTTTAACAACCTTAGGGATGTATATAACTATCCCCAAAGAAAGATCATGCAGCTAGTACTTGGGAAAGTTGAGAGCCCCACTCCACCAGCCACACTCTGGTATTCTCTCTACAACAGTTTTGTGAATACTGCAGAAATTGTAGGACTGCACTGTCAATGTATTAACTGGATTTAGACATACTACATTGTTGTCCATGTTGGGAAAATTACTTTCAGGAGACAGTAATACACACAGATCCAACCACATTTATAGACAAATATCTTGTCAGCACTTAAGGCAATTTCACAGTGTAATATTATTATCTCAGAATTTTAAAGACCACAAATAATTTTTTAACAAATACATACAAGCATAAACATTGTACATAGTTATGGGGAACCGTGTAATGTTTTAATATGAGTTTATATTAATAGTGTTTTGATCATGTTAACTCACAAATAATGTTTAAAATTTTGCATTCATGTTAAGAACCCCAAGGGTCTGAAATGTTACCCTACTCACAACATTCATGAATGCTGGCAGAAGACAAGAGATGCCTGGGTCAGAGACAAAGACCGGATTACCCAAGGCACAATAGGCAGTTCATGTTTGCACTGGCTCCCCTCTCCTCATGGATGCCAAGGGGGTCAGTCACTAGGAGATGATGCCAGGAGGATGTTGTGTGTGCACTGTGTTTGTGTCACTGCTGAAATTTCAGGCTCTAAAGATTACAAATAAACCAGAACCTGGACAACCTTTGCCGGAAGTGAGATCTCATGGCTTATCTTCATTATACCAATCAGTAAAGAGATCTGTCCTCTGTCTGGGAAAGCAACACTATTTCTGTCTTCCAAGGCTGTTTGTCATTCTTAAAAACATACTGAAAAGACATTTTTGAAAAGATTGTCTGGAATAAAAGCCATGAGTATCTTTTTGAGTAACTCTTATCATAAGATTTGAATCCAAATAATATATTGTAATATAATTCAGGCTATCCTATAATCCAGGTTATCTCATTTGACTCAAGCACAAATTCTGTGAGATTAATATGGCAGAACTTAGATATTTTTCAATATAGGTTTTGCTACTTATAAAGTGACTTTTTGGCTAGATAAGACTAAAATGGCTTCTATAGCCTGAAAATTTGGTTGATGAAATATATAGGTGTTGGCGAAAAATAGCAAAAATATTAATTGATATTTAATGGGATTAATTATCATAAAAATAATTAATGTTAAAAGGATTTTTTCTCTAATACTATTTTATGTTCTTTATGAGTGGCTACTTGATCAGGAGTAAAGGAACTAAGTACAAAGATGTGTGTTGGAAATCACTTGCAATCAAAGGGAAAAGAGAAAAGAAGACAATGTGTTTCCAAATTTGTAATATAATTCAACAGAAAAAGATGATATGGTTTGATAGACTATGTAGGAATATATTATGTTAGACAATGTAAATCTATCTGAACACCATGATAGAATGATGTATTATGTTCTCAGAATCTAGGGTGTGTGCCTTCTAAGTGTGCTCATTTGGTTGGGGCCAAAGCATCCTTTAATAATTGGAAGAATTTAGAACAAATAAATGTGGTTTGCTTTTCAAAGTGTTTTGCTTACTATCACTAGGCTGTTTTATTTTGCAAGAGCAGGTTAGATTTAAATGCACTTCAATGAGTAAAATTAATCCACAGAAGGTGGTCTACTGTTAATTAACAAGGAAGAGGTATGAATATGGTTTAGTTATATTGAAGTGTGTGAGGATTGGGGGTAGAATGACTCTCATTTCTATTACTGACCCTACATGACATGCTAGCAGCCAGGCAGCAGGTCCCGGGCAGCTTGAAGTGAATTATAACAGACAGAGGGCAATGACTAGTGCTGATTGTTAATGCACAAGTATTCTTCAGGACTATAGTTGTTTCAACACCGAAAGAGATTGTTGTTTCTTATTTTAAGGATCCCTTCCATTATTATTGATGACTGATACAAATTGAAAAATGGCTATAATTGTACAACTTCCAAGATATATTTGCAGTAAATTCTGGGAGATTTTGCCTCATCCATCAATGGAATAAGTTGTCCTAAATACACAAGATCATTCAACCCATGGCATCTTTGTAGCAGTTGACAAGCTATTCTTGCTCAGTCAGACATTTAAACCTTGTCCTTCAGCAAAGTGAAATGAGTGGAATGTTCTCATCAAAAGTCAAAACCTAAAAAGCAAGATTTGATCTGTCAAATGGTCAGGTGTGTTAGAGATGAAAAATAAAGCTGCTAAAATACTAAGTCCTTTTTTTTTTTTTTTGACTCTTGATTTCCTGTCAAGTGAAAAAATTGTTTCTGAGGCAAGATTCCTTTTTATGCACGTGTCATAATTCTTTGTTTGCCTATACATGTACTCAGAACCAATAATGCTAAGGTCATGTTAACAGATTTACATAGGCTTCTAATCAACATGTGGTTATTAGCTGGGAATATATTGGAATAACTAGATCCTCAGATCTTGTCTGCTTTTCACAAGCTTCTAGCTCAGAGGTATGTGCCAAGAAGAAATATGAATTCAGTCTGAAATATTAATATGGATTTAGTTTAATGTCTAAGATATTACCTTTATTATTAGTTACACTTTTTCTTGTAGCTATTTATGCCAACTCCTGAAATAAAAATCATTGTAACAAAAATGACTAATAAATTTTTCTCATAGCCACATTTCAGGTCACTCCTAAGAGAAACTTGTCATCTAAAATTGAAATAACTATTAACTGTTCATATAAAATTCAAATTTAACTGGAAGAATCTTTGTATTATTATTATTGTTGTTGTTATATTATAAATTTGGCATCCCTAGTTTGAGGAAACAAATACTTGAATTGAGGAAGGTATCTACTGAAGTCTCAAAAAAGCTAAGGACACACTTGTTAGGAAAGCTGTGGTAAGATTTTCCTCTATCCTTCACCTGTTTACCAAACAAGGTGGAAGCCATTGACTTAGGAAAAGTATTTTTTTCTCGCCACAATACTGATTGATTATGAAAGAAGTTTATTTTTCCCTAGCATTGAAAAATAAATCACTGCTTGGAAACCGGTTTATTTTTCTCTGCGTATCATGCGGCCACTAGATGGCAGTATCAGCCCGTCATACCCCACCCCCTCCCAGCACTCTAGCCAATTTTCTGTACCTTATCTGTCCTCTTTCTCGTCACAGGTTTCAGCTTGTCACTTTTCTTTCCCCTCTTTGTTTTCTATTTTTACTTTTATTCAAACACCAGGAAAGCCAGCTGGTTGAGGAAGTCGTGCGGTGCTTCACATGTTTGTCACAGGGGTGCCACGACTGAAAAGCCTAACTGGTTTTCTGCACTGCAGTGTTGAATATCAGGCTGGAGGGCAAGGGACACCATGCACCTGACACTGTTGCCCAGCTAACAGGACACGGAGGCTGCTCATGCTTTGCTAAGTAAGCCCTCGACACAAGTCTGCTCTTCCTGTCCTGGGAATCTCTTTTAGCTGCAGCACAGTACAGAGTGGTGGACACAGAGCTTATGTGAGATTTCTCAAAGACTGGAGTTGAATTTTTAGTGGCTGTGATGTGTTCTTTTTCAGGACACAGAGGTGTCAGGAACTGATCTTGAGTTTGTAGTGAGTAGCCCTCAGAGATTTTTAAAGTTGGTGAGTGAAAGGAGAAGTTTTACATTTTGTTAAACACAGAATCTCCTAAAATTCTTGCTCCAAGGAATGAGAAGGAGGATAGGGAGGACTGTAAAATGAAATGAGTGAAATGAACAGGAGTCTGTTCTCATCCTTAGCAAGAACAGCCACCACGTGGGAAGGTACTCATCAACCCCTCCCACCTCTTCCCCAGGGCTGGTTCCCAGCCAGGCTCTGGAATGTTTGTAAAAGATGTCTACACAGAAGCCTTTGCAATTGAGATGGACTATTATTCTTTTCTTAAAATCCATATTTTAGCTCTTTCCAGATATTGTAGTTTCTTTCATTTGAATATTTCAAAGAAGATTATAAACATAGTTTGGATTCTACTTGAACCACTACAATGTTCTTTATTGTTAAACCAAAACTGTGAATCCCATTCACTTTAGACTAGTCATCAACTCTTCCTGGTGAAGCCTCGGATAGGTGTTTAAAGCAGTCTTGTTAATAACAAGAATAGTCAATCCATTGAAAAGCTCCTGGGCCTAGGAATATGTCAGTCAGTAGTCTTGTTCCTCTTGCTTTGAAATGTTAAAAAAAAAAGGTGGTGGGGAATCTCTATGTAAAATTCTACTTTGTAGTTAAATGTAAATTATTTATTCTTTTACTACACTGGCAATTTATAAGCAAAGAAAAATACTTGAAGAATATTTTAATATGATACACCAAGAGATTGCCAAATAAATGTATATAAATCACCTTTCAGTATAATTTCCATTGATGGATGTATAATTTGGAATATTCATTCACTTGTGCATTGAGAATTCATTTGTTCATTTATTCATACATATTTTATTCATTCATTTGACAAATATTTATCTTCTATGTGCCAGGCATTGTGCTAAAAACCTGGGTGGGAAGAAAAAAAGACCAAAATGGATATTGCCCTATCCTCTGTAGGGCTTATGGTACATTTGATAGCTTATTTTATGGGAGCTATATATCAACTTGTGCTTTTAACATTTAGAGGCAGGGTAATGTAGTGGAAATGGAGAAACTAACATTCAAAGAGTGCCTCCTACTAACTGTATATTATTTCATTTCTCTCTTTTCACTCTAGTATGTCATCTTACACCAGGAACTCATAGATAGAAGTACATTTGCCACTTTTAAACAATTATTTATAAAGTTTATATTGTAGGAAAATGTCAATAGAGCTCCTAGTTATAAACCCTTTCAGTACTTATTCAACAATAGTTATTGAAAGACAATTTAGTGACAGATGTGGCCTGGGTATGATAGGTAGAGTAGTAAATAAGATTAACAACATCCTTATGCTAATGGGGGTTATATTTGAGTGGTTGTATCAGATATAAATTGAAACTATGAATGTTATAACCTTAGTAGTAATTGTTGGTGAAAAAGACTCTTTCCCTGGTGAACGAAGGATTCATATATACTTTCCATAAATTAATGAGACATAATCAGCAGTACCAGGAGAGTCAGTGGCAGTGTGATAGGGACAGCAGCTTCTGCCTACACAGGTTTCCAAGGCAAGTGCAGACTTGGATGTAGACTTAACACAAAGCTTGTCTTCCCTTCTTTCCTACATTTTTTAAAAAAAATCTATCTACCATCCATTTGTCTATTATCTGTCTATATTCTGGAAGATGACCACAAAGAATGTTAAAATATATTCTGGGATCTAGAGAAGCAACTCAGCCTTGTACACGGTACATTGCTGAACTACAGGTATTAACAAAAAGTTCTCATAAGGACGTTGTTGCAAGCCTCCCTTTCGAAATTCAGCTAAAATGCTGATGGGACAAATTTCTTCATAGGGAAAGTATAATGGAACTTCAGTTTTATGGATTTCTGAAATCATTTGGGTTTCAATTGTTTTTCAGGATAAATCTTCAGAAAATTCTGCCCCTATTTCATCCCCAAACTAGAGTTTGCAAACTCAGTACAAGTAAATATAAATGTAAATGTAGATGGAACTTTTACCCTGTAACATGAAATGCTTTTTATTTGATTTCTCTTGATTGCTGCCAAGATGAGTTGATAGATACATTACAGCTTGTGGTTTCTGGATTTTGTTGCAAATGTTGGAGCAAGGGATTGATTCATTGGGTATAAACATGTGGCAATGGCAACAGCTGCTTAAAAAAAAAACAGAAAAGGGAATGAAATGATTTAAAATAAACAGTAGTTACATTTATGACATACACACTCCTGGATATTTTTAGCTTTTCTTTGCCTTCAATAAAAATGAAATGCTTGTGCAGATAGCAGGAAAATCACTGCATTCCAAATTCAAATGTTTGTACCTTACAAGTATGAAATCTTCTCTCAGATCCCTTTTAAAACTTTATTTTATTGTCTGTCTTTATTGCATTAGGCTTAATTAAAAAAAATAAGTTGCCATACTTATTTGAATTTTATAATTACAGCTAGTTTATAGCAAATGGCTTTTGTGCCTTTTTTATGAGACTTTCTTTAATCTTGACTTTTCAAGAAAGATAAGAAAATGTTTATCTTATTTTTTTAAGAACTGCCTTTTGTTTTTTAATTAGTTGATGATGTTTTATGAGTCATATAATAGTTAACATCTATAAGGGCCTTTTCATTTTTCAAAATTTTTCAAATATTTAAAAATGGATTTTTAGATGATCTTTCTATGATGTGGAGATCTTTTTTCCAAGAACAAATGAGTTTAAACAGTCTGCTATGTCACAGAAATTTTCTTTCTCTATCCTTGGGCAAACACTATTTTCCCATAAGATGTGTGTGTGTGTGTGTGTGTGTGTGTGTGTGTGTGTGTGTGTGTTTAATAAGTGCTTTCTGGTCACAAATAATAGATTGTGAGAATTGGAATAGATTTCAGAGACAATGCAGTATGCATCTTCATTATTCTGATGCTGGTCTTATGGACTGGGAAGTTTGAAGGACCTTCCAGATCTGTTAGAATTTGTGGGATAAACAGCCAGGACTAAATACTTTTACATTTTTAAGACTGTCTTCTCAGGGTATGATACCAACCAAAATATATTTTTCTTCCTAAAATTTAATTTATGCATACCTTTTTTTTTGGACTTGAGCTCTTAGAAAAAAACTAGAACTACATTTTATTTTGTTTTAAAATATATTTAGTTGTAGGTAGACACAATGCCTTTACTTTATTTATGTGGTGCTGTGCATCAAACCCACGGCTTGCTTCAAACATGTGAGATGAGTGCTCTACCACTGAGCCATGGCCCTAGCTCCTAGAACTACATTTTAGATTCTTAGTCTCCATCATCCTATTAATTTCTCATCTCCATGGGACATAGGTTGGATTATTGTTTCTGTACTCCTGATGAGGAAATAGAGTAAAAAAGAAAAGAGGTGAGAAGTACAACAGAACATTTAGCTTCCCATAGAGGAAAAGTTTTATTTCAAAAGGTCTTTTGTAAATTTATTACAAATATAAATTCATTAGCATTTCAGAATTCATTTCTCCATAAAACTGATGATACATAATGGTTGAGTTTCTAGGAAAAACACCCCCCAAATACTAATAGTGTTTATATCTAGAATGCAGCTTTGAATGAAGATCAATGTGGAACATCTATACACATCATATTTAATGACACTCTTACGGAAAAACGGATTCTGGTTTCATCACGAAATAATGGTTGCACAAAATATGGGTTGTAGGAGAGAAAAAAGAATTTGTTTTTTCCTCAACCTTCATGAATTCTTAGTTAGGATGGACCCCTACAACAAAAAAACAGATTAATAAAAGGAAAACTAACAAATTTATTAATGTGTACTGTGCACATCACAGCAGAGAAACCTTGATAAGAAGCAACTCAATATGTTGATTTAAAACTCCACTTATCAGCAGAGAATGATGGATCATAGAAAAATGACAGGATGAAGGAAAGCAGTTTGAGGCATGAAAGGCAAATAAATGGGAGGATACAAAGGAAGGGAGATTTGTCTGTAGACTCCTCTGGCGCTGTCTCTGGCCTGCTAAGAGTCTAACACTGTTCCCAGTAGAGGAGAATTTATGCCCTGTCTTGAGGCAGAAAGGGGGAGGCTGGGAGGCTGGGAAAACGTCTCTTCTGCTGATGGCTTCTTAACTGCCTTCAGCTCAAATACCATTGTTATGTCAAAGAAGCACACTTTGGGGTGACATGTTATTGTTTCCCCAAAGGGGTCAAATGAGATACAATGTAGACATTAATATGATTATTGGAACATGTTCGGGCGTGTTTTGTTCTTCTCTCCCAACCAACTTCTTGCATCTTTTTCCTAATCTTTTCTTCAGGTACCTGGACTTGGTCTTGGCTCTGGAGCCAAGCCTGGCAGGGAGGAGTGAAGACTTGGGGGGCTCAGGTTGGGATAAGTAGAAAGAAGATTGTGCCACTCATGTCTCAGAGGATCTGATGGGTTTGCTTAGATGTAAAATGCTTAATGCTTATACATTTTGAAGGGCTTTCTTTTTGTATGGATTCAAAATTGGGTAAAATGTAAATACTTATTTAAAATGAGAAAAAGTAAGTTATCAGTTTTAAAAAGCTGAGAAATACCATTAGCATTACAAAAAACCCATTTTTTTGTTAATTAATTCTTTTTTGATATTTTTCTTTTAGTTGGACACAATTCCTTTATTTGATTTTTTTATGTGGTCCTGAGAATCTAACCCAGCACCTCCGCATGTGAGCACTCTACCGCTGAGCCACAATCCCAGGCTCTAATTCTTTAGCACAACTTCAGAATTATTCTTCTTAGTGTTTTAATTGTATACTTCTTTTTAGTGTTTTGGTTGCATGCTCTTTGGCACGTCACACCTAACTGATTTTATAATACCACATTATTATCAAGAATTGAAGAAATTTCATCTCTCATTTATTGTGATTAAGTTGTTTTATTTTTTATATTGGGGATACTTAGCATATGATTTCATATGTGCTTCCAGTTTATACTGTTATCGCAGGTTTGCCACCTCAAACATATAGATTTTGAATGTTCTATTTCACAGGATTCTCAAAAACTGTGTTACACATTTGTGTTTATATATAATGCATGAATAAATACATTCCTAAGAGGATAGAACTTCCTTTATGAGAACTGAAATATTTCCTTATATTTACATTTCTTTTTTTAATATTTTTTAGTTGTTTATGGATCTTTTATTTTATTTATTTATATATGGTGCTGAGAGTTGAACCCAGTGCCTCACACATGCTAGGCAAGTGCTCTACCTACATTTCTGATGAGTAGAAGAATTTTCCATAGGTTGGCTTCTACATAATATCTTTCAAAACTTATCACTTAATTCTGGTACACGGCACTTTGCAAAACATTTATATTGCAATATGTCAATGTGCTAGGAAATCAATACAATAAATAGAATGCTCCTGGAAGCCACTGATACACAGTGATAGCTGATAGGTAGCAACAACTTATCATGAATGGAAATGACTGTGAAGTCACATACGTGTATTTCACCAAACTTGTGCTAAATATATAGGCAACCAAGTTTCTTTTTTGCTGGATCCCCCAAATGGCTATTGCTTCTTTAGTCCATCTCAATGGGACACAAGAGAGAGGAATTCAGGTTAGAAAGAAATTACTGTTTTAATGGATTATGGTTGAAATGCATGTTTTTGATTTCCCCAAAAATTTACAACAAGAATATGAAGCAGTTGTATGTAAAAAGATGATATACTTGTGCATTATGAATAAGTAAATAAATAATCTAAAAATAAAAAAATAAAAAAAAAGAATATGACCATGAGATCATTGTTAGTGGTTTATTCAAATGAGGAGTCTTGAGGATGAAGTTTTCACAGCTTTAAGGTAAATCTACCCGTGGGTTCTACATATTTTCTATTCTTATCTGTTAACTATTCTCCAGACCCTGACACCTGACCTGTGGTGTCAGGTAGTTCACCTGCTTGCTGTGAGTAAGGAGAGGGTTCAGTTCTCATTAACTCCTGACCAGAATGGAAGTTCAACCCGGCAGGAGTATGTTTAGTGTGTCTTCATCCATACTGTGAATGGAAACTATTTACAGTTTATTGTAGACTCTGCACACAGTTTATTATAAATTTAACAAAGACTAGGCTGATAAAAATACATTTAGTAAATACATTTAGTGGTATCAGCTTGCATATCTTTTCTAGGAATTAGACAGTCATTAGCTCCAGGTGTTTAAGAAAATTCAGGAAAAAACTTTCTCATTTTGACATTTTGCCTCATTTTAACATCCATCCTTCCTTCCTCCCTCTCTCTCTCTCTCTCTCTCTCTCTCTCTCTCTCTCTTCCTTTATTTTTTCTTCTCTTTCTGTCATCAAGACTCTTGCATAGGAAATTTGCTGAGGGCTCCAACATGGGCTAATTAACCATTTAAGGGGATATGAGAGAACAGGACAAGAGCAAAGGGACCCAAAACCTTAAAAACCTCAGCTCTGCAAGGACTACCTCCTTCTTTCCAGAGGTGATCTGGGGAGATCGGTGCCTGTATTGTACACTTATCTCTCTTATCTCACTTTCTCTAATAAACTCCTGCCTGCCACTAGGCAAGACTAGCTTGAAAGTCTTTTTCAGGGATCACAATAACGGGTGGTTTTAGACCCCTGTAGTCTGTTTGGTTCCATGGCTGAGTCTCTACAACAGTTCTACTTTCTTATTACCTTACACAAAATGTTCTCAAGCTTTTCTAGACATCAGAATCACCTGGGTTCTTTGTTAAACTATAGCTAGATGGGCGCCACCCCCAGAATTTCTTATTCCTTAGACTTGGCTGCTGCCCAAGGATTTGCGTTTCCATCAGGTGCCCTGGTGAGTTTGAAACTGCTGTTTTGGTGACCTCACAATGAGAACAACTATCTCAGACTAACTTTGTGCAACTTTTATGCATTTCTGTCTTTATTCTTGTTCTTTCTGACCATTGCTGCAGTATCTGCTTTCTCACCATGCTAAAGAAGCAAGATATGTTCAATTCTGCTTCTTTGGGAAGATGGAAAGTCAACTGAAAATTATTTTCTCTAGGGAGATAATTTAACTAACACTTAAAATAACAGACAATCTATTGACCTTGCTGTGTAAGTGTATGTAACACTTCTTTCTGGCTGCAACAGATTGGGTTTTTACCTTTAGGCATTTTACATACAATGTTGTATAACATATAAAGTAGACTTGAGTTCTTATAGAGGAGGGTAAGAAAGCCAAGAGAGAATTCACAGCTTGTATTCCCAGAGGGGAATGGAAAGCGCTTACTCTGGAATGACCATAGGTGAGTATTCATTTATAGAGCATATACTTAAGATAGTTAAGAGTAATTTGGAGATTTCAAGTGTATTCCCAGAGTCTTGGTACTAGCAGCTTCCTGACCTTATTAGCTAGGCCTATTATGTATTTGCTTTTGTTTCAGCATAGGCATGTTCTAACTGAATGTCATGATTAATAAACTCTTCTTCAAACTCTGTTACCTTTGAATTGTATTTGCCATTGAAAGAAGGTAATAGAATTTTAACTCCACAGGTGGAATTTCTGATTCATGAATGCTGAGCTAGATCTGCTCTTGGAACCTGTGTTTGGTTGTGCATTTTAGAAAACTCATTTTTCTTGTAAACTTGGTTGCTGTATTACAAAGGTACATAACAAAGATGATCATGTTAACAAAATCAGCTCCATTATTCATTTGTAAAGCAAAAATTAATTGAATGCCACCTGTGCTGTGTCCTCCATTAGGCAATGGCAACAAGAATGATCAACATGATTGATATGCTCCCTCTCTGCCTTCATCTCAGAGTCTTTCAGGGAAGATGGGTAAGCAAATATACACTACCAATAATAGACTGTATGGTAAGCAAAATGATAAGCATGCTTCAGCTGGGGCTGATCAGTAGGTAATATGAGACTCGGCAGGGAAAGTACTCAGGGATGCTTTGGCCCAGTGTGAACATCATCCACATACTAAGGAAAACAGAGGCATCCTACTTACCTCAGATTAAAAAGTTGGTGCTCTTCGGCAAGTGCAGTGGCCCATGCCTGTAATCCCAGCAGCTTGGGAGGCTGACAGGAGGATCACTTTCAAAGCCAGCTTCATCAATTTAGGGAGGCACTTAGCAACTCAGGGAGACTGTCTCTCAATTAAAATAAATAAATAAATAAAAGGGGGGAGGGGCTGGGGATGTGGCTTAGTGGTTAAGCACCCTTGGGTTCAATACTCAGTACCACAAAAAAAGTTTTTTTCACCTAAAAAGTTGGTGCTTCTCACACAAATCTTCTTCGGCTCTAAACAGCCAAACTTTTTCAACAATAAATATTCATGAGTAAGCATTGTGTTTGGATTGCAGTTTCAAAAGGGCAGACAGTAGAGACCTACATCCCTTGGGAATGCTTAGCATTCCCATGTGGAAGAAAGGGAAACAGGCTTGTTAGTTTAGACACCAGGAACTAAGCAATCAGCATCTAGCGACCATAGAAATGGAAATTAAGAAAGAATTGAATGATTTGCTACAGTGGAGCATTTGGCAAAGCTTGTCCAAGAACAAGTAGACTTGAGGGCTGTTGGACCCCACTATCCATTGTTAAAAGAATGCATTTTGTCCACAGCCTGAAATGCACAGCAATGATCACCTGTTGTAAACCAGAATAATAGCATCTTTGGCAGTAATGCTTGCAAAAATAACAGGGGAATAGCAGGAAGCCTGCCGGAAGCACCCTAGGGGGCTGAAATGCAAAGCTTCCTGCACTTGTAAGATAATGGGATGAGATTCCTCTTGGCCACCTGTTGTGCTAAACAGAAGCCTCCTAAGGGATAAAATTCCACAGCAACCTGCCCCTCCTCCTTTACCAGCTTTGACATTCCTCCTCCCTACCTTGTTTTCGGCTGCATTTTCCCCCACAAATATAATGCAAATACCTTAAATAGTCCTCAAAGTATTAATGTGCTTCTATTTTGAAATAAGTACTTTTAGTCTTTTTTGTTTGATACATCTTCTTCTACTCTGGTACTGTCACCTTCCTTCAAGTTTCTTGTCAAAAAGGTGGTGAATAACTGACATTGATAAAGTGAAAGAATGATCTAGAAAGAGAAGAAAGAAGACACGTAAATCTCTCCAGTAACACAGCCACACCTCACCATGCTTGCAGACCTCATAAATAAGGTTCTGTAACAAGGGTTGAAGGCACAGCCTGTGCAGGAAGGGGGAGGGGTGAACCTGGAGAAGGGAAGGGTTCTGGTCATGAACTGAAAACTCAGCTTTAAGTCTGGGTAGGAATGGTGAGAGGGCTGGGGTCATATCTGTCTCTTTGTATTTGGTATAGCTGTCTTCAGAATGATGGCATTTTAGCCAATTTGACTGGCATGTCAAAAATACAAATGATTCCATGTCTTGGACCTTCAGAGCCATGTAGTATGTGAGTTTGTGTTAGTTATGAAGCTGGTATGTATGTTTTAAAAATGTTTGGTGTTGCTCTTCATAACATTACTGGAAAAATAATGAAATTTAATAGACAATAATGTACTATTTGCTATGATTTGAATCGTAAATGTCTCCTGAAGGCTTGAGTTTAAGGACTGGTTCCCAGCTGATGGCACTGTTGGAAGAGAGTGGAAACTTTGGGAGATGTGACACAGTGGAGGGAAGTTGGATCATTGAGGCTTTTCCCTCAAAGAGGATATTGGGACCGCAGTCTTTTCCCCTCTTTGTTTCCTGGACACCATGAAGTCAGCAGCTTTCCTTCCCCATGCTCTCCATCCATGACATACTGGCCTGTCATAGACTAAAAGGCAATGGACCCAAGGTACCACAGGCTTCTGAAACCATGAGCCAAAATATACATTTTCTCTTTCTGAGTTGTTTTTCTTTGATATTTTGTCACAGTAACTGAAAGCTGACTAACACACTTGTAAGGAGCATCTGTCATAGACATGCTGGGACATGCTGGGACTCACTAAGTTGTTGGCCATAAGGAACAGCAGCCACTGAACTGCTTAGTCATGTCTGCTTGTAATTGATAAAGGGCTGTAAGGGGCACTAGCCATAGACATGCTTAGCAATGACTGGTTACAATTGATAGGGAGCATAGCTCCATGGACATGCCCAGAGAACATGCCCAGTTGCAATTATATCCCCTCACTGGACATAACCAATGGACATTGACCTTTGTTGGGTGTAACCAATCACCAATGTACACCACCAACTTGGAACTATATTTAAATTGCTGGTCCTGCCACATTGAAGAGTTTTGCTCCAAGGACACTGGTGAGACTGGCTGCCCTGCTCTCTCTCCCTGGACGGACTCCACCATTCCCTGACATCCAGCCATCAGCTGGAGAGAACCACCAGACAAGGACAACATCTGTTCTTTGGCTAAGAGAAGTTGTTGCATGGCATCAGAGGTATTTGGGGCTCATGGTTGACCTATTATTGTGTGATTTGCTTATAGTGTTTAGTGTGCATTGAATGATAGTTGAGGTCCTCCCTCACACCCAACACATTTTGCATTAATTATTTATATTTGATGATTGATGTGATCAAATATACGCTTGCATTTAATGATAATCCATCTCTGAGTAATTATTAATAGCACTGCTGGCGATAACACTATTGCTATAAGATAATACATATATATATATATATATACACACACATATATATATATATACATGTATATATGTATGTATATATATATAATGATATATATGTCTGTATATAATGTATATATATATATATGTATAATGTTTTTAATACAGAATATAAAGTTGCAGTTTCATTGTTCCTTTTCTAACATTTAGAATCACAAAACCTTTACTTTTTTCACATATGGATATTAATCCAAAGTACAAGTTAGTAATTGCCAGTGGAATCACATTTTACTCCATCTTTATATATTTACATGATATAACTACCCACTTATCTGTCTTTCCACCATCTGAAAATCAAATGTAGAGTAATTTTCTGCAAATGTTCTGGGCAAAGTTTAGTTGCAAATGCATTTCTTAAGCTTATATTGGAGAAGTCCCTTTGTCCTGAAGCTAAATCTAAATTAAAGTAGGGAATTGGCAAGAACTTTCCAAATCATGGTAAATTAATATTTTGGTTCTCTGTCCCTGGGGAGGTATGTGAATCTTGTTTTCCTAATGGTCACTAGTTCCACTTATCATATCAAGTTTTGTCAGGCTTAGTTTGATGTATACTGATTAGTTTAAGTAAAAGGCAATTAGAGGTATTGACAAGTTTTTGTTTTCTCAACAGAGTTCCAGGCTAGCAATGGAAAAGGAAAGGTGATATATAAGAGGTCATGGGAAATAAACTTCAGAAGTAAAGACAGAGGGACACTTATATTTATAGAACTTTTTCATTTTAACATCTCAAAACAATTTCAAATGTACTTGTCAGTTAGAAGAAGGTTACTAACCTGGGCAGAGTGGCACAGGCAGGCCTATACTCCTAGTGACCCAGGGGGTGAGGTGTGTGTGTGGGGCCCAGGCAGGAGGATCACGAGTTCAAAGCCAACCTCAGCAATGTAGTGAGGTGCTAAGCAACTCAATGAGACCCTGTCTCTAAATAAAATACAAAATAGGGGTAGGGATGTGGCTCAGTGGTTGAGTGCCCCTGAGTTCAATACCTTGTACCCAGGAAAAAAGGTTACTTTTTCAGCTAAAGACAGTAGATGTTGACTCACTAGATTCATAACTAACCCAAAGTCATTCACTACATTTCTGTGAAGCTCTAGGACTTGTATGAATAATACAACACTCCAGGCCAAATTGACTGCCATTCCAATATTCCCAAAGCCAGCTTCTAATGTTTTCTCAATGAGAGAACCAAGAAGACTGACCAAGGTGAACATTCAGATCCAAAACTCTTTTCTGGATGCCTATAGAGATCCTGAGAGTTGGGGTGAAAAATAGTGTCTGGGGGTCATTCTGTTTTGTTTAAAATCATTTTTAAGCCATGTAAACTATTAGGGTATAGGTATTTCATGTAGATAAAACAATGTCCTTAGGTGATACACTCTGAATGTACCTGGATTATCAAAATCTTGGAGCTGGGGGACTCTCTATCAATGATACTAAAGATTTTATTTAATGTTCAATTTATGATGATTGAAGTTGTCTACCTGAACACAATGGTAAGCACATAATAGTGATGTGAAATAAATTTGAAAAATTTGAATAAATAATTTATGCAAATTCTTCCATAACATCTCCTTTATACCAGCCTCTACTATGTAACAGTGCTTCACAACACATAAATGTAAAACAACCAATCAAATACCTTTGATTCATATTATTGCTTCTGTCTTTCTTCTAACCATGGAATTATTCTGAGCTATGTTGGTCTGTTTCTTTTCAGGTGAATGTATAGTTTTGAAGATGTGTTGAACTTCTAAGATAATAAGCCTTGAAGCAATGTGTCTTATTTTCATGATGTCTAGAATAACTTGCAAATCATAATGACATAGACTGTCTTCTTATTTTTTTAACTCTGAAATTTTCAAAGGTGCCCAGAGGCTAATAAATGATGGGTGAACCTCATAAATGTAATAAATACATAATAACTGGCTAAATAAATAATAGATATATAGGTTCGCTATTGACTTTCATGAGAGAGATGTGTATACAGGAAGAAAGAATATAGGTTGACAGTTTTTAAAGTGCTTTATAAAAGGAGCCATTTAAATATAATATATTGCTATTATTCCAGAGGCAAATACTTCCCTATAAGTAAAGGGCCTGTCAGCATTTCTTTTGGAAGCTTTCATATTAAGGGTGTGTAACTCAACTCTAAATTGTGCTGTCAGCTGAAATATGGTGTATAAAGTTTCAGTGTCATTGTTATTTTTTCAACATTTGGAATCACAAACCCCCACTTTTTTTCACATGTGGACATTAATCCAAAGCAGAAGTCAGTAATTGCCAATGCTATCAAATTTTATTCCATCTGAATAAGATGATATTTCCTATGAAATCAAGGCTGCCTACTCTAAGGAGCATACGTAAATAGATTTTTGTGATTCTGCTTTATGTCAGTGTTTTGGTCAAGTATAATGTGTAGGTGGATGCTGTAATTCTGGCTTCCAAGTCATTTGGAGGAAAATAATTATGCCTGGGGCACTGGAAAAATTTCAATTTTGAACTAGAGATGTGAAAGTATTAACAATCACGCCTACTGAGATGAACTATCTACCGGTGACATTTAAAACTAGCCTATTCATTTCTATTCTTTATGGGCTAGATGTCTATTTCAGGAATTTATGGCAAACATCTGATCCAAAAGTAGTTATGTTCTTGACAACAAAAAGTGATAAAGAAGCTGTAGAGAGCAATGAAAATTGATGGGGATAGAGAGTGATAAACAGCAAAAGAGTCCCATTAAGGGCCAAATGATTGGTAAAGCCTGAGGAGAAGGGACTGAGAGCTAAATTGGAGTGCAGGCTGATCATTTCACAGGTGCAATCAGCCAGCCCGTACTCACCATGCCTGGTCTATCCTGGGTTGAAATCTGAAGGTAACTTATTAGAGTTGGGTCTGATGTCATTCTGCAGTTGTGAGAAGAAAAGAAAGATCTTGACTTGTGTTTTTAAGGAGCTTAACATAATCAAATCAGAACAAGTTTCAAATTAAGTTCACAAAAGATTTCTTACCAGGAGTGAGCAAAATAACAAGGAATGCAAGT
This sequence comes from Tamias sibiricus, assembly GCA_025594165.1. NCBI lineage: Eukaryota > Metazoa > Chordata > Mammalia > Rodentia > Sciuridae > Tamias > Tamias sibiricus. The sequence goes on from CM046668.1 coordinate 49,022,066, forward strand.
GTGAAATATGTTTCCTGGTGGGAAGTGTGGTTTCTAATGAATCCATTTTATTTTTTTTTTTGAAACAGGGTCTTGCTAAGTTGCTTAGGGCCTTAATTAGTCACTGAGGCTGGCCTTGAACTTGTGATCCTCCTGCCTCAGCCTCCTGGAACGCTAAGATCATGGGTATGCATGAATTCTGATTTTTAAAAGCATAGTATGCACTTGTATTCAGATAGTAGGGGCTTATATTCAGTTGGTTTTCTTTTTCAACATAAGACTGAAAACACAACACGTTGGTGTTTTAGAAGTGACATTTAAGAACGTGCTTCCCTTTCCTCTCAGCCAACAAAAATAAAGGCCTAGTCATATTTGCTGGCTGTTCTCATCACCACAGTGCAAATAGAAACCAAGAGGATAAATCTTGTTTTCTATGCTTAGAAACAGGTAGAGGGAGTGCTGGGCATTTTGTGTGTAAGTTCATTTAAATATCCATATGTTTCATCTAGCCAAAAAAGAAATAATTCCCCCTTTATATAGATTCAAAAGCTTACACTGAAAAAAGATCAAAGTTGCTTGCCAAGTTCACAGAAGTAGTAAATTACCAGAGAGAGGTCTTTCTGGCTTCAAAGTACATTCTGTTTCTGTGAAAGCATATTATACCATGTTATATAGAAAGTGTCAACCTGATATGTTATTTTTAGGATTAGTAATTTTCCTGAAAAATTAAAATATGTTGATTTTTATTTCAGCAGGTATCCATTAGTCTCTACTAACAAATGTATGGCACTTACATTTTTACGAAGTGGCTTTGAAAATACCCAACTTGAGATTCATGACGTTCTTGTTGGTTTACAAATGGAACTGTTTCACTGCTTCTGGGCAAAAACGTTGTCCTCTACTTTTTCCATGTAGCACTTTTCTTCTCGACTCCTGGCGCACCGCTGGGTTTGAAATAGGTTCTCAAAGAAAGTTTCTGATAGATTTAAATGTCATCTGGTCCACTGCATGGAAAGAATGATGCTTATGTACTTTCTTTTAAATCTACAATGAAATATCAGTTTTCTTCATTTCCTTTTACAGTAGGATGCTGAGGACACCTACATTTTGTGTTGGGACTTATATTTGAGGAAACTTGCCTCTCCCAGCAAAATGCTTAGATGGTCTGTCGGCTTCTCTTGCGTACTGGCTTCTGAGCAAGGTTGAGTACAGACAGAAAACTCCTAGGTCAGGCTGAAGAAGTGAGTGCCGAGAGACATAGCATTCTTTGCTCAGGATAAAATTGTTGAGTGGCATGTGCATAGTTAGAGGTGGTTCCTGGTCCATGAAGCACCTGCCAGTACCCTCCACAAATGCTCAGTTTAGTGAAGAATATGAGAAATAAGGCTGACATCAGGATGGTGCCAGAAGAAGAGGGACCCCAAACATGTTGATTTAGGTCTGGTGTCAGGGATCAGTTTACAGTCTTTCCACCTGGCTCCTGGCTCCCATTAACTGCTTTGCTGAACAGGTTTTTCTGGCACCTCCCCTCTTAAATGTATCTGCCAGAGTTGACCTATTTCCTCAGATTCAATCAGAAGAGTAAAAATTTAGTTATCACATTGATATCTATCTGTTCATTATGAAAACACACTAGAACTCCTTATGTTTATTTTACCAGTGAAAAAAAAATTTCTCATTCAATATGTGTTTAAAAAATACTGTTTATTTAACTCCTCTAATTCTATATTACGACAGGAATAAAGTTGTAACTGTATTCAGTAAATTCTCACTTTATAAGCTTGCTGGTGCTTTCTTTGCCCTCCAACATCAAATAGTAAACCAATGTAAAGAATATCCTATACAATTTGAAAATGTAATCCCAAAGTAACATTGCTTGAATTGGCATAATGTCTCTTTTAATGATCTATTCTGAAATAGTTTTCAGACAGTTTCCATTGTGTTATACTTTCTCTATTTTAATTCACTGATGGCTTCTGAGTATGGCAAAATTAAAATCTTTCTGTGTGGACCCCTAATTGCCTAGTTTCCTATAATCAGACCGTCTGAGAGTTAGCAGAACTACTTCTGGTGGAAAGGACTGCAGGAAACAGTACTTAAGATCTGAAACTTTGACTCCCACCTGGAAATGGAAGCAGAGTAGCATCTAAGGGATAAAGGGCAAACTGTGGGACAAAAGGCTTTTAGTTTCCCTGCTTTATTTTTCATGTTATCATAGTGACAACAGCAACTTAAAAAATAAAAGCAATGGCATGAACATTTTATTTTATAATATATTAAAGAACAGTGCCTTCTGGACTGAAAACGAATGTAATATGTATTAAGTATCAGCTGGGAACAATTTTTCCCTCAGAGACATTTATAAGAAGTCTGTTTTGAAGGCTTATGGGTTTCACAATGGAAATGCTGAACTGAACTTAACAGAAGCATCATGTGAGACTGTGGCTTTAATAACAGCTCCGAAATCTCCAGAACAAGAGGACGATGAGCTTCTCTATGAGGAGGAGGGAAAGACTGTGATGTATATAAAACATGCATGCCAAAAAAAGAACAAATATGTGTTTTCTATGTTACAGCCCAACATTTTGAATTATTTGGGGGATGATTTGAGTGGCTGTCATTACAATGGAGTTAAATTGGTTTCTTATTTTAGCCTCTGCATTGGTTCAGCTTCACTCTGTTCCATTCTAAAAATGCATCAGCATTATCAGTCAGCTGCAGCGCACTTGACTCTGCGCGTGCTTGCTATGAGATTAGGGTAAGTGTATCCGAACTTCAGAGCACAGATTATGAAAGTTTTACAATGTCAGGTAGACTGAACATGCAGAGCAAACCAGAGCAAGCTCTAGTGCAGTGAAATCTCTTCACAACATTATGTATATTTTAAACTAATCCACTTGGCCTTGGGCCTGCTTGGGTATACTACCCCTTGAATGTTCATCCATAACTATTTTATACACTTAAATTTTATTGTTGGATCTCCTGCTTATGAAATGATCAAATAAAATAACAGTGACTTAGCAGTGAAGACAATTAAAAACAGAATATAATAAAACTGAAGAAAACCTGAGCCATCTTCCTTCCTATTAACTTGCACAACTGCACATGTGTGTCAGCAATCACAGATTAAAAGAAGCAATTAGTCTGAACAGGGAAAACGTGAAGCTGATACTTAATACATCAACAGGCTATAAGCTTGAGAGCCTCCCTTTCTGATATGGTTGTGAGCAGTATTACAAAAATCTGTCCTATCATATCTCATCATTCTAATCAACTTTAAAAAGCCAATACTGGCAAATTGCATCTCTTTGTCATAAATTCACATTCTTGGAGATTTATGGACCTTACGCTTAACTGACATAATGATTTATATCATCTGTGATTAAAAGATGTATGGCTTTATTTGTCTTGAGGTTGTTTCCAAGGAATTAGACTCCTAAAATAACAAAATGTCAAGAAGCAGCATTTAGTGCTTTTCTTCACAGAAGACTTCTACAGTGCTTATGGACATGTTAATGAACAAGTCATGCCAAGAAAAAAGGTAAAAGTGCAACTTCAACAGTATTTACTTAAATAAAGGTTATGGAACTATTTAATGCAGATAAGAGGCAAATGAATGCATTTTTCTCACCAGGTACAAATGTTCCTTCCTGTAATCTAATCTTCTGTTCCCCTCTGATCTATTGACCTCTCTCCCTTACCCACCAGTCACACACACACACGCACACAAACATGATGAAATTTTTGAAGTGTAGAGAAATTAGTTTTACCAAGTATTTCCTCAGTCCTCATGTTCAGTAGCAGTCAATGGTTCCAAACTATCTTAAATTTCCAGAGGCAATTCAGAGCAGACAAAGGGAGCATCATGATAAGCAAGTACACACAGGGCAACTATTTAAGTCTTCTTTAAGTTATAATGAACAAGCTCACAGTACTTTTGAAGAATTTTTTCTGTTTACTCGTCATTTCACCTAGGGCAGGAACCACTGAATTATTTTTTTATAAATTGTCACTGGAGGAGTGATTTTTTTTCAAACTTTTTAGGGAGAATCTTTTCTTCAAATAAAATGATGTTTAGAAACTGAATGGAATTCTTAAAAATGAGAAATGAAGCAGAACATTGAGAAAAGCTAAGAAAATTGTGAAAATTAGGAGAGATGCTTTATCAGTTATTAAAAGGTACTCTAAAGACATAGCATTAAAACAGTATAGTGTTGGCATTAAAATAGAAAAACGTACATATAAGTAAATTGGAATAGGGAACCCAGAAATAAATGATATGATAAAGATGGTGTTTTCATTACTTACATGATAGGTTTACTTAATCAACATAATTGACACACATTTAGAAAGAAAACATCTGGAGTTCATTTTATAAAATGAAACTAAGATGCATTAAGTGTTTAAACATTTTAAAGTTACATATATATAACAAATATGTATATACAATATATAAGTATACATAATATGTGTGTTTTTATATACACATTTATACAAGTGTATTTATACACAGTCACACTAACACATGTAAATCTATGAGTAATCTAGGAGTTTTGATGACTTGTATAATACAAAATTCCTTATTGTAAAAACAAGTAAATCCCCAACTAAAGCAAAGAAAAAATACTATATTTATATACATGTTTAGAAAAAAATATTTCTATGGTAAAATACATCATAATGCATACAGCAAATGACTGAGAGAAATAATTACAATGCCTACGAGAGATCTCTTTAAAATAAAATGTGTTAAAATTAAATGTGTTTAAAAATTAGCTGGTCCATAATCATAGACTCCGCTCCAAATGAAAAGAACAGCTTTTCTGCTTTTGAACGGAAAGGGACAGAAGGTGTGATACCTGTGTAATTCATTAACAGTAAGAATGTTTTGAAGGAAGAGCTTCTGAATTTAGATTATCCTAGACTTCAACTTGTAATAGCCAAGGTTGTGGAGAGACGTTTGAGGTTATCCCAAACAAATTTAAAATGTGAGAATTTCCTTCTGTGCCTATCAGAAACAACCTAAGGACCATGGAGCATTTTTGTGAGGCGTTTTTTTAATTTTTAAAAATTTATGTTTAAAGTGTACTGAATTAAGCTTTGGAGCCTTGTTATTAAAGAACTAGTTCAATGTAGCAGATCCAAAGTTGGTCCTAAAATAACTTGTAAAATGGAAGTTTAGGATTGTTGTTATGAATTGATGAGAAAATGACAAAAGATGAACAACAGAATAATAAACAAAGCACATAAACAGGTGTTTCACAAAAGAATGAATCCAGAAAGAAAATGAACATATTGACAGACACCCCATCTCATCGATAGTCAGGAAATGTTTATTTTACAAAAATGACCTTAGACTTACAAGGTTGATAAAAATAATAAAAGTGGTAACACTCCTTGTAGGATACAGAACATAAAATATTGCAGCCAAGAAGAAGGTAAGGTATTCTTCTTACTTGTTGGCTTGGGAGACATTTTGAAGATGTTATATTACATGATAAAAGCAGAACACAAGCGTAGATTATGATCAGTTAGTAAAACAAACAATAACAAGAAACTTATTTTCGCGTATTCACAGTTGTAGGTTGTAGAAGGAGAGGAGAAAGGCAGATGTCTACAGGCAAAAGGGAGAAATCAATGATAAAAAGTGATTTTTGTGATCTCAATTATAAATGTTTACCAACATTTTTCTGCTGGTAATTTCGGAGTGATGAAATTTCAGGCTATTTCTATCTCATAGTTATTTTGAGACCTAGAGCTATGAATAGGATAGACCACGTTCCCAACTGTAGGAGGCGAGGTGTGGGCCATTGTTTTCCTTGGTCCACTTTAGCTCATCACCCACTGCCAAGCTACACAGAAGGAAGTTTGAATATTAGAGAAAGGGATTTTTAAAATTAGGATACTGAGGCTCTTTCCTACTTTCCAGTTAGAAGACAAGCTTTTCCTTGTTAATTCGAGTAGGTGTTATCGTTTTTAGAGAGCCATCAGACGACTGCTGTGTTCCAGAATATAAAGGACAGAAAATCTAAAGTAAGAATCCTGCTAGTGCAATCTCTGGCAGGAAAGTTGCACTGTGCTGGAAAAGGCTCTCAGAGTTTGCTGGAGAGAAGATTCCTGCATAATTTTCATGGGTAAGAAGTAGATCCAGGGAACTAAACTGGGGTCATCTTGAACAGTGCCTTGTGAGAGGTTTATCTGGGTGATTCACTGGCCCTCAGAAGAGTGCTACAAACTGGATGTTGGTATCCCCCACACAAATCAATATACTGAAATCTTAATACTGATGGTGATGGTATTAGGAGGTGGGGTGGTGCTTAAGTCATGAGGGTAGAGCTTTCATCAGTGGGGTTAGTGCCTTTCTAAAATGAGTCCCAGAGAACTCTCTCACCCCTTACACCACCTAAGCCCCAAATGAGAAAGCACTAAGAACCAGGAATCAGACCCTTCTCAGACTGAATCTGTACCTTGATTTTGGTACCTTGATCTTGGACTTAATAGCCTTCATAACTGTGAGAAATAAATGTTTGTTGTTAAAATCACACGGCATGAGGCATTTTTGTTTTAGCAGCCTGAAAGGACTAAGCAGGGAGTCTGAAAAGCACAGATTTGTAGGTGGCTGAACAGAGGAAGCCACATCATGGAGGGGTTTCAGGATCAGGTCTTTGAAGAACCACTCCAAGGGCTGCAGGAGAGAAAGAGTCAGCTTTATACATCTGCCACAGCCAGAGGGCACCTGCATCAAATTACCATTATGTCAGTCAGATAAAATTGCATCACTTACCTTTTCCCTCTTCCCACCAAACCCTCAACTCCTGCATCTTTTGTACAAGAATGTAGGAGAAAGGGGCAAAGCAGAGAAGTACACATGACTCTCCTTGTTACTGCAGATGTGAACTTGGCTCAGAAGGAAGAAGCTTCATCTCCAATAAGATGCTGAAATTTTGCTAGTAGATCACAGTATAGTTTTTTTTTTTTTCTGTTTTTGTTTTTGTTTTTGTTTTTGCCCAAGGGCAAAGGATCCTGCATGAAAGAATATATAGAAGTTGACCTTTTGGGGCCCACAACAGGGTGGAAAGTGGCGCAAAGAAGAACAGCTGGGTCAGAGAACATCTAGTGCATGCACATTCTATAAAATGAACTTCTTAACTTGTATTTTTCTATACTTACCAAACACTGTGCTAAATGCTGTGGAGTATTTCATCTGAAAACGGCAATGCCAATCTGTGCCCTCGATGAATTAGTTTTTGGAAATATAATTAGAAATGGCATCAGTGTAGAGTTAAAAGTTTAAAGAATAGGGTTTGGAGTTCTGGTGTAAATTTGGTAACTTAAAATATTTAGGAACTTATCTTCTCATGTGTAAAAGGGAGGACAGAAATGTTACCTTCCTTATTGAAGTATGTTGAAGATAAAATGAACTGATACACATAGAACATTCAGGACAAAAGTTGGCATGTCACAAAACTTGAATAATGTTGCCTGTTATAATTATTGATCAAGCATGACATAAAAGATATGAACAAGGCCTTAGAACTGTTTCTAGGGGAGAGAACATGATCCCGGAACTGCTGGAGAGTGCAGGATTAGCTTTGTCCAAGGTCTGGTCTAGATCCTGAGATTTCACGACAGTTATTAAGATCAGTGTCAGAAGTACTGCCTATTTCCCGCATGCATCTAACCACCTGTGCAGGCTTCTGCCCTTAGTAGAGTCTATAAAGCAACCTTACTCAGTATGGTCATAAGTGAAATATTGCATCAGCTATTTAAATGTTCTAAAAAGCATATGTTGAGGATGGTGGTATTGATGACCTTAGGTACTTACCAGCACTTGAACCCAACACAATAAAGGCATCTTATAAATCAGCAGACAACTATTATGCAGTGGATCTAAATTTTGAGTTCATAAACAATACATCATAGATGTCTTTTTGTAGTCTATGCTTTCCTCCTTGGAAAGCAATGTATTATTTTTTTGTCAATATTAATGTAATTGCTTATTTTTTTTTTTAGATGAAGTATATGTACCCATCTGTATCTGGCTTGGAAAGTTTCTCTTAGATCAATGAAAAGCATGCGGCTGGTTTTTCTTTTTCTACAAAATGTATAAATATTTATTCTAAGTTTTTTTCCTCTTTTTAAACCAAGTATCACCAAGTAATTTTAATTTACTTTTTAAATTTAAAAAAATTAAATTTGTAAATTTTAAATCATTTTAATTTACTTTGGCCAGGGATAATATATCATCAATAAAACAAATGTAGTTATCCCTTTTGCAAGACAGAAATTAGTCACTAACTAAACTAGCAAAGTGGATTGCCTACCTGCAGTGCCTGGGATTTTCTGAGGGTTTGGTTTTGCAATGTACAGATTTAATAAGCAAGAATAGGTAGTGTCTCTTTCCATGCCATCTTTTGCTTATAAGTAACAGTGATATTTTATGAAAATATTAAAGGAGAGAAGGAAGCTCAGAAAAATGCTGAGGGAAAATCCTGCCTTTTATAAATAAGAATAAGTGGAAACTCAGCTCAGTAACTCAGGGAATTTAGCTGGCTTTAAAAAATTTCCTCTGTTGCCAAGGGAGCTTAATGGTAGGTATAGAAATGGGCTTAAAGCAAGTTCTTAGAGCGAGCTTTTGCACAACAGCAATCACAGCGTTTATAAGCAGCAACCCCATCCATATGGAAGAGAGAAAAAGCTAGAAGTGAAAATTGCATCATCCCTTCCATATCAGACAAGTTAATTAGCTGGTCCATAATCATAGACTCCACTCCAAATGAAAAGAACAGCTTTTCTCCTTTTGAACGGAAAGGGACAGAAGGTGTGATACCTGTGTAATTCATTAACAGTAAGAATGTTTTGAAGGAAGAGCTTCTGAATTTAGATTATCCTAGACTTCAACTTGTAATAGCCAAGGTTGTGGAGAGACATTTGAGGTTATCCCAAACAAATTTAAAATGTGAGAATTTCCTTCTGTGCCTATCAGAAACAACCTAAGGACCATGGAGCATTTTTGTGAGGCGTTTTTTTTTTTAATTTTTAAAAATTTATGTTTAAAGTGTACTGAATAAGCTTTGGAGCCTTGTTATTAAAGAACTAGTTCAATGTAGCAGATCCAAAGTTGGTCCTAAAATAACTTGTAAAATGGAAGTTTAGGATATAAATGCCCAATTGTGATATGTCACCCACCTACCCAGAACCATTTAAAGACTATTTATACTGTAGTATCTGAGGCTCCAGAGGTTTCCAAAACCAGAAAAAGAAGGCTTGGGAAGTCATGAAAGGACAGCCTCCTAAGAAGAGGCAATTCTGGCTGGTTAGAGTCAGGCAGCTGGAGGGTTAAAACATACAGAAGGAATGAGCCAGTGTTTTCTCTTTGAAAATAAACCTGAATTGCCATTTTCCTCTGTCTAGATGAGATGAACTGAGTTTTCCCTTTCTTCACCCCATCCTCAAATAAAGAAGCAGAACGTTCTGGGAGAGTGGCATTTGGTTCCTGACAAGATGGTGAATGGGCACAGCTTCTGTTTCTTCCCACAAATCTACTGGGAGTTGCTTCAGAAGCAGAGGGAAGTCTCCATGTGGAAATGAATGTAAGAACTGTGAGACATCTGTAGGGGGTGCTGCCAGCAGGGTGGGTTGGAGAGCAGCTGGCCTGGGCTCAGCTGTGGAAAGACAGCACTGGGCAGGTCTTCAGTTTTCTTGCCTTTAGCTGTTTTGAGCATTGTTTCAAGACTGTTCTTACCTCCTCATTTGCACAGAAAACTGCAGCAACTTCTTGATCCTAGCAATGCAAATTCCAGGGCTGCAAATTCTCTGCTGGGATAAGAAATGAACAGAAAAAATGTCAGGTTACATCCTGGTCTTTGTTTTCTTTAAATGCTAGAGCTAGTGGATTTTGTTTTAAGAAAAATGTACCATCTTGAAAAATTATTCAGATTTGTTGGTGGAGTGGTAGCAGCTAAAAGTGATGGGGAGAGAGGATGTTTTGTACTTTGAGGATTCTTTCTCCCACCCGGTGGCTTAAACTCACCAACAAGAGTATAACTCACACTCTCCTGTAATTCTTTTTTATTAAAACTTTTTTTAAAATTTATTTACTTTTAGTTGTACACAATGCAATGCATTTATGTTTACGTGGTGCTGAGGATTGAACCCAGGCTGCGCACGTACAAGGCGAGCACTCTGCTGCTGAGCCACAACCCCAGCCCTCTCCTGTAATTCTTATCATCAGACAGTGTCATGAGGCACAGGGGAAAGTTATCTATATAGTGGGGACAGCAATCTTTAAAAGAGAGGTTACTAAAAATAACACTACATGAAACTGGATTCTTGGAACAGATGGACTAAGAACTTAAAATAAGCTTAATTGAAATACTCAAAGGGATAAGAAAGGTGTTAATAAAATATGAAAGAAGTTGCAAGAAAGACCCAAGTGGAAATTATAAGTATGAAAACTATAATAATTAAAAATAAAAATCAGAAGAAGACAAAATTTCCAAAGGATTCAGCTGAAGGAAAGTTTACTTTACTAAAAGATTTGACTCGAGAAAGTAAGAGAAAAATATAAAATGTAGAAAAATATAATAGTAAACTGAGCAATTTGGAGGATCGAACTAAGGGTACCAATACTCAGTTGATAAGATTCTCAAAAGAGAGTTGTGGGGGACAAAGAGAAGACATTTGAAGAAATAAAGTCTATTACATCCCAGAATTAGAGAATGATGACAGACCTCTTATTTGAAAAAGCACTTAAGGTAAACTTTCTGTGCCTAAGTTTACCCACTAGTAAAATGTGAATAATGTAATGTTTATCTTAAAAATGTTATTATAAATCCCTTAGAATAGTGCCTTGCACATAATCAATATTTCAGTAGCATTATTGTTATCTAGTTGCATTACGATTAAATTTTAGAACAGCAAAGAGAAATGGAAATGCTTCTAAAGAGGATGAACATATCACTTACCATGGAAATATGTTTAGATTGATTCCAGGCTCCTTAACAGTACAATTATAAGTGAGAACCGAGGGCATTAGACACAATCAGGCTTTGTATGTAATATTTACCATACAAAGACACACTTGTAAAAATTCTTTTAGAATATATAGGCTTTTTTTTTTCTGTACCAGGGATTGAACTCAGGGGCACTCGACCACTGGGCCACATCCCCAGCCCTTTTTTGTATTTTATTTAGAGACAGGGTCTCACTGAGTTGCTAAGTGCCTCGCCATTGCTGAGGCTGGCTTTGAACTTGTGATCCTCCTGCCTCAACCTCCCAAGTGCTAGGATTACAGGCGTGTGCCACCGCTCCGGCATAGAATATATTGGATGATGAGTAATACATGAGGTAATGGTGGTTCCAAAACGTCAAAGATATCATGATTATTTTTAAAAAGTATGGATTGAGGAAAATATCCAAATTTTGAATAGCATGGTGGGAGAGAGGGAGAGAAGATCAACATTATGTGAAACTCATAACATAAGACAACAATATTGCTATACATAAGAAACTAATAAATAAAAATCAGAGTAAATTCATAAGAATAGATCTGAAGTTAGTGGAAACAAAAGAATAAATTGACTGAATTTTAATAACTAGGAACGACACAACTATTCTGAGAAGCATTCTGGTAGTTATTAGTCAAATTATATATGCATGTAGATAAGGCCATATAACATCTTTCCTGGGTCCATGTTTCAAAGGGATTATCACACAGGACTACATGGGACAAGTGTGAGAATATTCACTGAGATTGTAGTTGAGATCTCTTAAAGGTGTCCAACCCTGGGTGAGTGGATGAGTTGAGTTCACAGAGTGACAGCAACAGCCACTCCAGCAGCAGCCTCCAAACAAAGCACATGATGGCGACAGAAATATTATTATATTGCATTGTGGCATGCACAATCCTCGGCATGGACTCTTCGTGGGTGCTATATTGGGTGACAGTTGAACCTCTTCAAGTGTCCTTAGAGATAGAAAGAGAAAGTCCCGCTGGGACCTGAATGGCACACTGACAAAACTTGGAGGCTAGGCTTTGCTTAAGTTGGAGCCACGGGGTTGGAGTAATGTGATATGTTTTTATGGACTCTGGGAATCACGTGGCTCTCAGCTTTCCATTGGTAATTGTGGATGCATACAAGAACAAAAGAAAGAAAAAGTGAGATTAAAAAGACTGGTTTTCTCACTAGATGGGTTAAGGCAACATGTTCAAATGTGTCCTATTGAAAGAGCTCTTAAATATGAATTGGGATTGGGATCAAAGGAATTCAGACTGAAACACCAGTTTTGGCTCAAACTCCTCCACCATTTTTTGCATTCTTTCAAATTATTTTAATTATGTGTATGAACCATCTTCGTGTTACTGCAAAAAAATACTTGAGACAGTGAACTTTATTAATAGAAAAGTTTTATTTATCTCAGAGTTTTGAAGGCTCAAGTCCTAAATATATAGCACAGTCTTGGTGAAGGTTATGCCTGGTCTGCATCACCTTATGGTATGAATAGCAATGACAGGGAGCTTAGGTTGGAGCAAAACACTTCTTGAACTACAGTAAAGAGAGAGACTGGAGGTCCCCAAGTTTTGAGAGCATGCTGCCAGTGATTTAAGAACTTTTCACTGTGTCTTTCCTCTTAAAGTTTCTACTACATCGGAATGTGCTGCCCTGCTGACTAAGCCTTTAACACATGGAGCTTTGAAGAACACTATCCATATTCAAAGCATAGCACATAATAAAAACATCGAAAATCTTGCAGTATTATAGAATCAGTAATGTTTTCATTCTTGCCAAAATCTTAGCTATCATCTAGTAGTAGACCCATAGGAGAGTGGTTAAGTGTTTAGTTCTGGGACAAGCTATGTATGTTCAAAGCCCAGCTTTATGATCATGCACTATTTTAATAAAATGAAATAGTCAAAGGGTCTGGTGCACAGCAATGGCCAAACAAATGTTATCCTTACTTTCTTTTATTTCATTATTAATCTGACCGAAGAGATAAATCTTCATTTATGTGATGCATAAATCACATTTATGTGACTACGTCAAATTGTGCAAAGCTGTAGTGTTGGATCCATCTGATTCTCATTGCTCAGTTGGGCTCAACTTAAGATCGAGCTGCATTAGTCTCTTGAGGAGAATTAGGTTGAGTAAACAGAATTTTGGATTCTATGTTTGATCATTTCACGTAGAACAAACTTGATCTAGTATTCCATGGTGGGCTTTGAAATTCTTGATTAATAAAAAGCTATTCAAGTTACAGGCAGTTATTTTTTATGTGAAATAAATTTGTTCTGTTATCCTTAAATATTAATTTATAGTGATATAGTATGTAATTATAAAAATGATTATTGTCATTTGTATGTCTTAGATGCTACAGTTTTAGGCAAATTAGGTATCTGTTCTACTCTATAATTTTCAATCACTTCAATTTTCATGTTTTTATATATCCTTTTTGACATTTGAACTTGAAATATCATAGCCTATCATATGTACAGCAATGTGTATTACATATTTGTTCTTTCTTCTAGCTTGGAAGAATATAATTGACTTTGTCAGTTTAGCAAGATAAATAAATTAGTAATTTAGAATAAGGACAATGCCACAAATAATAATTACATTTGTCAAAATACATGTAAAAATGAATTAATAAATTTTGCAATGATTTAGGTACTTATACTTATTTTCAGATCATCTCAATTGTACATGGGGACAAAATTGCTATAAGAGTGAATGTATCAGCTGGGCATGGTGATGCTCACCTGTAATCGTAGCAACTCAGATGGATGAGGCAGGATTATTTCAAGTTCAAAGCCAGTCTCAGCAATACAGTGAGGCCCTAGGCAACTCAGTGAAACTCTGTGTCCAAATAAAATATTAAAAAGGACTGGGGGGGCTGGGGTTGTGACTCAGAGGTAGAGGGTTCACCTACCATGCCTAGGGCACTGGGTTCAATCCTTAGCACCACATACGAATAAAATAAAGATATTGTGTCCACCTATACCTAAAAAATAAATATTTAGGAAAGAAAAAAGTACTGGGGATGTGGCTCAGTGGTTAAGTGCCCCTGGGTTCAATTCCTGGTATGAAAAAAAAATGACTGTGTATTTGGCTCAGTGATACAGCACCCTGGGTTAAGTACCAAGTATTTGAAAAAACAAACAAACAAACAAACAATAGTCAATGTGTCATACATGTGATGCAATAGGGGATGGAGGATTTAGTTTATTTTTATTCAGTTAGATTTGTGTGTGTGTGCACATGTGTGCTCATATGTATGGTGTGTGTGTGTGTGTGAGAGAGAGAGAGAGAGAGAGAGAAAAGGGGTGAAGAGAAAGGGAAGATAAATTTAGGAACAGACAGGGAGAGAAAGGAGAAGAGCTAAGTTACTTTTAGTTTGGTTTTTTATTTAAATACTGCAAAATATGTAAATATGATTTATAGTATTTTCAAAGATGGGAAAGAATTTAAGGAACACCAACCAGAGCTTTAGTTCTGTCATCATTATGATATAAAATTAAAATTCCATTCCTTCTGGGAAGTTTTCCCTGATCCTCAGCTGGAAGTAATTCCGTCCTCCTATGACTTCCCAGAGCCTCTCCTAAAGCACTTAGAAGCTTGTATTGTAGTGATTTACAGACACTCTCCAGGGTCTTGTGATATTGCAAGATTATAAACTAATTGTGCCGAGGATTTATATCGGATTCTGCTTCAGTCTGAAAGGCAGTGGCTTATAATAGAAGAGCTTGGAGTTTAGAGCCAGCGAGAACTCAAGTTTCCAGCCAAGCTCTGCCCTTGCTAGCTGTCTGAGGTATGGCATGTCATTCTTCCTGTGCTTCCATTTCCTCATATATAAAGCTGTGATGATAATACTTAGCATTTGAGACAGACACCATGAAATAACTTACAGACTACACCTGCCCCTTTGCACATACTCCATAAATGTTAGCTCTCTTCTTTCACATTTCTCATGAGTAGTCCTTTCCTCCATGCAGAAGTGTTCCATGCATAAAGCATGGGTCAGCCATTTGGCAACTGCATCTCTCATTATTGAAAAGACAGGATAACCATGAGGTTTAACAAGCATGACTTGTGGAATGCAATCACAAAGCAATTTTACCTCCACCACCACTCATTCATTTAATTGATTCAGTAGGCTAGTACTTTCTTTTCTCCTGCATGAAATTTAAAGGAACCCCCATGACTTTTCTGATCCTTTTCAGAAAATAAAAATTCCCCAATCAGCAATTTATAGAACTTATTTCATGTGATTATTAAAACTTCAGATTTCATTTGAATTACAACTACTTGCCTCAGCTGTATCACAGTTCGGCCATTGTTTAATAGGTTGGTGGAGGAGCATACTGATCTCTTCTTTCTTTCACGGACACATGCTTCTAACTCTTGATAAAATAAATCAAATGGCTGCAGAATGGTTAAAGGGGGAGCAAAAGTCCTTTTCTGAGATTTAGAGATGTTCTGACAGGGAACAGATTGCCATGTAGACATCATGCTGGGAACTGAATGTATCAGAGAGAACAATTTTATGGAATCTAACAATACCTTGCAAGCTTGAGAAATACCAGATTGACTAGTTTGCCTCCTGACCTGGGCATTCCAGTGGCTTTATAAAATTTCTGACCACACTGACTCATATCAGTGTCCAATTGCTGGACTTGCCCTGATCTTCTCTATCTCCCTCCCCAAATGCTAAGCGGCAGGGACCCACTGTGAATTTCTCTCTCAAGGTAGTTTTAATAGATTCTTTAGAAACCATTCCCATACAAGCTCATTATATCTACAGTCCCTTTAATATGAATGACATAACTTTTTCTGGCTAAATATGAGGTTTCTACTAGCTTTAAGTTGTTGATAGGTCTTTCACTGATTCATTCAAATAGTATTTATTGAACAACCACTATGTGTCAGAAACTCTTCTAAGTGAACTAGTGAACAAAAGTTTCCAGCTTGGGAACATACATTTTAAAGGAGACAGAACAAAAAACAGTTGATATAAGAAGTAAATAACATAATATATTAGAAAGTGAATATACTATAGAAATAAGAAAAAGTGGAGTAGATTAAGGAGGATTAGGGATGCTTTCGTAGGGGCAAATTACAGTTAAGTACAGTAATCACTGTAGCTCAAACTGAGAGGATAAATTGCTACTCCTCCCATTCCTGCAGACTCATACCTTTGCAAGTGGCTATGCTGCTCAAGAGGTGGAATCTCTCTTTGGAGTCCCCAAAAAAGGGTGAGGTCATGAGATTCACTTTGGGTACCAGATAATAACAACTATGAGCAAAATCATGACATAAGAAGTGCTTGTGTACTGGAATTTATCTTCTCTTGCTTCTAGGGAACCCTCTGCCACAAAGTGAAGAAATTTCCTTTTGCCTGCTAGAAGATGAGAGTCCAAGTGAAAATCAAACTTCCTTTTTTCCAAACCTTTTCAGCTAACATTCTAGCTGAGGCTGAAGACCATTCAACTGAAGTCATTCCACACCATCTAGCTCCAGTTGAACTGGCACAGACAATAAGAATAGGCGAGCCAACCCACATAATCATGATCAATAACAGACTGTGGATGCCTTAAACCACTGATATTTGTGGTTAGCAAACTGGTACACTGTCATTTTAACAAAGGCTTTGAAGGAAGTCAGGGAGTGTGACCTGTGGATGGCTGGAAGAACAGCCTCTAGAAAGCCCCTGAAGCAGAAGGCAAGCTGGAAGATTTAAGTAGGAAGAGGGAGCCACTGTAAGGAAGAGGGGAATGAGCAGAGAGAGAGAGAGGAGAACAAGGAGATAAAAGGCAGGGCTTTGAGAGGGACCATCCAGATTACTTACACCCCTGGAAATAAAATGGGTTTTACTCTGAAGAATCTCACCTCTGAATTCCAAGTACCCCTCTAGGAGCCCCATGTCATTTGTTTTTTCCCATTTGGGTAGCCCATCCTTTGCTTAGATGAACCCTGGAAATGCCAAATGATTATATTGGCAGCATATTATAGCTCCCCTCAATCCTCTCTCAGACAGGCATCTAGCCAAGATGCACCTCATTCTTCAGACTTCTAAGTGTGCTTTAGCAGTCAGTCTTCAATGTCCTACAAAGTGCAGGTGAAGAATAATAAGCTTTATTAGTCAATACTAACATAAATCGCTCTCTTTCTCTCTAAATTTAAGCAAAGAGATAATAAGTTCCCCAATATCTCTACCTTTAGAGAAGAATGAAGTTCACAACACAACACAGAAATCTTTTGAAAAAGATTCCTGCAATTTCTAGCTCTTTACTTTGTTTTGTCATTTAGGCTATAGATAGATGGGTATGTAAGAATATAAAACTACTTTTGTGCTTTCCTTTTGGAAGTCCTGAAGGTCCATCTTGCACCTGAGTTTAGAATGTAACATTTGCAATTTTATCAGTGTTGTTATTAGTTCATCTGAAATTACAAATAAACTAGGGTGTCTTAATGTGCTTCTAGAGATACTGTCTGACATGGAAGTCTGATTTTTCATGACTAAAGTAGAAGAGGAACAATATTTTTAAAACTCTATCTGCAAATTATTTAGTTTAGATGCCATCTCTTACAATCTGACTCTAATTCTTTTTCAGAATATATAACAATTGTTCTTCTTTATTGAATAGTTAATTGTAATTTCATTTACTTAGCCATTCATCTTTAAATTGAGACAGATATCAAAAATAGAAACTCTTCTCAGGTACCATGTCTGAGTTAGTTTCCAGGGGCATAGAGAAGACTGTCCTGATTCCTGACTCCAAGGCATTCATGGTTAATTGGTCAACAAATTTAAAAGCCATCTTAAAGAGATATGCAAAAGATGCTTGTTGAAGGTATTTAATCATACTCTCAGGTGAAAATAAAATAAAATTTAATTTAAAATTAGCTTAAACAGTAAATACACACACACACACACACACACACACACACACACACATATATATATATATATATACACTTATTATAGGAAATCCAAATTTTGTGCAGCTTCAGGGTTGACTTAATCCATTTATTTAGCTCCATTTTCCCTGTCTCTGTTCTCTTTCGCCACTTACCTTTAATTTCAGCTTGGTAAAGAGATGGTTACATTAGCTCTGGTATTCACTTCCATGTCTAACAATGTCCAGAAGAAAGACAAAATATTGATTTCACAAGCACTAAAAGAAGAAGACCCAGGAAATATCTTTTAACATTGGATTATCCTAAACTGTCATATGACATTGCAGAATTAATAAACTACTCCTAGAAAAACCAAATGTATTCAATTCCCAGCCGGGGAAATAATCAACTGCATCGCTCAAGATGGAATTGGGGTAGCTTTCTCTGAGTACTTAGATTTGTGAATAAAGTCAGTTACTTGAATACTTTCCAGACTCTGATAGGAAAAAGAAAGGTTGAGATTGCTTGGTAAGAATGTTCATTACTAGATAATAGGAGAGGAGAATTTTACTCAGTAAGGTGGGATCAGGAAATGAATCTTTGTGGGAGTAACACTTTAAGTCTAACTAGGAATTCTAAATAGGAGTTATCCAAGAAGGAGGGAAGAAGAAGGATGAAAACTCCTTATTAGTGTAGTGAACAGCTTAGGCAAGGTACAGTGTTCTGTGGATCATGGGATTTGGGAAGAAAGGCAAGTAAATTGGGTCGTCTAGAACAGAACTGTGCCCTGATATTGACAACACTATTTAAAGGAACTCATCAGCTGTTTCTCTCATGTAAAAGGTTGAGAATTTTCCAGAAGTAGAATTACTTAACTTTATCTGCCATAGCATCTCCTAAGAGGTCTCCTGGGGAATTAGTATCCAGAGAAGGTCTAGGCAGCTTGTGTTTACTAGCTTACACGGAATAGCTGATAGATATTGTATTACTGCCTTGACCTAGAGGACACTTTAAAACCATTTCTTTAAGAAATACAGTTTAAAAAACTTAAGGACTATGAAGCCAGTCTGCAAGAATTTGGGTTTAAATTCTGGCCCTGTTGCTGCTTGAGTTTGAGGAGCTTATGCAATTTCTGTGTTCCCCATTTATTTTCTTTGAAATAGGTACAATATAGCCCTCGCTTCAAATTTTTAATGGACTAAATAAGTTGCCATATATTAAAACACATGGAAGAATACTCGGTAGGCACCACATAAGAACTATGAAGCTGTTGGTTAATGGCATTGTTGCTGTTCTCCTGAAACTTCCAGTGGAGCTAAAGCTTAGAATACTAGAAGCAGGTAAAAGAGGCTCTGATCTCCTTTTCTTTCGAAATGTAAATCTGAAAGCAGGAGAAAGCAAACAGAGAGTGAGAAATGGAAGAACAAATTTCTTTCCAAGTTTTAAAGCAGACAGCTTAGATCTCCTTTCTCCAAACTGGTTATAGTTTGGCTTCCTAAAGGAAAGGGTGGTGGGAGAATGCATGGATTTGGGTCTAACTGGGTAAAGGTGAGTAGCAAAATTGCGTACTCTGAAAGGGAGAAAGGAGTGTGGATTTTCTTGGTGTGTCAGCTGTACATGTGAGCAGGATTCTAAAGGCATTCTAAAAAGCAGGTACTAGAGTGACAGAGGGAGAAAAAGGCTTCCAAAGGCAAAAGGAGAATTCAGTGCTAAATCCTCTTTGGTGGTATTACTAAGAAAGATGAGGTGGAAGGTCTCCTTCATCTCCTCACTGCCAACCTCTGCCCTTATTTTGAAAGTGTAATATTTCATGGCCTGCTAGGGCCTTCTGCTTGACCTGCTGTATACAATTCTATTCACCTTTCTTGTGGGTAGCACATCAGGATCCATGGGTTTGCATGTCTGTTTGTATTCTGTGTAACCATATGGAAGGATTTCCTTCCTTGCAATTCCATGATTACATTTTCAAATGAATAGATAGTTATTACTCTGAAAGTCATTTCCCACATCTGTTCTTGTCTTCCAGATTTAGAGAATCAGCTATGCATTTAGCCTATTGTAATGTAGTAAACTGTGTCCCTTAAAAAGAAATGTTCAAGTCTTAACTCCTGGTACCTGCTGATATGCCCTTATTTGGAGATAGGGTCTCTAGAAGTAATCAAGTTAAGAAGAGGTCATTCTAGATTAGGATGGGTCCTAAATCCAATGACTAATGACTATAAGAGGGAGATTGAGACACACACAGAGGGAAGAGGGCCATCTGTAATGGAGACAAAGATTGAAGTGATGTAGCAATAGGCCAAGGCATGCTAACAATTGCTAGCAACTATAAGATGCTAGGGAAATGCAAGGAAGGACATTTTTCCTAGGACCCTCACAAAGGACATGGGCCTGTTGGCATATTGATTTCAGATGTCTGATCCTCAGAACTGTGAGAGAATACATTTCTGCTGTTATTTTTTTTCTTTTTTTTTTTTTTTTTTTTTTTTTTTTTCCCTGCCACCAACTTTGTGGCACTTTGCTATTATAGTTCTAGGAAACTAATAAACTTGTGCTGAAATATTTAAAAACTCTAGTGTATAGGCTATACCATGTGCTGGGACTTTGGTGTATAAAAGCTAGATTTCTATATCAGTTTCTCCTGGCTGTTACTAAGTCTGATATCAATATTTTCATCAGAAAAAAATAAATTTTCAAGAAATTCAGATTTTCAAATAAAGAAATGAAGACTGTGAAGGAAACTTTCTTCTTACTGTTAGATCTTACAGCAAACACATATCCGGTCTGCTGCCAACATAGATATTTATCATCATCTCATCATCATCTCTTTCTGAAATTCAAAACACTTCTTTCACTGTATCAGATTTGTTTTGTTGGATGAGAATCATGATAGCTGGGTCTTCATAGGATGCTGTTATCAACTTTGGTTCTGTTTTGTTTTGTGCAGACTTAATGAAGCAAATAAAGATTTACCAGTCCCCTGGACACTTTTTTATTCCTTAGCAAAGGAATTTAAACGTAACCATTGCTGATGAAGAATGACAGAACATTTTGGTTAGTGCACATAAAATTGTTGTTTATTCAGCTCATAACAAATACACTTTAAATTTAATTTCGAGTTTCCTCTTTCCTCTCCGTATGAACCTTTGCTTCCGAATGCTTCTCACGGCCAAAATGCTTTCCCAAATTGGATAGACATGCCGTTGCTTCTGAGACCAAATTAGCCTCGGAGATGGGCTGCCTGGTGCTCATGCTGTCAGCAGCACCACGGTCCGCAGGCCGGTTGCCAGTTTGTAACAGTGTCCAGGGAGATATCAGCTTCCTAACTGATTTCCTCCCTCTTCCCAACCTAATTATTTGGAGACCTTCAAGCTTTCCAGAAATATCTGCAATTAGTCAGATGGTATCTAGGGCTTTGTTTAAAATTACAATAGAAAATTTATCAAGACCATTTGGTCTAATCTCTCTCATCATCTTCCCAGTGGAGTTTTCCTTTTCTCTCTGGAGAGTTAGAAATGAAACATCATGATTATTACATAGTTACAGAGAATAATAAAGATAATAATGCTTGAAATTACTATTATACCATTAAGAGGAATGATATATGTAAAGATAATTCCTTGTCAGATATAGATAGATTTTCTTCCCCAAGTTCAAACAATGATCAGTTACTAGCTTCACAGCCTCCCTTTGTTGATGATAGTTTGAACCTTGATTTTGTAAACTAGAGGTCAGGAGTTTAATCTTCACTAGATTCTCAACCTACTCCTCGTATTTAAAATATAGTAATTGGTGCAAAACAGTTTTTCAATAAATATTTTTGCATGAAATAATAGATGAATTAATAACAGGGAATTTTTTGAGGTAAGCATATTATATTTTGTGTAGTAAATTTCTTTTTCCAACTACTTTCACACTTTTTATGTCTATGCAGCAAATATTTCGTTAGCCAAATTTAAAAAGAGAAAAATCTCTGCTTAGAATGAGTTTGATTTCTAGTTCTGCCATTTGCTGTGTTCTTTAGCAAGTCACAAACTGTACCAGTGAACTGGAATTTACAAACTCATACACACATTTCATTAAAGGCTTCCTTTAATGAAACATTAAATATAAGCTTGACAGCCTCTTAGTCTCCCATCTCCAACCTTATTTCCATTCTTATCTTCTCAGAGCAAGCCATTTCATGAATTTAATATGAACTCTTCCAGTTACAAATGTGGATGTACACATGTCAATGAAAAAATGCAATATTATGCACCTAAGACTTTAAAAAACTTACACAGATGTTATCAAAGTGTACATGATATCTTGAAGCTTGCTTTCCCCTTCACTATCATGGTTTTCAGGATTTGTTCTAGAAGCTACACACTATCATGTATTATTAATTCTTTAATTCATGGGGAGCAACAGAGTTTAAAGAAATACAGACTTTGTAGCAACACGCTCTGAGTTTACAACTTACTACTGTGGCAGGTTGGGCAAGTTCCTTATTCTCTCTCAGTCTCAGTTTCCTTATCTATAATATGAAAACTACAATAGTATCACATCTATAGTTATATCAGAGCTACTATGATGACAAAATAACTTATATCTACCCTAGGACAGTGCCAGTACTTAAGAGGAACAACATACCTTTTGCTATTACTAACTGTTCTCAGACTGTTTCATAGGTACCTATGTGTTCATTTGTGGGCATCCTCCTCATTAGTATCTTAGACATTGCACTGTTGGCTTATAGAGTTTATTTAGGATTTTTGATGATCCTGAATTGTTCTCTATATTGCTTGTGCTAATTTATGTATTTAAGAATTTCCATTTTTCTCTATCCTTACTTGCTTGAAAATTATCAAATTTCTTGTGAAATACATCCCATTTTTGTTATTGTTTTATTTATTGACTATGGATGAGGATAAACATATTTTTAAGTATCCTTTGGATATTCTGATTTCTTCTTTTATGAATTATGAACTTTGTTTTGCTTGACACAGGATCTAAGTTAACTGTCCTATAGGAAAAGATTATTCCTAAGTAATTTATTGAGTCAATCCCATTGATATGCCACTTCCATCATATAAGTTTCCATAAATATACAGATACACAAATCTTTATTTATAGCTCTCATTTTCTTCTTCTTATTTATTCTGTCACCAATGCTTTATCCCCACCCAAATTCTTCCCCACAATAGCTTTCTGATAATCTTTAAATCTGGTGGAACATTTTTTTCCCTTTGTTTTTCATTTTCAAATCTGCCTTGGCAATACTGTATTTTTGGCTTTTTAAGTGAATTTGAAGATCTATGAGAAACCTGGTTCAAATGTTTTCTGAAGTAACATTTAGTATTTATATTAATTTTGGGGAAATATATTTCATATTTGTGATTCCCACTGCATTGCTATCCATTTATTCAGTTATTCTTTGATGTACTATAAAGCATTTTTGTAAATTTCTCCTGAATAATAAAATAGAAATGTGTGTGAACACACATTACAAAATGAAAAGATATATATGACTATATATATATATGTATATATATTGTATATGTATATATGACACTGTGTTTTTAAAAGAACTCAGTATAACTACAATATACAGGAAAATTCTGGTAATCTGATCTTATCTAATTGGATTGCCCTTTGTTTGCAGTAAAACTTTTATCAACTCCTTGCCTAAATAGTACAATTGTTTGATCTGAATTTCATTCCATTTTATTTTCTTGCTCATATCAAAAATAAAACTTATAGGTAGAGAATTATACAAGAAGTGCGCATTTAGAAAAGACCAAAGTAGGAAGTGAAAACACCTCAAAAAATCATATGTCACCAAACTGGTACCAAAAGCTAAAGGTCAACAGGGTTGTGATCTAAACTAATGGTCCAATGTGGATTCAATGTGTTCACTTTCATTCCTCTCTTATAACTCCTTGTTGGCCTCCATCCCTCTTTTACTTCTCTTGATAGTCTCATAGATATTTTTTTTAATTTGTAAAGAATTATGATTGAGAAACTTCATAATATAGAAGATCATTTAAAAGCATTATTCTCATCTTAATTTGAAGCTATTACGTATTAGTTAAACGGTAGAAAGACAATGAAAAAAAGAGCCTATCTTTTAAAGACAAATATTGTAGATTTCAGCAAATATATTTTCTGGTTCTTATCTAATGAGACAGCTCATGTAGTTCAACAATTTCTGTACAGGGTGCAGGGCAACTTACACAAAATTGCTAGATATTAAACCTTTACTTTGTGATTTTATATGATTTCCTCCTAGTGTGCCCTACAAAATTAGAACATAGCACAGAGACAAGTTGCTGGGTGAGATACTATAATAAAGTGATTTATTGCTTAGGAAACTGAGCCTCAGGTTAAAATTTCAATTCTACCACTTTCTTATACAGTTCATAAGAAATTTGTCCGGACAGCTAATTCTGTTTTTTAAACTAGGAAAAATTTCTTATAAAATATGCATATACAATAAATAAGTTATTTCAAATAATTATTGTCAGGATTACTATTCCAAAAACATATAGTCACTCTGTTGTATTAATTATAATTTTCCCAGATTATGAATGTAATTTATATATTTGTCTTTGTTTTATTTCTTTAATTGTTTCACTATTATATTAGTCTCTATCACAGAGCTTCTCACACTACCCCCATAATTGTCTGTTTATTCTCCATTTCCAGACTAAAACTTGCCTTCTTGGTGAACAGGAATCAGACTACATTTTATTATTTTTTCAGTGAAACAAAGTGTCTTGCATTTGGAAACACAGGTAGAAAGACTTAATAGTCGGTGCCTGCAAGCCTACCAGGGGAAGGTGTGACAGCTCTAGCTGAGGAAAATGGTGATGTAGTGGATAGACAACCCCACCAAGAAGGCCCAGGCCAGGCAGGAGGAGCCTGGCCCAATGTCCTCCTCGCTGCTGAGCCAAGAGCAGTTGGTCCACATCCAGAAAAATGAGGCTGCGGCCCACACGTGCTGGTGGGCTAGAGTTGAATGAAGCACCTCAGTGGAGATTTCGGGAAACCGTGTTTTATAAAGCTAATAGGATATGTTGCAGAAGAAAGAAAACATTACACTGTTTATCCACCTCCACACCAGGTCTTTACATGGACCCAAACATGTGACACAAGAGAGGTGAAGGTTGTCATCCTGGGACAAGATTCTTATCATGGACCCAATCAAGCTCATGTGGTCTGCTTTAGCATCCAAAGACCTGTTTCACCTCTGCCCAGTTTGGAAGACATTTATAAAAAGCTGTCTACAGACATAGATAGTTTTGTTCATCTGGCCATGAGATTTATTGGGATGTGCCAAACAAGGTGTCCTCTTGCTCCGTGATGTCCAGGCCCATTAAACCAATTCACTTAAGGAGCGGGTTTGGGAGCAGTTCACCAATGCAGTTGTGTACCAGCCTAATCAGAACTTGAACGGCCTTGTCTTCCTGCTCTGAGGCTCTTATGCTTGGAAGAAAGGCAGTGCCATGGACAGAAAGGGGCACAATATACTGCAGACTGCTCACCCCTCTTCTCTCTCTGTGTATAAAGGGTTCTTTGGGTGTAGACATTTTTCTAAAGCTAATGAGCTGTTGCAAAAATCTGGCAAGAAGCCTATGGACTGGAAGGGGCTGTGACCACTGAGGTGGGTCTCTTCTTCTCCAGGGGTGGTTTTTGAGAAGCTGCTGTTGAAGTATTTGTCAATTATGAAGTCACTGAAAATTTCCTTATTCTTATGTGCCTTGCATAAGAGGAGAGAGCTTCCATACAGCAGGAAAGAATCAGGCTGCCCAGCCAGGGACAGCAGATACACACTTTGACCATTATTGCATTTTAACCCTCCAGGCACAATAAGATAAGGACCCAAGGAAGGCAAAGGTGGCTCAGCCTAAAATAAGCACACTTCATGTAAGACAAATGAAGTCAAATACTGAGTTCTCTCCAACTTCTTACCTCTGTAATCTAGCAGGGAGAGATGCACCTTTTTGTTACAGCCAATGGTTTGGTGCTTGCTGTCAGCATTTTTAGCTGTTAGGTTAGACTTTAGGTTACAATGTGTTTGGTGGTTTGGCTTAGAAAAGGCCCCTTGATCTTGAAGTGGCACATTGACCTATCTCTTGGTGGGTTCCTGCAGCAGGAACACTCTGAAAGACCGGTGAGGCTGGAATACATGTTTTGATTGACAGTTCCTATTTTGGTTCTACAACCTAAGAACCAAGCAAACAAGAATGCAGACATCTCCAGAGAAATCATGGGGCTCAGAGTATGTGACAAGAGTCCCAAAAATTTAACAAAAAATATCCAATACTCTGTCCAAAACATACATTCAGCTAAATGTAGCAACTTGTAGTACTTTTCATCATTTTTCTTTACATTAAGTCAAAAAAGAAAATGGAAAATAAACGTCTGAAAGGGGCTCAACCTGACATGGGAAATGAAGAATATAAGAATATGTAGCTTTAGTTGCTGTTGTTTCTGACTTCATGATTTCCATTTCTCATTGTACATGGCCGAATTAGTTAAAATAATATATTTTAAATTCTAATATATTTTGGACAGTTATATTTCTTTACTCCCTAGGATGTTAAAAAATACACATATAGGTGGGGGTAATGGGATACTGAGTGGTAATTGTGGTATGGCACCACAGAAACAAGGTAACTCCTTCCTCCTCACACACACTCATATGTTCCCTTCACCTTTTCCTTCCATGCCCTTGCAGCTTCTACGTTGTCCTTCAGGTTTGGCCACCACATCGATTTGGGATGAATGCTTATGTCCTCCCTCAAATTTACATGCTAAGACACTAATCCCAGTGTGATGGTATAAGGAGGTAGAGGCTTTGGGAGGTGTTCGATTTTGACGGGCCCCGAGGGTACAGTCATCACGATGGGATGGTGCCGTTATAAAAGGAGACCAGAAAGCTTGCTCCTTGTCCCAACATGTGAGAAGACATCAAGCAAAAATGTAGCCCAGGAAGAGGACCCCACAGAACATCAATATGCTGGCATGGTGATCTTGGAATCTCAAGCTTCAAAACTTGAGAAATAAATATGTGGTATTAAGCCCTGCAATCTGTGGTGTTTTGTTATAGAAGAGAGAAGACACTCTCTCATCTTTTCTTATCAAGCCACTCTCCATTCCAAGCTCTATCATCATCTCACTCCTTTTCTTTCTCTCCTGCTCTCTCTACCTCTTTGTGTGTACATGTATTAAAAATTGCCAAAGTTTATTTTTGAACACAAGTTATACAATAATGTATTTTTACTCTATAAGTTGCAAGAAATATCAAGAGTAAGATATGGAAGCAACCCTCCTCACTCTCACATCAAGAGTAAGCATTACCATCTATAATATAGAATATTTTCTTCCAGTCCTTTTTCTATGACAACGCCATCTCCAGTTCTTGCAATCATTGTGATCTTCACCTGCTGTTTGCACAGGCAATCTCATACTAACAAATGACTTGCAGCACACTAACAAAGCTTAAACTTCAGGGCCACTTGCTTGCACAGCCTTCTTCCAAATGGTGAGTTACTTTGCCAATATGTCCACATTAGCATAGTTTTATATATTTGCATTTTTTAAAGCACTTTCAAAGTGCATAAGTTTCAAGATTCCACAAAACCCAGAAATGCCCTTGCTTATACTATATTTATTGAAACACATGACTAGAACCTTATTGGAAGGGAAGGATCTTGTTTTCCTGAATGTTTTCTTCTACTACAACAAAATATGTAGATCACCCACATGCAAACAGTGGATGTGTGATAAATTTAGGATTGAATGAACCACAGAAGAACCAAGGATTATTTGTAAGAATCAGGTAAAGTTCAAAGTAGGAGCAGGAAATGTCAGTTTTATCACATGGATGTTTTGTTTGCCTTTTTGTATAAAGTGGCTTTATTGGTACATAAGTCTTAACATATTAGTTTTCATCTACATACAATTAACACATTCTACCTGGACTATCTTATGTTTACTATACTCAGTGAGGAATAGAACCTCTGACTTGTAGGATTTTCTTCTAAATCTTCCATATCAAGAGGGCCATGTTAGAGTTCTAGCTCTAGCCCATGAGACCTCATCTGAATCTGTGCTGTCCAATAGAATTTTGTGCAATAATGAAAATTTCCTATAAATTTTGTGCTATTTCAGATGATAGTAGCTGCATGTAGTGATTGAGCTCTTGACATGAAGCTAGTATGGTTGAGAAACTCAATTTTAAAGTATATTTAATTTCAATTACTTGAAACTCAAATCATTTAGGCTTTAACTACACATGGCCAGTGATTATCATATTGGATGGTACAATTCTAGAGCATAGTGAACAATGTGATCCATTTGGGAGGGTTTAATTGAAGAAATCAACGCATCAATTGTAATAAATGAGGGAGGATCAGTTTTGGATGATATCATAGTCTACTCTTTCAGCACAAAATTTGTGGCACATTTTTAGGCTGCATGCAAACTCGAGATGCAAATCAAAACAGAGCAATGTAATAAATGGAAGATAATTTCAAAGGAAATGTTTAATTAAAAATAAAAGCTATACTAAAATAAAGATAAAAACAAAAAATCCTTTCAAAGGTGAAAGAGCCAAGAATCCGTGGTAAAACATCTCTTTTTCTCTTATTCAGCTGGAGAACAGAAGCAGAACAAAAGAGAAAGATCAAGAAGGCCTCTGGGTGTGCCAGGATTCTCATTGTTCCACTGTGTGAAATTATTTATGTGGAAAGGGATAGTGACTACAAAAACAATGATTTGAAAAGGTATGAGCCAGTGGGGACCTATGGTCTACAACATTAGTGCCACTATCATCCCAGAAATCTCTGGAATGAGTGAATCGGACTGCTTACTTTGTAAGCATGAGGAGGCAAACATTCCAAAATATTTGCTTACTATGGTCAGCCCTCTGAAGCTATTGTTCAATGGTTCTTGGTTAAAAATAATATAGAAATATTTAAAAAAAATCCCAGGCTTCTCTACAATGTAATTCATATAAGGCAAGCTATGAATGTAAATTCTTTGACGAAAAGATGAAAATATACCCCTGGGATGCAAATTAAATGATGCATGCCTGAAATCCTCGTTTTGTATTATTTTAGAAAGTGCCTGCATCTGTCATTGCTATTTAGCACATATTTATCATGTTATTTCAGTACTGATGGTGGGCTTTTATTTAGAAGATAAATTTCTTTCCCAGGTAGTTCCTGCAATGCATTTTTACTGTGTAGGAATTGTTTAGTGACTTTAGAATTTTAAATGCTTTACAATGATGACTATGTCCACGTACATGTTTGGTTGTAAAGGAGGGGGAAAATCAGATTTTGCTGAGTCATATTTTAACCTATTGGTGATGTTTTATTATTGTTTCATCATTATGCATATGAACATTTGTTAGTGGAGGCAGTGGACATAGGTTACAAATGTAGAAATAATTAGACATAAGAGTAGCTATAGGGCTGGGGCTGTAGCTCAGTGGTAGAAAGCTTGCCTCACACATGTAAGGTCCTGGGTTCAATCCTCAGCACCACATCAAAATAAATAAATAAAAATAAAGATTTTGTATCCATCTACAACTAAAATAAATTAAAAAAAAAACAGTAGCTATAAAGGAAGCAGCAGCATCCATAAATGATCTTTCAATGTAGATGAAGTCTGTTAGTTTTCTATTGCTACCATTAACAAATTATTACAAATTTAGCAATTTAAAATATTACTTAGATTTCTGTAGGTCAGAATACTAGTTCAGGTCTCAGCAGGCGAAAATCAAGAAGGTGTTATTAGGGCTGTGTTCCTTTCTGCAGGCTTGGGAAGGATCCTGTCCTTGTCTTTTCCATCATTCCTTGGCTTGTGGTCCCCTTCCTGCCCTTCAAAGCTTGAAAAACAAGTCCTTCTGTGGCATCCTGATCTTACTTCTATTCTTACATCTCCTGTGGCACTTCTTGTTGTCTCTGTTTTTCACTGTTAAGCACTCTTTTGATTGCACAGGGCCCTGCTGTACATAATCCAGGATAAACTTCCCATCTCAAGGTCCTTAAAGTTTTACCTCTACAAAGTGCCTTTTTCAATACCAGATAGTATTAGCAGGTTCTGGGATGAAGAGGTGGACATCTTTGGGAAGTCATCATTCTGCCTTCATCAATACACGCAGCTGTGTGTACCTTGAGGGAGAAGAAATTGGTAAAGAGAAACAGGCTGCATTGCTGAAAAGAGGCAGTTTGAGCATAGGACAAATTTGCTTCAGCAGTCAAAGACAAGTTAATTTGGATGTGGGGTGGGTAGGCCATCTTGTCTGCCAATGGGGCAAAGGAAGAGATGGTTTATGCAGAGACCTAGGTGTACTGAGTCACTGAAATGGACGGTAAAAGGTTAAAATTGGAGCTTAGAATATGTGATGGCTGAAGGAGCCAATGTAAGGTGAATAGGTGTGGGAATGGAGGATTCCTGTGGAAGGTGGGCTTTAGTGGCATGTTGAGGTCTTGGGGTTTTTAAAAGGATGCAAAAGATGATCATGTAACATTCAAGGTCCTGAGGATAAGTAGGATCCTAAATGGGTAATTGTGTAGTGGGCCAAATCTTCATGGTTCTAAATATTCCTCCAACCATCCTCAGCCTGAGCAGAAAAGAGGAAGAAAGAACTCAGTAGAAATGGAATAATGAAAACCAATTAAAAAAATTTGATGAGTGGTTGAAGCAGCTTGGAGTGTGCTGATTATCAGTGCAGGAATTATGTGTGTTGCCCCTTGTCACTTCCTCACATATTAGAAGTTAGGAAAATTCAGGAATTCAGTTAGTAAATCTAAGCTCAAGGCTCATGATCCCATGTTGTGTACAGAGCTCTATTATCTCCAGATTTGCAAAGATGTATATCTGAATCCCTAAAAGTAATTAAAGACTTGTAAATAGAAGGGCATTGGCTTTGATTTTATAAGTACCTGTACTGGAATTCTGGGTATCACCATTTAACTGGCCATGCAACTTACTGGATTTCATTCCCATTTTTCTTATATACAAAATGGGAACACTCTGAACTTGCTGGATTTTTTTGGATTAAAAGGCAAATAATATTAGTAATAGTATTTGGCATATAGGAGATATTTAATCAGCAATTTTCAACTATTTTTCTAGCAATACAAATGGAAAAAGTCTCAAAATCTTTAAATGCATTTGATAAATCTACCTGACCAAAATGTTAACTAGTTCCATTCAATAAATGATGCATTTGAGAATTTCCTCTGGGTTTTACAATAAATTGGCAAAGTAATGATTTTACATTTGGTTCTTTTCTTAATGTCTAATGGAAGTAAAATAACTTCTAGATTATTTCAAATGCACTGAAAACATAAATAGCAATAGTTTGCCAGCTGCAAAATTGATGCTGAAGGTACTTAAATGGCACATAGAATGTTGAATGTCCATAATCACCAGCAGATTCAGTGCTGCTACTTGGCTGAAAACATGAGTTAATGTTTTAAAGTAAGTGGGAGTGGGAAGTAGCATCTCTACTTTCACATAGATTTTTAGATTAGAATATGGGGGCTTTGGATAAGCACATATCTTGGAATATGATTTAAAGGGAGTTTTTTTTTTGCCCTCCCCAGGACCAAAATTTTAGTTGATAGGGAAATTTAATTATTAAATTTAGCATTTGCTATTTTATCTCCTCAATGAAGTTCCTATTATCTCTCTCAGACAACTAGAAAGCAAACAAACAACAACAACAACAACAAAAACTCAAAACAACAACAACAACGACAAACAAACAAAAACCCAAAAACACTTTCATTTTGAGTATTTCTTTTGATTGGAAAACATCTGTCAGCATCTTTGTATTTGCTGGTTCTTGGTGGCTGCTTGTCACCAGGCCAGCTGCATCAGGACCTGCAGCTTTGCATTTCCTTAGTTAATGCAATGTTCAGATCATGCATATGAATTGTTCATATTAATTACATCATTGTTACCTATGTTGTGGACATCATCTCTGCCTCTGTATTGCTTCATCTTTCAAACAAAAGTGTGTCTATTTCCTCATGATCCTAAAATGCTGTTATCGGGGATAAAACAACGAGAAGAAATCCTTTATTTATACGACCACCTTGTAATTATTTCTTGGTCTCTTCCACCTTTTCCTTTTACTCCGCTCCCTGTAAAGTGGAGAAACCTGGTGAGTATCAAAGCTGTACAGAGCGGGGCAAATGTGCTTGGTCAACAAGCTGCCTTCTCATATATGAAATCCACTTGCCCTTTTGTCTTTATTCTGAATTGTAGCACATCTTACTGTCTTAGGAATACAGGAAGACATTAAGATTCTTTTCCCTGTCATTTATCTTTAAACTTTGTCCTTTCATGAGCTCTTCATTCATAATATACTATAATCTTTTCTTACCCTAAGCAACAACAAGAACAAGCTCTTCCTCAACCTCCTCTTTCCCTTCATTCATCATGGTTCATCATGATTTTATCTCTGACTCTCTCTCACTCTTTTATTTTTTTAAACAAAGCCATAATTCTTGAAAGGAAAACACACTTGCCATGTTAAATCTTTCATTTTCCATTAATTTTCAGCCTGTTAGAACAACAGAAAGCTTGTTTTAAAACACACATTTCCTCTGCCATACTCCTTTCTGACATTTTCTTTGAGAAAGAGGAACTTCAATTTTGAAAATTTCCTTTGGGAAAGAGGAGCTCCAATTTTGAAAATACCCTGTCTGATTATCATGTGTGAATCACCGTCTTTCTTTGTGTAACGCCTCACAGCTAACTTACACAATTTCCCCAGAGCCTCCTCACTAAAATGGCTCCCAATTGGCAAACAAATGCCACTTACCCTGCTTATTTGAGCAGAACTCCCTAAAGTCTTTGAACTTGTGGACCAGTACCTGCCTTCTTTGCAATTCTTTCTCACTGAGGCTGCCTTTACAAGCTCCTTCTTATTCCTCTGTCCCTTGAATTGCATTTCCTCCAGTCACTCCCATGTCTCTCTCTGCTGTCCTCCAAGGGTCTTCCGTATGCCTCAATTATCACCTCACTTACACACTGACAAATTTCAAATGAATCTCTTCAGGACACATATCTTTCCTGGGTCCTTGACAAATGTGTGTCTCCTTGCCACCTGGGAATGCATCCAAGTCCTGCTCAAATTTTAAACGCTTTAGCTTAAATATCTTAATTGTTTACCTTTTTGTCCTTGCCACTGATATATTAATTATTTGAAGGAGAAACTAGGTTATATTTTCCCTAATGTTCCCAGTACCTTACACTGTACAGAAGAAAGGATCAAATATTAGACACTATTATATTTCATAATCACTTTGTGAATACAATGGATCTAAGCTTTTTATAGAATGGTCAAATTAATACAAAGCTTTCTATACAATTCTTAATTAGCAAAGAAATTATATAAGAATATCTACATGGTGTATGTCAGTTTGATTAAATTTCAGTACATTTTTGAGTTATAATTGTTGAAAATATTTTCCTGCATTCTTAAAATATAAAAAAGTACTTATTCCATACTAACAACACATAATATTAGCTTCTTATTGAAATATCTGTAAGCTTCAATGGGGGAAGGAAAATGAGTTGCGTAGAAATAATCATGGTCCAATGTAAGGATCAGCAAACCTTGACGTGAGATGGCTTGACTGTGTCAGGCTAAATGTGGCCACCTATGGTTTGGATGTGGCTTATCTCTAGTGCTTCATGTGTTGGAGGCTTGGTTCCCAGTGCGGAAATGTGAGAAGTGGGAAGTAATTATACCACTGAGAGCATGCCTTTGAAAGGGCTTAATGTGGTTCTCAAGGGACTTTGAGTTAACTTTCATAAGTCCAGTCATTATAAAGAAACAAGACTGCCCCTTTCTGCTGTCTGGCTTTTTGTCTCATGTGTACACTGTCTTACATGGGCTCCTGCCATGATGCCATACACCATGATGCCATAAGGCTAATAGATAGGGCCACTTGATCTTGGGCTTTATGCCTCCAAAACTGAGAGCTAAATGCATCTTGTTGTTTTTTTTTTTTTTTTTTTTTTTTTTTTTTTTCTTATAAAGTAACCAGCCTCAAGTATTTCAGAGAGGCAAGAGAAAAGTGGAATAATACTTGGCCCAAGACTCAGTTTAGTATGGCTAGTAAGCTAAAAATTGTTTTTACTTTTTTTTTTTTTTTTTTTTTTTTTTGTGGTGCTGGGGATTGAACCCAGGGCCTTGTGCATGTGAGTCAAGCACTCTACCAACTGAGCTGTATCCCCAACTGTTTTTACATTTTTAAAATGTTGCTAAAAAAGATGGAAGAAGCTGGATATGGTGGCATGCACTGGTGATCCCAGTGACTTAGAAGGCTGAATCTGGGGATGCCAGTTTGAGGTCACAACTTTATGAGACCCTCTTTGGCAATTAAAACAGAAAAAGTGCTGGGGATGTAGCTCAGGGATAAAGTACCTCTGGGTTCTATTCCCATTACCAAAAAATAGGATGATAAAATAAAAGAAAGTGGACAAAGTAGAGAAGGAAGAAGAAGGCAATGCAGCAGAGATAGAATCCACATATGGTCTGTAAAGTCAAATATTTGATATTTGTCCTTTTACAGAAAAGTTTGCCAACTTCTGATATAACAAATTACTTTCCTCATAAATCACGTGCTAAGGAAAGAACAGATTCTTTGGATTGACCAGGTTGAGAGTTGTAACATCTTAATTTTCATCATAGCCCAAACCCAGATGATTAAGATGGATACACATCTGTCTACCATTTACATAAAGTCATTGAATTCATAACCTTCCTTATTAGATATCAATATATCCAAAATACATGTGTATATCCAAACTATGTTGTTTATCTTATATTGGACAAAAGCCACAAAGTCATTGTATTTTAGTGTTTTATAGGTATTGGGAAAATACTAAAGACCTTCTGTTTTTAAATAATCTCTGAAGGTATGTAACTTGCTTGATGTGATTGAAAATATCAGAAAGTACCTGGTCAAATAAACAGACAAGAAAATTTACTCTAACATTTGTTTCAAATTTTTACCAGCCATTCAGTGATTATACTTATTATTAATTTTGGCATTCACAGAGTATGTTTGTGATAAATAAAAACAATAATTATTTTAACAAAAGAGAGCCTAGGATTAAGTGAGCCAAGTTTCTTATATGTCCTGAGGAATGTAGAAATGCCCATAGCTTTGATAGGAGACAGACAGATGTGAGTGGTGGGAACACAAGGCTAAGGGAAAAATTCTATAAGTTATAGAGCCCACTGACCTCACCCTGATGTTTTCTTTTCCAAGAAGCAATTTATGGTTAAGAATCCAATTAGAGCTGGTCAGCATGGGCCCAAGTGACTCAGAGTTGTCATGACAGTGGGGACTTGAAAGTCTGATGTCATCCTGCTATCAGTCAAAAGTCAAGGGGTGGACCTGGAAACTTCTCTGTTTATCCCCAATAAAACTAAAATGCAGGAGAGGCACGTTGTCCCTCTCCTCTCTGAGAAGACTCACCCTCCTTCTTTCCTATCTTTTAATAAACTCACGCCTGTTACTCTGAGAGACTGAAAATTTCTGACTTGATCACAAGAATCAGTTTCCCAGAAGGCTGCAGGCCTACAAAAGTGCTACTGATAAAATAGCATCTACACCTGGGGGATTCTGTGGAGTGCATTTACATTTCCTAGTCATTTGACAGTTGGAAATACACAGTTACACTTACCACTCATTTTTGCTATGCCACATTCACATTTTCCTTCTATACTGTAGACTTATATGGTGCTTGAAGAAATATTAATAAAGGTTTGTGGTAGGAGAAGAGGCTGAGGAGGCATATTATATCAGATTCAGTGTCTTTGGCTTCTCCTCCTCTTCTCTAGGCTCCTCCTACCCAAGTTGTCCCTATCATTATCGTGGCTATAAGGTCCCAGGACTAATATTCTAGATTGAAGAATTATATGTGATGGCAGTGTGCAGGGTTTGCAAATGAGGAAGAGAGGACTCATCATCCCTCCACCCCACGCTTTCTGGCTGTGAGATTTGCTTAAGTTCAATTTTCACAGGTTATATCAAATGCTAGACAAGTCACTGAACAACAACAACAACAACAAAATGTAAACAAAATACTAAAGAGTAGAATACAGTTGTAAAATTGTGAAAAAGATGCTAAAAATTCAAGTTTAAAACTGAACTAAAAATGAATGTAAAATTCAGGCTGAAAATATTCAGGGCAAGCGTGTGATATCCAGACCAACTGTAATGCAGCTCACTGAATTGAAATGATGAAAAAAATTGAACCTGTTTGATTGATGAAGGTTTTGTTATATAAGAAATACACAAAAGTACACAGTATGGATTTGTTAAAGGGAAAGCAAAAAATATCAACTGAGGAACGTGATACTCTCACTAGGAGTAAGAGGAAAGAATTTGAAAATAAATACAATGTCAGCTATGTCAAACTGAGTTAGAGAAAGTGAATGAAGCTTTTTAATTATTTTAGCAATTGGGGAGTATTAATTCATATGCATCCCTAAATGTTAATAGGGATAGAAAGCAAAGAAAGTCTTATTCATGTCCTTTATTGGAATATATGTATATAATCTCCATATCCTTATAAATTCCCTTATTCAAAATTATTAAATTTCACATGTCTTCTATATTGAACTTGGTTTTTCTTTTGGGAGGGGGGATAAGAACTGGAAAAGGTGGGGAGAAATAGTGGTTTGGGGTAAGAATATAGGAAAGGTAGTAAAGAAAATATTTACATAATTATAAAATCAGAAAAGAATTAGTGCTAAAAAAGTTCTGAAAAATGTCAACTGCTCTATCTTCTCTCTTTAGGCAAACTTAATTGACAAACCATCCCTTATGTCCTTAAAGGCAAGCAGATACAAAGATTTTTCAAGCTTACATTCAGGGCTTAGCACGCCCCTATGTCAGCAGATCCTTCCAGATATCCAACTTAAATCCCATAAGCTTTAATTTAAGTCCGTTTGTTCCAGGTAGAACACAGAGGAAATAACTTTTTATAATGACTAAATAAAAGAAAAAAAAAAACAGAACAATTCCAAGAAAGAAAGAAAGTAATATTCACAAACTGGAACCGTCACTCTTTATCTTTATGTGTACTTTTTTTATTCATTCTTAAACTCTTTTTGTAAAAGTACTATCACATTATGGACCTCCATCATATTTTCTAAAAAGAGATAATTTTAATGATTGCAATAAATATTTTTGAGGGTGGTATCATCTTTGTAAAGAGAATAAATATACACTTTTTAGCAGAGTATGGACATCAAGATGATCTTGAGTGGATTATAAATTTGTCATTTAAGAATCACTGTGTTGGTTATTTTAGTCTTCTTGCCTCTGTCCCTCCATCTATCCTCTCTTTCCTGAGACATTATCATTTTGCTTCAGTTCTACTTGCTTTCCAAATGACTAATTCTTTAAGAGAGTAATATTGGACCAGAATTCCGTATTTATCAAGCTACTTATGATTGCATAGAGCAAATATTTTTAATTCTGCTTACATCACTTGAATTTTATGTATAGAAAGTTTATAGTCATCTCTAAAGTTTGCATAATTTGCAAAAATTTAGTACTTATTGTTCATTCTATTTATTTATTTACTTATCTATCTATTTTTGTGAAGTTTGAAACAGCTGAATTTTATCTTTTGCATTTGGAAGTTTAAGGTCATCTAAACATCATGTTTTCTGAAACAGAAACTAAGAATTATATGTATGAATCCTCTTATCTTTTGAGACTGCTTAGTTTGGTTTCTTGAGTGTTGATTAAAGGATTATGGTACGACTTGTCCAGAGTAGGTTACAATTTGGACCATTTTCTCACAAAATTATATTTTAGAAAGACCAAACACAGAATTTTCCTATGGGGATTGTATAAGATTTAGATACACATTTGGTTCTTTTCACTTGACTCTTTTAACATTCTTTTTGTGTTTTTGTTTTTGTTTTGAGATGGGGGTCTAGCAATGCTTCTCAGGCTGGTGTAGAACTCCTGTACTCTGTCTTCAGTGATGTTCCCACCTCAGTCACCAGACAAGCTGGCACTACAGGCATGTGCCACCCATGCCTGGCTTGCATTCCTATGTTTGTTTTTAAGAGAAAAAAATAGTAAAAATTGAAACTTTATAGCACTTTGAAGAAATAAGTCTTCTACTGTCTTATATTTAACATAATTTTCAAGCTTAGAAAAATAATATACTATATTATTCTCAGAATTATATTCTGGTAGTGTGCAGTTTTGAAAAGAACTATAAATAAATGAGAAAATAAAGATAAATAGGTTTCTATTTTGAGGGAACATTGACTGAAGGGAATTTTAACATATGGTTTCACGTATTTCAAAGGATGCTAGATCAGCAGTGATAAGAAGCTGTCACTGAATTCTTGATAAGGAAGAGCAAATACTTATTGACTGCTCTGAAGTTGCATGGGTGGTATCTTTAAAGAGTTGATATAAGAATAGGAATCACTGACATTTGTCTTCATAGAGATTTATGCTAAACCAAAAGCTTAAAAAAAAAAAAAAACAAACAAAAACACTTATTGTAGCAGAAAATCATGCTTATTATGGAGTAGTTGCTAAAGTATTTATGCAGCCACCACCAGTCTTCAGTACCTGGGCTAAACTGAGGTTGAATCAGACACTCCAGGTACCTTTTCCCCCTGTCATTGTCCCTCATCAGAGTTTGGGGCCTTTCCAACATACAGCTTATTTTGTCTTATTTAGTTCATTTGGTCCACATGCAATTGTGGACATAGTTTTAATAATTTCCCAAGAAATCTATTCCTTGTTAATATAAATCAGATATAGTGAAGTTCTAAGGTTAGGAAGAGGTAGTTTTGCCTAATTTCACAATCTCAAAGTTCTGTCTCATCATAGCATCAATCTGTACACCAACATCTAGTTTTATTCAGCTTCCTGCCTGTGAGAAGATTATAATCACATGTGATTTAATCTGGTTAATAACATATAAATGGAAAATGTAATGTATCGCTTCTAGGGTGAAACATGAAGAAGTGTCAGGTGAAACTACAGATGTCTCCCTCCTTGGGTTGACCTAGTTGTGGAACCAGACAATTTAAAAACTTTCAAGAAGCACTAACATGAGGATGAAGAGATGTTCTGTGGCTAAATGCTTGGCACTATTTTTATTCTAGTTTTCTTCCAACCTACTAATTACCAGGATGGTTCAATTTTTTACCCCCTTGTAGGTTAAGAATATCTATGTGAAGTTGGGATTTATTCTAAATACTGATTTTTCAGTATTTATTCTAAATACTGATTTTAGAATTTCTATATTTCCACATTTGTGGTTTTAGGTTTTTACCTCTCTGTTTCCCACGATGTTATATATTTTAGTGGGTGCACTCACCATAAACCTTAGGGGGACTACTTTGAGCCCTCTGGCTTACATGGCAGGAAATACTTGATTTGGTTTCCTGACAAACTGAATGAGCTTTCTCTTCTGATGAGCACTTACCCTGCCAATGAACATGCCATATGTTTAGACACATGGTTTTATTTTTATGGTCTTTAAAACTTAATTTATTTTATGTAGCCCATGGCTGAGATAATCATTTATAGGTCTGAGTACCAGGATTCCTGTCAGGTTTGAAAGTGCTCTGCTTTGGGCAGGAATGAAAAGTATTGCTTCACTGTGAGGCATGCGTTCAGAGAAACATATATATTATTATCAATAGGAACTTCTCGCAAGTTCATTTTTTCTTAGTACTTTGTGGTAATGTGAAAGGTTATGTAGGATAGATGTAAGGGAAATGTTACCCACATATTGATTTAGACAGACAGCATTATAGATTACATCATAAGCAGCCATCCTATGCATTATTGCTGCATGCCACTTTTAAAATGCATAATGTGGATTGAGGGGAAAATAGATAAATTTCTCCTGGTTTAGCATGCTTGTTTCTATATCAGAATGTTATCAGAAGAAAGAAATGAACTAGAGAACCTAGGGGAAAATGATTAAAATGAATAGTATTCAATGTGTATTTATGACTGCTTTTTTCCCCTAATGTGTATACTTTTATGGGGCATCTGCAGACCCACTTGTTACCATCACTATAATCAAAGTAGTACACATACCCAATACCTGCCAAAGTCTCCCAGTGTTTTTTTGCTTTGTTTTAGTTTTTAATAAGAACACTTACCAGGAGGTCTACTTTCTTGACAAGTTTTGAAGAGCATAGTATTGTACAGGGACTAAGTTGTCCATCAGATCTCTAAAACATACCCATTCAGCATACTGAAACTTTATCTTCACTGGACAATGACTTCTTGTTTTCCCTATTTCCTAGTCTCAGTAAACAAATATTCTATTCCCAGCTGTCACGTGTTTGACTAGTATAGACAGTGTATGCATAAAATATTTGTCAGTCACTAGTGTATTTCACTCAACATTATATCCTCCAGGTTTATGACTGCTTTTTGGCAAAAGAATCTATAAAACTACACTTGGGTGTCTTGAGGATGAAGTATTTTCTCTTTCTAAATAATATATAAGTGATTCCTAATATCAGAAGGTCAAAACAAGCTGCATGTGGTAGCACACACCTGTAATCCCAGCAACTCAGGAGGTTAAGGCAGGAGGATCACAAGTTTGAGGCCAGTCTCAGCAATTTAGTGAGACCCTGTCCCAAAAGGAAAATAAAAGACCCTGTGGATGGAGCTCAGTGGTAGAGTTCTTCTTGCAATAAAAATAATGGAAAGGTCAGAACAAGTTTAAACTTCACTATGCTAGTTCTCGATTCTAAAGCAATAGATATATAGGGAACTTACTATTTCAGCCAATGTGCAAGAGGTAAAATAATGAACAATACATAGGCTTCTCTTTCAGACTCTAGTGGATACTTTTTATAAAACAAGGACCACTATGTGCCCCAAATAGATTAGTAAAGCATCATGCAAAACACATGATAAAAAAGAGATACAAGATTTAATGCTTAGTACTTGTATCAGAGTACTTTCAAATGTTAGCTAGAACAAAATCTTATTGTATAACTTGATTAAAGATTTTTAAACTGGGTAATAAAGAAAAACTAGGGGTTGAGGGTATGGAATCCTGTTTATAATTACACTATGGAGACTTCCTCTTCCTAGTTTTATAAAACAGCATAATAAGTTCAAATTCTATGCAATTTCCCAATGCATCTCATTAAATTCCTTCACATTTTCATTTAAAAATATTTGGCTGAATAAAGTATCTAAGGAAGATCATCACCCCCAATGGGCAAGATGGCTAAAGAATGTTACAGATTATTTTTGTAATTTCATATTGATAAATATTAACAGGCCTGGGGAAATTATACAATAGTATGGTTATTTTGCTTCAAAAAAGACAACCCTCGGTTCCAAGTATATAGCAATTGATTAGTTATCCGGAACAAACAGCACTAGACCAATCTTGAATGTTCAGGTTAATATTTACCCAAAGAACAAGTAGGCTTTAGGGACAGCTTTTATTCATGTGTGTTAGGCAGAGTTTTGTGGCTGTGACCAAAATTCCTGACAAGAACAAATTATAGGAAGGAGAGTTTATTTTATGCTCAGTTTTTGATCTGCTGCTCCATTGCTCTGGTCCTGAGGTAAGGCAGAGCATCATGGCAGAAGGGTGTACCACCTCATGGTGGCCAGGATGAGTAGTCAGAGAAGAAATACAAACTGCAAGGCACACCCACCCTAGTGACGCACCTTCTTTCACCATGCCCCACCTGCCTGCAGTTACCACTCACTACAATAATCCTTTCAAGTATTTGTCCATCAAATGGCTTAATCTATCTATTAATTTGGTTATAGTTCTCTTAGTCTAATCATTTCACCTATGAATATTTCTGTGTTAATACAGGAACTTTTAGGAAACATCTCATATCCAAACCACAACACCTTGTCATGGCAATGTCCACCAGTAAAGAAATCTATTGTATTTTTAAGCCTGGACTTCTGTGGCCATCAGTTAGTCACAGGTAGGCTTCAGGGATAGTTATGGACCTATCTGATGATCATGGAAAGTTGCATTTTCATGATAATGCAATAGTCAGAACTGTTAGGGAAAGTCCTACAATGCACACTTAAGCTTTCAAAAGGCTGACAAGGTATGTTCTTCCTTCTTTAAAATACTTCTTAGTGCTCTCATGCCACTCTTTGATTGGTAGACAGATAAATGTCTATTATCAATTTATCAGTTTGAATTTGATTTTTTCAGAAGCAATACACCCTGCTGCCTAATGTTTTTCTAAGGAAAATGTGCTACTAATTCTAAAACAGAGCCAATTACCTTTGATAGACATCTCCCTGCTCTTAATAGGTTTATAGAAGACAGAGCTTTGAAATAAATTACCTCATTTGATTACTCTGGAGTTCTTTGATAAGTAATTTATCTAGAAATTATTTTTCCACAAACTAGGCATTGTATGGATGTATACTGTTTATTTTGCCTAAGGCAGTCCTCTGTTTATAATTATTTCACTTTTTGAAAAATAAAATAATTTACTTTCTATTTCACGGAGCAGAATCTTGGACATTTGATCTCTAATTTGCAGTTCACTGGCTATATTTACTATACTTTTCCACAGAGAATACTTGTCATCATTACTGCAGATAAAGATGGGATGGCTTATATTTAGGTAACAATCTTTTTTTAACATTTATTTATTTTTAGTTGTAGGTGGACACAATATCTTTATTTCATTTTTATGTGGTACTGAGGATCAAACCCAGTGCCTCATGAGTGCTAGGAGAACACTCTACCGCTCAGCCACAACCCCAGCTCCCTTACGTAACAGTCTTCATTAGACATCTTGACTTTTATGAATTATTTTACCTTAGAGTTTGGTTTGGTAAGGATGACATTTATGCTCATAAGGCAATGTTGACTACTTGTACTTCAGGCTTCTTTTGCCAACAGTAGAATCTCAAGTTCTGATACTTATTTTTTCAAATATCATTTGAGGTAAAGAATATTTAAAGGGGATTGCTTAAAAGTCAATCAGTTCATCTCCCTTTACAGATATTACAGATTGTATTCTGAGAAGAAACTGAAATGACAGAAATTGGGTCATGTGGGTGATTAGTACCCATTTGCAAAGTTGCTTCTTCTGAATTGCCCTTTTGAATGGTCTCAGGTATGACACCATAAGCCTTTATTCAATACTCAGTTGTCATTATATTCATTATGACTATCAGAATTCTATTTATTTCATCATGCAATGCAATTTTTTTCTGGATCCCTGATCTTACCACCAAGATGAGTTGTTCTTTTTCTAAGCAACTGGTTTATTTATTTTGAATTGTGAATTATATAACTGGCAATTATATCTTTTCAGAAAGGATTGCATTTCTTTTTCTCCCAATATATTTTTTTCTTACTCTGAGCAAAGGGCCATGATGAGCCTTGAAGTTTTTCAGTGGGAATGACCTTGACAGAAATAGTTAGCTAATACTTCCTTCCTATGTGGCAGCAATGTTCTCAGCAGGTGACAATCTAAATGTCTCCTAAATTCTTGTGTTGAAACTTAATCACTGATGTTATGGTTTTAAAAGGTAGGACCTTTAGGAGGTGATTAGGCCATGAGGGGTCTGTCCTTATGGATGGGGTTGGTGACCTTATAAAAAAGGGTGTGGGTATGAGGAGTTTACCACTTTTGTACTCCCTGCTATATGAAGCCTCCTCTAGTGTTTATCCCCTCAGGAGGATGTAGCTATACGGTGCCATCTTGGAGGCAGAAATCTGCTGTCACTTGACACTGGAGCTGCCTGCATATTCCAAGTCTCCAGAATGATGAGAAACACATTTCCAACATTTATAAACTACACAGTGAATAGAATTTTATTATAGCAGCACAAATGAGCTAAGATGAAAATTAACACTGAGAAGTGGGGTGTTGTCATAACAAATACCTAAAAATTGTGAAAGTGGACTTAGAACTTGGTGATGCATAGATAAACTAAACCATCAAGCCTATTCTGCTGAGGGCTCAGAAGAAAAGAAGAGCTACAGATAAAAGCCTCAGTCTCTCTAGAGATTTTGAGGTGGTCATGATCAGAATGTTGTTAGAAATTCTGATGAAG
Organism: Tamias sibiricus; assembly: GCA_025594165.1. NCBI lineage: Eukaryota > Metazoa > Chordata > Mammalia > Rodentia > Sciuridae > Tamias > Tamias sibiricus. Next base: position 49,066,047 of record CM046668.1, read on the forward strand.
CCTGATGAATAATATCTTATTTGAGATAGAAAGAAAGGCCACTTTTTTGTTTTTGTCTTATTTTTTCTTTTGTTTTTGGTATTAGGGATCAAACCCAGGGGTGCTCTACCTCTGAGTTGTATCCGAGGCCTTTTTATTTTATTTTACTTTATTGTATTTTTCGAGTCAGGGTCTCAACATCTTTGCTATTAAGTGGGAAAGAACTTGCTGAGTTGTAGCCACGTTCTGATACTTTGTGGAAGGCAGAACTTAGAATGATGAACTAGGATACTTGGTGTAAGAAATCTTAGTCAAAATGTTCAGGGTATTGCATGACATCTCCTGACTGCTTAGAGCAAAATGCAGGAGGAGAGAATGAAGTACACATAGAATTTATAATCAAAAGGGAAGCAGAAATTAAAGATTTGGAAAATTCTCAGTCTGTAAAAAATTAGAAAACATGTTTAGGAGATAACACCAAGGGTGTGGCCAAATGGCTGTTTGATAAGGACATTAGTATGAATAGAAGGAAGCCAGATGCTACTTATGGGTTAGTGCCTTCAAAGGCATTTTGGAGATCTTTGACGCTTCCAATGCCATCACAATTTTGGAGGGCAAGTAGAACCTGTTCAGGGCACATGTGGGACTTCAGGGCCCATGCCCAAGGTCACCTGAAGTCTTCTCCCTACATTCTGGTGCAGTACTCTTGGGCTGCCAGCTGTGGCTCAAGCAGGCCCAGGTATGACTCAAGCCAGTGCTCTAGAGGACACAAAGAAGAACTTTGGTGGCATCCATGTGGTATTAACTCTTCAGCATGCCGAGTCACAAGCTGTGGTGGCATGGCTACCTCTCCACTGAGAGTCACAGAGAGGCAGTGATTATTGGAGCCCTTTGGGTAGGGTGACCACCAAAACCTGTAGATCTATAAAGCCACCAACATTCAAAGCCAGTTTGGGAGAGTTGCAGGTAACTGACTTGAACCCCTAAGAGCAGCTGTGTGGGCCATACCCAGAAAAGCTGTGGAGGCAGGGCCTTCTAGGGCCTTGGTAGCCCAACCCCAGTTTCAGTGTATCTAAGAGTGGATACAAAGTCATATAGTAATCTCAAGACAAGATTTGGTGTTTTCCTTGTTGGGTTTTAGACTTATTTGGAATGTGTGACCCATTCTTCTTGCCTATTTCTTTCTCCTTCTCTCTCTGCTTTTTTGTTTTGTTTTTTGCAAAGTCTATCTGTGCTTGTTCCACCATTGTATTTTGAAAGGATATAGCATGTTTGACTGTATAGGCCATAGCTGGAGAAGAATTTACTTCAGAATAAATCCTATCTTCAGTCTCACTCATATTGCATTCAGATGAGACTCTAGATTGTATGTTTTTGAGTTGTTGATGGAACGAAGTAAGACATTTGGGTATATTGTGATGGTATTAATGTATTTTGAATGGAAAATAACATGAGTTTGAGTGCTAGGGGTTAGATACTGCATTCTGAATGTCCCCCCAAAATTTATGTGTTGTAACTTAATCCTCAATATAATAGTGTTAAGAGATGGAGATTGTAGGAGATGATTATGTCATGAGAGCTCTGTCCTATGGATTTCACTATTTCCTTCTAAATAGACTGAAGAAAACCAGATAGGCTTTTCTTGTGTTTCCCTCTGTTCTTCCACTTGAGGACAGTATTCATCACCTGCAGAGAATGATGCAACCAGGTGCCCTCCTGGAAGCTGAGAGCAGTTCCCACAATGCACCAAACCTGCTGACACCTTGATCTTGAACTTCTCAGCCTCCAGAACTATGAGAAATAAAGTTCTAATATTAATCAACTACCCTGTCTATGGTATTTTTTATAACACCCTAAACTATGACAAAGTTTAGTGTATTAAGTCCCTATTTTTGTTATTTCCATTTTACAGATGAGCAAACTGAAATACTGACTCTAAGAGACAGATGAAACTTCTCACATCTAAGAAGTGTAAGAGCTGTCATTGAAGCCCAGAGGTAGAGTTTGTCACTATGTTATGTTGCCCCTCAACTTAAATGGCAATGGCATTTGGCATCTGATCTGATTTTATCTTAACCATATTTGGATTTACATGCGCAGGCTTTTAAGTTAATCATTAAATATCATTACCCTGTTTGGAGCACATAGTAAGCACTTGATTAATTTAACTTTATTACCAGGAGAATGTTCAGGCACAGTGCAGAAGGATTATGGGGCCTACATGCAAGAATTTATAAAGTCATAGTTATGATACTTCTTTTAGTCAGCTTTTTCTCTATTGTGACCAAAAGACCTGACAGGAACAATTAGAGGAGTAAAAATTTATGTGGTAGCTCACAGTTTCAGAGGCTTCAGCCCATGGATAGCTGGCTCCATTTCTTGGAGCCAGGTGAGACAGAACATCATGGTGAAATAATGTGGCAAAGGAAAATAGGTCAGGACTGGCCACCAAAAAGCAGATAAGCTCAGTTTATAAAATATATACTCCAAAAGCACACCTCCAGTGACACTCCTCCTCCAGCCACCCCCTACCTGACTAGGGTCACCACTCAGTTAATCCCTAACAGGGGATTAATGCACTGATTAGGTTAAGACTCTCATAGCCCAATTATTTCACCTCTAAACCTTTTTGCATTCACTTACACATGAGCTTTTGGGGGACATCTAATATCTAAACCATAATAATGCTACAAATGTGCACATCTAAAACAAGATTTAATCATATATTGAATTAAGAAGAAAATTAGGTTAGATTCTTTTGACTGATTTAGGAAATAAATAGAAAACAATGGCTGATACTTCAAAGGGGTGTCCCTTAATCGATATGATATTCCATTTGTGAAAGGGTTTCTTCTGTAATTGAGAAAAAGAAAATCCATAATAAGTGTTCCAAGTGTTTTTCTTAACCGAGAGGACAGGAAGCATTTGATAAATTTTTCTTGTGAAACATGCATATTTGCTACAGTGAGGTTCATCTCCTATATTAAGGCCTTTCTTCTTTGTAGTCTTGAATATACTTATTCCATTTCTTAGAAAAGTTTGTAATTCAGATCCTGGGACTTGGGTTTTTGGGCAACTGTATATATTGTTCATTTCTACCCTTCATAAATGCTGTAATAAATTTAATTTTCCAATAACAGATGCAAGAAAAGTTTTGTTTTTCTCGCCCTTAGAGTTTAAAAAGGTTGTGTTATAGTTTAGATGTGAGGTGTCCCCCAAAAGCTCATTTGTAAGACAATGCAAGAAGTTTTGGAGGAGAAAAGATTGGGTTATAGCCTTAATCTAACCAGTGAATTAATCCCCTGATAAGAATTAAATGAGTGGTAACTGAAATGGTAGGGAATGGTTTGAGGAGGTGAGAATTGAGGCATGGCTTTGGGGTATGTATTTGTATCTGGCCAGTGGACTCTCTCTCTCTGCTTTCTGATTACCATCTGAGCTGTTTCCCTCCTACCGCACTCTTCCAACATGATGCTCTGCCTCACTTCGAGCCAAAGGAATGGAGTCCACCTTCTATGGACTAGGACTTCTGAAAATGTGAGCCCTCAAATAAACTTTTTTTCCTCTAGTTGTTCTGGTCAGGTGCTTTAGTCACAGCAGCAAAAAAAGTGGACTATAACAGGTTGAGTTTGAAACTGGTAAAATTTCTGCAGAAATTGAGTATTTAAACTTCTACAAATTTTAAGCTTGATCTCCTATGAAAAACAAAAGCTAGTAGCAGGAGGCTTGCAGCTGATTAGTGCTCTACTAAAATGTATCAGGAGTCAAGTACTCCCACATCAGTGCTTTTTAGAGGAAGTGTTTGACTAATTTAAATATGCTCAAAGCTGAGAGCTGGCAGAAGTCTTATGCAATCCAGATTTTTATTGAGTGTGTTTCTGTGAGAAGCCTTTCCCAGAAAAATATGAAACAATCAGTGAGAAGGAATTTTGCTCCCTGGGATTATTTTCTAAAAGTTAATTTCAGGAGGACAACTAAAGGTCCATTATTCTACTATGAATTTCTGAACTTAGAAAATCAATGACAAGATTTATTTTCTTGTATGCACTTATCAAATAAAAAATGCCCAAGAATATATTAATACATCATAAGTTTCACTCAATCATTATTTTCTGAGTACTCTGTACCAGGTGGTGCTTTAAGATCTTGAGATACATCAGTAAAACAGAATGGATAAACATCTTGTCCTCATGGTACTTACCATGTAAATGTTGTTATTAACCATATTAAAGTATTATGAAGAATGTGTTGTCCATGCAAAATAATTGCATAAAGAAGATGCAGAAAATGATTTGTAGCTCTGTAAGAATAAAGCAACTTGGACTGATATTTAAACTCTATTTTCCTATTAATTGTGAGGTATAAAAAGTCAATTTTCAAATGTAACACATGAATTCTGTTTATACATTATACATTTCAAGTTTACAGAACTGTCAGTAATTTTCTTTAGTCACATTTTCTTTGGGTCTATCAATTTGCCCTCTTCCTGGCACTCAGTTAATATATCTCTTGCCTCTCTTTTTCCTTGTTAATCTGTATCATTTCTCAATACTTATCTCAGGTATTAGTTCTTCCAGGAATCCATTCCTCAGTATAATTCATCAACTGTAGTTGTCTTTTTCCTGATAGGTGTGAGTCATCAAATTTAACTTTGTATAATCAGTGGTAAATACAGTCCCTAGTGCACATTACATTCTTAGCAGAAATGGTTTGAAGTTTGACTTTGGTTGACTGATAGAATGATTAACATCTGATATTAAGATTCCTCCAACAATTAAACTCTGCCCAAATTTTCAGTCTTATCTCTTCAATAGGTCCATATAACAAATTGACATATCACAACAAATTAATTTATCCCAATCAAACTCATCTACTCACAATTCCCCAAATGTGGCTTTTATATCTGATCTATGTCATTGCTAAAGCATAACCAATGAGACTGTACCAAAATATTAAGTCTGAAATCTAATTCCATTTTTTCCACAAAGTCTTCTCAAATTGTTTGACTTTATCTAGTACTTAGTGATGGTATTGTACCTGGCGAAATATGGATTAAAACTTCAAGCCATGTCACACTTGAGCCAAAAAAAGCCTTTATTAAGCTGATCAGTGGCCACCATCCTCACACATCACACAGTGTGACAAGATGGCGCACTGGCAGTTATTTTCAAGGGTTTATATTTGGTTGTTCAGCCAATGCAAGCAAGCCATGGTACAGAGGCTGAATTTGGGCAGTTAACAAGACAATGCAATGGATACATTCGTATTTCCCATGGGACTTTCTAGGTTGGCATAACAACAAGCAAATAGAAGGGAAGGGGGTGTCAAAATGACCCTAGTTGAGTACACGTCAGAGGATGGTTACTAACGTCTGGACAATCAATCCCTGACAAGTTACATTGCCCAAGAAAAATGGAAACCAAAGAGAACAATTTTACATTGTGTAAGAATTGCTATTTTTGTGTTGTCAAGTATGTTATGCTAGGTAATGATTAATGGGTACAGAGGCAGGACTTTCCATGTTCTATTATTTCTGAGAAATAGAATTATCTCTCGGAACTCCTAAGATGGCTGCTGAAGAAAAAGATGGAGTCCCTTTAGTTCTCTTATTACAATATTGTTTGCAGATAATTGAAATAAATGCTCAATAAAATTGAACTAAGATTGCTTGACCATTTATGTACATCTTTATTAAAATCCATCCACATTGTCTTTAATAGCTTTCCTGTATAAACATACTGGTAATATTGTTTATCCTGTGTTATAAACACTACACAAAAAATTAAACTCTTGCTTTTTGTAGACAATTTAATAGTTATTATTATAATTAGAAAATATAACTGAAATACATAATTATTTTTAAAAATCTCATTCCTGTTATACTTTTTTGTGACTGATAAAAGGCTAACATAGTTTTAGATGATGGCTAGGATAAAGTTGTGAGATGGTATGTTTTAAATAATATAAATATTGATTTATATAAAATCAAATTATTATTTAAATTGGCCATATAGTTCTGTGAAGAATCTTATAGGTATTTTGTGAGGAATCATATTGAATATATAGATTGCTTTGGGTATTATGGACATTATAACTATTTATTTTTATAATCCATGAACATAGGATGTCTCTCCATTTTTTCATGTTCTCTTTGATTTCTTTCATCAATGTTTTGTAATTTCATTGTAGAGCTCTTTTAGTACTTTGGTAAATTTATTTCTAGATATTATTTTTGGAGCTTTTATAAGTGGGATTGCTTTCTTGATTTTGGGGGCATAATTTGCTATTGATATTAAGATAAGCTGCAGTTGTTTTCTATGTTAATTTTATATTCTAGAAATTTGCTGAATGTGTTTATTAATTCCAATTTTTTTTGTGAGGGCTTTAGGGTTTTCTCTTTATATAAGATCATGTGTTCTGCAGCTATAATAAACAATTCTAAAATTGATATGTAATAACAAAAACTCAAATAACCAAATCTATTTTTTCTTTTTTATTGACACATTGTCATTATATAATTTTATGTATATTGTTACATATTCATGCATTCACACAATATAACAATATAATGTGGTTAATCTCATTCCTCAGCACCTCCTCTTTTTGTCTCTTCCTCCATTCCCCTATTTTCAGCCTCTACCAGTCCCCCTTCTATTTTATGAGATCCCTGCACCCGTTTTGTCTTTGGCATCTACATATGAACCTTGGTTTTCTGAGCTTGACTTATTTTGCTTAATACAATGCTCTCAAATCCACCCATTTCCTGGAAATGACATAATCTCATTTTTATTTATGGCTGAATAAAGTTTCATTGTGACAGTCAAATATTGAGCAAAAGGTACAAAGCAGAAGGTATCATATTACCTGACTTTAAAATGTAATACATAGTTATAGTAATCAAAATAGCATGGCTTTGGCATAAGATAAAGACAGGCTGATGTGTCAGAATAGAAAGCCTAGAACATCCACACATCTACACTCAACTGATACTAGATATAGGTGCTAAAAGCACACATTGGGGAAAGGAAAGTCTTTTCAATAAAGAGTGCTAGGAAAATTATCTATCTACATGCGGAGAAAAGAAACTAGACCTTTATCTTTTACCAGTTAAAAAAGTCAACTCAAAACTTATTAAATACTTAAATGTAAGACCTGAACCTATGAAAGCACTAGAAAAAAAGATAGGGTAAATATTTTAAGATATTAGTAAAGAGAATGATTATTTTTTTAAAAACAGTGATCCAAAGCACAAGAAGAAAAAAAAAAGAAAGAAAGACCAAATAAGCAAACAGTATTCCAATGGGCTTACATCAAATGAGAAAGCTTCTGCACAGGAAAAGAAACAATCAGCAGAATAAACAACCTATAGGATGCTAGAAAAAATTAACAAACTATAATCTGACACAAAGTTAATATCCAAAATATATAAGCAGAATCAATTCAAAACCCACATAATTCAATTAAAATGGTCCATAGACATTTTTCAAATGAATACATAAAATTGTAGAAAAAATATAAAAAGTGCCCATCACTAACAAAGGAAATGCAAATCAAAATAACATTGAGAGCATGGCTGTTACAGAAAGATTAAAAATAGCCATACTGGTGAGGATGTTAAGAAAAGGGAACTCTGACAAACTGTTAATGAAAATGTAATTTAGTATACTCATTATGTAAAAGACTATGAAGCTTTTTTCAGAAAATTGAAAATAGAACTTCTCATCATATGCTAATGTGATCCAGAAATCTCACTACTGAGTGTACATTCAAAGGATGAAAAATCAGTATGTCAAGAAACATCTGTACTCCCATGGTTTGTACAGTAATCTTCACAATAGCAGAGGAGAGGCATAGAAACAGCATTTCTTGTATCCATCACTTGATGAATGGATGTGTCCATCGACAGATGAATGGATAAACAAAATATGGTACATGTACAAAATAGAATACTATTCAGCCATAAAAGGAAACCCCATCATTTGCAAAAAACATGGATGTAACTGGAGATCATTATATTAAGTAAAATAAGACAGGTACAGAAAGACAAATATCATCACATGGTCTCACTCACATGTAGAGTCTAAAACATAAATCTGGAAACTGAGAATAGAATGGTGGTTACCAAAGGTCAGAGAAAGTTGTGGGAAGGAAAAGTTCTGTCTTACACATGCATATGTACTTCAGTAACTTTATAAGTATGTACTGTTATAGTTAGATGGGAAAGATGATTCTGCTGTTCTCCTGCATAGTAAGGTGACTATAGATAATAATATCTATATTAAAAACTTAAAGAGTTTTGAATGTTTTTACCATGAAAATGACAAATATTTGAGGAGATAGGTATACTTACCCTGATTTGAATCTTATACAGTGTATATATGAATAAAACCATCACGTGGCACTTTAATAATTTTTATCACTTAATTAAAAATAAATTGTGCAGAAATCTCAGTGTACAACAATTTTACAAATGAGTGACCATTGATGTTTTATCTGGTTAAGGAAGAGGTTCCTTGATGAATGATGAACAGTTTTCAGTATGACATTAAGTATTTAATTATTATATTAAGACTAATATCTGTGAGTTGGGGCAATTTTGATCCTTGAGACACAGTTCCCATATTAGACCTGTTGAACACATTGTGCATTATATGGACATCACTGCTGGAGTTATACAGGTGGCCATTACATATATTTGCACAACTCAAGAGGTCCCAGGCATATGGTTTAAAGGAATTCAGTAATGCAGCTAAATTTATATTAGATAAAATTAAAGATTATTCAATTCTTCAAACCAAAGAAAGGACTCAAGAGACAAACCCCAGGAAAGTAGGACCCATGACATAACCAAGGACAACAAGAACTAAAATCAGTATCATTCTTTTCTTTTCTCTTTCCATGATGTGTAGCCAGTAAGCCACACAAACTAGAACTCTGTTGGCTGCAATTTCCTAATCTCAGTCTTCACAGTTATATGCCAAATTTCTCTCAAGGTCATTTTTTTCAAATGCAAAACTCACACAAACAAAAAACACAACATATATGAAATCAAATCAAACCCTCAGAAAATGACTGAAGAGATGAGCTTGGGTCCAACATTTTACCTATTGGAATAATGCTCTAGGCTCAGGGATTGTGTCATTATGGTTATATCAGCATGAATCATGAAGGAACTCCATGGCTTAGTGACAGATAAATACAATCACTAAAAGCCACCACTAGACTGCAGGAGCCCTGTTTGGGGATTGGCTTGAATTGCAGTTGACTATGAGCCGTGGAGATTTGGCCTTTGTCGCCACCCGTAGTCTCACGGGATTGTTGCGGGATCTCGAGTGACTTGGCCGAAATTGCTGATCGGGTCAGCGCCATTTTTAGGGTGTGTTTTGGCGTGTGTGAGTCGTTGTTAGAACCAGAGAGAAAAGTTATCAGAATAAAAAGCTGTTTGTCTCCAGTTTGCTTCTGAAGTTTTTCCCGCGGCTCCGTTCCTCCAAGTGCTTCAGGCGGCAACAGGTGGCGGCCCGTACGGGGAACTTCGGAGCAGACAGGTAAGAACTGAAAGGTCTCTAAAGATGGGTTCGAATATAACTGAATCCCAAGTGATAGAGGCTATGCAAAGACTCCTTGATATACCTGACTCTGTTCTCAGTGAGGAGTATATAGACAAAAGTGAAAGTGATCAAAAAAGTGTAGATTCCACTGGGCCAACTGAGACCAGTAAAGAGAGTATTAGAAGAGACCCAAAAATGACAAAAATCCAAGCTATTAAAGCTATTCGGGAGTTATTGGCGAAAGCTGAAGGATACTTGCTCTCACTGGAACCTGGGCCTCAGGATATTGCTGTCAGTGAAATTAGCAGTGGTGAGGAATCTAGTAAAAGTGATCCTGAGAAAATGAGGAAAAAGAAATTAAAAAAGACCGAGAAAAAGGTCCGTCAGGCAGAGGAGTCACTTGTGTCCTCTACTCCCCCATGGGTGGAATCCATTACAGAAAATATGAAGGGTATTACTAGGCATTTGCATACCCTAGAAACAGAAATAAAAAGTCTTTCTGATCGCTTATGCGCTCTCGAGGACAACTCACAGATACATTGGGAACCGCCAGCATTTGAAAAGAAAAATGGACAGAGTGTCCATCAGTCAGTAGATTTCAAAACAATAAAAAATCTCAAAGAGGCAGTAATGACTTATGGGCCCCAAGCTCCTTTCACGTTGAGTATGCTAGAGTCCCTTAACACCTTTAGCTTAACCCCCTCAGACTGGAAAAGTCTATGTAAAGCAACATTAAGCGGGGGGCAATTCTTGGTTTGGCGATCGCAATTCCAAGAACTTTGTATAGAAACGGCTAAAAGAAACGCGGCTGCAGGGTTTGAAAACTATAATATAGACATGCTCACAGGAGAAGGGCAATTCGCAGACTTACAGGCTCAAACAGATTATGACCCAGATATATATGCTCAGATAAATGCAGCTGCTTTAGAGGCATGGAAAACTGTACAAGGACCTGGGGATCTACAAGGTAGCTTGTCAAAAGTGATTCAAGGACCTAATGAGCCGTATGCCGACTTTGCTGATCGACTTTTGAGAACTGCAGGTAGTGTGTTTGCAGATGTTGACCAAGCTATGCCATTAGTTGTTCAATTAGCTTATGAAAATGCAAATAAATGGTGCCAAGCAGCCATCAGGCCATGGAGAACTAAAAAGGATCTTTCTGTATATATACAACTATGTAAAGATATAAATGGCGCCTTTGTCACAGGAAATGTGATTGCAGCCTCAATGAGAGGTGCTTCCTCTCGAAATTTCACAAAGGCTAAACGTAGATATTATAATCAATCAGGATATTCCAGGCAAAATTATCATAATCAATCAGGCAATTCTAGGCAAAATCCCAAAAGAGAAATAAGATCAAGCTCATACCGTGCCCCAGGCCGCTGCCCCAGGTGTAAAAAGGGAAATCATTGGGCCAATAAATGCTATTCAAAATTTGACATCCATGGAAATCCTTTGTTCAGGAATTCAAAAAACGGGGCAAGGGGCCCAATACCCCGGGGCCCACAAATGTACGGGGCATTGCAGAAGGAGTATCCTCAAACATCCACTCAGATGCTTCCCCGACACAATCCCTACTACCCATCCACTCCCTCGCCAGAGGAACAAGAGGAAATGCAGGATTAGACCTCTGTTCCACCGCCCGAATAGTGTTAACACCTGAAATGGGGGTTCAACTGATTCCCACAGGAGTCAGGGGACCTCTTCCCTCAGGGACTGTAGGACTTATTATCGGGCGTAGTCCTAAAAGCATATTAGGTTTGCAAGTGACCCCAGGTGTAATAAACTCAGACTACAAAGGGGAAATAAAAATAATGCTTAGCTCACCCCAAAGTATAACTTCTGTTAATCAAGGAGATAGAATTGCTCAGTTGCTTCTCCTTCCCAATTTACATAATTCATTTAAAATGGGTATGCCTCAAGAAGGGAACAATAGAGGATTTTGTTCCACTGACTCAAGTCCCATGGCTTGCTGGGTTCGAGACTGTTCAAGGAGGCCTATGTGTAAAATAAAAATCCAAGGAATAGAAATGGAGGGATTAATAGATAACTTATGTTTGTAGAAGCTCTACCAGCGATGTGTGTGAACAAAAATTAACTTTAATTTTCTAATCTAATTATTCTATTTTGTAGTTTGACAACTCGCCTCTTGACTCAGTGCTGCAATAGCACTGCCTTTCCTTTAATAATTGATGCTTGAGTTTCTAGGTAGCGGGCCCTGAAGATTTGCCGGTGGCATTGTCTAAACATAAAAAAGACGTCTGCTGCTACAGCTGCAGGGATCGCGGCCGCCGCAAGCATCCCTGCTGCTCAAACATCAAACAACTTCACCAACAGTGTGGCCTCTGCTCTACATGCATGGGGCCTCCTACATCAACATGTTACAACAAATGGACATTTTGATCTTTCATTGTTTGGGACTTTACGGGACAATGCCTTGCGGGTATTTGTCTAGAGAATTCAGTGTGTTACTTGATGGAACTTAGGGCAGCTGATTTGTTTAAACAATTTGATATGCTATGCAATTTGGCTCATCACCAAAAGGCTTGTCGCCTTAAAGCCGCAACATCTCCTCACAATTGGACGGCTGTTAGTCATCATATATAGTCGATCCTAAAGGGCTCCATTGGATGGCTGGTTAGCCAATGACGGGTAAGATCCCCAGAGGGGGACAACCTAAGACAGGCACAGTCGCACGGGACAGTCTCATGTGGCCGACATATCAACCTAAGACAGGAGTCAAGGGCACAGCCTTGATTATCCGATGACGGGTAAGAATGTTGGTTGCACATAGACGTCCTAGAGCATTACCTCTTTTAAAACAAAAAGGGGGAAATGCAGGAGCCCTGTTTGGGGATTGGCTTGAATTGCAGTTGACTATGAGCCGTGGAGATTTGGCCTTTGTCGCCACCCGTAGTCTCACGGGATTGTTGCGGGATCTCGAGTGACTTGGCCGAAATTGCTGATCGGGTCAGCACCATTTTTAGGGTGTGTTTTGGCGTGTGTGAGTCGTTGTTAGAACCAGAGAGAAAAGTTATCAGAATAAAAAGCTGTTTGTCTCCAGTTTGCTTCTGAAGTTTTTCCCGCGGCTCCGTTCCTCCAAGTGCTTCAGGCGGCAACACTAGACCTACATAATTATAGAAGAAAAGGAGACATTTGTCAAAGAATGATATTTGCTTCTTCAAAAAATGAGAGGAGTACTTGTAACAACACAGTCTTTATGTTCTCAGCTATTACAAGTGAAGGGATTTGGATTTTAATTTCTGCATGACCTCAGGGGAGGAGAGCAGCAGATAAATCACCTAGAAGAAAGAGTTGGCAAGAGTCAGGTGTCAGGCACTGGCAAAAAGGATCAGAATCAATCTTCCATCCTCAGCTGGGATGGGAAATTAGGTCAGAAATCTAATTATACATACTGATAAGGCATGGGCATTCAGATGAGTGTTGTAGGTTATGGATTATTGGTAGAGGGTGTTATAACTAAGGATCTCCCAGTTTTATCCCTGACTCGTTTGAGTTTGATATTCAGGTGACCAAAATTTGAAAACTACCACCTCTGGACAGAAAATAAGGATAATTTTTCCTGATTAGGATCAACTCTGGAGGATCCCCTTTACCAAGGGGATTCCATCTACATAAATCTGGGTATCCTATCCTCACTAATGTTCCTTTTATCTAATGTCAAGAGATATAATTAATGAAGAAATTGTTGAGCATTAAAGTAACAGTTGTCCTTGGCCACTCAGCATGTGACTAAGATTTGGGAGAGGAATTTATATTTAATATGAACAAAGAACAGAAAATGGCAATGTCTGAATGAAGGATAAAGAATAGAGATGGAAGGATAATAGTAATCAGTAGAAGACATTTTAAGAAAAATACGTTTCTTATGGACAGAATGGTGGGAGTAGTGATAGAAAAGAGTGGAAAGATTCATTCTTTGACGAAGTCTTCATTCTAAAATCATTTTTTTCATCTACAAATACTCACAAGAAAAGCATTATAAAGCTATTTAAACTCCATCCCTTTTGTTTTCCTATCTAGACCCCAGACTTTTGTATTCATGGGTTCCCAGAATATTGGGGGATATTTTCAGTGAAGAGCAGGAAAACTACTCAGGGGACACAATTTTGTGTCTTAATTTAACACCATTACTTTTTAGTACTTCCTAAAAAGTCAATGAAGAAGGATTTTCAAACTTTAAAAAAAAATTACCTGTTTTCCAGCTTCCACCTAAGGCTGATGTGTCTCTCTCATATATACTTATCCAGTTAATGAAATACATATTTGCAAGACACCACATTAATATGAAAGAGTGATTGGAAAAAGTGTCACCTGTATTTTGTTAATTTGCTGCAGGCTTACTCTCTCTGCAGCTGGCACATATTTTTAATTTTTTATTTGGCAGGATAGAGGTATCTGTGATGGGGAAAACAGCAGCAGTTCTTTTTCTTCATAAAGGAAAGGATGCTGAAAATCTGAGTAATTACAACCCCATTTCAATTTTACTCACAGCAGTTAAATTATTTAAATGTCTCTTCTGTAGTCGAAATGAATATTTTTTAGTTTACAAATATTTGATTACCATTAGAGCAATTTTGTTTCCATTATCTTAGCGTCCCAATTCTGTGTTATTAAAAATGTGAAATAACTCTTAAAACGTGAATCTAAATTAGCATGTTGGGGTCAGATTATATTTATTGATTTTCCCAGCTTCTTTGAGCAGGGAAACTATTATGTATTTCAATAACTAAGTCACAGTCTCATATATATATATATATAGACTTTAGTCAAGCCAGAAGCACTGTATTTCAGGCCAAAAGTAAAATCTTTGGAGAACATTTAGAATTTCTGCATCAAGAGATTTAATGTTGTCCAGTCTTATGTTAGAATTTAGGATATGTCAATTTTTAATGACTATATTACAAGCTTGGCATGTTTGGGCTATTGATATTGGAAAGAAACAATCAAGAAGTGGTTCCATTTTTATCTCATTACCTTTTGTGAATTCAGCTATTCAAAATAATAATAATTACATCATTAATTCAAAGTAATCCAAGTTAATTTTTGATTTTGGAAAATCAGATTGCAGTAACTTTAACTTGAGAATTTCTTCTGGCAGTATCAGATAATAAACATTATATAGGATGTCGGTGGGTTTTTGATTCTCATTTTGTTAGTCATGATGAGGTACCTCATGTGTCTCTATGATTTAGAGAGGGCAGCCTTCTTATGACACTTAACTGTCAACACAGAATGTCAGAAATTTGACTTTATATACATATTTTATAGCATAATCACTTTGTGAACTTAAGTTCAAAAGGATGAGCTATACAAAGAGATTTTTCAATTTTTCACTATTAGGCATTTTATATTATGACCATTATTTGATGAAATATTTACATATCTTTACATTGACTAACAAAATAATTATGCTGTGATTATATAATTACTATTGTTATTATTTACAGGATAAGTCTTTGAACATTTAAATATTCATTGTTTAGTGATTTAAAAAAAAAAAAAAATAGTAGCCCTCTGTTTGGGATTGGGGATGCTTTTAATTTTCAGTCTAATATGAAAAGTGGGCAGAAAAAAATATCTAAAATTGCCTGTTTCTGAAACAAGTTTTTAGGAATGGTGAAGTAAGAAACTCTAAAAACCCACTCTTCCACAGAAGCAATGAAGACACGGGCAAAAAAATGGTCAATATCAATTTTCTTCAGAACTCTGGAAAATAATAAATGGCTTTACTCTATGTGAATAAATTCCAATAAACTTGTAAAAAAAATCACTATTTCATTCAATCCAAATTCACAATATATTTTCCCTGTTTCTGACTCTGGGGAAGTACAATGCAGGTCTTTTCCATTTACAGATGTTGTTGTGAGCCATATAAATTTTGAGGAAAGTAGAAAAGCAGAATAGCTAAAAAAGCAAATAGCCAGACAGATAGTAAGAAACTGTGTTCATGGGCAGTGCATGTATGAGTTAGCAACGCTTAAAAAAAAATCTCAGTACTTAACAAGGATTAAAGAAAATGTTGTCAAGCCACATCATGAAAGCTTAGCCTTAATCAAGGCCAGACCCAGACAGAACACAGGCACCAGTTGTTTAAAAGACTTGGCAAGAGGCAGCAGAGTTTTATGAATGAAATCTGAGCTCCATAGGCATTTGGTTCTGAACTCTCATCACAGCTCAACCACTTGCAAGCTCCATGCCTTGTCTTCTCTAAACCTCATTCATTGGTGATACAGGAACACCAAAACACACCTCCAAAGCGCCTCTGGGTATTCCAAATGAGATAACTGAGTAATATGCCTAGTACAGCTCCATACACCTAATAATCATTTCCTACTTCCCCACTTTTAAGTCAAAAATAAAGAAAAGTAGGGTCAGCCATCCAGTTTCTTGTTCTATTGAATTCCAATATTAATGAGATCTCGTTCAATTTCTGTAATAGAAATAAATGTCAACCCTTAGACATGCAGGAAATTTAGCCTTATTCGGTTTAAATTGTTTTGATTCTGGAACTTGTTCAATTTCAGTTATTATTTAGTTCCCCTTCCTCTCTCAAATTTGAAACTGATGATAGGGAACTCATATCTATGCTATCCTTTCGATTCCCTGTAGGATCAAGTGCAGTTTAGTCTATGGTCACAGGGCTGTTTACAGTTCAATGACTTTCTGCTTCTCTACCACCAACAAATAGTTCATTGTGCTGGCAAATCTGGCTTTCAAAGTTCCAAATTCTCTTGGCACACTCTGTATACAGTCTGTGTTGAAGTTTGCCAGAGTTCTCCACTGCAGCTTCATTTCCACATTGCTACTCTATTTTTTTTTTCATTTAAATTAATTTTTAACTGTCATATAAAATTGTACATATTAATAGGATAACAATGTTTCAATATGTGTATACATTATGTGATGTTTAAATCATGCTAAACCTATCTCCTCAAACACTTATCATTTCTCTATGGTGAAAGCTTTCCATATATACTTACTTCTAACTTTTTGAAATGGGCAGTTAATTGTTGTTATCTTAGTCACCTTACTGTGCAATAGCACTCCAGAATTTCTTATTCCTGACAGTAATTTAGTACCATTGATCAACCTTTCCCTGTTTGTCCTTTCCCTATTCTCAAAGGTAATTACCATTCTCTTCTTTCTTCTGAAAAATCCACCATTTTGTCTTTAATGAGAGGAGGCTTTAACCCAATAGGTGAATCAAGTCTATCATGACAAAGTTTCTATTTTTCCTACCCTTCAAAAATTTCTGAATCAAGGAAACACAATATACTACCACCTGTTGGAATTTGAGGATAGATGGGATACAGATGCACCCTCCCCACATTATTTATACTATATGTTATTATTATAAGTTGCCTTCTAAATTTAGGAGTAAATGTGCTACTGTAGATAAATTCTGAGTATTTTATTGAAAAAATCTAAAACCATACTGTAAGAAAGCTGAGATAGGCAAGAGTAATTTTCTAATGAAAATCACTTCTATATCCTCAGCTTAGCTTCCTATTTATGTATAGACATGTGTCTGTTAGAATTTCATAGGAATCTCAAAGTCTTTTGGCTGTTAAATAGTTGATATTATCAATGGTTGTACATGGTAGGTGCTAAACTTGTTTTTGATTGATGATTTGATATAAGGGGAAAGAAATATTTTAAGCCACTTTTTTATGTGAAGCATAGGATAGAAAGGCCATTCTATCTTATCAATGTATTAACATTCAGTTAACTAGTTGACATTCTGTGTAATGCAGTCAAAAAAGGGGTAGTAAACTAATAAGACTTCTGGCCTCTGGTTATGCCTCCGTGGCCACATATAATACTTTGGGATAATTATTAAAATTTCCATGCTTCTGTTTTCTAATATATAAAACAGGGATAATCCCTTTTGGTCTTATTTACTTTATATGGTTGCTGTGAGAACCAAATAAGGCAATATAAATATTGGGAAGTACAAAGTAACAAAATGATTATTATGAATTGCTTCTTAAGATTATAAAGTCTTCATAGATGAATTGAAAAGTGTTCTTTCCTTGGAATGCCATTCATCTCAGGATTCTGTATTGGATGGATTTTACTCATTTCTGGAATAAGGAGGAAATGTCAATCTAAAATCTGAACTGCTTTAATATGACAGAATGATTGGATTATGTACCATGGCATTCTCTGGACTCAGGGAAATTGTCTTAGATTACCACAAAGAAAGCCACTATTGAGAAAATTACAGATTCTGCAATTACATACATCTGCAATTCAGTGTCTATCTTCTGAGATGAGATGGGTAAAGTCTGAAATACTACCCAAGATTAATATTTTAGTGCAATTGTTAATTTTATGTGTCAATTTGAAGTTGTTTTGGGACAAGATTAACAGGTAAATCTGTAAACTTTGAGTAAGAAGATTACCTGCCAGAATGTGAGCTTAATCCAATCAGTTTGAAAGCCTGAATAGAATGAAAAGATTAGCCTGCACAAGTAATATGGAATTTTCCAGCAGACTGCCTTTGGAATTCCATCTGCACCCATTGGCTCTCTGTCATCTTCAGCCTTCTCTCTACACTGCAGAGTTTGGACTTCCATCTTCCATAACTGTATGAGTCAATTTCTTTTCTTTTTTTCTTTTTTTTTTTTTTTTTTTTTTGTACCAGGGATTGAACTCAGGGGCACTTGACCACTGGGTCACATCCCCAGCCCTTTTTTGTATTTTATTAGAGACAGGGTCTCACTGAGTTGCTAAGTGCCTCGCCATTGCTGAGGCTGGCTTTGAACTCGTGATCCTCCTGCCTCAGCCTCCCAAAGTGCTGGGATTACATGCGTGCGCCACCGTGCCCGGCTCATAACTGTATGAGTCAATTTCTTATAATAAATTCCCTTACTTTCTCTCTCTCTCTCTCCCCTTTCTCTCTCTCTCTCTCTCTCTCTCTCTCTCTCTCTCTCTCTCTCTCTCTTTTGTTTCTTCAAAGAAGATTGATTAAAATTACATAGATCAGCTCCTTGATGTATGCTGATATATGCTGTATTGGTCATGCATTTCCAAAGAAGGGGGAAGTATTGTCCACCAATACTATGTAAGAAAGTAAACCTACTTTACTCATGTTAAATATTGATGCTGCTTGAACAAGAGGACTTCAGATTCAGAAGCCTTTTAAGATGAACTAAAAATAAATGACAAAAATACACAGTATATTAAATATGTCCACAAAAATACAAGAGTGGATATAAATGAAAAAGTGCATGATTTAATGGTATGTTCTACTTGGAATGTCAATACTGATATAACAGACCACCATCAAAATTAACCTGATATTTTAGTGTGAAAAAAAATAGAGACTATTGTGTCACATTCCAAATAATTTAATAGCACATTTAGAGATCTTAAGTCAATCAACTATAATTCAAATATTCTTTAGCTATCTGGGGAGATAAGATAGTTTTTGCTTATCCTGTATGGCATCCTAATTGTCCTACCAAAGCAGTAAAGAGACAGATGACCTCTACAGATTCTCACATCAGGATACTCTTATTACAATCAGGTAAGCTTCGCATTTACAGTCTACAAGATATTAAAATTTAGAATATTAAATAATAAGATCACATACAACAGCGTTTCAATGCCATTAGCTTCCAATAAATCAAATTTGCAGGAATTAAAGTATCTAGTTATTATGTTTCACTGAGAAGAAATATTAAAATTCATGAGTATTCTAAAGGACACCATAACTAAAGCAGAGCAGATTACATTTTTGCCAATAAAGGGCCAGAAACTTCCAACAAGTCTTTACCATGAAAAGATCAGAAATCAACAGGGAAATAAATATCCACATTGAAAAAAAATCTATGGGATGAACTTGAATGATGTGCATGGAAGATAAGAAAGTTATGAAGGCAACTTAAAAATAGCTTATATCATTTATAGCTGGTTGGAAAAAGAAAATGCTAGCAAAGAGGTTAAAGAGAATATGAAGGGCATTTTAAACTACTTTAAAGAGAGCAAGATATAAGAAAGATGAGATCAACTTTTTTTAGATGTAATTTGATATAGAAACCATAGAAACTGATGACTAATAATTAGAAATAGAAGCAGCCATAATTTATAGCAGAAAGAATATTGAAATTTTATAAACTGTCATCAAAAATCTTTTAAATTGTGAAACTGAGAAGTAATAGCAACTCAGAAAAAGTGAATTTTTCTAAAGACAAAAACTTAAAAAGATGATACAAAATATTATTTAAAAGCTGCCTTCTTCAATAAAGTTTTTCACCAAAAACCATTTTTCTTACTGTTATTAGCAAGTTATTAAAGAGTTCAAATAGAAATATTCATTATATCCAGGGCCACTTTTGAAATCTTTTTTCACTATTAATATCATAAAAGTAAGGTAACCTGTATTGTCTTCAGGATACATTAGTCAATTGAACTTCCAAATTAAATTTATTTCTGAAATTAAGCTCTCTTACCCAGGTATTCTACCATGGAATTGTGGTTTGTGCTATAATGTGTGATGGGATATGTCTGTTCTCAAAAAGATCTTCTGGAGAGAGTTTAACTTATTCATTTTTTTTCCTTTAGAATATAGAAACAGTAATAATTATCAAATTGCCTTAAGCTTTTTCACTTATATTACAGTTTGCTTTAGTCCAATTCTTCATTAAAAGAGGTAACTTTCAATAGCCTTGTGAGGCTCCTTCATCTATTCTCTGCTGTTTCACATTGAGAGCAAGGACTGCAGATTTAAAAGTTTAGGATGCTTACTGCCTAGCACAGAGCAGATGGTTGTAGCCCTGGAATCAGCCATGAGGAGACTCCATGCCTGGTTATCCTTCCAAGTAGATTGCTTTAGGGTACAGAAGAAGATATTTTTCCTTTGTAATAGATATTAGAAAAGGGTGGTTCTTGAAAAGGAAGATATATTGATATGTCTGTTGCATGTATTTATTTATTTTTTAAAAATATTTATTTATTTGCTTTAGTTGTACACAATGCAATGCATTTATGTTTACATGGTGCAGAGGCTCAAACCTGGGTTGCGCACGTGCTAGGCGAGCGCTCTACCACTGAGCCACAACCCCAGCCCGCATGTATTTATAATAATTATGTTAACCATCTCTCTCATTTTGAACATGTTGGTTGTTTGAACTTTTTAATACTAAAAAACAAAAAAATGAGAAGATGGATTTTATCACAAGAATTCAGTACAGTTATGCATTCTGTGTTTAACCTCTTAGGGTTTATTTATATCTTAACAGGAAAAGTAATACCTATGCCAATGCTTGATTTAAGCATTAGATTCCATGAGTTAGTGTATGCAGACGTATAGCTCAGTGGCTGGAACAATGGGAAATAAACACTCTTTCATTATCGTATATCCCCCATGGAAAATGACTAAGGAACTCAGAACTAAACATATTTCAAATAAGATCTGATCACTGAGATTGCTATTAGGGTTGTTAACTCTCTGTACTTGCCACTATCCTTAAAGTAGTGAAACCAAAGTTGGATTTTTTGGCTGTCCATCTTTATTGAATTAGTCTTTAAAACTTCTTTGATGTAACTTTTGTCAATGACTCAAGCCAAGTCTTGCCAATTAATTGTTCAACAAATTCCTATTGATATAACATTCTTTCTCTTTCAGCATTTTTACCACAGCTTCTCTTCTTTCCTCCCTTTCCATAATTCTGTATGCTTCATGAAGTTCTCCTGAGATCCCATTCAGGTTGCACAGAAGAGAAAATCCCTGATTAACCAATGGTGATGGAAAGTCAATCTATAAGCAAGCAACTTGATTTATAAGAACAATTGGGGTCAAACACCAAGGCTTTAGCATTTTTGCTAAACTGGTAACATTCTGAAAAAACATTTCTCTTCTACTAATTATCAGTAGATTTCTTGAAAAACAAATGAACACCCCATTGAAGACCAAATTGCATTTAATGGTGAATGCTGTAAGTCATAGAACTTAACTAAATAAATAATTGAGGCAATGTCTATTATCACTGGCTTAACTTTAGTGATGGGTCACACCCTTAGAGAAGTGACTAGATGTCTTTGAGCACAAGAGTCATAGGATTTTGGGAGGGTAAAGAAGCATAACTGTAAAGAAGGGGAAATGAGCCAAGAAAATTCAGGTTAAAGAAAAGAAGACCAAAAAACCAACTCTACTCTAATAGATATTCAGGGGGAAATGTCATATCTTTTACAACTCCAAAATGAATTAGAAACATAAAAGTATAAAATCTGCTTCAGAATAATTGTGATATTAGACCTTAATATTAATCTGAGAGTTCATTCAGGAATTCAGAGAGATGTCAAGAGTTGTAGAAATACCCCCTTGTCATGAAATGTTATCATTTAAAGAGAATGGTTTCTGGATGTCAGTGTGTAATATGTACCTGATTCATTAATTTACTTAAATTCTCACACTCTTTGGTCTAAAAAGGCAGCTATTGAAACTGATTTCTATGATAAAATTTTAAGATCTCCGTATCCTAGCTATATAGCATATTTAATAATAAGTTTACATTTACTTAACTGAATTTACCAGATTTTTTAATTTGAAAAATTTGATTTGGGTCAATTATGATTTAGGTTTGGGTTCTTCTCTCATGCTGGATTCCTATCCTAAGGGATTTTATCCAGACACAAGGATCCCTGAAAGGCTGAGGCAAAAGGAAGCACTTCCAAAGTCACTCTGTGGAAGCATATCCAGGAATGGGTTTGTTATAGTTTGGATGTGGTATCCGTGAAAAGCTTACAGGTGAGACAATGCAAGAAGGTTTGGAGAAGAAATGATTGGGTTATAGCTGTAGCCTAATCAGTAAATTAATCCCTGATGGGATAAACTAAGTGGTAACTGGAGGAAGGTGGGGTGTAGCTGGAGGAAGTGGCTCATTGGGGGCGTGGCTATGGGGTATATATTTTGTATCTGGAGAGTGGAGTCTCTCTATCTGCTTACTGATCATCATGTGAGGTGTTTCCTCTGCCACACTCTTCCACCATGATGTCCTGCCTCAGCTTGAGCCCTGAGGAATGGAGCCAGCCACTTATGGACTGAGACCTCTGAAACCGTGAGCCCATAAGTACACCTTTGCTCCTCTACAGTTGTTCTGATTGGGTCTTTCAGTCCCAGGACCAATAAAGCTAACTAAAACAGGGTAGCAGAACTGGAAAACCAAGAATAGTGGAACTAAACTCACACCTTGAGTATAAAGGACCAGATCCAGTGGGATTCTGGACAGGACAGGGAAGTATAAGATATAAAGAGTTGAAATGTGAATGTCTAATAGGAAAATTTGGGTCAAGTTGTTCCTCTGCAGTTGTCAGCTAAGAATAAACTATGGCCATTCCTTCTAAAAGTACTTAGTCCCTCTGTGGATGCATTGTGCCACCTTAGAGCAACTGTACACGTGTAGCTGGCTAATATTCACCTCTAATTGTTTCACCATACCCCTCTGTTTCAGCAGCCTGGTATGATATAATGAGAATACTTTCCTCTTTAACACCAAATAGGTAGGGGGTGATTCATCTTTCCCCTTCTGGGAAAGCATGTTTAAAGACATCACTTTTTATTCTGGAAGTTTCTTGGAGTAATAACACTACTGTTCCCTCTCAAAAGCCCTTAATTTTCATGATCTGGTTGTATGTTTTCTAATGTGACCACCCAGCTATACTAACCAATGCTGACCCTGGTGAGCCAGGTTTTAGGTTAGCAAAGGTACTTAACTTGGTTGGTGTTCTCACTTGCTGCTTTGGAATTCTTTTTGATTTCACATATACTGTTGTCTCCTGGGTTATTTGACTCCTCCAATCTTTTTGTCTAACCTCAAATATTGCATGACTTTGAGAATGGGAACTTTACTCCCTTTTACTGCAGCAAAAATGAGATCTCAATAAGACTTTTAAAAAGACTACTGAAAATTTACAATACTAGACAACACACAAGGTTGTTTATAATTTGTCCTTGACATAATTACTCACAGATCCACCTGTTTAAATCTGTCCTTAGGCTCTCTCCCCGGTGATTAAAAACTTCCCTTTTATTCAGGGGCAAGCTCAACCCCTACAATGGCAAACTATTGAGATTTGTAGATCTTAGTTCCAGCATATGTTTGCATTTTGTACTCTGGAGAAACAGAAGTACTTTCCTCCTGAAATCTAAGTTCTATTTCTTAGTCTATCACAGGAGACTGGGGGTATTCTTGTGAAATTTCTCCAACTTTTCATGTCCATTGTTTTTCACTACATAAGTCATTCATTTTCACCAGATAAGCCATTCATTTTTTGTGCTATCTTACCAAAACTGAGTTATTGAGTCCTAAATTATGCCATTCATTATGTATTAGTTTGGCGCTGTGCTGAGTTCACTGCCCATTCCTTCTCATTTTTTTCTTCCTGTTAGGAATCAGGAGGGCTGTCTATCCAACTGCAAAATCGGACTTTTGAGTGTTAATATGCAGGCATATTCTTCTGAAAGACAAAGGTATGTTTCAAGCAGAAATGATTTACAAAATCCAGAAACACAAAATAAATGAATAATTAAGTACAGCATTTCTCCAACTCTCCATGAGCAGTACTCTGCTAAGAAAATCTATTTAATAGACCAAGACTAAACCTCTGTCTGAAATTTTCATCAAAAACAATAGAGAAGTTTGTGCCTTATATATGTATTAATGCCAGGATTCAACTAGGTGAGCCCACAAGCAAATCAAAGGAAAGTCTTCCCTGAAAACGAATACCATTTCTCTTTTATAAGATGATGTAAGATGTTCATCTCTCATCATGACAGTCTCTCAACCTCAAAATTAGGAGACTTTCTCCCTCACATATGTTACCAAAAGGATACTAAAGGGTGGGGTGCTGAGTAGTGATAAATGTGAGTCTTAATCTTTCTTAAGAGAAAAGATATAGTAATATATACATTTGGGTTTAGTTCTCTTCCTGAACATGAAGATTGTGTAGCTACTTTACTTATTTATAGTCCTCCTATGGGCAGTGGTCTCTGCAGCAAAGTTTTAATTATTTCAGAAAATATAGAACTCTTACATATTTATGATGTTTTCCTATAGGGACATGGAAAGCAACTTAGTTGTATAGAGAAGTCTGAAATGTTTCTTTCTAAAAGTAGCTATGCTATAAGTAATATTTACAAAATAGGGTTATTATTTATTTTTATAGTTATATTTTTGGAGTCCATTATGTCCGCGCTGGGAAGTAGATAGATTTTCTTGGTCCTGACTATAATCATGACACCATTAGAGGTTACTCTCTCCTTTGAGATGCATATAAAATTGATTTGCATCCCTTATTTTATGTCCAATAAGAAATCCAATGTTTTCCCCAACATTCCTGTGAATTCCCAGGAGAGTATATTCTTGCAGTCACTTCTAATTCTAAAGTCTGTTTCACTCTGCATTTAATCTACCTACTTGTCACTTCCTCTAGCTACTTTCTCCATAATCTACTCAAAGAAGGTATAGTGTTCATGTCTTTAAGTTCTCCCATGTATTGTTTTCAGAAAGCATTTGTAAATATAGTAGATTAGACTATATTTAAAGTGATGAGTGGCTGTGGGTGCGCTGAAATAGTATACAGCAATCCACCTAAAAAGTGAATGGTAGATACACCTCTCCTTTGAATTTCTTTTATTACCACACTATCCTCTGAACAAACAGCCAGAAATTTCTAATTGCCAAAATGTCTCCAGAGTCCCCACTGGGTAGAGAACATTTTGATCTCATTGTTTCTGAGAACCTCTGGAATAAAAATGTTACCAAAATTACTTTAGTATTAACAGATTTCTCTTAGAAAGTACTGTTCTGCAGTAAAATAGATAAAATTTATTAAATGTGATTACCAATATTTTTATAGAGCTGAATTAAATTATTTTAATTTTAATTCTTATTTTATTATATTTTTAAAAAACTGGCAGCTTTTTGCATGTTAAGCTTTAATGGAAAGATTTATCTCAGAAATCAGTAACTATCCATACCAAGTTGTATGAGTTATAGTTCTTTTTTTCTTCTGTGACTGTTGTGTTTAATAATAATTTTCATTTTCCTAAGCCAAATTTTCAAAATCTAAATTTTGTTGCAAAAATTTATGTTTGCAACAATTTTAGTGGATGAGATGTTTTTATATGTTCATTGTTGAACATTATCAACGTTTATGATTATTTCTACCATAAATGTGAATTTTAACATAAATAAAGGCTGCCTGAAATTAACATTTAAATGATAATATCAATTTAAATAATTCACAACCATTACTGTTTTAAATTTCAGGAATATATGCCTCTGGCTGGAGAGTTGTGTTTTTTGTCCTGTTAAATGAAATGGAAGAGAGAAGGAGTATTTAGAGAGGTTGCAGAGCTGGAGGCTGGAGAAGAAACACACAACTACAGAAAGAGGATCACTGAGGAAAAAACAGTTGCTACATACTTGTGACTAAATGACTTTTATGATATGAACAGTAGGGTCAAAGTTCCTGTAGGGCCAACCTGTTGATGTAGAAGTGGTAAGATGAAAAGCTTTCAGTTTTATTTTATATCTTGCTTCCAAGTGCCTTATGGTTCTTCTGGCCCCTTCTCCCACACTACTTTCCAATATCTACTGACTTTCTCTACCCCTTAATTTTCTTTTTTTCTTTCTTTCTTTTTTTTTTAAATGGAGAATGGTTTAGGAAGTTTCATATCTTCAGCTAAAGCCTTGAAGTTTCCTCAATAATATATTCTGCTAGATACATGACCATCACCCTGGAGAGAACTAGCTCTCCTCTTTGGGGGCATTTGTAACTATGGAAGGTTGCAGTGCTACTTGAGTATGTTAAGTACTTCTGCTATCCTTCCCCTCTGATATGTTCTGTCCTCAGCATCCCAAGAGCTCTTGTATTTACATCTCCATCCTCTAGCACCATTTTTAAGTGATCCTCTTCTTCCTAGTTTTGTTTGACTTTGTTTCTCACTCCATCATAGTTGATCACAAAGGTACTTGTTGTGTGAGGAGATTTTTCAGGTTGGGAACAGCCAGCAGAAAGGATTTGGGACAGGACTTTTTCCAGATGGTGCTACTGTACTATACTATATGCACATGCTATTTCTATGCTATTTTCTTATGTGTAAGGCTAGCCTTAGAGACATAAACAGTTGTGAAAACTGGTAGAGTATACTAAAATTAAAGTTTCCATTTGACATAAAGAATAGAGTCATCCCTCAACATCTGTGGTGGATTTCTTCCTGTAAATATAATAATCTATGGATGCTCAAGTCCCTGATACAAAAGGCTATAGAATTTGCATACAAACTATGCTTAGCCTCTCATAGACTTTAGGCCATCTCTAGATTAATTACAATACCTAATACAATGTAAATGCTATGTAAATATTGTTTTATAATGTTGTTTAGGGAATACTAAGAAGAAAGAAATCTGTATATGTTCAGTACAGGCATAATTTTTTCCAAGATTTTAAAATCTGAGTTTGGTTGAATCACAGATGCAGAACCCACAGAGACAGAGAGCTGACCATGTATTAGAATGTGCTTTAGCACCCTGTTTTCTTAAAGCTAAGCATTTAGAACATAATATTGTTTTTATTGTTTCTTTAGTAAACCTCATTGCCATTGCATTTTCTCATTATTCACACCAAATTGTGCAGATGTAGGATTTTTAGAAAAGAATATGATATATCCTTTTAGTTTATGGTTGCATTTAGATATAAATGTTTCCTTTAAAAAAACCCCCACATGCTCAGACTTGGTATGCACATTTTTTTAAAAAGCCATGATGCAAATCCATTCAACCAATTTTTCTTGCTACAGGCTCTAGTGTACAATTTTTCATTAAAATATTATTTGAACTGTGGATGTCTGTATCAGTCTGGAACATATTTTCTCCAGTACTTGATTTTAAGTTCTCTGTATATCTTAGAAGTCTCTCAAAAAATTCTGATATATTTGAGTAGCACTAAACAACAGCTATGCCTATATCAAAAGCAGTGACAGCCTAGGTAGAAAATATGCCAGCTTTAATAAGAGCATCTTTAACAGATTTAATTAAGCTGCTGCTTCTGTCAATAATACTGTTCTCTGACTAAAGAACTTCTTCTCCATATATAACACATTATTGATTATTAAGTGATTTAAACATAAAGAAAATTATAGGGAAGGTCATAATGAATACTACCATAACCCAAATTTGTTGAATGTGTTGGTCAGCTTTCTGTCACTATGACAAAATACCTGAGAAAATCAACTTCAAAGAAGAAAGAAATATTTTGGCTCACAGTTTCAGAGGCTTTAGTACATGGTCACTTTGCTTTGGGCTTTTGCCAAGGACGGAGAACATCATGGCAGAGAGTGCATGGTTGAGCAGAGTTGCTTATTTCCTTGTGTCAGTGAGAGAGAGAAAGTGAAAGAGTGGGGGAGGGGGTAGAGAGAGAGAGAGAGAGAGGGTGAGAGGCCAGGGACAAGCTATACAATTCAGGGGCATGCCTCCAGTAACCTACTTTCTCCAAGTAGGTCTACCTCCTTAAATTTTCTTTTTTTAATATTTATTTATTTATTTTAGTTGTACACAATGCAATGCATTTATGTTTACGTGGTGCTGAGGATCGAACCCGGGCCGCGCACATGCGAGGCGAGCGCTCTGCCGCTGAGCCACAACCCCAGCCCCCCTCCTTAAATTTTCTATCACCTTCAAATAGTGGCAACAACAGGGACCAAGACTTCAATGCATGAAGCTTTGGGGGACATTCCAGATCCAAATTATATCATTGGATCTTAATATTTTGTCATATATGTTTAGGATAATTATATTACGGATTCATATGATTCCATCTCTCAGTAATCCCCTCTTCAAAGACATATGAACTGTCAACAAATATATGAAAAATGTTCAACTTCTCTAGTAATTAGATAAAAACTAAAACTAAACTGAGATTCCATCTCACTCCAGTCAGAATGGCAATTCTTAAGAATACAAGCAAACAGTCTATCCCATTTATTGATTCTTGGTATTAATTCTTGTGCTACAGGATTCTTATTAAGGAACTTGGGGCCTAATCCAACATGTTGGAGATTAGAGCTTACTTTTTCTTCTATTAGGTGTAGTGTCTCTGATCTAATTCCTAGATCCTTGATCCACTTTGAGTTGAATTTTGTGCATGGTGAGAGATAGAGGTTTAATTTCATTTTATTGCATATCAATTTCCAGTTTTCCCAGCACCATTTGAGCTTCTTCTCAGCAAAAGAAATAATCAGTGAGGTGAACAGAGAGCCTACTAATTGGGAACAAATTTTTACCATATGCATATCAGATAGAGTACTAATCTCTAGAATATATAAAGAACTCAAAAATCTTAACAGCAAAAAAACAAATATCCCAATCAATAAATGTGCCAAGGAACTGAACAGACTCTTCTCAGAAGAAGATATACAGTCAATCAACAAATACATGAAAAAATGCTCAACCTCTCTGGCAATTAGAGAAATGCAAATCAAAACCACTCTAAGATTTCATCTCACACCAGTCAGAATGGCAGCTATTAAGAACACAAACAACAATAAATGTTGGAGAGGATGTGGAGAAAAAGACACACTCATACATTGTTGGTGGGACTGCAAAATGGTGCAGCCAATATGGAAAGCAGTATGGAGATACCTTGGAAAACTTGGAATGGAACCACCTTATGACCCAGCTATCCCACTCCTTGGTCTTTACCCCAAAGACTTGAAAACAGCATACTACAGGGACACAGCCACATCAATGTTTATAGCAGCACAATTCACAATAGCTAAACTGTGGAACCAACCTAGATGCCCTTCAGTAGATGAATGGATAAAGAAAATGTGGTATATATACACACTGGAGTATTACTCAGCAATAAGAGAGAATAAAATCATGGCATTTGCAGGCAAATGGATGGAATTAGAGAATATAATGCTAAGTGAAGTTAGCCAATCCCAAAAAGCCAAATGCCAAATGTTTTCTCTGATATAAGGAGGCCAATTCACAGTAGGGTTGGGATGGGGAGCATAGGAGGATTAGAGGAACACTAGAATGGCCAATGGGGAGGGAGGGAAAGGGAGGGGGCAAAAGGGTGAAGAAAAAAAAAGATGGTAGAATGAGATGGATATCATAACCCTAAGTGCATGTATGAAGTCACGAATGGTGTGAATATACTTTGCATACAACCAGAGATATGTAAAAATGTGCTCTATATGTGTAATATGAAATGTAATGCATTCTGCTGTCATGTATAACAACTTAGAATAAAAAATAAAATTAAAAAAGAATACAAGCAAACATAAATATTGGTGAGGAATACAAATTGGAGCAATCACTATGGAAAGCAGTATGGAGATTCCTTTAAAAACTTGGAATGGAACCACCATTTGACCCAGTTATCCCACTCATTGGTATAAACCCAAAAGACTTAAAATCATCATACTACAGTGACACAACCCCATCTATGTTTACAGGAGCTCAATTCACAATAGCTAAGCTATGGAACCAAACTAGGTGTCCTTCAACAAATGAATGGATAAAGAAAGTGTGGTATATATACAGCATGGAATATTACTCAGCCTTAAAGAAGAATGAAATTATGGCATTTACCAGTAAAGGGATGAAACTGGAGATTATCATGATGAGTGAAATAAGACAATCCTCCAAAACTAAAGGCCAACTGTTCTCTCTGATAGGTCGATACTAATACACAATAAGGAGGGGAAAGGCAAATTGAAGTTCATTAGATTAGACAAAGGGGAATGAAGGGAAGGTAGGGGGATGGAAAAAGGAAAGACAGTAGAATGAATCAGACATAACTTTCCTATGTTCATATATGAATACATGGCCAGTGAAACTCCACGTCATGTACAATGACAAATATGGGATCCTAATTAGAATAAGTTATGCTCCATGTATGTATAATTGTCAAAATATACTGTCATATACCTAAAAAGAACAAATAAAAAAAAAAGATTTCACCTAAAAAAATTATCCCCTCTTCCATTTCTCTTTCCTTTTCTCCAAATATCACTGATATCTTTGCTGCATATCAAACAGTATTTATGCTTTTATTACATATGTATGGTATTTAAAATAATATTTAACATTTTATTAGATCATATAAATGCTATCATAATGCAATTATGTCTTGGCAAATTTTTCCTTTTAATACTCACAGCTATAATTTATTCATTTTCAATATGTAAGGATTATATTCTGTGCATAATATATTTTCCTTTCGTTCTATTTTCTCTCTCTTTCCCCCGCACACACCCCCCCCCCCCATTTAATTTTAGTTTTTGGTCACTTTCCTAATAGTTTTACTTTCAAAGGGCTCCTTGATAGGTGGATATAAGAGTACTAATAAATGAGTATACTAAGCCATTGAGATTTGGCATGGTTTGTTAATCGGCAATAATGTTAATTCCCATTTGAATGAAAATAACAGAATATGTGTTTTCTTAACCCCTAAGGCCTATCTACTTCTCACTGGATCCATGCTTATACTTGTCTTTGGCTGTAATTATTGAAGATCTATTTCTTCACTCAACACTCAGGAGATTAAAATTGTGATTCCAATGTCCCGGGTAGGAATGCCCATTGTGAGTCTTTATTCCCTCTCCTACAATCCATGACTTGATGATTATGATAGCTATTTCATTTCCAAAATAAGTGAAACAAATTCAAACTACAATTAGTTTCAATGTTGATTTTCCTTTCTGCAGAAGCCTAGTCTCTGTTTTCAAAGTAGTGTACCCAATATTTTCTTGAAGTATAGATGGTCAGAAAGTGCCTTTGGGGTTCTTTCCTCACTCCCTTGGTGGTCTTCTCCATTACCTTTCTCTGCTCTCATTAATCTAATCCATGAGCAGCCTACAGCCTTCTTCCAAGATGATGGAAGTCCATCTTATTGCTGGAACCACCAATCTGCCCTGTTTCTCCCATTCAGCTTAAGATCATCTCCTGAACTCTTCATTTGGCTTGGCCCTACTTGCCATTTGGTATTCACTTGATTTATTTACCTGTTTCCTGTTTCCTAATTATCTTATTCCTTGATACTTGGCAGTATAAGAACTCAATGATTATTTGTTTTTGGAATATTATATCATCTGCTAATTTCTAATTTATCCCTAACAAAATTGCCCTGCATTCTATTGTTCCTTGACTCTCACTTACCCCTATGAGAGATCAGTCTGTTCGATATTTTTTTCTGATAGATTTTTGTTAGATTGAAAGGCCAATATTTATGTTTTATAAATAGTACTTCCTTTTATTTTCTTTTTTAAGCCAGAGTTTCTATCTTGATGAACAATTGTTCATTTTGAACACCAAGCTGTCAATTTTATTGCTTTAATGGTTACTTTAATTTGGCCATTAATATGACTTAAAATTACTCAACTGCAAAAGATCCACAGCTTCATGCTCGGATAATAGAAAAGTAGTGAAAAATGCCAACCTCACCACTGCAATTTTTGATTTGGTGCACTCAACAGATATGGTCTGTGTTGAAATAAAATGTTTCTGCTTCATTCTTATTCAGAAGTATGTCCACTGAATTTCCTACCAAGTAGCAGCAAGATAACCACTTTATGATTTCTTTATTATTTTATATTTATTACAATTATATTGTTATTAATCATAAAGGGTTTATAAATTGGGTCAGAATTTAAAGTTCTCTTTATTCATGAGGTTACATGAGGACCTTATTTTCTCTTGTCATTTTTCTAGATCTGTTGCAACTCTATTTAAATGACAGAATTATTATCAGGGTCCATGTTACATTCTTGTATGAACCAAACATCCTACATCATTTCTCTTCTGGGGTGTTCTTACCCTGAGTATAGATGAAGAATAAGAAATATAGAGCAATTGGAAAGAATTCTTTCTGGAAAAGTTGCTTGATCACTTATTAATTCTTCCCCAGAAGGTGTAAAAACTCTCTCTCTCTCTCGTTCGTTCCTTAAATTTCATAAAAAATGGACTCATGGAACCACAGGGCATCAGGTTGGGAAGGATCTTAGAGTTAATATAACAAAATTTTATCTTACCAAGGCATAAATGAATAATAAAGCCGATATTTGACCAATCTGAGTCTTAAAATGTGATTTTCTTGGGGTCAGTTGCCCAGAGATGTCCTTAGAGCAGGGCCTCCAAATTATATAGGGTGATATCAATGACTCTACCTGCTGTTTTTTTTTTTTTACCTTGCTTACTGGTCATTAAGTGTTTTT
Source organism: Tamias sibiricus (assembly GCA_025594165.1). NCBI lineage: Eukaryota > Metazoa > Chordata > Mammalia > Rodentia > Sciuridae > Tamias > Tamias sibiricus. The sequence goes on from CM046668.1 coordinate 49,098,828, forward strand.
GTTTGTTTGTTTACTCATTTTTAAAGTTTGTAAATATTTGGAATGGAAAGAAGGAGAAGGGAACTACAGTAAATACAGTAAAATTCCACCAAGGGAAATTAGGACATTTCAAACGAAGATGGACTATTTAGATTTATTAATAAAATTCTTTTCTACAGCAAATCATCCTGGATCATTTCCTTTGTTCCAAACCATTCTGTTATTATCTAAATAGACTCCTCTCAAGTGATGAGTGGGCAGTATTCCAGAAATCATTTGTAAGTGAGTTGGTCTAGATCTTGTAGGCATTTCCTGGACAAATACTATAATGAATGATTATTATGCTCCCTGATTAATCTTGAAAAGTCATTCCAACACATCAGGATCTTAAATATATTGGAATCATTTCAAAAAACATCTAAACATCATCTGCTCCATTTTTTTTTTTTTTTTCTAAGAGACAATCGCTGTCTTAATTATAATTCTTTCCATCTCAGTAGTAACAGCCATTTCAAGTTTCCATGTAGAGCTGGGGCGTTGTTGGAGGTACATCCTGGAATATTGAGAAACTTCTTTAATGACATAATTCTGACTCTACATGACAGAAAACAACTCTCCCTGTTCAGATTCAAAAGGCTAAAAGAGAACTTCATCCATGAAGAACATGGGTCTTCAAACGTATGTGAGGTGCCAAGTGACAGTAGTGTTTATAAATTGAGGACAGCCTAATTTATATCTTCTGGGCTTCCTAGTTTGTATCTAAATCTCATTTTAGAAGTTGTACTGTTTTTTTTTCTTGCTTTGCAGGGATTTGAAAGCTGTGTTTAATTAAAACAGCAGTGTTAGACTGAACTATTTCAGTATTTCTTAAGTCTGAACTTTTCAAATCTTTTTTTACTCAACCTAATATTTTATTTTATTTTCAATATATTTCATTTTTGTTGTTGTTGTAATGTGTGCTGTGGTAGCAGGAACTTTCAAACTAAAAAACTTAACTCTGGCTTGCCAAAAGAAGCTTTGTTTCCAAAAGTAATTATTTGCAATAATTGCCATGCTATTTTCTGAAGAGGTAAGATTCCTGGGGTCACATGGTAACATCACATACACCATCTCTGGGTCTCCTGCTGGCTCCTGTCAGACTAATGTGTGCTGCTCCCCTGCTGAAAACCTACATGGGTTTTCTTTTAGGTACCTGTGGAGGAGGAGACAGCATCTTATTTTTCCCTTAAATTTCTAGCTCTTTAATTTTCTTTCCTGTTTGGAGGATGAAGGCAATGTGATTAGCTAGAATGTGGTACCAAGTAATGCTGTTTTTGACAAAATTTAATCTCAGAAACAAAACAAATTAAATGCTGGTTTCACAACCTTCTAGCAATATTATTTCTTAAATAATTTGACAAGATTTTGCTGCTTCCACTCGCTTTCCCCAATACTGTTCAAATCTCATCATATTATACTTTCTTATCTATTAGTTAGCTTTGTGTTACTACAACAAAATACCTGAACCTGGATACTTATGAAGTAAAGAGATATTTTCTTTAGCTTAGTTTTGGAGGTTTAAGGGCCCGTATTTCTCAGTTATTGACTTGGTCACATCACTGTAGATAGCAATTGTGTGGGTGCATGTCCCCCAATGACCTAAAGACCTTCCATAAAGCCCTACCTCTCAAAGGTTCCACCAACTCCCAATAGTGCCACACTGCAGATCAAGGTTTCAATCACAGTGAACCCTAAGGGGACAAACTGCATCTATACAATGGTTCTAATTTCATGTCATCTTTTCTGTAATATTGCTTCTTGATTGGAAGGCTTCAGGTATAGGTCTCTCACTATTTTTATCTCCCAGTGACTAGGTTGGTTATATCTGTAATTTTTCCCTGTTTCCCACTATTTATCAGAACTTGCTTTTCTCAAAATAGAATCATCAGCAGTGAACTTTAGTTGCTAGAAATGCCTCTTCATTGTTTTTCCTTATTCAAGGAGAGGAGAAATGTGCAAGTGGGGATAGCTACACCCTTATCAGGCAGTGTCAGACTGCAGTTTTATTTAAAGATCACAAAACCAATATGGATCCAAAACACCAAAGGTTCCAAGTGTGAGGGTGATGAGTCTTTCTGATATGTTATGCCAGATATTTGAAATCAATTACAACCCTGCTGGAATGTCTTTTAATTTAAAAAATCTTAGCTATGCGGTCTTGGAATATTTATCTGTTGCCTCTTTGTTAGTGGGTTGTCACTGCAATTTGGTGAGTTGTGTGAAAGTCTGTGTGATTGGATTTCAATGTGGAACATCCTCTGTAAGTCATTCACTGTGTTATCAATACCAAAGCCCTTTATCTCAATGGGTCTATGTTCTAGACATTTATTAAAAATGATCTCTAGTATATATATATATATATATATATATATATATTTTTTTTTTTATATATATTTTTTTTTTTTTTTTGGTACTGGGGATTGAACTCAGCGGCACTAGACCACTGGGCCACATCCCCAGCCCTTTTTTGTATTTTTATTAGAGACAGGGTCTCACTGAGTTGCTAAGTGCCTCGCCATTGCTGAGGCTGGCTTTGAACTCGCGATTCTCCTGACTCAGCCTCCCAAAGTGCTGGGATTACAGGCGTGCGCCACTGCGCCCGGCTTCTAGTAATATATTAATAAATGTTAAGCCCCTTCAGAATAATAGTTATCCTTTTTATGTTTGTTAAATGAAAGAATGTAAAATGGAAATTACTGTAACTTTAGTACAGATTTTGAATTTATTAATCACTGTTGTTTTAGTATATATGGCAGAGTACAGAGTTTATAAGTATACTATGGACAGAGCTGAGAGAGCAAATACATGCCGTGATCTCTAATCCTGCCTCTATGTTGCTCCCTTAAGGCCTCAAGAGGCTGTGTTTTAGGAATTGAGAACTAGAACCTCTGAGGTGAAAGCCGACAGTGTAGTTTTATTTGGGTATGTAATATATGCTAATCATGTGCTTAGGAGGTTAACTGTGTTCTTTATAAACTGTGCTTGTGAACCTTTTATGGAAAAAAGGATACAGATGATTTTATGATATTTTGATCATACAAATCTGATGTTTATTACAATGCATAAACTTTAACACTATTCTTAAGGGGTTGGTGTGATGTGTACATATGAATTTATCTATGCTTAGTATGACATAGTCATCACTTGGGAAGGCTCATGTGGTGATCTCTATAACATTTAGCAATAAAATCATTTTTATTCCCCAAATCTAGTGAATTGCTTTTAATAGTCAATTTGCATTATTGGGGGATGGAAGAGAAAGTTTCTGCCATATATATGCATACATATATACATATATGTGTATATCTATATGTATGTATGTGTGTATATAAATATACTTGACTTTGCTGGTTAAATGCTGATAGCAAGGAATGCTCATTTTTCTCTCACATTCCTCCTAATTTATGTCTCTTTTTCAAAACATTATATCCCTGAGGTATTTCTATTAATTTCTCTCCCTTTTTTTTTTGTTTTGTTTTGTTGTTGTTGTTGTTACTTTTTCAAAAGACATTAGAGCCAGCCAGGCATGGTGGTTTAAGCCTATTATATGACAGTTACTTTGGAGACTGAGGTGTGAGGATCTCAGGTTTGAGGTTTGCCTGGGCATCTTAGCAAAACCCTGTCTCAAAATAAAAGATAAAAAGAGCTTGAGATATAGCTCAGCTGATGTTATAGCTTCATAGTGGAATGACCTGAGTTTAATCCCCCATTATACCACACACACAGAATAAAATTAGGAATTTACTATTCCTCTTAATACCTGGTTATGACTTAAGACATAGCTACTTCTAAGCATAATCACTATTTAAGGCCTTGAGAAGGCCAAGAGTCCAAAGGTAGCTAGTTTGCCTATTTTTTCCATTTGTCCTACTTGTCTAAAACAGGAAATTGCACATAGTAAAACTTAATCAATATTGTGTCAATGAATAAGAAAGCATCCTAATACCTCTTGAGCAGTGAAAACTCAGTCATTGGATTATGTTTTTGCTGAGTCCTCGAATCATACCAGTCAGTAGTTGTCCATTCCTCCATGTAAATGTGAGGTCCAGCCATAGGGGCTATTTTGTTGATTTTCCAAACCTGAATCATGTCACACAATGGTAACTCTCTTCTTATTCAAATGTAGTCACATGATTTTGTTTGTTTCCACAACTGGTTTGTAGATCTTAGGTCTTTTCTTCTTTGACCCTCTCCATCATTCGTTTATAAAGGACTAAGGACAAAGTTGCCTCCAAAAATAGAATATGAATCCTTTCCCTCTGGTGAACAACTCTGACAGTAATATATTGTTCTCTTAATTGCAGGACCTGTGATGGTATCTGCTGAGGTCAGCAACATGGGTCCAGTTAGTATATGACATTAGCCTTTTAAGAAGCAGTGATAAGGACACTTTTTTTTTTAATTTAATTTTTTTATTTAGTTGTCCATGGACATTTATTTATTTATTTATTTATATATGATGCTGAGAATTGAACCCAGTGCCTTACACATGCTAGGCTAGTGCTCTACCACTGAGCCACAATCCCAGCCCTAATAAGGCCATTTATAAACTGATGCTTAAGCAATCACAATAGAATCTCTTGGACACATCTGAAAATAAATCTCTAGAGACACAATCGGTAAAAATATCTTTAGTTCTGTCTCTCCATCCCTGTCTCTCTATCTATCAGAGGAAATGGAGAAAGGAAATTTTTTTTTTTTTTTTTTTTTTGTGGCACATATCACAGTGGCACAACTCCCTCAATGGTTACAGGGTGAGTTGCCAAATCACCACTGTGCCTGCTCTTTTGCTTAGTTCTTAAGAGGCCTTGGCAATATCTGTGGTGAGAATCCCTGAGGCTTTGAAAAAAAAAAAAAAAAAAAAAGAAGAAGAAAGAAATACATTTCTGTTGCTTATAAGCCACTCAGTTTATGAAACTTTCTTATAACAGCCAAATGGAATAAGACACCATCTCTTTTTTTTTTTTTTTTTTTTTTTTTTTTGTGGTACCGGAGATTGAACTCAGGGCACTCGACCACTGGGCCACATCCCCAGCCCTTTTTTGTGTTTTTATTAGAGAAAGGGTCTCCCTGAGTTGCTAAATGCCTCACCATTGCTGAGGCTGGCTTTGAACTCGCAATCCTCCTGCCTCAGCCTCCCAAAGTGCTGGGATTACAGGCGTGCGCCACCGTACCCGGCTGACACCATCTCTTTTTAAAAATATATATTTGTTTGTATTTACTTACTCATTTTAATTGATCCATAAAGTTGAACATATTTATGGGTTATCACTTTATGTTTCAATATGTGTATACATGTATACATTTCATAATATTCAAATCAGAATAAACATATTTATCTCATAAAAAAAAAAAAAAAGGTCTGAGTCTTCATGGCCTCTCAGAGACCTTGCCATGACTGGGAATGAACTACATCTGTTTGGCATTCAGAGAAACTGAAGGGGACAGAAGGAGAAGGAGTTCATAAAAATATACTTCTGTTGAGAATTTGCCTTTGTTTTGGAATCTTGTTTATCAGAACTTGGGAAATTGAAATAAAAGCAAATTTTCAATGTGCAGTGAGTTTGTATATAAAAGGAACATCTTTAAGAACATGATATACTAAAGAGTCACTGATATATTATGCATAAAAGAGAGATTTTACTTGTTTTTCTTTCAGAAGAAATAATGATGATGAATTTCAATTTTCCTTGGAATAATCTTAGGTTGTACTTTCACATGAGAGAAGAAATCAAGGTCCTATTCTTGAAGTTTGCTTGTCAATCTTTGTTACTGAACAAAGTTGTCATCACTATCCCCAAACATGAGTATAGGACACTTGTTAGTGATAGAATTATTTCAAGGAACAGTGGTAAAGATTGAGTTTTTCTGGTTAAGCCTTTGGACTTAAAAGGAGAGCAACTCAATGGGATTCGTCGATATATTGAACACTTCAGAGAGAGGTGCAAGATAAAATTAGGTTATTTTAAATCCAATCATTTATCAAGGTGGTCATCGCCTGAAAATAGCATTTTATGTCTCTAGATTCAGAGAACAACATTCTTCAAAAGATTTACATGGTGGGGAGGATTTCACAAATGTGTGCTAGGAGGGCCTCACAGGGAACTAAGGGGCTTTGCCTGAGTTGGGCATACCTGTACTCCTCTTTTCTTTTTTATTTAATATAAGTGGTCCACAGGAATGCACACTTACCAGAAAGTGGTATTGATAGTGTTACTTAATTTTCGTGTTACCTGCTTATGATGCTGCTTGTCTTAAATTTTGATTATTTTTAACTCTTAAAGTTTTTTTTTAGCTTTGTAATATCTGTTTTTTTTTTTCCCACCCCTCTCTCTACCATTGGTCTTCTTTTCCTAGCATCTACACTTTAACTTACACTTTAATGTGAATTCAAACCACCCTGGAAACTTAATATGCTAAAATGTTCTCAGGAATTGCTTTGAAAATACTCTGTTTTGGAAATTCTAGTGAAATCATTTTGCCCATTGTTTGAGAGACATGATTTAGACCTTCTTGTGATTGACATCTTTCTCCTGATTATCATCAAATTGGTTTCCAGCCTCCTGGATGGGTGGTATGGATTCTGCATTATCTTAGATGTCCTTCCCTTCACCACCTACATCCACAGCTGGCTTATGTCACTGTTCCCTGTAAGTCAGAGAGTGGTATGGCTAAATGGTCTTCTCTGGTATTATTTGCCTACCTTCCTGCCTGCTTCTGCCTTTTGTCTTTTCTATCCTTTCCTCATATAAACATTCTATCCTTGAGGTATCAGGATTTCAAACTGTTTCTGCTTCCATTGCTGGGCTTAGGAAATATCAGTCAAAGAGGTCATTCTGAGATGTTTACTCTTTATCACCGTATGGCTTGAATTGTATTGTCTTTCCAAATGAGTGGTATTGTTTTTTCCAAAGTTAAGGGAATGTCACTCTTGGCACCTTGGATAGCTGCTATAAGTCAATGTGAACTTGCTACTTGTGTCAGAATATCAATAAGAGTTACTCTTTTCTTCTGCCATTTGGCAGAGCATATTGTTAAAATATTGACTCTAGGAAATGAAGTTTGGATTTGTTAGTTTTTATTTTGATAACCTTTTCTTTGTTTATTGTGGATCCCTGTAAGAAAATAAGGAAGAAATTAGAACAATGGGGGTTATAAGAAAATAAGTATATTTTAGTAATTAAGAGCAAAGATTTGGGTACCTAGAGAGGTAAATTCTAGCTCTACTGTTCCTCAGTCTTGAGAGTCTTGGACAAGTTACTTGATATCTGTTGTGGGTAGAATAAAGATCTATCTATTTGTCTATATCCTAATTCACAGAACCTGCAAAAGGGAAGTATGATTAAATTAAGGGCACCGAGAAGGGAAGACTATACTAAATTATAGGGGTTGGGGTTAGAGAAAAATAAGTGACAATAGAAGTGAGATGGGAGAAAGAGAGAGGGGGGCGGTGGGTAGAAAATGAATTATGCTGCTAACCTTGAAAATAGAGAAGGGATCAGATCAGAAACCAAGGGATGCTAGCAGTCTACATAGAAGATAGAAAAGGCAAGGAAATAAATTCTTCCTTAGAACCACCAGAACATTGACCTGCTGGTGACTTGATTTGGGCCAATGAAACCAGTTTTGGGACTTCTGACATTTTGAGGGATCAGGTAATAAATTGACATTGTGGTGGGGCATGATGGCTCATGTCTATAATCCCAGTGACTCAGGAGGCTGAGACAGGAGGATCACAAGTTCAGGCCAGTCTCAGCAACTTAGGAAGACTCTGTCTCAAAATTTAAAAAAAGAATAAAATAAAAAATAAAAGGACTGGGGATGTAGCTAAGTGGTAAAACACATCTGGGTTCAATTCCGGTATTAAAAAGTACAAACGAAAAAAAAATATGGAAATTCATGTTGTTCCAAGCCATTAGAATTGTAATGATATATTACAATAGAAATAGGAAGCTAATACAATCTCTCTAAATCTTAGTTTGATAAAATAGTTAGGATAATTATTATTCTTTAGGATTGTTAAACATATCAAATAAGATATATCATGTGAAATATAGGAGTAGAAATTAAATATATGCTGTTGAAGAAAATGATGGTTGAACAGAAACTCAGCCACTGCTAAAAATGAAGGTTATTTCTTAATTCATTTTACTTTAGATCACTTCAATCATTTACTACTTCCAAACTGTCCCCTAAATGATAAACTTTTGTCTTTTGTGGGTTTTCCAGGAAAAGCTAGTCATATTTTTCATTCTATATTAAATTGGTCAGATTAACAAACACTTTTTGATCCTCTACCAGTTACCCACTATCATATGTGCCTGGAATCACTTGGCTCAATCAAGTTTCCCTTGAGCATGATTTATAGCTTTAAGGTTGGATGAGGTTATTTTCCCCTTCAAAATAAAAGGTGCTTTTGAAAATCTAATGGTTCCATGATTGTTTACTGCTTCCACTTTTCAAAACCTGGCAAGTTTTCAAATGATGCACATGATAAAAACAGAAATGTTTTGCCTCTTATGGAGCTGATTATTTATTGTAATGTGGCTAACATGATCTAATGCTAATTAAATGGGATGTAATTAAATAAGAGCTCATAGGATAAATCTGGATGTTGATATATTTGGAAATTCTTTGGGGAGGAAGTTAAGTCTTGAGATGCAGTTTGAAGGATATGTACGATTTGGATGAGCAAATGGAATAAAGCAAGTTACTCTCTACAAGGAAGGCAATGAAAAACCCAGTGAGCCCACTTAAAGATAGATGTGAGCGGGGCTTGCATGGAAGAGGATCAGCTAATTTGGGGATGGAGTTAAATTTCAGTCAGAATGTGGTCAGGCTTTACAGGTATTGCAAATACTGCTTATTCCATCTTATTCCCGAAACTCCTTAGAAATTCATATCAGAATATCCATAAATTTAAACAAGAAGACATCACTTTCCATCTCTTTCATAGCAATTAGATGCAATAGTCTATACTCTTATCCATCCAAGCTGACTGTCAGATCCAGATGCCAGGTATAATGGATAACCACTCTTTCTCCTGACAAATAGTGTGGACTTTCTGATATTGAATGGCATTAATGGTGATGAAGTTCCAACTTTAGATATTTCTTTTTAAAAAAGAAAAATTTGGATAGGCATATGGAATAGAGCAGGACTATTTCACATAGCTAGGGGACTGGTTTGGAGAGGAACAAAGCAATCAGTGGTTTATCTTTATTACTGCTTCTTCCCAGTCACATTAATATAAAAGGGGCCAGCACATCAGTGAAATTATAGTGCAGGATGCATTAGTACCAGCATCCTTGGCAAAATCTTAGCAGCCTTTTGGGTAGAAGCAAAGAATAGGGAGCAAATGAAATGATTCAAGAAAATAGCAGAGATGGTGAATCAGAGCAGGCTTGAGCTCCTTCAGAGATAATTCATGTTCATGTTCAAAAGATGGTGACTTCTTCCTAAAAGAACACGTAATAAAATAATAAATATCAGGAAAGAAAATCGTCCATTTCAAGAGACAAGAGTACGTAAGAAAAGACATGAGGGTTTTAGGCAAGGGGAGTCTTCAAGCTACAGTTCTCAGTTGTATCAGAGGAGAGCCAATTCCTGATGTGAGAAGTCCCAGGGCTCTGGGCTCGAAGTCCTCATTGCATGGTGCTTCACTAACATTATTCTTCTTAACACTTTTACTATGCATTATAATAAAATGTGCCAGCACAATGCCCTGAAGGTTTTTATTGGCTGCGAATCACTTTTAAAATATATTATATAAAAATGGACATAACAAAATTTGTCAGGGAATAATTATAAGGTTTACACATGTTATCACTACCTACTTATGATTATCATAATTCCACCACCAAAGATGCTGCCTCTGCACCATGCTCTGCTCACCTCATCACTATTCCCTTCTTTCTCCCGTAGGGAACCGCTAGCCTGAGTTTTTTGATGATTACTTCATTGTTTCCCTTTATACATTTGGCCCCTGCATATGTATTCCGTGAACCCCATAACTTAGTATTTGTAATATTATGTTCTCAACGTTATATAAGTGGAACTAGCTGATGAGTATTCTAATGTGTATGGATTTTCTACTTGTCTTTTAATGTTTTCTCTGTGACTTTCATCCATGGTGTTGCTTGCGTTTGATGTAATTGTTTCTGAAGTCATTCTAATGGATATTACGTGACATGCATACCTACTAGAATGGATGTGTAAACAAGCAGATATACATTTTAGATAACGTTTTCTTAACAGACTCTTGGTTAAGATGGGCTTTCATCAGCTCTCATCAGAGTTGTATTAGGTTCTAGTGCTACATAACAAAAGCCCACAAACACACCAGATAAAACACATTATTTTCTTATCTCACACCTCTAAGGGTCATATGGGCAAGCCTCATTGTTTTCTCTGCTGTCAGTTTGACAAGGCCAAAATCCAGGTGTCAGGTGAGCTGTTCTCTGATCTAGAGGTGAGGGGAAGAATTCATGTCCAAGCTGGAAGTGTTGGTATAATTCAACATCCTGTAGTCATAAGACTGAAGAACATCACCTTGGTGCTGCTGGCACAGAGTTACTATCAGCTCCTAAAAGTTACTGTCAGGTCTCCCACATGGCCCCTTCCATCTCCAAAGTCAGCCAGGACATATCAAATCTTGGGTTCCCAAACTCTCACATTCTTTTCTGCTACCAGTGAGAGGAAACTACTTCTAAGTGATTAGATACACGTGATTAGATGGGAAATCTGGTCTTTCAAGCTCATCAATCCCGTCCAGTATTTTATGATCACAGAGTGCACACACAGTGTTGTTTGTTGACACTGTGGCTCTTTATTCTCTCATGCACTATGATTCTTGGTCTTAATTCATCCTTTGACTCTCTGCTCAGAACAAAGTTATTTATAATCTCTCCCTAGACTTCAGGGAGGTACCCCCCAATGAGCTTTCCACACACTCTCTGCACTTTGGTAGAAATACTTAAGACAAAAAGCATCCATTAACTCCTTTGCTCCTCTCTCCCCATGTGTTTGGGAATCTCACGGGAGCAGGACTGTGCCAGACTATCTTCAGTGGCATGAGTGTCTACTGAAGAGTGTAATTTTTGGCACAGAGGGATCCAAAACATTGTAGTTGAGTAAATTAATAAATAAAACTGCTGTATTTATCTTCTTGTGCAGCCATAACAATATACTACACACTGGGTGGCTTAAACAACAGAAATTTATTTTTTTCACAGTTCCGGATGCTGGAAGTTCAAGATCAAGGTGTGAGAAGGATGGTTTCTCCTGAGGCACGGTCCTGATATTTCCTTACATGACCTTGCCCCTGTGAACATGAGTTCCTAGTGACTTTTCTCTTCTTATATGGACACTAGACTTACCTAATGCATTAGGTTTTCTTTCTTTCTTTCTTTCTTTCTTTTTAACCTGAGTTAATTATAATTAACTGTGTTAAGGCCATATTTTCAAAAACACTAGGGTTAGGGCTTCAACATATGAACTTTAGGGACACATATTCAGTCAAATACAAGTATGGAATATGTATTTATGTTATCACTGTAAATAAAAAGTAAGCTCATGTCCCTTAAGTGACATTTGTACTTTCATTATAAAATTTAGTACATGTTAGAGATAGGTGAAGAGTCACTTGCACCAAAGCAATAAAGTCAGAAAGAAGGAAAGAAAACTAATGGTTAATCTGGATTGTCATCTTGATTGGATGGAGAGATATCCAGAAAATGTTTAGGTTTAAGAGGCTTCTGGGTGTGTCTGTGGGGGAGTTTCAAGAGATGATACATGTGTGGATAGCAAACTGAGGAGGGAGACCTGCCTTGAACATGAGCAGCACTGGCCAAAGACTGGGGCCTGGAAGGAACAAAAACCAGAAAAGGGAGAAAGCCACAGTGGATACAAGCTTGATTCTACTTGAGCCGGAGCATCTATTGCTGCTGCAGTAGCTGAGGACATCAGACTCCAGCTGCTTCTGTCTTCCAACATGGACTTCACCAGCTATTCTCCAGGGCATTTTCAGACCTTTAGTCTTAGACTGGTGTTGTATCATTGGTCTCTGATATTCTGGGGCTTCCAAGTTCTTGGGTTACCTATTTCACTTGCTCTCAGGTGCAGACAGCCATTGTGGACAACCCTGCTTTCAATCATAAACCAATCTAATACATCCCCTTTGATAATCATATGTATATGTATTCTATTTGTTCTGTTCCTCTAGAGAACCTTGATCAATGCAGACACTAACAATAGAATGACATTCTTACCATGGCAGTGAATACTATTTCCTTTACATCTTTACCAAATTAGATGCATCCCAAGCTTGAGGTGGGCTCTGTTAGACTCTGTGATATGTGATGAATTGTATGGAGTTGAGATTGCTGAGGCTGGATTAGGGGAGGGGACTGTTCTGATGGTGAGGGTTCTGTTTGCTTGCTCTTGTCTGCATAGATTGATTACATAACTAAAAGTAACTCTTTAAATTTTACTGTGCTAAAAATTCAGTACTGAGAGAATCTGTACACATTCATTATAAGCCTTTAAAAGTTTACAGTACTAATTTAATTCTCAACCCATAATCATGTTTTATGTTTTGGTGACTTCAGACTCCAAGAAGTGCTTTAGGGAGAGAATCTGTGGTGATCCAAGGCAAAGGGTCTCATGTTTTGCATGCATCAGAATCACCTGGATTAAAACACAGATTTTGGGTTCTCCATTCTGAAGTTTCTGATTCAGTAGTTTTGGGTAAAGCCTGAAAATTTGCATTTATAACAAGTTCTCAGATGATGTTGATGCTGCTTTTCTGGAGACCATGATGCCAAGCTGAGCAATGGCTTTCTTGTAAAGTACCACCTTGTATCCTTGGAGAATTCACACATGAAAAAACAGCCACATATTGCTCTTTTGGACTTGGAGAATAAAGGCATGTGTAGATCAAGTCCTCTACTCAGAGAGTTTTGGAAGCATGGTTGATATTTTACACATGGTTCCTTCTGGGCCTTCATTCAATCCTTGAATTCTAATCTGTTGAGAATCTTCATTTGCCAGCTTCTGTGACAGGTGGCTGATAAGCTCTTGTGTTCACAGGTGTGGTTGCTGGCTGTATAGAGATTGCAGTGTTTTGCAGGTAGTTATGTGGCTATTTTAATCAATGTGTGAGCTCAGAGATCTTGGAACAAGGTTCAATGTCAGTTTGCCAAAATCTAGCTAGGTGTCCTTAAATGAACCATGTAATTTTCCTGGATCCCAGGTTCCTCTTCTCTAAACTGGGATTAGCATCACACTCAATGACTAAAATATTTCCAGGAGAGTATAACATATATGAAGAAGAAAGGAAAAAATCAAAAACAACATAAAACAAAGAAAAAACCTCAGTTCTTTACTTTCTCTAGGTAACATAATGGTATGATCTCAACCAGCCACTGTTAGAAAAATGCAATAATAATTTGTGTGACCTGTGTGGTATTTTGGATTGACTGCTTAAAGTCCTGTTTAATCAGAATTTCCTGTTCTGTCAGGACCAGATATAGTAAAAGCTATCTGAAGTAAGTGACAGACATTTCACAAGCTGGAGCATCACATTGGAAGCCCTCTGAGTCATCCTGTAACAAGTCCTCCAGATAGTCTTTTCTGTCTCTGACATCAGGGTTAACCCAACTTGTTGGCAGTGGTGCCACTGCTAAGCACACATATGGTGGGATGAATCCGCACCCTAATCCAGACAGGCAAAACATCTGTGCAAGTGACATTAGACAATTATAAAAATATTCCTTGGTTCCCAGAGAAATCTAAGAAGTAATATATACCATCTTGTTCATTTGGCATGGTTAATTTTTATTTAGAAAACAAAAAGACTTATAACTAAAAAGCTATTTGAATGAGATTATGAATAATCACTTTGTACCTGAAAAGGAGATTACTACAAAGATGGAGATTGTTCTATCAGTGTGGCCACAGATGGAAAAGCTGAGGTAGAGAGTGGAATAAAAATTTAGGAAAATATTTTAGTTTTCTCCTTCAGGCAGAGCCTGATCCCCTGGCATCCTTAGGAAGCAGGAATTAGTGGGTAGAGAGACAAGACAGGAGAGAGGGGCCACATGCAGGTGAGTTTGGGGTTGCTACTGTGGAAGCTGGGGCTTGATTGCCCAAGGCCTTCTGAGAAGCCCCTCTCACAACAGATTGACTGAGAGAGAGGCTGGCAAGAACATCAGAAAAAAATGATCCAGGGGTCTCTTTCAGCTCACACTCCTGAGATGAATTTATACATTGGCTGAGGGAGTTTCCATTGCTTTGAAGAAGGTCCCTGATAGAAAGTGATGGAATAGAGGGGTTGGGGATATAGCTCAGTCAGTAGAGTACTTGCCTTGCATGCACAAGGCCCTGGGTTCAATCCCCAGCATCACACACACACACACACACACACACACACACAAAAAAAAAAAAAAAAAAAAAAAAAAAAGAAAGAAAGAAAGTGATGGAAAAGAAAAATGTAAAAAGTAGAAAGATCCTTTAGGTGTTCTAGATAGTAGAATATCACCAGCAGCAGGCTGTAGGTGAATATGAGCTTCAAGTAAGGTTAAGGCTGGCTAAGGGACTCGAATGTGGGGGAAACAGAGGCAACTGCTATGTGAAGTTGGATTGGTTTTGTTCAGAATTACATAAGGCTAATACTTTTGTTTTCTTTTTCTCTTTTATTCTTCTCTTTTTTTCTTCTTCTTCTTTTTTTTTTTTTTTTAGAATGATATAGCTAGAGTAGACCCATCTTCTTCTCTTTCCCAAATCCCCTAAAGTCATTAATCTTCATGTTCCTCTCAATGGATATTGATTTATTTTAAACACAAACTAAAGGAAAAGTTTGCACTTGACTTCATCACTTGTGAAGTACAACATATACCCCTAAGTATAATGAGCATCCTAATAGACATCTCCAGAGTGCTTCCCATGATGTGGACCTTAGATAACCCACAGGAGAATTCCCAGTAAGACTCACTACATTAGATCTTTCAAGATAAGGTGTTTTTTATTTAGTAAACTCTGTCTTGGAATCTGGAGATTATAATGGTAGGTTCCTTATAGCTCTGGGTTCTCTTATTTCTTGTACATTCATTGTCTTAGGTTTATCTACTTAACCCCCCATATGACAGTAGAATAGAATTATAGCTTTTATTTTTATTTTTCTCTTTTGGTAAGGGCTTGCTTGAGACTATTTTTGTTATTATTGTTTATTATGTGTAGTGTGTGGATGAAAATTTCCTTCACCTGCCATTTCTACATGTTTAACACAAATATTCTTGATATAGCCCTGCCTACCTTAGAATCATCCTGTCTCTCAGGGGCAAGAAAGATGGCAAGGTTGATCATATTATTAGACAAAATGGAGGCTCATAACCTTGGCTGTTTTATTTCAGTCCAGATATCAAGCATAACTTGAACTGACATTAGAGACTTGTTTAATACTGTAATATTGTTGAGACAATAGCTGTCTGGAAAACTGGCATGGTAAATGGCTTATAGGTTTGTGATTTCACCTTTAAAAAGAGATAACGACCATACGTTTCTCACAATCCTCTTTTCTCAGACAGACTATAGTTTTCTCTTCAGACATTTTATAAAAGTACTTAATCTTATTGAACATATGGCCACTGATATCTAGACACAACCAACTGATTTAAGAATAAAGTGAACACTTAAGCTCAGGATTTCCTTTCTTGTCAGCTGGTATCACTGAATAGTTTCATGTAGTTTCTAAAAATTTCTTCTCTGTGACAAGAAATATATCGTGTAACACAGGGTGGCCAAATGTATGGATCATGACTTCCACATTTACTTTCATTAAAGGTCCTCAGACTGTCCTTTTATCATTCTGGGTTCTCAGAACTCAAGCAAGTTTGCTGATAGGATTAGAGTGCAAACTTTTATTAAGTCCTGGTTTGTGGCAGGTTTTATGGTTTTATTATACAGCTGGACTGTACTATCTTAGGCTTGCATTGTATAGCTCCCTAAATTCCATGACTTTAATAAGTTCTCTTTCCAAAAGGGCATCTCTATAATGGTAATATAATGGCAACAAGAAAAGTTAATGATTTTAGAGCCTTATATTTTATAACTATTGCCTATAATAGATCAGATAGTGAAAGTTTGGAATTTATTATGTCATAAATGGGTAGTAATATATTTGGGTGGTGGAACTGATTGGATAAGTGAGATGGGGCTATTAGAGCTGAAATTCTTTGGGGCTGGTTAAATGCAATCTCAGTAACATTGTTTTATCATTAGCCTTTATATTAACATCTCGCTTTTATGGAAGAGTCCCACTCAGCTTTTACAACTGTCAAGAACCCAACCTAGAACCCATAATTAAAAGAAAATTGTATTTGCACACACATGTATATGTACACATATGCACATATATGTGGGGGCTCAGGGGTGATATGACATAAACCACTGCTTTTATGAGTCCATATATCTGATAACTGCAATTTTTCTACATCTCCTCACTACCGTCAGACTGTAAGAGATGGTTTTTTTTTCTACTTTAGTTTCCTCATCTGTAAATCATAGATAATTATTGTGGCTACCTCCTAAAGGGTTTGTGTTTACACATATACACACATTTATATGTTCTGCCTAACATTACACTGTTATAGAGTCACTTAAACTAATCAGAGGTGATATAACAAATTTTACATGTTGACTATGTATTAGTTCATAGTACATTTGGTTAAAAGTATCTTGCTCTATAGGGGCACAATGAAAACAACAATTATAATATCATTAATAATAAAAATATATACTTATTGCAGATATATACATAGTGTGTAATATGGGCCAGGCCTTCTAAATACTTTATATGTAAATTGATTTACTGTCTACCAACCCATTATGAGATGTTTACTATTATAGTGTTTATTTATAGGCAAAAAGGAATGATTGCTCAATCTGACAGTGTTGGATAAAGACAGAAAAATGATAAATATCTAGTACATTCACTCAAAAAGTAGCAATGTTTAGTCATTCATCCTCACCAAAGTCATCCCTCAGTGACCTCTTCAGGTGACACAATGACAGCCAGATATAATAGGTGAAATTCATAGTGATAATACTAAAAGAACCATTGCATATTCTCATCAAGACCAAAAAAAGGTCTAATATATTTCAAAACTATTTTCACTCAAAATAATTTTTTAAAGTTTGAAATACATGAAAAATTAAGTGCCTTTTCATTGGCTACAATATTAAAGAAAATGTCTCCATTTTGATTTTATCCACTGTACAAAGTAATATATACCCCAACTTTCATAGGTTTAAAAAAGTGAAATCAAGAAAAGTCAATCACACAAAAAAGATTTATTGGCATTTAAGAAAGTACTTTGAAACTTCTTGTTTCAAATATAAGGGCTTTAAAGTCAAGTAAAATTTCTCCTTTATTTTTCACCTGTGATATTACATTAGAGCCCTGTCACTCTGCATCAGATATACTTCCAGCCATCCATACTGTTTTCTGTTAATAAGGCCATAAGAAGATAATTTGCTTATTTTTCTAAATTTATGTTCACTTTTATTCAAGTGAATAATTATAAATTATAAATTTTGGGATTCATCTTCTCTACAAATGCTAACCATGAGGAGAATTCAAGGGCATGCCAAGGATGCTTTCTACAGCAAGTGCCATTTATGTTTCTGGAAGAATGCTGAGATATGATCTCCTCTTATACCTTCTGATTGTAACTTAACATTAAAAAAATAGAAAGCTTTGATTGCATCAAAATTAAATATTTATGTTTAGCAAATCCAACAATAGAGAAGTATATGGAAGGATGATGGATACAAATATTTTTGTAATGTCAAAATAAAGTATGAGACATAGAGATCTAAGACATTGAAAGGATTCTTTCAGCAATATGTTCTTCAAGAGAGGACTTAGTAAATGAATGGTAATGCAGAAATGGAAATTAGAAATACCATTGAGCATTTGAAGAGAAGTTCATTTCCACTATTCATGAATAAAATATGTGTTGAAAATTTTGCCTTCTTCAAAATGGCAAAAATTGGAAAGTCATATAATATCTAAGCTTAGTAAAGATATAATAAAATGGGAGCCAAGTGCATTGCTGTTGGAAGCATGAAAACTCTGGAGGGCAGAATCATTTGGCAGTATCTAGTGAAATTAAGTTTCCTGATATATAGGGTTCTCATTTCTGGGTATATTCCTTAAAGAGGTTTACCTCATAATACAGCACATATTAAGACATTCATATGTTGATGGCATGCTAGTTGACGGCAAGTACTAAAGAGCATATGGTGACTGTCACTACATAACAAGGGGACAAATAGAATGATGCTAATTTAAATGAACTAACCATCAATGAACAATAATATAATATGATATTAAGGACATAACCATATCTGGACACTTGGAATAAAAATGGGAAGGACCCATGTTACATATACTAAAATATATTTTTGTAAGAGTGGGTGCTTGGAGGGGAACCAAAAAAATGGGAGTTATTTAATAAAAGAAAATCAAACTATCATTACCCAAATAAATTATGGGAGGAGAGTAATTATCTCAATTCTAAATATTCATGTTCCAAAAAGAGAAACAAACAAAAAAATTCTCCACATCACACTGTTCTCTTCCTTTATGTGAAACATGTGGATAGAACTGGGAATGGAGGGTTGAAACCAGAGAGGGTTTTATAAAAGATAAAAGGAATTTTTGCCAACTCTCAAGTCTTGTCCAAACATCTCTGGTGCTTCTCATAAGCCTCACTGACTTCACAAATATTTAAAATGTTCTTAAAAATCTTAATTTGAACTATTTAATTCTTCCATTATTCTAAATGCCCTGACTTCTGGTGGCAACCACCATTACCTGCTAATCTGAGAGAGGGTAGATGTAGGGTAGACCACCAAATATATCGGTGCTTGAATTGGAGCTGCCTTGTATTGGATATGCAATTAAAAGCAAGTTATTTTTAAAAAGAAAAAAAATATTGCCATCTAATTTGTTATTTACTATTTTCCATTTGCCGCAGAATTTGCAGTTTCCACTAGAAAATGAGTGAATTTAGAAAGTAATGCAATTTTAATAAAGACATCAAATTATGTTTAAAGCACTTATGAGTTAATATACATAATGATATTTGTGTATTAAAATTTTGAAATATTAATTATTTCAAATTGACTTTTTAAAGTTACTTTTGATTTTATGAAGGCAAATTTTATTTATTTGTAATTGAAAATCAATAATAGGAAAGAAGTATGTATGTTGAGTTGAAAACTTTACATATTTGGAAATCGTGAAAAGATTCCACTTAGGAATGGTACATATAAGAAAAATATTTTAAATATGGATGGAAAAAGCTAATATTACATATCCCCAAACAACCCAACATTCATAAACTCCTTATAATACTTAAGAATAAAGATCTAAAATTAGTTATAAGGTGATATATAGAAACTTCAATAAATGAAAATTGATTGATCTTGACAATACAGCAAATAACTGAAAATTGGCTACATAAAACTGTCTGTTTGGGACAAGTGAATAATATTCATCAAAAGTAATGAAGTAGCCGGGCGCGGTGGCGCACGCCTGTAATCCCAGCACTTTGGGAGGCTGAGACAGGAGGATCGCGAGTTCAAAGCCAGCCTCAGCAATGGGGAGGCACTTAGCAACTCAGTGAGACCCTGTCTCTAAATAAAATACAAAAAAGGGCTGGGGATGTGGCCCAGTGGTCCAGTGCCCCTGAGTTCAATCCCAAGTACCAAAGTACCAAAAAAATCCCAAGTACCAAAAAAAAAAAAAAAGTAATGAAGTACTGGGTATATTCCAAGACAAAATAATCATGTTTTTAGGACTAGTATTACCTAAGTCCCAAGATCATTGATGATCCATAAAAATGCTTATCATGCAACAGTGTAGCCACCTAATAACTGCACTATTTAACCATTTTCATTACTAGACACTCAAGATTCTTTGAAGCTATGGATTTCATTTTCTTGCATAAAAGAATGAAGATATGAATAAGCAAGAAGTGAAAATATGAAAAGTAAGAAAAGATTTAAAATGATCAAAAATATAATAAGTAAGACTAAATTATACATAGGTTATACATGTAGTATAGATTTATATAGATATAATATATATTTAATATATAACATATTAATCTCTCTCTCTCTCTATATATATATATATATTAGGCTGCATTTGTATTTGGAAATAATCCCCAATGAATTTTAGCTATCAGCACATGTAAAGTTCAGAGCCTTATCAAAAATCTACAACTTGGAACCAATGTATTTCCTAAAGAAGAAGTAATACAATAAAGGGAAAAAACATAAGTGCTGAGAGCTTTGCAGTACTGTTTTGATAATTTGTAGTCAACTGCCAGAAATCAGCTTCATGAGGTGAGAGTGAATGCCAAAGGAGCTAGAGCTAATTTTTTTTAAAATAGTGATGCTGGCAACATTGATGACATCTATAAAGATTCTTTATTTTTGACCAGGTGACAGAGATCAAGGTAAAGGACAGATTGGCTCTGCTACAGTATTCTTGCCCAACATCAAATTGAAGACCTAGTCTCTTATCATTTATGTAATGCAGTGAAGAATATCAATTTGGTTTCATTTGCTTCTTTAGATTGGATATTAAGAAAACATGCTGTTGATAAAATGCATATGATCCTTAATTTGCATTTCAAATAATGTATAATGACAAACACTCCATATTCAATCTTGCACTCTGGAATGTACATCTAAAATTATACTTAAAGATTTGTAAAGCATTTCTCTGTGATCTAAAACACAATGAATAGTTGTTAGACTTACTTACACATTTATATCTGTTATCTTGTTTTACCAAGTGTTTCAAATTTCTTACAAAATGTATGTAATAATGCATAAGAGAAATTTTAGGTGAAATGAAAGTAGAGATAAAAATAATAATACTGGGTTAATATTTGCACACTAGTCACAGGTAAATCTCAGAATGACTCTATGTTTAATTGTCACAGCAAAAGAAAAAAATTATCAGGACTTTATTCATTGGATTTTAAAAATATTTAATAATCTGCTTCATCTTTTCATTACACAAATGTTCATGATATTGAAAGTAAATGGGACAGGAGCTCTAGAAAATGTCATTATGTTTATTGATATTCCTATACCACAGTGTATGTGTGTGTGTGTATGTGTGTACACATATGTGTAAATTTCCATGAAAATTTTATTTTAGGTGTGTTGCAAAATAAATCATTACAAATAGATATTCTGGTCTCTGATAATCTGATTAAACAAAGGAAATAATTTAGGCTCTTTTATTAGTCTATTTTCCACTTTTATAGCAAAATACCTGAGAGTGGATAGCTCATAAAAGTAAGTTTAGCCAGGAGGGAGTGGTATACACCTCCAATCCCAGCTACTCAGGAGGATGAGGCAAGAGGATCATAAGTTCAAGGTCAGCTTGAAAAATTTAGTGAAACTCTGTCTCAAAAAAAAAAAAAAAAAATGTGGGGGTAATTGAGCTCACAGTTTTCAAGGTTGAAAAGTCCAAACTGTGCCAGCTCTGGTGAGAACCTCATGGCAAATGTCATCATGACAGGCGCACCTGTGAGAGGGACAGATCACATAGACAGGAAGTCAGAGATGAGGGAGAAGTCAGGTTTCATAACAGCTTTCTTGTAAGAAGTAACCATGGTCTGACAATAACTATGTCATTTGCTTCCTTTATCTCTTCCTCCCTCCCTCCTTCTCTTCTGTGGCCGCAGTGGAGACCTTATGCTGTAGAGGCAGTGTCACAGGTTGGGCGGCTTTGGCATTCCTGCATGAACTTCCTAAAGGGAAGCCACACCAGAGAACTGCCCTATTTGGAAGAATGACATTTCAATTACATTGGCAGTCATGTGAAAAATAATTTTTCTTTTGTTTTAAGACACAACACAAAACAGAGCATTTAGGCTGTTGGATTCATGAATGGTTGAGGTTTATTGAAAAATTATGCTAGAGGGAGATGAACAAAATTCAGGCATAAGCAATAAACTGATTATTGTGATGGGCCATAAAATTTAAATTGGGTTAAAACAGGTGGAGTTGGTGGATAGTTAGAAAGCATCAGTTTCATCAGATCACCTTATTAGGACGTTGGTGACTGAAAGAGTTGTGAGGGGATTTAAGCAAATGAGAAAGTGTAAGAAAGGCTGTTTTAAAGTGAATGTTTTGAATTAAGTTTGATAGGATGTTTATTTTCTTATGATCTCAAAATCCAAGGCATGATCATAGGAATAAATGATTGAAGAGATATAAAGAAAAATAAAATCATAAATTATGGGGCTGGGGTTGTAGCTCAGTGGTAGAACACTTTTTTCTTATGGGGGAGGCACAGAGTTTGATCCTCAGCACCACATAAAAATAAAAAAAAGAAATATAAAAAAAATCACCAATTATGAGATCAACTGAAAGGCCAAGGATTTTATGGAGGACTATTTGAAAGACATTCAAACTATCCATTGCTCTCTAATAATATTCCAGCTGTATGAGTAGATGAAACCAGAACAGCAAAATAAGCTCATATTGGAACTCCCTCAACTCATCTCTTTACCTATTAAGCAATTACCTTCTGTAAGCCCAAGATAGAAGTGTCCCATGAAAATGTGAATGTTGGCATCAGACTCTCCAGCTTCTGACTCTAGTTCAGTCACTTGTTAGTTAGATAACATTAGGATATCTGCTTACTCTTGAATGCTAAGCTGCTTCTTCCTTTTTTTTCCCTTTTCTGACATAAAGGGAATGTTGATGAAGATTATTAAATAGAATTGATTTGAATATCTTGACAACTGAGTGTTATTACTGTATAATGTCATGACTTCCAACTTTGTTCAATGACCTGACACTAAAGTTTACCACTAAATTTACTGGAGGACATAGGTGAGAAATATCCACTGCACTATTTACTGTTACTCATGTAAACTTACTTACACACATGCAAACACATGCACACATGCACACACACACAGAACCTTCCACATGGAAATGTCAGGAGAAATTTGCTTCCACTGAGAAACAGTTTTATATTCTCTGCAAATCATGATAATGGGTGTTCAATCACTTTTGGCTTTGGTCACTAGGTAATTACAGACAGAATTGTGGCTTAACTTTAGTATAGAAAAGGACTCTGTGCAAAAAATTGTACGAATATACTTTGTATACAAACAGTTGTATGTGAGTTGTACACATTAAAAATTATTTAAAAAAAAAAAGAAAAAAAAAAGAAAAGGACTCTGTGAATACCATAAACACATTCTCTTTCTTTCATAACCTTTTCTTTTAATGTAATTTAACACTTACTCATTTTTAAAATTTCATGCCTTTGCGAACCACCTCAATCTCTTTACCTGTGGGTGTGTGGGTGTATTTATGAATAACATCAATATTCTGGATTCTGAAACTATAAACTGTTGAAAAATGGGGTCCAGAAGATTTCTACTGCTATGGAAAGAATTTATTTTCCGCCTCTCTCTGCTTCCCTCTCCCCCTTCCTTCCTCTTCCTTTCATCCTAATTGCAGTGAAAGTTCTCCATTTGGGACTATGTTAAAGCCGTTTTCCTTTTATGAGGGATGAGATGAGCCAGTACTTTCCTCCTTGGCAGTTTTCTAACACAACCTCTGTCTGCATGTGTCATTTGATTTGAAGGGCTAGATGTACATTATGTTGCTTCCTAATCTAGTCAAACCTATAAAATGGTAATTAGTTCTTTTCACTGAAATTCCCTACAATCTAACAAGGGTGCCAGAGATCTTTTCCCAATTACATTTTAATGAGAAATCGAGATGAAAAAAATGAGGTATTATTTCTTGCTCTATTATTTGAATCAAGCAGATGATTTAATAATGTCCTACTTTCATCTCTGCAAGTAGACCTTGCTTCACTGTAGCTGAAATACCAGGTTAAGTAGAACAACTAGGAGCATCTTTGAATAATTTCTCTGAGTTTAAATGTTTCCAACTTTTCATAGCAGGAAATGATTTTGTCTTTGACCTATAATTTGATATGCTAAGTATAGGCTGTTCTTTATTTTAGTATCAAGTCCAATTAAGCCAGTTTGGCTTTCATCCAATCTCCTACTTGCTTTGTCACTGGGAAAACTGAGACTAACCATATGGTGGACTTTCATCTTCACCTAAGTTTCAAGGAAGGCAATTATACAAGAAGTAAATGGAAAAAGCAGTTGTTATCAGTCCTACAACAGCTAAGTATGGCAGATAATAGATGAAATAGGGTACTCACATTTTTTTATTTCTAAACATATTTACATATCATCCTAAGAAATATTTGTTGTATACCCACTGGATGGAAAACATTAATTTCTTGCAAGAGAGAAGAAAGAAAAACAGAATAATCCCAGGCTTCAAGAATCTTCTCTTGGTGTGGGGTTGTGGCTCAGCGGGAGAGCGCGCTCGCCTAGCATGTCGCGGCCTGGGTTCGATCCTCAGCACCACGTAAAAATAAAACACACTGTGTACAACTAAGGCAAATAAATAAATATTTAAAATAAATAAATAAATAAAATAAAGGTATTATGAACAATTATAACTAAAAAAGTAAATAAAAAGAAACTTCTTTTAGGTACATAGAATTACTCAAGTTCGTGTGTGTATGTGTGTGTGTGTGTGTGTGTTTTATAGTGTGATTGTCATGAATTAAACTTTTTAAATTTCTAAATGGCAAAAACCTGCACGCATGGAACACTTGTCAGGAGAGGAGGTAGGGGCCTAGCTCAGGGGTTTAGGAAACCTGATTCAATTTCAAATTTCCAAATCATTTGCCTGATTTTTTTCTAATTCGAAGTTGTTGTATATATAACAGTAGCATCCATTACAACTCATAATACACATATAGAGCACCCTTTTACATAACATTGTTTGTATACAAAGTATATTCATACTATTCATATCTTCAAACATGCATTTAGGATTTTTGAGTTCTCCAAATTCTTCTCCGCTTTGCATTTTGCAGTGTGTTTTTTTCCACTGCACTTATTCCCATGTGGTGCTTCACTTAGGCCAATGGACTTTAATGTATTTATTGAAGTTGTATTGAAGTCTCTTGTGTGTAAGGCATTGCCCAAGAGCTGTGGATACATGGCAGATAAGTTAGTACTGCCTTATTCTGCTCATATTATTTTTCTCTTCCAGGAACAAACATTCTCATATTCTCTAGCTACTTTATTATATGAGATATCATCTAAAGTTGCACATGATAAAGTCCATTTTGATTTTTGTTTCTCAAGCTTTCTCCAACTTCCAATTATTATACTGGGTCTTTTTTTGTTGAATTTCTATACTCTATTAGTCTGTATTACACAGCTTTTTATTGCTATTTTAATGGTCTCTTTTTATAAGTAATAGCTGTTATTTCCTTAGTAGAATTAAATTATTGAATAAAACAATACTATCACAGTAAGTATTCTCTCTACTGTATCTTAAGTCTTATAGGGAATCATACTTATTTTCTCTTTCTTTAAACTCTCCAAATTCTGGCTATTACATTCAAAGTAGGGACTAGATTTCTAAACATGGCTAGAAAGACATTCATCTATATGACACCCAATTAGTACTAAATTTGGTTCACAATATTTCATACCTAAATTCATGAAATGATCTCCCTGTACTTTGTCTTTCTTGTAATTAATATCCTGCTAATTTTTTTTAAAATCAGTTGCATGCTGGTCTCATAAAAAATCAGATATTACTCTTTCTTTTTCTATCATCTGAAAAGTTTTTTTCAATTTATTTCTGTGGAAATTGTTCATAATATTCCCATGTTACCATTATGGTGTCAGTTTGTCTGTAGTACTGTGCCTTTTTACATATCTTACATTCATACTTCGTGTTTTTGCTCTTTGTAAAGTATTTACATAGATTGTTTTTTATAAAAAAATTTTGGCTTTTGATTTTCTTTAGTAGATGCTTATTTTCTCATTATTGATTTATTTTCTTATATTTATTATTTTCTATCTTTCATTTCTTTTAATTTGCTAGTGCTAGTGTTCTCTTCTTTTAAATGGAGTTTGTTTTTTTCTTTTTGAGCAGTTTTAAATTCATAGTAAAATTGAGAAGAAGGTGCAGAAATATGCTATAAATCCTCTGCTCCCACACATGCATATAGCTTCATGCCATCCCCTCATCAAAAAGCCCCACCAGAGTGATGGGCCCATATTGATGCATCATTATAAATCCAAGTCAATAGTTTCTTCACTCTTGCTGTTCTATGTTCCATGATCCTTAACAAATTTATGATATGCATCTACCACTACAGTGTCATACAAAATAACTTCACCATTCTAAAAATCTTTTGTATTTTACTGATTTCTTCTTGCCTTTCTCCTATTGCCTGGCAAATGGTAAGCTACTGTCTCATTAGGTTTTTGTTTTTTTAGTTGTAGGTGGACAAAATACTTTTATTTATTTACTTGTGGTGCTGAAGATCAAACCCAGTGTCTCAAACACACTAGGCAAGTGCTCTACCACTGAGCTACAACACAAGGCCCTCTATAGTTTTGTATTTTCCAGAATGTCATAGAGTGAACTCATATATATGACTATAGCCTTTTCTGACTGGCTTCTTTCATTACTAAAATATGAATTTAACTTTTTGCCATATCTTTCCTTGAGTTGATTGTTTACCTCATTTTAGCTCTGAATAAAATCCCATTGTTTGGCTATCCCACAGTTCATTTATCCATTTACCTACTGTAGGAGGACTTGGTTGCTTCCACATTTTGGCAACCATGAACAGTCATTATCAACATGCATGTACATATTTTGGGGTACATATAAGTTTTCAACTCATTTTAGAAAATACCAAGGAGTGCATGTGCATAATCATATGGCAATTGTATTTTTAGATTTTTGAAAGCTGCCAAACTGTCTTCCAAGGTGGCTGTACCATTTCATATCCCCACAGGCAAGGAATGGGATTTCCAATTACTCTGCATCCTTGCCAGCATTTGATATTGTCAGGGTATGGATTGTAGCCATTCTAACAGGTGCATGGTGGTGCCTTGTTATTTTATTTGCATTTCACTGATAACATCTGATGTAGAACACCTTTTCACATGCTCATTTTATATTTGTGTTTATTCTTTGGTGAGGTATCTCTTCAGATCTTTCCCCCATTTTTTAAATCTGGTTATTTGTTTTTCTTATTATTGAGTTTCAAAATTCTTTGTATATTTTGAATGACACTATTTTATCAGATACATCATTTGCAAATACTTTCTCTCAATCTGTGACTTATCATTTTTTGACAGTATCTTTCACAGAGCATAAATTTAAAATTTAAATGAAGGCCACCTTATCAACTCATTTGTTTCATGGATTGTGTTTTTTGTGTTCTGGCTTAAATTTCATCGTTAGGCCCACGTTCATCTAGATGTTATTCTTATATTATCTTCAAAGATTTTTCTGTTTCTGAATATTACATTTTGTCAAGATTGTTAATATCTGTGTCTAGATTATTATTATTTTTTGCACATTCATGTCCAGTTGTTTCAGAACCATTCATTGAAAGTGACATTTTGACGATATTTTTTCTTTAGTTTCTTACTAGTATGTTAGTTATAGATATTTGTTTTTATATTTGATATTTATATGTTATATTTTGAGATTACATTTCTTTAAAAATATTATCTTTAAAGAAATATTTTAAGGTAATATTTTAAAGTAATATTTATTTATTTTATTATTTATTTTAAAGTAATATTTTTATATTACATTTTGACATTGCTTTATATGTACTATGACATTGCTTTATTTATATTATAATATGTATGTATGTATTTTATATATAACACAATATATCTAAAGTTAATATAAGATTGCAGTTTTTAATTTGTTCTATTATTTGTTGAAAAAGTGTTCATTTTTCCATTGGGATTATTCTATAGACTTAGTTTTCTGCTAATTTTGCCTTATGTTTTTGCTGGTATGTTAATTATAGCATACAAACTTTGGGTGATCATAATGGTTGTATTTCCAGATAGATGGACAGTGTATTTTATTTTTCTTGTTATGAAGATATTTTTAATATGAAATTAGTATTTCATCTTCTTTTTGAAATGTTTATGTCCTTTTCATGTTGCTCACTTCTCTCTACTGATTCATTTGTCATGAAAATAACACACTTTATTATTTAAAAACATATACATATGCATTTTCACTTAATGTAATTTTATATTTTTGTGTTTAACTCTTATTATTTTTCTGGTGTTTGTTGGTCTTTTTCCCTTTTTTATTGAGATCAGTCATGTAATTTTATGATTCTGTTACCTATCTATTAGCTTTGATCTTTATTACTTTTTTCTACGTATCTTTCTTACCTTTCTTTTTGTGGTTCCCCTAATATTGACAACTAAGTTAATGAAATACTACTATAAAATAAAATACTACTTATTTTATTACTTTTTAGACTATGGTAAGAGTTGAAGATCTTTTAGCTCCTTTTTACCATTCTTATTTCCTCTTCATGATTGTTATTATGAATTTTGAGTCTATAAATATTGTAATTGTGTAAGTTAAAATCATTATTAATTGGCAAAATCAATATTTATTTAGACTTATCCAAGTTATCATTTTTTTTTTTTTTTTAATTCCCTCTAGATTCCTGATTACATGGAGAAATTAAATAATTCATCCATTGAAAAGAAAGTATTATTAATTCCACAATATTTATTGAAGATTTATACTTTTCTTCTTTCATTTCTTCTGTCATCCACTTGCCTAAGTTTCCCTCATTTCTTGCATGAAGTTTTTTGGAAGATTCCTCTATATCCAATGACTAATCTCAGTAGTTTGCAAAATTTTTGGCAATTAACAGATATTTATAAATTAATATATTAGCTAAAGATTAAGCTCTGCTGTATGGATATCTAATTGGTGATACATCATTAAGATTGCACATAATTTACATGTGGAAAGTCACGGAAAAGATCTTTGAAAAGGATGAAAATATGTGACCACACAGGATCAACAATTTGCCTTTAGTCTTTTATTCTATCCATAGGCAAAATGAATTCCTTTCATAATTTTGGGGATATAAAATCCTGTAGACTACAAGTAAGTTAATCTTATTTGGAAATTTGCCATTTATCAGGTTCTTAAATGTTATTTCATAATTTAATGCCCACCAAACCTGTTATTTTATTACTTTTTTCCATTTTGTATAACCGGAGACTTTTCAAGTAGGTTTCTGTATCAAATTTCTTTTGTTTGAAGAGCTTTTAATATTTTTGGTAATAATTAATGCCTGCTGGCATTGAATATTCTCAGTTTTTGTGTGTGAAAGTTGTTATTTTGATTTCCTTTAAAAATAAATATTTTCACTTGTTTTAGTTTCCTTGGGTTGCAGTTTTGATTTCAGAACTTTAAGCATGTCTCTTAATTGTCTTCTGGCTTACATAAAAATTGAATATATTGTGGGCTTGTTATCCTCAGTGTCTTGACTGCTTAGAATTCCTTTAACTCCTTTGTACCTAATGTGCAGGTTGGTTGTCACCTTGGGAATTTTCTCAGTGTTCCAGTGTCACCATTGGCCTTAGTCTTTTGTGTGCAGGGACAGACTGCTGCTACTTGCTGACCTGTGCTGAGTAGCCTGGGTGGACCGCAGCAAGGGCATTCTCCATTGTCCAGATTCAGCCTGGGTCTAGGGCTGGTTTTGTGTTCCTGTGTCATTGGGAATATCACTTTTATCATCTTGCACTTCTGCCAAGTGTTGGACAATGACTCAGCATTGGTGGTGGAGAGTGTCTAACCTTCTCCAAATGAAGGGTTTTTTTTTTGTTTGTTTGTTTTTTGTGTGTGTGTGTGTGTGTGTGTGTGTGTGTGTGTGTGTGTTTTCTTTCCTCCTGTTCAGTTGTGTTTGCTGTTCTCCCCCACAGCCTCCATCATCCTGTGGTGCAAGGTTTTGTTTTTTGTTCTGTAGGAGAGAAGAAGATCCTAGGTGGAAATTAACACTTTGCTGTGGTGGCACCTGCTTTTCTTCTTCAGGCTTGCACCACAGAGAAAGCTGTTTTTCTGATCTCTCTCTTGCCCAACTTCTTGGAGAAATCTACTGAAAAAGGTTTGAGATGCAGTATATCATCCTTGGTGCCTGTGGCTCTTGGGAACTCTACTCATGCTCATTCGCAGTTCCCTCTTTAACATTTTGTTAAAATTTTTAGCAGAAATCTCACTGACTTATACAAGAAGCCAATTTTCCTACCTGTCCTGTCTCAGATGTACCAGCACTTCCATTTGCTTACATGCATATCCTCAGATTTTATACTATGTGTTCCCCTGGTGACCTCAATTAAGTGGTTGACTCATAAAAGGTTATGGACTCACAGATTCTCTGGCTTTTTGTTGTTTTGGTTTCAATAATGCTCTTTTTACCTTTTTATGTCCTAATTGGAAGCTAAATGTTTCTGAAGTTTGTGTTCATATGAAAAATATTAAACCTGGTGCCTGCTTCACAAAATAAGAAATTTCCCTCACATTGAGGTTTTGAGACTTTTTTTTTTTTTTTTTTTTTTTTGCTCCTATTAGCAGTTCTGTTGGCGTCACCTATTTGAAAATGTTTATTCTTTAAAAGGCCACAGCACAGCAAAATTATTCTGTGATCAAAATGTGTATTCTCTAATGACATATTGTAAATAATACCACACTGTAAGCATGCCTGTGGAAAAGCATTATTATGTAGTAGTCTTTGAGTTTCCTTTTAAAAATCCATTTTTAGTCGGTAGAGTGGCAAATGAAATGGTTGCTGTTATGATTACAAAGACATCAGAAATAATAAAAAATATATTTTAACACAATATCACACCAAGAAAGGTGATTTTACTACTTTTAAAAATTTGGAAACTTTATTTGTTATAGGGACATTTCAAAACATAAGCACAAAGCTTTTTCTTTAAACATTCATTCATTTCATTCAGCAACTCAGATTCTTAGTTCTAATGTATTGCATCATTTCCATTAGATTTCATTTCATCATCCTTGCCACTATCACATTTAACTTAATCAGTGTGGAAGCTACTTGAGAATACGATTGTTATGGTGTAAAAAGACTAATGTACTCTTGACTTCCAGTGAATAAAGTAACAGTCTAATGCACTCAGAAAAAAAGAATGTTTTTTCAGAGCTATTATGAGAAATGGACAAAAACTCTTCTACATTTACCCAGTGAGGTCAAAAAGTTAGACAGTGACACTTCAAATATAAATAACAGTTGCTTATCACAGACATGTTATGTTTCCACATTACTTTTTTATGTTGTCATTGTCATGAATTAGATGAAGGCATTGGATTGGTATGAAATCAATATAACTATTTGGTCTTTATTTTTTTTGGCCTAGATATTTTCATTAACAAAATTTTATTGATAGGCTATTATATGACAGATATTATTCAAGGAAATTTGGATATAGTATGGACAAAAAGAGATTGTTCTCTCAGATGTAATAAAATGTTATCTCTTCTATATTTTTTGGATCTTGATCTCAGTTCCATTTTCAGTGTTAACTTTGATTCAATTGCTCTGAGTTCTTCTTTTACAAGTTATATTTTTAGGCAATATTCTGGGATTGGCATTTTTTCTTGTGTTCTGGGGTCCCAAATTCCATTTTTCACATTCAAATGATCCCTAGAAAAATAATGTGTTTAAGAATATAGTTAAATGCCGGGTGCTGTGGTGCACACCTGTAATCCCATGGGCTCAGGAGGCTGAGGCAGGAGGATTGTGAGTTCAAAGTCAGCCTTGGCAAAAGTGAGGCACTAAGCAACTCACTGAGACCCTGTCTCTAAATAAAATACAAAATAGGGCTGGGGAGCCGGGCGCGGTGGCACATGCCTGTAATCCCAGCACTTGGGAGGCTGAGGCAGGAGGATCACGAGTTCAAAGCCAGCCTCAGCAATGGCGAGGCACTTAGCAACTCAGTGAGACCCTATCTCTAATAAAATATAAAAGGGGTCTGGGGTTGTGGCTCAGTGGTAGAGCGCTTGCCTAGCACGTGCGCGGCCCAGGTTCGATCCTCAGCACCACGTAAACATAAATGCATTGCATTGTGTACAACTAAAGCAAATAAATATTTGGGCTGGGATTGTGGCTCAGTGGTAGAGCACGCGTGTCCCGGGTTCGATCCTCAGCACCACGTAAAAATAAACCGCATGTGTACAACTAAAGCAAATAAATAAATATTAAAAAAAAAAAAAAAAAAAAGGCTGGCGATGTGGCCCAGTGGTTGAGTGCCCCTGAGTTCAATCCCCGGTACCAAAACATTAAA
The DNA here is from genome assembly GCA_025594165.1 of Tamias sibiricus. Lineage (NCBI taxonomy): Eukaryota > Metazoa > Chordata > Mammalia > Rodentia > Sciuridae > Tamias > Tamias sibiricus. The sequence continues at coordinate 49,131,167 of CM046668.1, forward strand.
AAAAAAAAAAAAATAGTGCTGGGGATATATGGCTCAGTGGTTGAGTGTCCCTGAGCTCAATTCTGGGTACAAATATATAGTTAAACATATAGTTTGGAACATAAGCAGCCTCGAGACTCAGAGACTTGTTTTTCAAAGGGCACTTGCAATGTTCTGAATATTTTTGAAATTCCTAAATTGCATAGTTGAATTCTTAATCCTGTGGTGGAGACACTTGTAATTATGTCATGATGGTAAGTAGGATTAATGCCCTTTGAAGAGACCAAAGAGCTCATTTTCTTTCAAGAGAGGATACAATGAGATTTTGGTAGTCCAAAACCTGGAAGAGGACTCTGGCCAGAACCTGACCATGCTAGTATCCTGATTTTGTACTTTCAGCTTCCAAAACTGTGTGAAATGAATTTCTGTAGTTTATAAGCCATCAAGACTATGATATTTGTTATAGCAGCCTGAACTGATTGTGATAGGGCTGGTCATTTAGTCACTATCTAGTACATGACAAAATTCAAGACTTCCACAAGGAAAGGAGGTGGTGCATAAACCACATCATTTGCATAAACACACTTGATACATCATTTAGAGAATGATGAGACCACCCCCAGTATATTCATATTCTCTCACACTAATGCAGTCCAACGATCAATCCTGAAAGCAGGCTTTTCTAAGGATAGCAGTCTTGGGCCCGCTATGTTTACTGTTTTTTGCACAATTAATTTTGTTTCCCATAGCATAATTCTAAAAATGTTACATGCTAGTTATAACAACAAGTTTCAAACTGCCTTTGTATCTTAATTACAATAATATGTTAGAGGTTTTAGCCAGATATTAGCCAGGTTATCTTTGTACTTTCTACCCTAATTCCGATAGCTAGATCTCCCTTCTTTTCTGTGCTTGTCCCATTATTTGTCTTGTTTATTTACTCCTTCAATAAATATCCATAGCTGTATATCCCATCAACATAATATAAAATATGTAACAGTGTAGAGAGAAAATTCCTCAATTATGCATATATCTCAGGGAACATCCTTTGAAACAGGATTTCATATCCTAGAGACAGGAACCAACAGAAGAAGGGCAAGAAGGCCAACATGGCTGATACCAGAGTAAAGGAGGTAGAAAGTTAGTGAAAGATGAGATCAGATTGGTACAGGGAGAGTGGAGGACAGATATTTAAAAGGTTGGGGTTGATGGTAACAGCTTTAAAATTTCCTCTGCAAGAGAAGTCATTCTGGAGAATTTTTGAATTGGAGTGATTTGATTCTATCTCCCTTTAAAAAGTAACAGCAAAGAATAGACTCAAAGGGAATGGGTGTAAACAAAATATTAGAAGACTATTGCAATAATTTAGGAAACATATGGTGATAAGGCTCTGAATTGTAGCAGTGAGTAGAAAGTGAAAAAAACGTTATATTGGATATATTTTGAAGGCAGTGTCAATTGCAAAAGGCTAGAACATATAGAAGCTTCTTTTTGAATGATATTTTCAAGGTACTTTAACTTCTAGTCTAAGTAACTGGAAGAAGATGTTGATGTTAAATGAAATGAAGAAAACAAGAAATTGGGTGGGGGAAATTAAGAATTTAATTTGTGTATATTAAGTTGGGGTTATATAGTTGATAACTAAGAAGAAGTGTTGGGAAGGTAGTTGGATATACCAGTCTGAAGATCAAATTGAGGTAGGGCAGGAGAAAAAAAATTTTAAAGTCATTAAATTAAAGATGACATTTTAATCTATGAGAATGGAAGGTATTACAAACTATAGTTAGGAAAAACAACAGTTACAAAGAGAAAGCCATGGACATCTTAATTGGTACAACTGTCAAAAAAGAATAGAAACCTGCAGAGGAAGCTGAAAGAAGTAGTCAATAAGGTAAGAAATCCAAGAAAAAGTGCCATCAAGAATCAATATGAAGAAAGACTTTCAATGAAGAAATGACAAACATTGTCAAAGTTTACTGATTGCCTGCATTAGTTGAAGTGTGAGAATTGACTACAACCTTTGCCAGGGTGGACGTATCTGGGAACATTGGTAAAAACAGATCAGTGGAGCTCTGTGTGATATAAATTATTGTGCATTCAAAATAGAAGGTGAAATGGAAAGGTAAGACTGAGTAGTTAGAGAAGGGTTTAGGCTCAAGAAGTTTTTTCTTAGTTCTCAATACAGAATGTTTGATTAAGAAGGAAATGGTTTAAGAGAGGTAAGCCTAACAGTGCAGAAAGTAAAGAGGCACATATCATGAGTAAATGAGATAGAATATTATCTCATGTGTAATTGGAGGGCTTGGCTTGGGTAGAAATATTGATGGAGAGCAGATGTACAGAGAAGGAGGGCATATGAGAATAAGATAAGTGGGTGCTGAATGTGGAGTTGAGCACTCCTAAACACTACTTTTCAGGAAATATTTACAAAAAGAACACTTGAACATGAGGGGTATGGAGAGAGGTTTTATTAATTTGAGGAAAGAGAAAAATAAACGTTTATCTAGGAGGGTGGATAGCTGAATCTACTAAAGAGAAATGGGTTTAGCTGAAAAACAGAGACTCTGCTTTAGATATGTGATCAAATAAGAAATGGGTTAATGTACAAGTGGTATTTAGTGTTAGCATGTAACTGCCTCACCATGTCCCCACTCAGGCAAGGTCAGAATTATATACCTGGAGGTCAATGTAAACAATTAATAGATTTTTATGTGTAAATATTGTAATATTTTTAAAGATAAAATATCTGTTTTTAAATAAAAAAAAGTTATGTGATCAATACTTTAAGAGTTAGTAACTGAGTTAGCTGATGTCTGACTTGAAAAAGTAGATGCCAAATTGGGCTTAGACCTGTGAGAGAAGTTGTGGGAGAAATGTGTGAAGCATGAAGGGGAGGGTTGCATAGAGGTAAGAAGAGTCTTCAGACTGTGATGCAGGTCTGACACTTATGAGATAGGAGAAAGGCAGGGAAACCGGGTAAAAGAGCTCCAGACTGCTATCTCTGACCATCTTTTGGCCAGGTCAAGACTGTGGGGTTTCCAGAAGAGGGTAACTGTCAGCAGAGTTGGGCTTTTAGGATGCTGGGCAGAAATTGCCCTGCTGTAGTTTTCCTATCACCTACAGTTATTGACTGGAAGCAGCCTGGTGAAAGTATGGCTTTGGTTTGAGTGTGGCAGAGAATTTGTAGGTGATAAAGTGGGGACTTTCTGTTAACTGTGCTCACTGCGACACAGTCTCTCGAAGAGAGATCTGGTCTGATCTGTGCACGTTCATAGCTGCCCTCGTCAACTTGATTGTGAGTTTTACTCCAGCCATGCTTGGCTGCTTTGATGCATGTGAGGAGGAAGTGGTGGTGGTATGAGAAAAGAGAGGAATGAACAAATAGAAGTATTCTTCAAGCAATTATAATGAGGAAACATAGAATCTAGGGTGGCTGTGGATATAAGTACCTGAGTGGATTGTAATTTTTCCCTTGCAAACAAGCTGAAGTTTTTTTATGCTGAGAAAATGTCTTTGGATCCTTAAATTTTTTTTTTTTGCAAATTTATGTTTCTGAGTATAAAAGACTTATCACATTTTCCACACACAACACACACACAAAGAGGGAAACAATTTCTGTTTCTTTTTTCATTTGAGTATTTACTTATGATTTACATGAGAGGTAAGTTATGAATTTGTTAATCCCTTGGATATGTTTCAATCTCATATTGCTCAAACTTACTCACACTGAATTTGATTTTAATTTTATATATCCATCATTGGTCCCAAATTCCATTGAAACTACTTCTTTGATGCTCAAATGAAGATGATTAATCAAATGCACTGAACTTCTTATATTGGGAGAGGATAAGCAGTTTTGCAAAGTAGGGCTTTGCTATGATAATTTGAAGGGTACTTTGAACTCTAGGGAATTTATGCTTCATTCACTGACGAGAATGCTAGTGTCAGATTATCCTCCACACTGGATTCCCTCTTAGCTTCCCTTAGTTGCCTATTTTGGTACCTTGCCCCTGAATACATATAATGGTGTAAGAGCCCTAATAAGGAGATAGCTAAGATGGCGGCTAGCTGAGAGCCATAAGAGGTGTTTCAGTATTTTCACCTGATATTCTTGCATTTATCTAAGAATCTTTCTATGCCCATAAAAACTATGTGATGCACCTGTAAGTTTGAGCTGTTGACACGTGTTAAGGCAAAAAGTATTTAACTGGGTGAGGTTGGCTAGAGAGGGTGGTTGGAGTTGGAGAGGTTGTTGGAGCCAGAGAGAGAAGTTAGAAGAAGCAAGAATAAAGAGCCTATTCATTTTCCAGTCTGCTTCCAAATTCTTTCCCGGGGTATCATTGCTGCAGGCGGTGATAGCTGCAGGCGGCAACAAGTTAAATTCGATATTTATGGAAATATTTTGTCTAGGAATTCAAAAAATGGGGCACAGGGCCCAATGCCCCGGGGCCCACAAATGTACAAGGCCTTAGAGAAAGAGTATCCTCAAACATCCATCCAGATGATTCCTCGACACAATCCCTCTTACCCATTGACTCCCTTGTTAGAGGAACAAGAGGAAGTACAGGATTGGACCTCTGTTCCACTGCCCAGATAGTGCTAACATCTGAAATGGGGGTTCAACTGATTCCCACGGGAGTCAGGGGAACTCTTCCCTCAGGAACTGTAGGACTTATCCTCGGAAAAAGCTCTAAAAGCTTATCAGGTTTTCAACTGACTCCAGGTGTAATAGACTCAGACTACCAAGGAGAAATTAAGATTATGCTTAGTTCAACTCGAGGCATTTTCTCTGTAAACCAAGGAGATAGAATTGCTCAGCGGCTTCTCCTTCCCAGTTTACATGACTCATTTAAGAGTATGCCTCAAAATAGGAAAAATAGGGGATTTGGTTCCACTGGCTCAGGACCTATGGCTTGCTGGATTCAGGATTGTTCACAGAGGCCTATGTGCAAATTAAAAATTCAAGGTATAGAGATGGAGGGATTGATTGATACTGGGGCTGACTCTTCCATCATCAATCTATGACAATGGCCCAAGCACTGTCCTCTGCAGAAGGCTTCAACCAGTTTAAGAGGCTTGGGATATACTAACAGCCCAGAACAAAGTGCAACAGTTTTAAAATCAGAAGATGATGAAGGGCATAAAGGAACATTTCAGCCTTATGCTTTGTCCAGCTTGCCAGTTACCTTATGGGGAAGAGATATTTTACAACAAATGGGAGTACACCTTGCAAAGAAGCCCGCAGGTGTTAAAAATAAAAATCTACAGGGTAATTCTAGCCCTATTAAGCTTAAAAAAAATCATCATCAAAAAGGTAAAGGATTTTTTTTAGGGGCCACTGAGAAAACAATTTTGAAAATACCATGGCTTTCTGATAAGCCAGTTTGGGTCCCTCAGTGGCCCCTATCTAGAGAGAAATTACAAGCGGCCCACCTACTAATCCAAGAACAACTAGAAGCAGGACATATAGAACCTTCCACCTCTCCCTGGAATTTCCCCATATTCCTGATCAAGAAAAAATCAGGAAAATGGCAATTGTTACATGATCTTAGAGAAATCAATAAAACCATGCAAATTATGGGCCCTACCCAACCTGGACTTCCTAATCCTGTAGCTATTCCTAAAAATTTCCATCTTATAACTCTTGATATAAAGGATTGTTTCTATTCTATTTCTCTACATCCTCTGGATGCCCCCAGGTTTGTTTTTTCAGTTCCTTCTATTAATAATAATGGCCCTGATCAAAGATTCCAGTGGAAAGTTTTACCCCAGGGAATGGCTAATAGCCCCACTATATGTCAAATCTATGTAGATAAAGTTATTCAGCCTATCAAGAACAAATACCCAGAGCTTATGTGCCTCCATTATATGGATGATGTTTTGCTTGTTCATACTAATGAAGACATCTTATTCACCATATTTAGTGATATATCAGAAAACTTGAAACAATATGGACTAAACATTGCTGAAGAAAAGGTTCAAACTAGATCTCCAATATTATATCTAGGATTCCAAATTATGGATACTTTTATTATGCCTCAAAAATTTTAATAAATAAGGAACACTTGGCCACTCTTAATGATTTTCAAAAATTGCTGGGAGACATTAATTGGCTTCTCCCTATACTAAGCCTCACTACTGGCCAATTAAAAGCCTTATTTAATATCCTTCACGGGAACCCTGATCCATTTTCACTGTGAACATTGACTCCTGATGTTAGGGAAGCTTTAAAGTTGGTAGAAAAGGCCATTGAAGGATCCCATTGTGATAGAATTGATTTTGCTCGACTGCTGATATTGATCATTATTTCTTCACAATATACACCCACAGGAGTATTTTGGCAACAGGGGCCTTTATTATGGATACATTTGCCCGTCTCTCCTAAAAGTACAATTGAGTCTTATACCTCCATGGTGGCTAAACTTATTCTTCAAGGACTTAAGACTTCTATTAAAATATTTGGCATTTACCCTGCTACTATTATTACTCCCTATTCATCATCACAGGTTGGATATTTATGCTTCAATGATAATGATTGGGCTATAGCTAGATGCTCTAATTCTGCACATTTTGATAACCATCTTCCTAAGTCTCCTATACTATCTTTTTGTATCAATCATCCCATTATATTTCCACAGGTAATAAAAAATCAACCTATTCCTAAGGCATTAAATGTATTTACAGATGGGTCCTCTAACGGTACTGCTGCATTAGTCACTCAAAAAGAAAATATGATTCATATTATTGCCCATAAATCAGCTCAGTTAGTTGAACTTGAAAGTTTTAAAGAACAGCCCATAAATATTTTTTTCAGACAGACACTATATTGTACATGCTGTCCCTAAATTGGAGCTAGCAGGTCCAATAGCACCTCATACTCCAGCCTTTAAATTGTTTTTTCTAATTCAAAACCTTCTATGGGTACAAAACAAACCTTTGTTTATTGGACATATGAGAGCTCATACTAATTTGCCTGGTCCTCTCCATGAAGGTAATCAAAAGGCCGATGCCCTCACTCAAACAATCTTTATATTTTCAGCAGTCCAACAAGCTACCTCGTTCCATTCTCAATTTCATGTTAATAGTACTACTTTACAAAAAAGTTTCAAAATAACTAAAGATCAAGCTCCAACAATTGTGAAGGCTTGTCAATCTTGTGTGACACATTTGCCCAATCACATTATGGGGTTAACACAAGAGGATTAATGCCCAATCATTTGTGGCAGATGGATGTCACTCACGAGCCAAGTTTTGGAAAATTGTGATTTATTCATGTGACCATAGATACATGCTCAGGCATGATTTTTGCTTCCTTACATGCTGGAGAAAAAGTTAAAGATGTTACATCTCATTGTCTACAAGCTTTTGCTGCATTGGGCATTCCCAAATGTTTAAAACAGACAATGATCTGCATATATGTCCTCATCTTTCAAACAGTTTTGCACAAAATTCAGTATACTCCATAAGACAGGTATTCTGTATAATCCTCAAGGCCAAGGCATAATTGAACGATTTAATCGCACACTCAAACTTATGCTTTTGAAACAAAAAGAAGGAAATTGGACAAATCCTAAAAAGAGATTAGCCGTTGCCCTTTTTACTTTAAAATTTTTAACTTTGGATTCTAAAGGATATTCGGCTGGAGACAGACACTGGAATCCACACCAACAACATAATCCTTTGGTTTACTGGAAGGATGTTCTTTCAGGCACATGGAAGGGCCCAGATCCAGTATTAATTTTGGGGAAAGGATCTGTTTGTGTTTTTCCACAGCACAAATCCTCCCCAGTATGGATACCATCAAGATTAATAAAACAGGTATCAAATCAAAAGAACCAAGATGAAGTTGTTGTGGAATGATTCCTTTAAAAGAGTCCTTCAATAAATTCATAACTTAAGTCTCATTCCTCCGGGTCGGGACGAAAAGATGTCTCTTTAGTGTGCACACAATTGTATTTTTTCTTTTATATATATGTCTTTATGTCTGTGCGCTTGTCTAGATTTCACGTAAATGTGATGTCACAAATATATGTCTTTGTGTTTGTGTGTCTGTCCAATATGATGTCACAAATAAAAAAATCCGAGCACTCATGAAAATTAATAATATAAAAAATATATATATGTATCCAAATAACTTTAATTCATTTAAGTTAAGAGTATTCAATTTGGGTAAACAATTAAAAAGTGAAGGTACCTTCAATCTTAATTTATAGGTGTCTCTAGGACTTCTCTTCAGCAAAGAATATGACTAATACTATATAACCTGATATTTTGGTATTTGACATGGGATTGTTTATTTGTATTTAACTTTATTTGTTAAATAGCTGATTAATTTAAATTGTTTCAACAGGTATATTCATGGAAGATTGCTGTGTATGCAGAGGCTCAGGGGTTCCAGGTAACAAATTATTTTTCTAAAATGCTCTTTGCTTTTCTTTAATTTATCTTAAATATAATATTTTGTAAGCTAAATACCCTCAGTCTTTCTTTAATCTGTTCTGAATGTGATATTTGCCAGTTTATGTTTGTGGGAACTCAAGCAGCAATGTGTGTGAGCAGAGATCAACTTCAATTACCTGATCTAATAATTCTATTTTTTAGTTTGACAACTCGCTCCTTGACTCAGTGCTGGAATGGCACTGCCTTTCCTCTAATGATTGATGCTTGAGTTTCTAGGTAGCATGCCCTGAAGATTTGCTGGTGGCATTATCTAGACATAAAAAAGATGGCTGCTGCTACAGCTGCAGGGATCACAATAGCTACAAGCATCCCTGCTGCTCAAGCATCAAACAACTTCACCAGCAGTGTGGCTTCTGCTCTGCATGCACGAGGCCTCCTAGATCAACGCGTTAGCAAATGGACATTTTGATAAATCTTTCTATGTCTGGGACATTGCATGGGACAATGCCTTTGGGTATTTGTCTAGAGAACTCAGTGCGTTACTTAATGGAACTTAGGGCAGCTGATCTGTTTAAAAAACTTGATATGCTATGGAACTTGGCTCTTCAGAGCAAAGCTTGCCGCCTTAGAACCGAAGCATCTCCTCATGTTTGGTTGGCTCCATTGGAGGGCTGGTAGTCAATGACGGGTAAGATCCCCAGAGGGGGACAACCTAAGACAGGCACAGTCGATCCGGATGTGGTGAGGGTCATCACCCATCCATGGGAAAGTCTCATGTGGCCAACATATCAACCTAAGACAGGAGTCAAGGGCACAGCCGTGATTATCCGATGATGGGTAAGAATGTTGGTTGCACATGTAGATGCCCTAGAGCTATCCCTCTTTTAAAATAAAAGGGGGGAAATGTAAGAGCCCTAATAAGGAGATAGCTAAGATGGCGGCTAGCTGAGAGCCATAAGAGGTGTTTCAGTATTTTCACCTGATATTCTTGCATTTATCTAAGAATCTTTCTATGCCCATGAAAACTATGTGACGTCCCTGTAAGTTTGAGCTGTTGACACGTGTATACTTGTTAAGGCAAAAAGTATTTAACTGGGTGAGGTTGGCTAGAGAGGGTGGTTGGAGTTGGAGAGGTTGTTGGAGCCAGAGAGAGAAGTTAGAAGAAGCAAGAATAAAGAGCCTATTCATTTTCCAGTCTGCTTCCAAATTCTTTCCTGCAGTATTGTTGCTGCAGGCGGCGATAGATGCAGGTGGCAACATTATGGAACTAGCAAATCCCTGTGTAACTGTGGCCTTACCCATCAGATGCCAAATTCTAACTTGAATTTGTCTGAAATTTGTTCCCATTTGTCCTGGGTCCCTGCCCTTAGATCATCTCCCAATTAAATAAACAGGTCAAGTTTTAAATCTAGACCTTCTTTAATTTATCTTTCCTGCTGAGAAAGAAAGTCATGCCTGGCTATATCAGAGATACTAACAAGTAAATAATAATTGCAACCTCTACCACTATCATTAGTAAATAGCAGGAACTAGCTTCTACTCTAAAAACTTGAAGGAATAGTCACATTCAATCTTCATAACAGTACTGTATTTATTATTTTATTATAATTAGCCTTATTTTATAGGTGAGAGAATTGAAGCAAAGATACATAACTTGCCTGAATATGTACAATGATCTGTGGAACCACAGAAAGACCAGGTATACTTCAAATTCTCCCTCTTGATTACTTATACCTTTAGTGCTGGACACTAAATATGTTCATGTGTAAATGTTTGATGCCCATATTTTCAATACCTTCATTGATTTTCTCCATTTAAAGTTCTCTATATTAGTAGATGAAGAAACTGCACTGTCTACTTATAGAAAAAATAATAATCCTGTGCCTCTATAAAGCAATCATTAGGTAGCTGTTGATTTCTTTCAGCTGCTGTATACATAGCTTAGTGCTTACATTTATCGATGCCTTGGGGCAACTCTTTGGTTATAGCTATAATCATAGCTATCAACAGAAGTGTACGTAATTTTTTCCTTATGGTTTCAGGTCCTATTTTCATTAGGATTATTGCTATAGGGCTTGAGGCTTTTCAGATAGTAAAACTGGCCTTTCACAATGCAAAAAGAAAGTACTCTTTTACAACATGATATATGCTTCCAGATGTGCATCTCAAAAGAAGCAATATACTTGTTAAAAAAAAAAAAAAAAGTTTTACCTACTCTCTTTTGATTGGGCTATTTGAGAGTTATACTTCCCAAAATTATATTGAAAACTAATTATTTAAGTTGCAATGACTGAAAAGTAAATCCCTTTAGTAAAACAAATGAAAACTTTTCACTGCACAAGTAAAGCAATTACCTATTAGAGACACTGTCCTGTTTCTTCAACATGTTTCTATTTATCAGTTGTAGCTTCTACACCTGAATGTTGTCAGAAAATAGGTTATAGTGTTTAAATGAAGAGATACATTTTAAATAAAGGACATAGGCTTTATCTTGCTAGTCCTTATAGACTATGTGGCACTGGAGAGTGTCCATTTTGCTACAAACAGGAGACTTTTCTATCACTGGATTGAATACATTATATACAAGTATTAATTTCACTGACAAGGTGTTGCAAAATTATAAGATGCAAAATTAATTTTTCTGTTTCACAGGAATCATAATTAATTAAACTATATGGACAATAATATTTGGAACACTTTATGAATTAATTTTGCAGGAAAAAACTTATTTTTAAACTGAGAAAATATTTCTCCTGTCAATATATATTTGACATTTAAAAAAACATTTTCAAATTTGTCACGATTAGTTAGAGAATGAAAAATTATTAAATAGGAAAAAGTCATAACTATATGATGCTTATTACAAGACAAATTGGCAAACTGGGTGAAAAGACAGTAATAATTGTTTAGGGAATACAGCATTGCTCAAAATTACCCATATTATCGGGGGATAGTTTGACCTTCTATGTGCAACAAATTATCTAATAAGTTCTCCCTTCACAGTCTTTCATGTGTTTCTTCCTTTATATGATTAATAATACCAGCTTATACAGACTTGACAATTTCACACTAGATTACTTCAACAAGATTATACTTAAATTTACTGCCACCAAATTCTAGCTATCTTCAAACTGCTTCCAGGCAAATATTTTTAAAATGTCACTTTTGTTTGGTTGTCCTTATTTAAATCTCCTCAACCCCTAATTCTGACTAACTCTGATTGATTGACCTGCTCTTGCAAGCATTCTTTAGCATGGCCAGCTTCTCTGTGGATCACCACACATGCTGTGATCAGTTTTGTTGCTATGACTTATGTTGTTCCTCAGATGATCTTAATGGTTCCTTCCTTTTATATCCAACACTGTATCATTTTCTCCACCAAGTCTTATCCATTTGCTCTATTTCTATTCTGATTTTCTTCTCTCTAAATTTCTTAAGCCATCTATATTGCATAATCTCAAATTGGACTCTGGCTTATATTATTTACTAATTGTTTAATGTACCATTTTGTTTCTCCAAGTAGGTTCTTAGTCTTGGAATATTATACTCTAGCAAGGTTTGCAACACATTGAGAAATAAATGTTTAAACAGTATGTTGGATAATATAAACAGTATAAAACAATAATATAATACAGATAATATAAACAGTACAAAACAATACTGAAACAATACTCAGAATATTTATCATTGTAATACTGTTTCTGTTATAATGTAGTAGTATACAACTTAAGACAATACATGGTTAAAATTTTCATTCAAAAATTTTCAAGACCATCTTATTCATTATAGATTAATATATGTGGAATTATATCTTATTCTTATATTTCTTCTGAGTAAAAAGTAGCAAGATAGCATATGTTAAAACTTTGAAAATAGATAAGTTTAAATATCACATTCCCCAAGTCTCATAGCAGAGAAAATTTTAACAATAAATTTAGTTAATTATGTTCCTAAAATTTCAAATTGTATCACTTTACTTTTCTAATTTTTTTTGCCTTATGTATAATTCTGAGATCCTGATAATAAATTGTGAGTCTTCCCATTGCTCCTTTCTTCTCCACATAAAATATTCACAATCACACAATGTATTTTCATGACATTTATTCTGGTAGTATTAGAAATAGATTTATGAAAAACATAAAGTCAATTTGAAAAACTATTGCAACTTTTCTAAGTATTTAAAAAGGAAAATAGCAGTTTTCCTTAAGAGATAAAAATACATAAAGGCAAATGGGGCAAGTGAAACCCTGAAGCAAATGTTATTTCTTCTTAAAAGTATATTTAAGTGAGTTAAGTTGCTTGTATTTAACTTGAAAAGGAGGTAGGTATTTTGGATTTGATTTTGACATGGCAAAGCTCATGTCCTCTTCAATAGCCATTTGAACTTTTCATCTGGATGACAATAAAAATTGGTAACCTGGTGCAGAGGTTCATGGAAGCGCATCAAATCAGAGTTCCAGTAACTCAGGTCGTCAAGCAAGGGTTAGCATGTGTCAAGGGTGCCTCAATTTTTCTAAGGCTCTTTGAGTCCTATTCATGTTAGATTATTTCCTTTCTTTTCAAATGAATGAGGTCAGTTTTTGCAATGTGGCATTATTCATGCTCACTCTTTCAGCAAGAAAATATGTAAATCTGTACTTTATTGTAAAATTTTAGGAGAACTGAACTTCGAAAGTCTTGCAATATTTTCCAGCATTTGCACATTTTTGGCCATTGAAAAATTGACAAGGCTTTGTGATTCCTTATTACAAAGTAGAAAAACACTTATTCTAGTCCTGGGAAGCATAGTAACTATCCCTGCTGAGTCTCCCTCATACTTATAATTAACTTTTTCATGTCATATTTATGTTTCTTTCATAGCATCAATATTCAGAGGAGAACAACAAACAAGGTTTCATGCAATGGCACACTGGCGTTTCTATTGTATCAAATCCATCAGAACAATAGGCTTTTGAGATTTTTCTATGCAGTGATGACATCAGGTAAAACCAGTGTGAAGACAGGGATCCATCACCATCTGGTTTATTTGTACTTGTATGGCCATTTTATCTGGAGTCCTGGAAAGTCTTAAATGCTATTGAAATACTCTATTTATTGGTAATACATATACATCCCTTTATAATCTTATAGTTTCTCTGCTTTAAGACAAATACTGATATGTAAGTGGTATTTTCAGGACAATCACAACTGGGCCCTCAGCTACATTTGGTTGAATTTCAACTTTTTCTATTTTGTTTGTTTGGGCTCTTCTCATTCTTGAGATCATAAATATTAAATATTGGGCAACCTTCTCTTTAACTCACTTCTCTGGAATACTGATCAAACATGCCATTCTAAGTTTACTAATTTTGTACAATATTTCTGAAAGCATATTTGTTTTGTGTGTGTGTGGTGTGTGTGCGTGTGTGCATGTGTGTAGAGTTTTATGTAAAACACACTTGAATAAACATAGTTTCTTTTTATCACCGTACCCCCAAATGTTCAACTGTTACATGTGTTGACATAAATTTTCATTATCTCCATAAAAATCCTAAACTTTAATTTTCTACATGTTTCTTTTCCAATAAGTATTTCCTCTCAGTGTACCCAAGAATCCTCTGCTGATTTAGTCAAAGATTTTGCAAAGCCTCAATAAAGACAACAGATGCAGCCTGTTTTGAAAGATTTATCTCATTTCTATGGCCTTTACAAGTTTATATGCCTTTTATAACCAAATCATGCATATACTTTCCCCTGACACATTATTCTGAGAGTGGTCTTTCATAATTTTTTCAAAAGTGTTAGGTTTCATGCTGTCATGGTTGACTATGGATTCAAACAACTCTCTTCAATAGATCAGTCACATCCTGAGATCTGAGATCAAACCAGCACTTAACAGAAGAGCAATGCTTAAGGCATTTTTCAGGGACCCTGCAGGTTCTCTGAGTTTCTGCCAAGGGGTCTGCAACATCAAAACAGTTTTCATAATGATACTAGATAATATTTATCTTTTTCATTCTCATTTTCTCATGAGTGACAGGTAGAGTTTTCCAGAGGCTGCATGATTTGGTATTGCAACACAGAAATAGTTATGAAAAATTGTTTCTATTAAAAGAGATAGATATTAAGGAAAATTATAAAATGTAAGTTATACCACATTTAACTCTTTTTGGGTGTTGTTTCAGGAAGTACAAATGTTTAAAATCACGTTTATGTTAAAATGTAATACTTTTATTAAGGTATTAAAATTAAAAATGAATAAATATTTTTAAATGGCTTTTTAAGTTTTTAAATTTGTAACACAGTCATTCTGAACATAGATCCCCAAATTCCTTAGGGATCCTTAATACCTTTTAACAATATCAAAGGCCCAAAGTTTGAGAATCACTGTGATAGAGGCTGCTTACCTATTGAATCTTGAGGTATAGCCAGTCTTCTATACACATCGAGAAAAAAACCTGTGAAGCCAGCTCTGATCAGCACCAGATACAGGTATTTGTTCAGGTCCTAGCCTGCTGGATGTCTTGGTCATTTAATTTACATTTTTATCTTCCTGAACCATAGTCCCTGGCTCTGTCCTCTGTTGTTTGGAAACTTGTTTCCGTGCCCTTCTCTGGCTTATTGATCTTGCTCTCTAGTTTCACTCTCTTCACTCTGGTGTTGTGAAGGCTTCAGGAGGAATGTTTCACTATCTTAGTATTGTTCAGGTTTCTGAGTTGCATTGTTATGAACATTTTAATGTATTTGTTTTTCATTAATGCATACATTTTTGTATATCACATGTTTGGGAGTAGAATTGCTAGGTCATAGGGTATGTTCCTTCTTACATTTTCTGCTATCGTAGATGCTGTGAATAACATTTCAAAGTGTTTGAACAAAGTGTTTGCACCAGCATGGCTATTAATTCAGAAACTGGCAAGGGACAATGGGGGATTGAGAAGAGACAAACAGACGCACGAAGAGAAAAAGCTGGGGCTAGGTTGGACATTACTCTCTGATGGAGGAATTATGACCCAGAGCTAGCTTAGCATGTTTATTATATAGGTTTTGTCATCAAAATTTATTTGTGGGAAAGTTTCAGCAAAGCAGACAGACTTGAAGGTTGCAGTGAAACTTGTGAGTTGAAGTTATCTTGCTGTGTCAAGAATTCTCTGTTCCTGGGAGATGGTGCCTGAGCTCAAGGTTCAGACTTATATAGTTCTATGCCTTTGCATGGAGCTTCCTTAGCCAGGTGTCACCATAGCAACCAGGCCATCTTGACCTACACCTTTGCACAGGAGATTCTCAGCAGAAATGAAGCCATGAGACAGTCAGAATCCATGATTCAAGTCACTGCTCTCCACAATTGTATTCCTGTCAATATCAAGAGACTTCTGGCTGTGCCACATCCTTGCCAACATCTTTCTGGCTTTTGTGTTTAGTGTAGTTATGATTATGTTTCAGGATTTAATTTGCATTTTCCTGATGACTAGTGATTTGAACTTCTTTGCATGTAGTTATTAGCCTATTTTGTCTGACCAAGTCTTTTGCCCATTTGTTGTTGTTGTTATTGCTTTCCTGTTGTTATTTCCTTTCCTTTTCCTTCTCTTTTATAGTGCTCTACATTGTCTAGATATAAGCCCATTGTTAGATACATGTGTTGCAAATATCTTGTCTCCCTCTGTGGGCTACATGTATCTTCTTTTTAGCTGTGTTTTAATTAATGAAAAGCTCTTAGTTTTCGTATTATCTAGATTATTTTTCCTTTACAATTAGCTCTACATGCACTGTTTTAGAAAGCTTAGAAAATCTTTGCTTACTTAAAGTTCAACAAGATGATTTTTTGTTTTCTTTTATACATGTATGTATGTACACATATATGTATGTATGTACATATGTGTATATATATGTATGCTGCCTGGTACCGTAACCCGGGCGGAAAAAACTCTCGGAGGCAGAGTAGAGCTTTTACTACTTTTACTTCTACTTTCTTAGAGCTTAGAGAGGGAAAGAAAGATTTTTAGAGAGAAAGATTAAAGCGAGCTTTTCTTCTTGTCTTCTTAGCTTAGAGTCTTCTTAGCTTAGAGTCTTAGAGAGAAAGAAAGATAGAGCTTAGCTTAGAGAAAGATTAGAGCTTCTTTCTTCTCTCTTCTTTCTTCCTTCTTCTTTCTTCTGTCTTCTGTCTTCCTCAGGAGCCTCGGCCTTACTCTGACCAGTCATTACTTCTTCTATCTGGTTTCTCTTCTGTCTTCTATCTGGTTTCTCTTCTGTAACCGCTCTGTCTACGTTCTGGCCGCTCTGATTCTTCTGACCGACCGAGTGACTGCCCGGCTGACTGAATTCTCCGTTCTCCTAACTCGGACCGCTTTCACCCGGTTATATACCTTCAGGTTTGCGGGTGCCTACAGGTGCGTCACATACATATCAGGTGGAACTTATGGCTTCCAGCTAGCTACAACAGCCCTTCCTAATTAGGGCTCCTTCATATATATGCATATATATATATATTTAGTTGTAGATGTACACAATACCTTTATTTATTAATTTTTATGTGGTGCTGAGGATCAAACCCAGTGCCTCATACATGCAAGGCAAGTGGTCCATCACTGAGCTACAACCCAGCCCCTTGTTTTCTTCTTAATGCTTTATCATTTTGCTTTTTAATATCATTATTTTCAGTAATTTTGAAATATGCTGAAATTTTATTGTTAAATAAGTTCACTTTAACACATCACTATTCAGACTGAAATTGATGTCAACTGATTTTTATATGTGCAATGAGATGGGGTCAAGTTAACTTTTTTCTTCCATATGGAAATTTAATTAATTTAGCCACATGCACTTTAAATGCCATTCTCCTTCACTACCCTCCAATATTTTCCTTGTTGTAAGTTATTTGATACTGATTCATAGTCTTATTATTATTGCTTTATAATTGGTTTCCACGATAGGTAGTTAAGTCTTCTATCTTTGTTCTTCCTCAAAGCTTTATGTATTCTTAGCTCTTTATATTTCCATATAGATCTGTAGTCAGTTTTACAATTTTTGTGAAAGCAAATATATTGTTTGGAATTTTGTTTGGCATGGGTACAGTCTAATTTAGGAAGTACTGGCATGTTTAACATGATCTGAAGGCATGTCTCACGTTATTGTATAGAAGTTCCCTTTTACCCCTACTTAGAAGTCTTGTCATAAATGAGCAAAAAGAATTTTCATTCTAATTATATTTAGAACACTTTAAGATGTTACCATTATTTTGCATATTTAATATTTGTATATATTTTCTAATTTAGTGTTCTTCTTCTTTATTATTATTATTATTATTATTTTCTGTGTTTTCACCTGACATGGTTTTATTTCTTCCAATAGAATTCTGAAGTAGTGTTTTATTTTAGTTCTGATCCTGTGAGATTTTGTTGAAAAATGTCTTCATTCAACCTCTGTTTTATTTTTTGAAAATGTCTTTTCTATATATAAAAATATAGGTTTGTTTCTTTATTTCTCATGATTTCAAAGATTCATTCATTTTCCAGTTTTTCTCTCAAAAAAATTAGTAGTCTTAATGTTTCAATGTTTCTCCCTTTAAATCTACAAACCTTGAGTTCTGGCCAATTACTGCACTTTACTATAGCATGTTGATTGGAATTAATACACCTACTTTCTTCTCTTTTCTGAACATAAGTTTAATTTCTTATGCTTTCTATATTTCAATATATTATTTTTATCATTTTTAATTGACATATGAAAAGTGTACATATTTATGGGAGATATGTGGTGTTTCAGTGCATGGGTATACATTGTGTAATGTTCAAATCAGGGTAAAAATATCTGTCCCCTCAAACAGCCCAGCCTCTGGTAATAACCATTAAACTCTCAACTTATGTTAAAAAGCATTTACCACAGAAGGTGGCCAAAGAAATTTAACATTTCATTTTATATTTCCAATTATATTCAACATAGATAGATTTTCTCATCTTTTGACAGGTTTATCATTGGCATGTCTATCATTCACATATCCAGCGAAAAAAGGATATGCTGCCATTTGCAACAACTTGGATGAAACTAGAAGATATTATGTTAACTAAGCCAGGCACAGAAAGGTAAATACAATTACACATTGCACAACCACATTTCAGCCAACGATGGACCAAAGAAATGGTGATGGCCTCCTATGTTATCTTCTTGCATTTTACATTCATGTCTGTGATACATTTGAGTTAGTTACATTTGATTTTCCCATTTAGTTGCTCAGACCTGAGGTTTAGGCAGGTGGGAATCATATCAATGTAGGAAAGTACTATCTCCATTTTTTTACTTTTAAACTTTGTCAAATGTACCCCAGTTATATCTCAGTCATTGAATTTGTAACTTATACATCAGATGTTTCACAATAAACCATTAAGATCATGGAATGTAGGTAGCATTACATATTTACCTTAAACTACTAAATTTAAGAATTATAAGAAAGTAAATTCAGAGTCAAGTTCCCACTTGTCCTGTGTCAGGGCACAAGTTCAGACTCTCTGTTGAACCTTTCTGTGAACATATCATAATATTTCATTCCTTGAATCTTTTAAAAGGAATATTTCTTTGTCCTTCTAGAGCTAAAAGTTCTCCAAGTGTCTTAGTTATATATTTTTTTCTAATAAAGATTAAAATAGGCATTTTCCTCACTTAATAGTATCCTATACAATAACATTTACTTATTTATTTGGGCACCAGGGATTGAACCCAGGAACACTTGGCCACTGAACCACATTCCCAGCCCTATTTTGTATTTTATTTAGAGACAGGGTCTCACTGAGTTGCTTAGAACCTCACTTTTGCTGAGACTGGCTTTGAACTCGCAATCCTTTCTCTTCAGTCTTCCCAGCCCCTGCAATTACAGGCTTGTGCCATTGCGCCCAGCTGTACAATAACTTATGCTGAATCTTCAAGTTAGAATACATTTCCTTACAAATTTGTAAACCTAAATTTTGTGTAGCTTTTAATGTATATGCTGGATAGTAAATATATATTTTGAAAAATACCACTGTCAAATAATCAATTTAACCAGCTATCATGTTTTTCCTCTCCACAACCCAATTTGCATATGAGTATAGAATGTGCTGGTGGGGACTGACCTAAATGGCAAGAGTTTCCTTGCTTTTGCTGGTCATTCACTTCTCAACATCAGTTGACTTACCCAGTACATGCTGTATGGAGCTCTCCCATGTGGCTGTGAGAGGAGTGTGGACAGACAGAGGGACGGTGTTCCCACATACAATAGGGAAACACAATATGCCCTAGAGAAAGTTTTAGTCTACTTAAGTGTGTATTCATGATACATATGTACATAATCTAGGGATGTGTTCTGAATGAGAACACATTCATTATAATTCCAATGTTCTTGGTTAAATGAGAAGAAGGAAAATCATATATATTATAGTTTTACCTTGTAAGACTTGTCAACATTTTAAACAGAATTTAGTATTTATGTATTGTGATAGTGTTCTCTACAGGTCTAATTTTATAGGTGAATCTAAACATAATTTAAGAACTTAAGATCAAAGTCACAGGGCCAGAAACTATCCTTTTTGATCTAAGATTTAACTCATCTCAAAGCTTGTGTTCTTTTTATGGTTTCCTGTGATACAGGCGAAGGCCAAAAGTTATTACCTTTCCTATGATAGAGGAAGTTAGTTTTTCAATCACATTGTGAAAAACAAAACTCTTCTTTTAATCTATATTTATACTAAAGTAAAAGTACACCATTTAGTCTTTTACTAATAGCAATTTGAGCCAGGAAGGATTTATTGCAAGTGAAAATGTGTGTTCAATGTACATCTAAAGACATTATTTCAAATTATGGCCAAATCATCAAGGTTACATTTAAACAAGTAGGCTAGACACAAAAACACATTTTATTTTCCAAATTCTAAATCCAAAAATATGTCAAATCAATTACAAAAAAAATAAAAATTTCATATGCTAGCAAGTGTAGAAGGTTGCCAATTCAATTAGCATATTTTACAGAGAATGTTAATCATAACAGTGTCCTATTAATAAACAAGTAGCAAATTATGTGAATTATGAAGTACTAAATATGTGCTCACTGAAAAAATGATCTTCAATAGCTTTGGAACAAATTTTTGACAGAATAAAATAATTAGCAGAATGTTTGGGTAAAGATTTACTCCTGTTTTGAACCAAATTGCAAGAATCACAAAAACATAACCTTTTTCCCTCAATTCAAAAATATATTGAAGACCTTAACCAACTAAAATTCTCTTGATATTCTGTAAAATCTACGAAGGGATAAATTAAACTTGGTAATTTTTTCCATCCCATAATATATATTATTTCTTATTTTCCTTCAATGAATAACTGCAATTTAGCTTAATTTATGCTTTGTTGAGACTTTCTAACACTTAGCTGAATAGTTGTCTACTTTGATGGGACCACTTTTATAAAAATCAATTCTGATGATTTTATTGGAGACTGAAATCTTCATGTAATAACCTCAGTATAACAACCTTTGATAATTTACCTAAACAAAAAAAAAAAAAAAAAAACTGGCTAAACAGATACTATTTACAGTAAAAGGGGTTTGGAGATTTTATTGTTATTGTGCCATCCAAATTCTTTTTCTTCTTAATAACAAGGTTTTAGGAAACTAGTTTAGGAAATATTTTCCCCATTAATTTGTTTCATTAAGGAAGGCAATGCAAAATTTAAATGAGTAACATGCAATTGTTATTTACATCTATTAAAGTGCAATTGTTATTTACAGTTTCATATACTACATTTATTCCTTCTCTGTGTTTTAAAAATAGGAAAGAAAATGTAAAAGTATGAAGAATAGTCTTTGCAATTTCAGTTGGACAAACATCTATTGTTACTTTGCCTTTAGGCTGTCAGATATCTTCATGTTGGATTTTTCAGTGAGTTTTGCTCCATGAAGAGACAGTCTCTGAATTTCTGTTGGTAAGAGAATTTACATAGACTTTAAATTGACAGTTGCTGTTTTTTTTTTTTTTTTTTTTTTTTTGGTACTGGGGATTGAACTCAGGGGCACTCGACCACTGGGTCACATCCCCAGACCTTTTTTGTATTTTATTTAGAGACAGGGTCTCACTGAGTTGCTAAGTGCCTCGCCATTGCTGAGGCTGGCTTTGAACTCGCGATCCTCCTGCCTCAGCCTCCCAAAGTGCTGGGATTACAGGCGTGCGCCACCGCGCCCGGCTTGACAGTTGCTGTTTTTGAGAAGAGCATTTTAAGCAGTAAATATATAATACAAAGCATCACAGAGAAAAATCACCTCCGATTTGGTTTTGTATACATAAATTACTCATCTTGATGTCAAAGCAGAATCAGAAATCATGAGCAAAGCTGATTGTAAGTAGTAATAAAACCATTAAAGCCAAGTTTTTGATTTATTCATTCTTCTAATTTCTTGATGGGTAAATTGATTTTCTGTTCTTATTTTGTTTTCTCTTTTACATTGTAAATGGTAAACAATGGAAAATAACCCAAATGAAAATGTCTGATTATTAAAAACTAATCTGGAATCAGAAAAAAAAATCACTTTTATAAATTTTTTAAGTCTTCTTGTGGGATGGGTAAATACTTGGGTAACCTGATAGGGTGTACTTTCTGCTTTAATGAATATATGGTAAATCCTCCTTATCTGCTGGGGTATGTTCCAAGTCTCTTCATGCCTGAAACCATAATTAGTACCAACCCTATGTACATCGCTTTTTTTTTTCTGTACATACATACATATGTTAATACTTAATTTATAAATTAGGCACAGCAAAATATTAACAATAATTTATCACAGATCTTATTAACCTCAAAGTATGATTTTTCTTTTCTTTGTTGTATCTGAATTGTCAACATCACTATTCTTATGCTTTGGGGCTATTACTAAGTTAAAGAAAGTTTACTTGAACACAAAAATTGTAATACCATGGCAGCTGGCCTATCTGATAATTGAAATGGCTCCTATGTGACTACAGAGCAGGTAGAATATACAGTGTGGATACTCTTGATAAGGGGATGAGTTATGTCCTGAAGAAATGAAGCAGAATGGTGCAGTATTTTATTATGATACCCAGAATGGCATGTAATTTAAACATTTTAAATTGTTTATTTCCTGAATTGTTCATTTAATATTGTTGGACATCGATTGACGGTGGTAAGTGAAACTGTAGAAAGTGAAATTACAGAGAGTTGGAGAGTACTGTAATTTAAATGGATCTCAGCAGTGTAATTCTCTTTAAAATAATAACAAACCACAATGGATCCAGTATATATAAAGGGAAGGGAAGGAGAGAAAGGGAGGGTGCTGGAGAATGAAATTGATCAAATTATTTATGTTCATGTACAAATAGGGCATAATGCATCCCACTATTATGTATAATAATAATGTACCAATTAAAAAAAAAAGAATAGCAGAGAAGGACATGTTCCAATAAATGATATTCTACTACTGGGAAATTGTATCAGATCCCATAGGTGTTGGAAGGCTTATTAGCATTTATTTGATTATTACAGTACCTTATTAAAGTCAATTAACAGAAACAAAACATAAAACGAAAAATAGATTTTACTGTCCCAATATAAACTGTGCTTTAGATTTGCTGTGGCTCCAGCTGCTGTAGAAAGAGGTCACACAGAAAAGTTGACCTGTATAAAATGTAATATTCCTGTTTATATTCATGGAAATAGCCTATACACCATTCATTGCTAAAACAGTAATTATAACTTTTTTTCCTTTACTTCTTCTATGAGTAGATTTAGGCTTTGGGTTATGTATGTGAACTACCTAAAACTCAACTGTTTTACATAAAACACCTAAATAGATTTACAAAGATGTTATTGATGAAATATATGTCAATAAAAATAGAAATACTATTGAATATGTGTCTAATTATTAGTAATACAGCTTCTAAATGTATTCCATTGTGGGATCCAAACTCTCTTTGGTTTTTAGGTTATTTTTCTTCATTATTCTGTTGATTACATATTTGTCCATGTTAGATTTTACATTATTTAAAAGATAATATGTATTGTGTTCATCTTTACAATCTCATCTCTTGCAACAGTAATATAACTAAAAGAAATTTTTTTAAAATATCTTAGGTACCTAATAAATGTATGTTATGTAGAAGTGAATTTCAATATGAAGGAACATATTAAAGTTTCTTTTACTCTTCAATTTAAAAAAATTCTTTGTACTGCAAATGAGTGAAAAAGGGTTTGCATATGATATATGATAATATAATATTTCATATCAAATAGAATTTATTTAATAGCAAGTATACTTTAATATCAAAACAACACAGGAAATTTTAAAGAGTAAGAAGAGAAATGTAGTACAGCAAGGCTTTTCTAATATATACAAAAAATAGTATTAACATGTTGCCACATTTAGTAAGGCTTCTCTGTTCTTTTGATGAATGATTAATTAAGATTTGATGTTCATAGGAAGTAACTTTCTTATTTGTGTCTCAACAGGTGTTTGGCTTTTCCTTTTCCTTTGCATATGCAACTTTCACTGTACACAGAATAAAGACAACCAAGTCAACAGTTTTGCTTGTGCAGCAACAGAATCAGAAGTTGATTAAATATCCATCTACTTTACAATTACCATTTTAATGACAAAATCCATAATTTAGACGTATTGAGCAAAACTATAATGTGGTTATTTTGTATATTCTATCACCTGCCTTAGAGCAACAATATTTTTTGACTTTTTTTTTTTTTTTTTTTTGCTGGATCTTTCAAACTGCTTCAGTTTAAAAATAAACATGAAAACCATTATCAGCTGGAGTAACGTTGATACATGAGGCATTGCTGCAATAGAGACTTGCTGAAGGATAGTTTATGTGAACCCAGCTAGCAGAATAGCTCCCAAGAGTAATATCATAAAAAATGGAAATACAGACAACTTCTTCTATAAATGTTTAATCCTCACCAAAAATATTCCTGAACAGTAGTCATAAGTATATGGCATGCAGAATATAGGTCAAGAATCTTTGAACTGACCCTAAACTCATGACTTGATAGTAATAATCTAATCTTAAATTTCAAAGAAAATCGCCATTATTTTATAAAACTGAACCCTCCTTTAAAGTGGTATATTCAAGTAAATACTGAGTCAGTATTTTTTTTAAAAAGCAAAATTATAGAAGAGATTTATCAACTAAAAACATCATAAAATAAGTAATTTCAAAGCCTTTTTATATTATCACTGGGTATTTTATTTCAACATAAAAATACTCAGCTTTATTATGTGTATGATGAGGTATTTCCTACACCTGCTCCTTTCAGTATATTCATCATCTATCTTTACTCGCAAGCAATTAACCTTGGCATAATTTTTGCCTTCTTTTCCTCCCTTATTCTCCAAATCTAACCCAACAAATATACATCTGATTTTACCCTTAAATTATTTCCTCACACTTTCTCTCCTATTTATTTCTCATGACTTAGCAAATCCTTTTCAACTTGTAACTATAATGCTAGTGGTGTTTTTTTTTTTTTTTTTTTTTTTTTTTCCTTTCCCCTTTTCTTCTCCTAATTGTTCTACTCATGCCTGCATCAAGGAAAAAAAAATATGCCCTTTTGAAGAATCTGTTTCAGTATTTCTCAAAATTACATGTGCATAGAAATCACTTGGGAACCTGGTTAAAAGACAGATTTTGATTCAATTGATTTGGAATAGGGCCTGAGCTTCTTCATTTACAGGCTCATAAGTGATGCTGATACTGTTTTATAGATCACATCCTGAGAAGCAAGGATCTTGGCAAAACCTTAATTGTTTATATGATTCCTTTCATTAAATTTGTCACAACAGCTCATTGCTCTTGCAATATAGTTACATTTTAGAGTGGAATATAAGCTACTCAGGATCTTCTTCATTGTACCCTTACATTTATAACCACTTCTTTCAAGCTCTCTTTCTTAGGCACAGTCTTTTTTTTTTTTTTTCAGAATTGGGGATTGAACCAAGGACCTTGTGCATGTGAAGCAAGCACTCTATCTACTGAGCTACATCCCCAGCCCCTCAGGTACAGTCTTGAAATGCCATCTATGAATACAGGACTCAAATATTTCCCAAAAGTATTTCCTTAGGCCTACATGTCTTTTGGCACACTCTTACTTTTGTTTAGGAATTCTTCATGTGTTGATGTCCTCTGTCTTTCAACACTTAACTTTCATTGTTACCTGCCCTAAAAAAGCCTTTATTGGCCACTCCATGTTTAGATTGACTACTTTTTTTTTTTAATTTGTTTTATTTTTAAAAAATTTTCCAGTTAGTTATACATGACAGTAAAATGCATTTTGACACATTGTACACAAATGGAGAACGACTTCTTCTTCTGGCTGTGCATAGTGCAGAGTCATACCAGTAGTGTGTGGCATGTACATAGGGTAATAATGTCTTTCTCCTTCCACGTCCTTTCCATCCCCACACCCGGTCCCCTCCCCACACTCCCCTCTGCAAAATCCAAGTTCCTTCATTCTTCCCTCCCCTCCCCTCCCCATTATGGATCAGCATCTGCTTATCAGAGAAAACATTCGGCCTTTGTTTTTTTGGGTTTGGCTTATTTTGCTTAGCATGAGATTCTCAAGCTCCATCCATTTACCTGCAAATGCCATAATTTTATTCTTCTTTAAGGCTAAGCAATATTTCACTGTGTATATGTTTCACATTTTCTTTATCCATTCATTTGTTGAGGACATCTAGGTTGGTTCCATAGTTTAGGTGTTGTGAATTGAACTGTTGTAAACATTGACGTGGTATCACTGTAATATGTTTATTTTAAGTCCTTTGAGTATAAGCCAAGGACTGGGATAACTGGGTCAAATGGTGGTTCCATTCCAAGTTTTCTGCTTTTCGTAGTGGTTGCGCCAATTTGCAGTCCCACCAGCAATATATTAGTGTGCCTTTCCCTGCACAACCTCACCAACACTTATTATTACTTGTATTAGATTGACTATTCATATAAATGTTCCTATATCACTCTGGGTTGCCTTGTTACCACATCTAAGATTGTTCTGAAATTATGCAGAAATACAGATGGGCCCTGATTTACAATGTTTAGTGATTCTTCAAGTTGGTTCAAAATCCATATACATTCAGTACAAAATGTGCTCCCAGTTTGGCATTTTGATCTTTTCACAGGCTGGTGATAATGTGGCATAACTCTCTTTTCTGATACTGGGTGTGGGCCGTGAGCCACAGCTCCCAGTCAGCAATATGATAACAAGGTAGATGACCAATGCTTTACAATGACTATGTGACTATGCTGGGATGAAAATATCAACCTATGATGAGTTTATGGGACAACACCATCTTCCCAATGCAGAAGCATCTGTATTTATCTCTCTGGCTTATAAGTTTGATTTTTTTCATCTTGTATTTCACAAGTCTAGCTAATATATCAATGCATAAGAGCTAATAAATATTTGACTGAGTCAACTCTAGTTATCTGAGATCACTTCTGAATTTGTCCAAGTTATGCATATTATTAAATCATTACTGAAATAAATAGAACATTTAAAATTATTTTATAATATTCATTTATTTCCATTTTCTTTTTTTAATAGCATTTCATGATATCCCTTTATTGATTCTTTATATTGGCTATTGGTGACTTTTTTCCTCAATATTTTTTTCCAAGAGTACTAAGTTTATTAGTATATACTCTGGCTATATAGATAACTTTTGTTGTTTGTTTCCTCTCTCTTAATTTTTTCTTTTTAAATTATTTTCCATTTCATTCTTTTGCTATTGTTTTTCTATTTTCTTAGGAGTTGTACTTAAATCATTGATTTTCAGATTTAATATGGTCTTTTTCTTAATGTTTAGTAGAGTTTTACAATCCCCAGCACCATGCACACGCACACACAAAATCAACATTTATATTTTCTAATGCACGTGTTTAGTCTATAAATTTTCCCCTCAGAGTTAATTTGTGGCTGAATTTTTTTTTTTTTTTTTTTGGTACCAGGGATTGAACTCAGGGGCACTACGACCACTGGGCCACATCCCCAGCCCTTTTTTGTATTTTATTAGAGACAGGGTCTCACTGAGTTGCTAAGTGCCTCACCATTGCTGAGGCTGGCTTTGAACTCGTGATCCTCTTGCCTCAGCCTCCCAAGTGCTGGGATTACAGGTGTGCGCCACCAAGTCCAGCTTGTGGCTGGATCTTGCAAGATATGATATACTGTTAGCAAAAGCTTGGTCCTTTCCAAGCCTGTTCCCACACCAATTCCATAATGAGGACTGAGTTTTGAGAAAAAGGAAAGAGGTTTATTGCTTTGCTAGCCAAGGAGAAGCAGAGGGGCTCCTGTCCCACAGGCTATGATTGTGCCCATCAAAGAGAGAGGGTTTTTAGAGATTTATTCTAGGTATTCCCTGACGGGGTTGTGATTCACTCTTTAATTTGGGAGAGAGCCATTCCTTAGATATTCTGCCACCATCCCTGAAGTCTGAATTACTTGTTCCTATGCTGGTATGTGCTCAAAGAGAGATAACTTGGCCTAGGATGGAAAAAAGAATCCTGTTCCTCATCCCTAGGTTAGGGAGGATGGAGAGAAAGAGGAAAGGAAAATATGTCCGTTTTAAAATAGGCCTCAGTGGCAGAGCAGCAAGGGCTATATTCAAAATATGAGGTAGACCACTGTTACATTACTCTATTACAATCTTTTAAAAATATTTTATAATTCCATTGTGATATCTTCTTGACCTGGAGTTATTTAAAATTATATTGCTTAATTTCAATATAGAAGATTATTTCTTCATTAACATTTTATTACTTATTTCTAGATTCAATTGCTTTATATAAAAAAGCACACTTTGTATAATTTTAAAACTTTTAAAATTTAGACTTATGGCATGAGGAAACATTACTTTGTTAAGTATTTAATGTGAATTTGAAAATAAAATATGTGATGCCAATGCTATCCAGTGTGTGTACTCTATAATTAAAAATCGAGTTAATTTTGTTAATTATGATGTTTAAATATGATCCCCTTTTTTCTTTGTATTCTGTTAATGAGTTTTGCTCAAATGTCTCACCAAATTAGGATTTCTTTATTTCTTGTCAAGTGAACATTAGATCCAAATGTTCAGGCTCACTTCTCTTGTCTTCTCTCTTGTGAATCTTTGACCCACAAAGTCCTTACATTGGTAGATTTCTAGTGTGTTATTTAAGAAAAAATTTTCCTACTTTTAAAAATTAATCTGAGAGATTTGGTAAAACAATCTGTGCGAGGCAGCTTTTTAATGATGTATATTTTATAATTCATCTCTAAAATGGCAAAGAGTTAATTCATGCTTATTCTTCTTTGGAGTCAAATTCCTTATTTCACATTTTTTTTTTGTTAGAAACTATTTTTTTAACATTTTTGTATTTCATATTTCCCCTTAGAGTTGTCCTTAATATTATCTCATATTATAGTCATATGTGAAGATGGCAGATAACATTAGACATTAAAGCATATCCTCCCTCTCCAAAATGAAATAAATTAAAATGAAAATAAATGAAATGAGATTTTTAGAAAATCAAATATAAACTTAATGTGACTCCAGATGATTTGAAAACTTAAGTACAATTAAAAATTGTAAGAGAATATACTTTAGTGAGAAACTATTTAATAATTGTTTTCTCTCCTGTACACTAATTTTAGATTTGAATCATATTCTTGGACTTTTTCATTCATAAATACTCTCTTTTTCTTTTATATTCAAAATTTCTTATGCATATAAACTTTGAAGAAAACTTTGGAATTTATTATTGGCTTTTTAAAATGCAAATTCAGTCAATTTCTTGGGAAGTTTTTTGGAAAGTTAATATAAGTCACTGATATTAGTTATTTTCCCCCTTATTATATGTTTCAAAGGGTAAAATCTGTAAATAGATAAAAAAAATCTTGCTTTTATATATTCCGTTGCACTTCTAGACAAATTCCTACCTTTTTTTTTTTTCCTGCAAAAAAAAAAACCTCCAAGGCCTCCTTAATCACCTGACAAAATCTTACTCACCATTCACTTTTTAGCTTTCTAACCTTCAAATCCTTTCTCAAATTCTTCCTAAATCTCAATGCTTGGGCACAGATCTGCTCTACCACTCAATTTCATTTGTTATAATAAATAATTAATAGAATTGCACTTTTCCTTGGGAGCAGAGGTTAATGATTAGTTTTACATGCAAGAATTATTTGGAAAGATTTATTTTTCTCCTAAAATAAATGTCCCAATCCCCAGATAGACAAATACTGCCTTATATCTGGAATATGTGTTTCAGAGAAGATAATGGTATTTACCAGAGGCTGGTGAGTAGAGAAACTGGCAAGACATTGGTCAAGGCACACATAATTCAGTTAGGAGAAATGTGTTCAAGAGATGTATTATATATTATTGTGACTACAGTTAATAATAATGTATTACATATTCAAAAATTGCCAAGAGAATAGATTTTAAGTATAATTCATCACCAAATTAGAAATATGTGTAGTAATATATATGTTAATTAGCTTGATTTAGCCATTCCACAAGGTATACATACATATATCAAAATGTGATACACCATAAAACCTGTAATTTTGCCAATTAAAAAATAAAGCAAAATAAAGGGGCCAATACTGTACCCTTGAATATAAGGATTCAATAGACCTAAAATGTCACTCCTGCATGCATATTTAGTAGAAAGCTCCTTTGGTAATTTCAGTGCACAACTGGGGTTAAGGACTATGCTGCTGTAGGCTAAACTCTCTGAATATACTTTCAATGTTTTATCCTTTAAGTAGCAGACTATTTAGTGTACAACGGATACTCATTAATTGTTTAATCAATGAAGAATGAATAAAGTATTAATGTTTTGCTTGCATTTACAATGTGTCAGCTCAATGTGCCTTTCAGATATAGTCATAAATATAAGTCATAATCATTTTTCTTCTTTTAAAGTATTTTTTCCTAATTTAATGATGAAATTATATCCACTAAGAATTCAGAAAAAAGTAAAGTTATATTAATAGAAGGATGCATTTTTGTTTTGTTTTTCACTTCATTTGGAATGCATTCAGTGTTTTACCATTAAGTATTATATGATATTGACAATCATTTAGATATTTATATTATCAGTTATTTAATCACAAATACTTCTGGTCATGTTTTAGTACAGATGTTTTTGAAAAGCGTGACTGGATACTGCATGTTACCAGTTGCCTTTTGTGAACTATGTGCATCAATGCATATGCCTAAATCCTTTCTTGATTTCACTTCATTTTAGTAATCTACAAAGAAAAAAAAAAAACATTCCCATATTGACTAGAAGGAAAGGGTTAATAACTGGTTCTGTGGCCCTTCCTGTAATCACAATTACTCATGCTTTGACTAGTCCAAGTATTGTGTCAGCATTCACTGAAGGAATCTATAACAGATAATAGGTACAATATAAATGAGGGTCTGGTTAAGAAATATTTCAGGCCAAGAACCAGGATTTCATCACTAATATTGGTGGTTGAATAATTTAGTTTCCAGTACTGATGAGATGCAGAGGCACTGGAGAGTGTGAGCTGGTCTCTGGACTCTCATGTGTAGTTGGGACCATGCTGCTTACAGCCTTGCCAGACTTAGGTGAATGTGATTGTATTAATTGTGAAATGATTAAGGGACATAGGAAGCTGAGCTAAAATCACAGGATTTCCACTCTTGCTACTTTGTGGATGCTATTTTGTCATCTACATTGTCTTATATTCTGTATTAGGTCTAGGTAAATTTGACATTAAGTGAATCGTACTGTATCTCACCAGTTTGTGAATTGAAACCCAAGCTTACCACTGCTGGTTGAAAAAAAAAAGGCCAACAGAAACATCTGTAATTCTAGAATAAATCCTACTTGGACATGGCACATTATTCTTATAATATACTATCAACTCTACCATAAATCACTGAATTTTAATGTTCTATTTTCCTCAAGAGCAGTGGTTGATGATTAGGTGCATAAAGAAGAATTATTTGGAAGGATTTTCTCCTTGCTAGGATAAAATTTTTTTATCACAATATATTTTCACTGGTTTCCATTTTAAAATCTGATAACAAAAGACAGATCCCAGTTTTGTGGTACCTAAAGCTTATACAACTTAGGGACCTTGTTAAAAGGATATAAAATTATCAATAAAATTTGATGTGGAAGTCAATGTTGACTTAGAATAAGAGAAAAATTTTAATTTTAATAATAATTTTGAAAAAGCAAATAACTTCACCACAAAATTCAGATACACACACACACACACACACACACACACACACATATTTTTCTGAAATTTCTAAAACTTTACCTTGCAACATTTAATTGTATCCTTTTATGGAAATATTTTATAATCGTATATTCTATAAAAATAGCAGTAGAGTAATTCAATTTGTCCTTCAGCATTTCAAATTAATTTTTTATTTCTAACAGTTATTGTGTATAAAATACACTACACACAGAAACAATTGATATTTATGATACTGTGCTGGAGGTATATGCCCCAAAGTACAGGAATTTTTATAAATGCAATTTTGTTTATATGTTTTAAATACAAGGGAAAAAATTATGGTGTTTGTATAATCTTATACACTGTATTATTGACATTATCCAGTTAAATGTGAAAATTAAGACATTTTAACTGTACTCAGTTGAAATCACTGTCCCATACATTTTGACTTCACCACCATCACACTTCTTAATTGTGGACATTATTTACTGAAATGAATTTCTCATTTGCTTTTGTCAATGTGAACTGAACCTCCAGTTAAAATGCTACACATCTGGAGACTGGAAGAATTTTCCAGAAACTAGTGTTTACATGCATTTCAGAATTTAGTGCTACTCACTTTCCAATACTTCTTAGCTTGATTCCATAGCAAAGTTTTTAAGTCCCTTTAAGTGCCATGTTGGTGTGTGTTAGTTGAGAAAACACGGTGTGCTGTTGGCACTTCCTTACACTATTACATGAGTTTCCACTATCAAAAATTCAAATACAAATGAAAATGATGTTAAAAAACATAAATGATTGTCACTATTTTCAAGTCATGGGCATTGTCAAATCAGCTTTCCCTTCCTTGCATCTTACTCAGAATCACTTGATGTCCAATAAGAAGTGCAATGATATGGAAGTCAGAATGGAAAGGTGAATGGTTTCAACTGATCACATTTCAAATGTCTTAATTTTCACATTTTACAACACATGATCACATTTCACAAAGACAATGCTAGCATCCATCCTAGGGCTTTGAACGAGGGGTGGGGCCAGCTGAAGCTTTGTTCTTTCTTGGACTGTTTGTGGATACCTATTCTGACAATTATACAAGTAACAAATAACTTAATATAAGGATTAAAAAACGTGAGTACCACAGTTGATTATACTTTAGGGAAAAAATGGGGTACAGTAATCTCCATCCTGCTAGTATCTACATTTTCTTGCAGAATGACTCATGTTTATTTTCTAATGAAATTTCAAGAAGACAGAATTTGAATAATCTATGCTGACCACAAAGATCTCCTTACTTCAGTTATTGAATTTACTCTTTTCTTTTTCCTATAAAATTTATACTTTTTAAAAGGAATGGTTGATACTCTCTAAGTAAAAATAAGTACATATATAATTATAAAGTTATTAGCATTTATTAAAAGTCTATTTTCAAAATGCCAAACTCTATATCATAAAATATTTCTTTGCTTTATGAACAATGCTCATTTGAGATTTTAGATTAAATATTTTCTTAAGAAATTATGGAATGTTGCTAACACCTACTGTATTCTCCTGCTAATATTTTAAGACATTATTTTTACACACACACACATGCACACACACACTTTTGTGATTGGTTTTGAAACAAGATATCCTAGTTCACTTTAGTCCTTGCCTGAGTAGTGACAAGATTTGACTTACTTATGGTTTCCAGTGGAATTCCACCTCTGTGGAGCAGTTCTCAAGATAATTCAGGAATTAGATTCAAGGAAAAGTTGGCATTCAGTGATGCATGTAGGAGCCAGTTTTTCTGCAGGCTCACTTTGTTTGCCCAGGATGAGAGAATTAGATTTCATTAACTGAACCAAACCAGTTGGAAAGAATATTCCTCCTTTATTCTGTTTGAGTATTAGACAATGGTAAACCCTTTTGTTTTTGCCAGAAGTGATTTAGTTGGTATAGTTCCCTGTATATTAAAGTAGGTGACAGGTGTCTCATGTGTTGGTTCTGCTTTAATAATTCTGGCTTTCTCATGAGGTACACAGCACACAAGGGTCACATTACAATTGGGAGACACTTTTACTTTATCATAACAGTGTTCTAAAAGAAAATCCTGTCCATAAGGGTTGAAGTAAATTGGTTGAATGGATAAGGGCTAACTGAAAAAGAAATTACAGACAATTATCAGACCTACCTCCAGGAACACATTACTTGTTATTCAAAATAAATTTTTTTTAAAATCTTAATTGCAAATTTATGTGCTTATTTTAACTAATTTTTCTAAGAACACTTAAATATGTCATTTACTTAGAAAAGGCCAGTTGGTTATCAGAACTCTGTAACTCAGAAGACTACCATGGGTTCTGATAGTATTAATTGCTTTAGACAAATTGCATAACTATAATTATCCTCTTGGTTTCTCAGTTCTCTGTTTATTCTATAAATGCAGCAATAATATTTTATTTATATAAATGTTATAAATAGAAGACTTTTAAAAAAAACTATATCCATTGGGAAAGCCAAATGTATTAAGCAGATAACTGTTGTTTTCTGTTCATATAATTTTCTATTTAAAATTCAATTTGTATTTTTCTACTACAAAATCAACAAAAACAATGAAGAGAATCCAATATAAACAAAAAATTGAAATTAGACAGTACAGGTAACAAAAAGGCTAAAGGCAGATTTTTGTAGTCAGATATTTTTTATTTTATTCCCATTCAAGAGATCAATATGATTTTGGCTTACTAGATAATTACTTGAAATCCAGAGCAAATTTTTGTTTTTGTCATGTTTTCATGCTTTTCTTGAATCCTGGCTTGCAACATGTAAGTTCCATCACAACAGATTTCTTTTCTGTTGCTTCAGTTATGCATTTTTGGCACTTATAATAGGTACTGGGAACAAATATATTTGACACTAACTTGTTGAATATATTTCAAAATAACTTGTTGAATATATTTTGATGTCAAACAAAATAGTGATAAAATAAAAATAATAGTCACCACTAATTTTAAACATCTCTTTGTTAGGTAAAATTTTATGTTTTTACATATGTTAATTCATTTAATATTTATAATAAGATAGGTGCTATTGTAAAACACAAGATTAGGTAAATTTTCCAAGATTTCAAAAATAGTTTGTATCAAAGCTGAAATCAAAATTTACACAGCCTGACTCCAGTGGGAATACCCTGAGCTATTATTTAGGATTACCCATAATGATGCATTTAGTAAAAACTGTACTTCAGATTTTGAATTTAGATCATTCCTAGAGCTAGTGATATGTGGTATGATATTCCATTTCAAGTATCACACCACGTGTTGCAGCTCCCAGTCAGCCATGCAGTCATGAGGATAAATTACCTATACTCTACTGTGTATCATGTTGCTAAGCTAGGTGCATTAAATGCATTTTAAAATTGTGATATTTTTAATATACAATGGGTCTATTGGGATATAACCCCGTAAGTTGGGGAGCATTCATACTACTTTGTCTCTCAAAATAGTTTAAACTTAAAATAATTAAAATTAAATAACCTATTTAAATAATGAATCAAAGTGAAACAAATTTAAATTTTATTAAATTTAAAGAATCAGTTCCTCTGTCACGTTATTACATTTCAAGCTCTCAATAGCTATAGGTAGTAGTGGGCATTATATTTGACATTGCAATCATGGACCTTATCCATAATCACAGAATACCCTACTTTTGATGGAGAGTTGGTAACTACAACCTTTTTCTATAAGAGAATCACATCGTATTTAGTCTTTGAATGTCAAACTGGTCTCTTACAACTACTCTGTGTTTTCAGCATGCAATCAACCATAGACAATACATAAAAAATAAAATTGAACATGGCTGTGTTTGAGTAACATTTTATTTATGGTCATTGAAACTTGAATTCCATGTAATTTTTACATGTCAAACAAAAATCCATTAACCATTTAAAGTATAGAACCATTTTTTATTTTTAAGTCTGATAATAATAGGCAGTGGGCTGAAGTTTTCTGATCCTTTGTCCAGAAGCTCTCTACCACTTAATTCTAGAATGCTGATTATATATTATCTAAAAATTTCAATAAAATTATCATTTATCTGAATTTGGATTGCAAATAAGGATTAACCCTTAATATTCATTTCCCATAATTTTAACATACTCTATTTTTCTTCAGATGAAATTAACATTTTTAAATTCATATTTTTTAATTTGACACATAAAAATTGTGCATATTTATGGGCTACCATGTGATGTTTAGTGGTAATATTTAAATCAAGCTAAGCCTATTTATGTCCTCAAACCTTTATCATTTCTCTGTCATTTCTCTGTGATGAGAGTATTCAAAATATTTTCTTCCAGCTATTTTGAAATATATAATAAATTATTGTTCTCTATGGCTACCCTGCTGTGAAATATAATATCAGAACTTATTTTTACTAACTGTAATTTAGTACCTGTTCAACAACTTTGATTATATTAGTATTGTTTTAGTTAAGAAAAATAAGTATAGTCAAATGTCTGAAGACCCATCTCTTTTACCATTTAGTGTTCTTTTAGGTTAAAAAACGTATCTAACTTCTTAGTCTTTTCAGAACTTGGCGAATATGTTGGCCAGTAGTACACTTGGCTCCTCCTTCTTGAACTAATGAGTACATAAACTTAAAAATTCTGAAATATAAATGGTTTCCTTGTTTCACAGTTGTTTCATATCTCATGACACATAACATTTCAAGAGTTGTACAAAATACAGCATTATTATATTAAACCCATTTTCAAAAATGATATAATAGTGAAGTATGAAAAGATATTAAGAAGTTTAACTTTGGAGAGATTATGTCCACTCTGAAAGCTGACAATATGTGTGATATCTGTTTTGAACATTCAGAATGTGATGAAGAATTTAACAATCATCCAAAAGAAAAATCTGTTCCATCAAACAGACCAGTGATTTTCAATTTGATGGTCATGAACCACTCTAGGCAATAAAGTGGTGGTAGGGTGAGGTAGTGAATGAATATTCAGAAAATCCTTTAACATTATTAGGGGATTCCATGGATTGGGAAGCAAAAATTCAACAACACATACTTTAAGGGTAATTTCTTTGATATTAAAATTGAATCTTCAGCTGTCCACAGAACCACCTCAACATGTAATGCTCTGGACATCCAACACTGGGAAGAAAACAGGATAGCAAGATGCTCTGTGGGTATGGTAATCATGAATAACCCCTATCTATTTATCATTTAGCATGATGCCTTGTGTCACTTAACAACAGGGACACATTCTGATAAATACATTGTTAGGCAGTTTCAACCCTGTACAAACATCATAGAGTGTACTTACACAAGCTGAGGCAGCTATGAACTCATTAACTCATATGATGTTACAGTACCACTGTCTTAGAAGTGGTCCATCATTGACAGAAATGTCTTTGGGGGATATGACTAGAGTTAGGTCAGTAACAAAGTGATATATAGTAATAATTAATTAGGAGGTGCTGCAGCCTGGTTTTGGGCCTTATGGAAGCATATATATATTAAGCCTAAATTCTGGAAAGAGCCCCAAGGAACTCTAACAATACAAATCTCAATTTTAGGTCATGATACTGGGGCTCTAAAGAAATGATTTAAAATGAATATTTTAAAGGAGTGCCATTCAATTATTATGCAAATTATTGAACAATTTGTTCAATTTTAAAATGATGTATAAAAGGTACCAAACAGAAGATTGTATGAAATAACTGAGGATAGAAATAAAATAAGAAGCTAATAATTTGAAGAAACACAAAATAAAGAATGTGAGATTATATAAAAGAACTCGTATATTTAAAAAATTCAATATATAAAGATGGTAAGATTAATTTGTTGTTTAAATATATTAATTAAACCGAATGATACATGTTATATGACATAAACAGCATTATGAATACTTCTAAAAAGGCATTCTGGATGATTTATAGTTGTACTGGAAAATTGAAGTTACTATACTCAGAAACTATGAAGAAAAAACAGCAAGGGACTTATCATTAGAATCAAATATTCTGCAAGAGATAACAAACTGTTGACAAAGAAATAGTTGCCAGTAACAAACTGAAATATTAAACAAGTTTTCATTTTAAAGTTTGCAAAAATGTCTAATTTATCCATGATTATTCACATTTAACAGCTTTTTTTTCTTAGAAGGTGAATAATGGATGCTGAATTTTATGTTCGAATATTTTTTCCTTGTCAGATAAGTATGAAATAAGTTATCAAATAACTATTTTGACCAGGGATTATACCAAGATCAATTAAGAACATTTATTCATAGTAAAAAAATAGTTACTTGACAGACATATAAGATCTAATTTTGCATAATGGGATAGATAATATGCATGTTATGTTGAGTACACCCCAAATCAATGTGAAAGATTTGCAATGAGATAAAATTTGTATTCATCTTTCCATTATAAATCTCATTTGTGTGAGTAAATTACATTAGGTCTCAACTGGACACTTGTTATGATATTTTTTTCAACTCATAGTGCATGTATTTAGCATCTTTTTACATACAACTGTTTGTATACAAAGTATATTCGTACAATTCAGGTCTTCAATCATGCAGTTAGGAAAATGATATCCATGCCATTCAACCACCTTTTCTTATTTCTATTTTTTTTTCCTTTTCTCCCCCTCCCTCCTCCTTTGCTCCCTCCCTTCCCCTCCCTTCCCTTTGACCATTCTAGTGTTCCTCTAGTCCTCCTATGGACGCCCCCCCCCCCCCCATCCAACAATACTATGAACTAGCCTCCTTATATCAGAGAAAACATTTGGTACTTGGATTTTTGAGACTGACTAACTTCACTTAGCATTATGTCTTCCAACTTCATCCATTTACTTGCAAATGCCATTAATTTATTTTCTTTTATTGCTGAGTAAAATTTCATTGTGCGTATATACCACATTTTCTTAATCTACTCATCTACTGAGGGACATCTAGGTTGGTTCCACAACCTAGCTATTGTGAATTGCGCAGCTACAAACATTGAGATATCTGTATCACTGTAATATGCTGTTTTTAAGTCCTTTGGGAATAGACCCAGGAGTGGGATGGCTGGGTCATAGTGTGGTTCCATTCCCATTTTCCCAAGAAATCTCCATACTGCTTTCCATAGCGGTTGCACCATTTTGCAGTCCCACCAGCAATGTATGAGTGTGCCTTTTTCCCCACATCCTCTCCAACATTTATTGTTGTTTGTGTTCTTGAT
Source organism: Tamias sibiricus (assembly GCA_025594165.1). Lineage (NCBI taxonomy): Eukaryota > Metazoa > Chordata > Mammalia > Rodentia > Sciuridae > Tamias > Tamias sibiricus. The sequence goes on from CM046668.1 coordinate 49,169,983, forward strand.
AGCTGCCATTCTGAGTAGAGTGAAATGAAATCTTAGAGTAGTTTTGATTTGCATTTCTCTAATTGCCAGAGAGGTTGAGCATTTTTTCATGTATTTGTTGATTGATTGTATATCTTCTTCTGAGAAGTGTCTTTTCAGTTCCTTAGCCCATTTATTGATTGGGTTATTTGCTTTTTTGGTGTAAAGTTTTTTGAGTTCTTTATATATTCTAGAAATTAGTGCTCTATATGATTTTAACTGTAGCTAGATTTTATGGGATGAGAAAAGAAAGTTTGGAAAAATAATGTCTTCAGTAACTAAAGTTAGGATGTTTTGGTCTGCTGAGTTTTGAATTTGAAAGTTTTACATATGTGACCTATTTCTATGGGCATGAAACCCTTACAATGTTAAAACACATAAAATTTATATCTATATAAAACTAATAACATGACTAAAAGTCATCAAAATCAATTTTGATGATGGTTTGAGTTTTTGCTTGACAAAACTTTCTTATCAAAACATTTGGAAATGCGTCATTCAAGGATCAATTGTTTTTATATCTCAATATTTCTCAGAGCATAAATGGCCTTGATATCCTGATTTTGATATACCTAGACATAATCCATCATTTGCTTTTAAATATTGCATGTTATCCATGTATCATTGTTATTAGAAATCTAAAGAAAAATCATGTGGCATTGTCATAAAACAATAGTTTTTGAAACATTCAAGAACATTATATGACGATCTGTCAGTATTTTGTAGCATAAAAGATAATAGCATAGTTTGATAGGAATGAGCACTTATTTCTATTGCACAAGATTTGGTTAATATGTGTAATATGTGTAAAAAGCAACCTACAACAATAATCTGTGAAGAGAAATGGAAAAAACACTATTTCTAAAACACTTTACTGATTCTGTAATATTCTAGCTGTTTTTCTTTTGGTCGGGGAAGGGTGGTATCAGGGATTGAACTCAGGGGCACTTGACTACTGAGCTATGAACGCTATTTTTTATTTTATTTAGAGACAAGATCTCACTGAGTTGCTTAGCTCCTCGCCAATGTTGAGGCTGACTTTGAACTCATGATCCTCCCACCTCAGCCTCCAGAGATACTGGGATTACAGGTGTGCACCACTTAACCTGGCAATATGCTTGTTTAAAAGAAGAAACTTCTTTTACTTGCATTTAGATATTGTATAGTTTTAAACTTCCTGCTATTTTAGCCAGGCTTTGGTACACAGAGTTTTAGGAAAGCATACTTAACAGTAAACAATCCTGGTGCCCCAGTGACTTTTCAGTGAAGGAAATGACAGCCTAAGAATTTAAATGCATTTTTGATTAGGTAAGTTTATGTCAAGTCATGAATCATGTGGGCTTAATTCACTATAAAGTTAAAACTTCTTTAATAATGTGAATTGAAAATATTTGCTTTTATTATAATTTAAAGGCCAGGTGAAACATTATCTTGATAGATTCCTAAATATTTGGATATAGTTCTCATTATTTTTCCAATTACTATTTTTCTAGATTTAAAAAAAAATAATTTATTTGTCCAGTGAGTTTCCACAGTTCTTTCCTTATATTTTAGATTGATGTGTTCAGGGTCAGAGAAATTTTCAGTAGTGGTGGAAATTTTGGATTTTCACTGCAACTGCACACAAATTTAATGACATAATTTCATATAAAAAATCACTGCAAATGACCCAAAATCCTATGGTATTGATTGAAACTTAATTGGATTGTACCTACAACTTAATGTATCATTTTCATGCCAAATGATGTAGTGTCCTTGTGATTTACTGTCGCTTTAAAAAAGGGCTCTTAGAGAGGTCCAGAATTTCTCTGAAGATGCATTTCAATTCTCTCAAGAAGTTTTATGATCAAGGCTTAAATTCTACTTGACTCTTACCTTTCTAACTAATTTAATAATGTGCATCACCCTAAATCCTTGATGCTTGGCTGTTTTCCTTGCTGTTCTCTTCCAGTTCATTAACTGCCCTTGCTCTGTATTCTAGCTTATCTTGCTCTTTCTGTCTGAAATATTTCCTTTTCTTCCTTCCACCTCCAAAAGGTGAAAACTTCTTTCCTTTACTTGAAATTTTCCTATAAAATTTTCAGGTCTCTGCTTTTGTTCCAGATTCCATGAAATCTTTCCTTAATATCTCACCTCTTAGTGACTTCTCCCTCCCCTAAATACTCAACATATTATATTTTACCCTTTGTTTGGAACTTGATGCATGTGGTGATTCATTGTTATGTTTTTTTTTTTTTTTTTTTTTTGCGTCCCTATGTGTATGTTTAGTAATTTTCTAAAGACAGTAAACAGCAAGATAATTTCTGACTCAGAAGAATCATGGTTCAGTTCATGGCAGAGTCTTAAGTAAAACCGTCTCCCTATAGCTTCTTAGTGTCCTTGTCCTTGTGTGGCCTTGGCACAAATGCTGTTGGCTTGAAAACTCTGGGATTATAACATTTTATTGTGGTCAGTTTCCTTCATTTATTCTCAAGTCACTTTTTCTGTATTTCTTTGAACAACTCTTTAATGAATATGGACTGAGCATTTAATTCCTACAGAGCATAGTTCTAGGTTCTGTCAAGAAAGTGATAAATGAAAAAGACTGAGGTATTTGTTTTCATGGAACTTACATCTAAGATTAGTAAAATGTCTAAATGTAGTGGGAAACCATCATTCTGAAAGTTAAAAAGAACGTGAATCCAGAAAATTACCAATAAGATCTGCTTAACTACATCTGAAGTGGGATTTGTAGCTATGTAAGGGACACAAACAATCCAATGGTAAAAAAAATGCAAATAACCTAATAAAAAATGGGCAAATGACCTGAACAGGTATTTCTCAAAAGAAAACACAAATGGGCAACAAATACTAAAAATTAAAAAAAAATGTTTAACATCACTAATCATCAGGAAAATGAAATCAGAATGAGATATCACCCAACACCTGTTAGAAGGGTTATTATCAAAAAGACAGAAAATACTAAGCATTAATATGAGTATGGAGAAAATGTTGTACAATATTGGTAAGGATGTAAATTAATATAGCCATTATGGAGAATAGTGTGAAGTTTCCTCAAAGAACTGAAAAAAAAATGTAAGCAAGCAAACAATCAAAACTCCCATATCTTCAAGAAATCCACTGCTGAGTTTATATGAAAAAAGATGAAGTCAATATGTTGAAGAAATATCTGCATTTTCACATTCATTATACCATAATTCATCCTAACCAAAATAAGGAAACAGAGTCCATCAGTGAATAAATGGATAAAGACAGTGTGATACACATCCATAATAGAATATTATTCTGGCAAGAAAAAGTAAATCATATCATTTTAAAAAATATAGATAACTGGAGTACATTATGTTAAGTGAATAAGCCAGGTCCAGAAAGACAAATATGGCAGTATCTCAGTTATGTATGAAGTGTAAAAAGTAGGCTCGTGGAAACAGAGTAAACTTCTGTGGTTAACAGAAGCTGGTGGTGGAGGGATTGGGGAGATGTTGCTGAAAGCACAAATTTTAGTTCAACAGTAGGTATCAGTTGAAGACATCCAAGGTGCATCATCAAAACTATGTTTAATAGCAACATATTATATACATGAACATTTCTAAGGGAATAGATTTTAAGTGTTCTCACTGCAAAAGGTTTTAAGAATGAGATAATGTTTATGTTAAATAGCTTGATTTGGCCATTCCACAGTGTATGTAAATATCAAAGCATCATGTTGTGCCTCATAAATACAATTTTTACTTGTCAGTTAAAAGTAAATTAATAGGAGAAAAGAACTACTTATCTGGAACAGAACCCAGTGGAGCCATAAATTGATAAGAACACTTGATGGTATTGTTGACAAGATGCTGACAGCTAAGTGTAGACTAGTATGACAGTAGAAACTGCTGGGGGCACAGTAGTAAGGCAGCCCCTGGGATTTTATGAGTTTTACCTCTAGGAATCTTACAAGGTCCAGAATAAGAAAGAGTCCTGAATACTTCTGATAGGAATGGAGGAAATTAACCACTATAACCTAGGACCACAGCATTTCCCATAACAAATCCTGCTGTTCAGGGTAAATGATTTTATCAAAGTCTTATCTTTGTTGAGGGAAGGCATTTTACTTTCCCTAGGCCTATGTGTCTTCAATTCCTACCTAAAAGTGTGAACAATAAAGCTAAAAAAATTTGTGAAGGTCACAGACCAGTGCACTAAAAGACTGAAATTCTTGAAAGTCAATTAGTCATCTCCTCTCTTTCACATCTACTGAATTAGTTTCCCAGGGCTACCATAGCAAAATACCACAGATTGGGTAGCTTAAACAACAAAAATTTATTTTCTCCTAATCATGGAGACTAAAAGTCCAAGATTGGAAGGTTTGTGCATGGTTAATATTGCCAGGAAATGAAGTTACCAAATTGGATGGAAACCTGTTTTTGTGCCTTCTGCATTGAGACAAGAGACAATTGTCCAAGTTATTCTGTTTCCAATAGTCTTTCCAACATCTGTGAAAAGCATTCCAGTATCTTCCATTCCTTCTCTTTATGTTTAGGTTGACAGTGGCAGTCACTATTTTGTGATCTAGTCCCGGTTTGTATAGTTTGTATGAACTCTAGGAAATATAACTTTTTCTATTATTAAACATAGAGTCTATATTAGAATCATTTCAGAGTAGAATCACATGACTGAATATTTCAATTTTCTTCTTTCCTTTCACTTTATTATCATTGTTTTGTAACTTCTTCCTTTTTTGAGTAGTACGTAGGTATTTAGGTGTTTGGCTGTCTTTGTCTACTCTTTGTGATAACTGAGTACCACGGATTGGGTAATTGATAAAGAATAGGGTTTTACAGCCCTCAGTTCTGGGGGGCTGTGGCATCTGCTTGGCCTCTGGTGAGGACCTTATTGCTGCATCACAGGGTGAGACAGAACAAACCTACAGCAGCTCAAGTCTCACCTCCTCTTATTGTGATGTCACTAGTGTCATCATAAGAGCCTCATTCTGATGACCTTATCTAATCCTAATTATCTCCCAAAGGCCCTGCCACCAAACACTATCAACATGAATTTTGGGATTAGATTTCCAACACATGAAATTTAAAGGACACATTTGAATCGTAGCATGGGCATTTCCTGTATTTGCACAATTTAGTTTTGGCATTTTAATAGCTCATGGAACACTATTTTTTTTTTTTTTTTGAAAGGAGGTCAGTGTCTTTGGCACTGCTCCTAAGGGTATTATTTCCCAAAGGCAAGTGCCTACTTTTAGTTGGTTTGTCATCCATAATTGGTCTTTTTCTCTGTGACGTTAGGATCATTGGTGTTTTCTTCTTTCAAAATAATAATTCACCTTTCCTTTTGTGTTCCACATCTCTGAAAATACTTTTAAAGTTACTATTTAAATCTCTAAAAAATATTATTTCTTTTAAAAGCCATCAAGTATTTAGAAGGTTGAATATAATGCTTAGGCTTTGCTGTTTTATTATCCAAATGATTAAATAGTGCAGAATGTGCTCTTGTTACAGATTTTGCAATCATATAAGCATCCTTCAAAAAGAAGCAATAGCAGGAAATATCACTAAAAAAGAACCCAAAGATTTAATGTTCCACTTCTCCAAATGATTGAGCACTATATGAAGGTGAAAAAAGAATGATTAAACAGTTTGCTCCTCAAGATACTTGGTATTCAGTATTTTGAATACCAAGATAACTGCTTGATTTTTCTTCCTGAAAAAATTCCTTGATTTTTCTGGCTTTCTCCCTGAAAAAGTTATTTTTTCTTGAAAATGGTAAGCTTTTTGATTGTCTTTAGAACAATGTATTAAATACCTTTATTCAATTCTCACCAGAGTTTTTCACTGATTTGTAAATATTTATATTCTTTTCCTATAAGTGAGGATTATATAATATTCAGAAAGTATAATTATTTCAGTAAAATACATTAAAGTTTAGAGTCTCCATTTTTGGAAACAATATAATCAAATGGAGAAACTCTATTTTATAGAAATCTTGTGACTGATAGAGGATTGAATTAACATGGCTCATTCCTAGAATGATTTTCAGAGAACTCTTTTCCAGAACTCATCAGCAAACATGAAAAAAAAATAAGCACCTAAAATTAAAATTACATTGAAAATCCATAGTTCTAAAATAAATTACTTTCTGCCTTAATCAGTCCTCCTGATTAAATGACACTTAGAGGAATCACATTTTGTTATTGGAACAAATGGTTTTCCTCATCATAGTACAAAGCTTGGAAGAGATCATTGAAATAGAAAATATGAAGGAAGGAAGAATTAGATGGCAATGAAGAAATATTTTGTTGTATTCAAAATAGAGTAATAATGGCATTAAAAAAACAACTGACCAACTGAAATATTTTGAGAAATTAATGTTGATGACATTGACATGGCAAACACTGAGCTAAAAAATTACAACATTATCATATGTAGTCAGAATCAATTTGCTTTGCAGATGGGGATACTGAAGAGAGTATAGACAAAGTCACTTGCCCACATTTATGGAGTTGATAGTAATTGGGAGAGGAGGGATGTGAACCCAAACCATCTGATCCAGAGCCCCTGCTTCATATTTGCAGGCTGGTAGGCAGGGTAGGCTCAGAGCTGCGGAAATTTACTAGTTGTGTTGTTTCTCTTCTTCTGTACTTAAAAAGAACACCACCAATCTCTCACAGAGCATATCCTTTAGGACACTGCTTTAAATCAATAATGTGGGTGCTTTGCTATGCAGATATACTAATTAAGAGGAGGCAGTACATGCGCCCCTTTTTAGGCTAATGTTTATGGAAATAAATCAACTGTATCTAGATAAATTCCTTTGAAAAAGTCATCAAACCAATAACATGATGTATCCATTTATTTTTTAAATATGTGAAATCCTCAAAATAAAATGATTGTTTTCCCTAAAATATCATTTTTACATTAAATACATAAATATGTGTGTATACATATATGTGAGTTATTTTCTGTTTAGTGTTTTAAAATTACGAAAACCTGAATAAAGTTTTGTGGAATATAATGAGAACAAATGTAACTTCTTAATTATGTGTTGACAAATTATATTGGTGTATTTTTTTGTGGGTATAAGGTGACATTATGATTTTTAAAACAATGTGGAATGATTAAATCAATTTAATTAAAGTATCCATCACCTCAAATATTTGACAATTTTCATGATGAAAAAATTGAGATTTACTAAGTAATATTGGAATGTACAGCACTCAGTTATTAAGTATAGTCACCACTCTGCAATAAATCTCAAAGAAATTCAAACTTATTCCTCCTATCTGAGTCCTATACTATTTGTTTATCTATACCAAAATCTACAGGAAATGTACAAAATAATTTTTTCCAAAAGATTTAACATCTTAATTAAGATAAACATAGTTATACATATACATATTTTTTCTTAATGTATATATAGACATATACACATGTATGTACATATTATATACTTGTCTATGTGTGTGTGTGTGTGTGTGTGTGTGTGTATTTCAGAGGTCAAATCACAAAAGAAACTTGTAAAAGAGGAAGAATCAAAATATCTACAAATCAATGAAAATGGTAAATGAATGGATAAAACCAAACACATAATAAACAAACAAAACTGAAAAGACCAAATTATATGCTGCCTACCAAAGATTCATTTCACTTTAACTTTTAAGGATACACACTGACTGAAAGTGGAAGGGATGGCAGAAGATATTTTATGCACATGGAAAATAAAAAGAGCAGGACTAGTGATACTTCTTACATGCAAAATAGATATTCACTTACAAACCATAAGTAGAGATAAACCATAAATAATGAAACAGGGGTCAATTCATCAGAAGGATATTATGAAAATTATAAATATATATGCACCCAATAGTGGAGCAGCTAAATATATAGAACAAATGTTAGAGCAACTGAAAAGAGAGATCAATTGCAATATAATAATAGTAGGGTACTTCAATACACTACTTTCAATATGGACAAATCTTCTAGACAGGAATTTAATACAGAAACATTGGACCTAAACAACCTTCCTTAGACCATGCTGCAACTATTTTTTTTAATAGGAAGGTAGCTGTCAATTGAATAGGTTTTAATACAGAAAAGCTATTTTCCCAAATGTGTGTATATATTCAGAAGGTTTATAAACAGATTAAACTTCTTATTAAGGGTATACAGAGGCCTGGCATCTATCATTGCAATTGCTATAGCTACAACTCTACATTCATTTTCAATGATGTAATTAACAGCCATTCCTCCTACCACAATAAACTAGAATCTCTGTGAGCAAAGGATTAGTGCCTTGTCTAGTCTGGCTTGACCTAAGCTTTCAATAATTGTCTCTAAAGTTAATTAATAAAACAAGCTTATGAAGTAAGCTTGTATTCCTTTTTCTTAGGGAATCATGTTTTATGTAAAAGTATTTGATAATCTAGGAAAAATTATGTAACTAATACTAGATTATTTTATTGATTATTTTATATTTTTATTATAACTAATAAAAATTAATAAATACTATTTACTAAGTATAAATGATATCTGTACCTTTTTGTTCTGTTTTATTTTATTTTTTCTTTTTGGTACTGAGGACTGAAATCAGGGTCACTTGATCACTGAGCCACATCCACATCACCAGCCCTATTTTGTAGTTTTTATTTAGAGACAGGGTCTCACTGAATTGCTTAGCACCTCACTTTTAGCTGAGGTTGGGTTTTGAACTTGCAATCCTCCTGTCTCAGCCTCCAGATCCACTGGGGTTACTAGTGTGCACCACCATGCCTGGCTTTGTTTTATTCTTTTTTTTTTTTTTAAGTCATTGTTTTATTTATTTTTTGTGTATTTTCTTTTTTAAAATTTATTTTTTACTTATAATAATTATAATTCATGGTGCACATATATAGCATCTTTGTTTTATTCTTAAAAGGTTTTATTTTACGTAGAACAAGGCTTACTCAAGGACTTAGGGATATAGACCTAGATGGAATTAAGATAAAAATAGTTATATATATATATATATATATATATATATGTATATATATATAAACATATTTTTTCTTAATGTATACACAGACATATATACATGTATGTACATATTATATACTTGTCTGTATATATGTGTGTGTGTGTGTGTGTGTGTGTGTGTGTGTATTTCAGACAGCAAAGGAAAAAATTGACTCAGAATACTACTTAGCTCCATTAACTAAGGTAAGTACTCAAATCAAAATCATGGTTTTAAAAAATAGCACTGTTTAAATATTTAAGCAATTTATTGGTTTGCCCATATAAAAGATAAATATATCTTAATAACCTGAAACAGCACAACCCTCTCAGTTCTCATTGTCTAATTTATCTATTTTTTCCTACTACTATGTATTATAAGCCCATGTAGAGAGAAAAAAATAGGGGAGTGCTTTCTGAATTAAGCCATTTTTCCCCATTTTGATCAGGCAATTCTAAAACATGAACATTGCTCCTATAAGTCACTTTAAAATATGGCCCAGTTGCTGTTTTCGATATATTCATGATGTTCACAAATGGTTGTTTGTTCTATATTCACAACTGATGCTGTCTATTATGTTACTACAAGATGAGTCATGGTTTTAATACTCTTATGAAGACTTAAGAACGCACTCAGGCATGTTTGATCGATTATAAATGTCTCCCTTAGGATAGCACAGAGGATTTTCTTTTATTTCTAATTTTTGAAACAACTTGTTTTTGATAAAATGTTTCAGATCAACAAATAGCCTTAAAGACTGATGGCATTTCAAATCCTTCTAACAGGGACTATGAATATGATCACTCCATGAAACTCCAACTTCATTTTGGAGAATGATTTCTTCGGAATCTATAAAAATAAATATTATGTTTTTTTAAAAAAGTACTTAGAGCTTTAAAGACTACAAGTTTCTATAGAATATACAATTCTTCCATCCTTCTTGCTTTTTTTTACTTTTATTATTGTTATTATTATTATTAATATTATTTTGCAACCACTGAGCACTTGTGCAGCATTAGGCATACTTGCCAGGTTCCATGTTATATTCTGGAAATGTAGGCTTGAATAAAGTGCAGTTCCTATTCTCCAGGGTCTTATTTAGTGAATTAAATAACTAAGAAAAAAATCCCTAGTGGAGTTTAGCACGCTGTCTGTTAGATCTTTATCTCTTATTAAAAAATAATATCAAAGCACCTACTTGCATCTACCAAATATGTACCATATATTCAATTTTTAAAGGTTCTACCAGATTAGTCTCTTCTCTGAAATAAAAGCTATTGGAATGAAACCATGTGATATAACATAAAAATAATAAAAACTGCACATGCTGAATCTTAAGCAAAATATCTTAAGCAAAATATTGCCTTTGTATCATCTCCTCTTGTGGAAATTAAAGAGGTTCTTGGATATATATTTAGTTCTATACTATTGTCTCTGGGCCCTTGTTTGTACACTATTGATTTTTTAACACTTCCTGTTCTTACAGTAAAAAATATGTTAAAACTTATGTAGCAGTCCAAAATACTGGATACAAGTTGATTTTCTTCTATTGGTGTTTTCTTTAGAAGATCAAACAGAAGCAGTCCTTGATTATGCACAATTCATTTAATACTTGGCTTTCCATCTCAAATTTATAAAAGGAGTACAAATTAATGACTAAAATTAGTCTGCTCTTATGCAGGAATTAGTAAAGTGGGATAGAGAATCCATCTTAATGTTATATTAATTAAACATTGTGAGATAACGTTAAAGATTATTTCCCTCATTATAAAACATGTAAAATATGAAATAACACTTATTCATATTAAAAAACATTTAACTGCTATTAGAATTTTGGCATACATGTTTCTGAGATATTTCTTATATGCTTAATTACTACATATATAGATTTAATCTTTTTAAAATTATGAGATTTTCACTCTAATTAAAAGATTTACATTACATGATATGGATTTACATTACATGATATGGATTCATTTTTCAGTTCTTGGATTTTAAAAATTGATTCCAAATACATACTTTAAAGTATTAAGTATTTCTTTTTGTTATTTCAAACTTTTATTCTCCTTTCCCTTTACTATTATCAGATCGTGCTATAACTAAGGATGTACCTACCTACTCTTATTAAAGTCCAATCCCTCCACTTGTGCTCCAGCTCCTGTTCTGCCTCATCTTTCAAGGTCATCATTTTTTTAAACTATTGTCTTTTCTATACCAACAATTCCTCCCTCTTAGTTGTATTATTGTTATTAACATAAACCATTCTTTATGTTTGCATTGGTTTCTCTTGCAAAACACAATAAAATATCAGGGGCAATTAATTTACAAAGAGAAAATGTATGTTTAGTTGCATTTCTTGATGTTCCAGTCTAACTTTGGGTAGCCCATTGCTTTAGGCTGGTGAGAGTGGAGAGTGGCAAAGGCAGTGGCCTGTGCTGGAGGAAACCACCCTCATCACAAGCTAGGAAGCTGAGAAAGCCTACCAGCTGGTTCCCATGATCTCCTTGGAGGAAAAATTTTTAGCACATGGACCGTTGGGGACACTCATCCAAATCACAGCAAGGTTGTTTCATTCATTAAAAAATTCCTGCTTCTTTTAAAATATAACCACATTTCTTTCTTCCCTTCCCTTTCTTAGCAGAGCTTCTTGTAAGAGTTGACAGTTGTTTTTCTTTTTCTTTTCTTTTTTTCTTGTTTTGGTGTTAAGTTTTTTTGAGTTCTTTGTATATCCAGGAGATTAATGTTATATATGAAGTGCTGGTAATGATTTTCTCCCATCCTGTAGGCTCTCTGTTCACATTCTTGTTTCCTTTGCTGTGAATAAAAGGAATAGTTTGATACTATCCCATTTATTTATTCTTGATTTTACTTCTTATGCTTTAGGAGTCTTTTTGAGGAAGTTGGTTCCTAAGCCAACATGGTGGAGATTTGGGCCTACTTTTTCTTCTAGTAGGTGCAGAGTCTCTGGTCTAAGTCCTAGGTCCTTGATCCACTTTGAGTTAAAATCAATTTCATTCTACTACATATGGATTTCCAGTTCTCCCAGAACCATTTGTTGAAGAGGCTATCTTTTCTCCAGTGTATGTTTATGGTGTCTTTGTTTAGTATGAGATAACTGTATTTATGTGGGTATCATTCTGTATCTTCTATTTTGTTCCATTGGTCTTCATGTCTGTTTTTGTGCCAATACCAGGCTGTTGTTATTACTATAGCTCTGTAGTATAATTTAAGGTCTGATATTATCATGGTCCTGTGTCACTTTAAGGAACTGAACAAGCACTTCACAGAAGAAGAAATACAGTCAATCAATAAACATATGAAAAAATGTTCAACTTCTCCAGCAATTAGAGAAATACAAAGTGAAACTACACTGAGAGTCCATCTCACTCCAGTCAGAATGACGATTATCAAGAGCACAAGTAACAATAAATGTTGGCGAGAATATGGGGAAAATGGTTCACTCATATATCGCTGGTGGGACTGCAAATTGGTACAATCATATGGAAAGTAGTATGGAGATTCCTTTAAAAACTTGGAATGGAACCACTGTTTGACACAGTTATCCCATTCTTCTATTTATACCCAAAGGACTTAAAATCAGAATACTACAGTGACACAGCCCCATGAATGTTTATAACAACTCGATTCAAAATAGCCATACTATGGAACCAACCTAGATGCCCTACAACAGATGAATGGATAAAGAAAATATACACAATGTAATATTACTCAGCCACAAAGAAGAATGAAATTATGGCATTTGACAGTAAATGGATGGAACTGGAGACTATCATGCTAAGTGAAATAAGCCAGTTCCACAAAACCAAAAGCAGAATGTTCTCTCTGATATGTGGGTGCTAACCCACAACAAGGGAGGGAAAGATCAGAAGTTCATTGAATTAGACAAGAGGAATGAAGGGAAGGGGGAGGCAATGGGAATGGAAAAGACAGTAGAGTGAATCAGACCTATCTTTCCAATCCTTATATGTATCTATAACCAGTGTAACTCCACATTATATACAACCACAATAATGGGATCCTAATTGGAACAAGTTTTACTTATTGTATGTATGTATGTCAAAATACACTCTACAGTTCTGTATACATAGAAATAACAAATACATAAAAATTTAAAAAAGGAGTTGTCAGTAGTTCATATTCATTTCCTCACTTGAATTTTTCAAGTTCAACTAATCTTTTGTTCCTGACCACTCCACCGAATATACTCTTACCCAATCCTATGTTATCAAAAAAACATGTATGCTTCTCAGTAATGTATTTCCTCATTTCCACGACCATTGTATCAGGTAAATTAGTCCCACTTTCTGCAAACAAGTACTATTCTAGGTTTCTTGTGTTATAGATTATTTAATTTTCTTCTGACTCTATTCTTTGTCATTCTTCCTTTTAATAACTGAACTTCTAGATTCCCAGATATTTTCTGACTCCAATTTGTTACTGTTCCTTTCCCTATTTATTACATTCCTTAGAAAATATCATCCACTGTCATGGTTTCAATGACATAAATGTTAATCTACATCTCCAATCCTGATCTCTCTCTTAAATTCTATGCTCACAGCCAGCTGCTATTTTACATCTCTACTTGAGTATCTAATAAATATCTCAGAGTTAAACTTTTCTCAATTAAACTTGCAGTCTACAAATTTTTAAAATTATATTCATTTCAGTAATGTTGCCAACCTCTACCAGTTACCTAAGCCCAAAGCTTAGCAGGTACTACTGATTCTTTCTTACAGAATCCTGGGAGCCAAAATGCCCACAATTCCTGCCAATTCTAGCTCATCCTGATCTGAATCCATGCCATACTCTTCTTTTCTCCTACAATTCTCTCTGTTCACTTAGTTTGCATGTGTGACTGCTTACAATCTACTTATTATATCTATTTTTATAAAAGGCAAATTACATTTTTCACTTTACTGTTTTACTCTATTGCATTCCATTGTTTTTGCTACAAAATCTAAATTCCTTGCCTTGGCCTTTTGGATCCTGCATTAATCAGTCCCTGCCTAACTCTTGATTCTCTTCTTCTTGATGTTCCTCTAATTTACCAAGTTTTACAACCTTTGTGTCTGTACCCAACATTTGCCATGTCTCTCCATTTCCCATTGCTGTCTTCTACTTTTTATTCATTCATCAGACTAGATGTCATTTCTGCACTGAACCTTTTCCTTAACTCTCAATGACAAGTAGTTCCTCAGGCTCCTCATTACGTTATCTGATTTTATTTTCATGATGGAACTGATGCTTTCTTATTTATTCATTTATTTTTTGTTTTTATCTTGTTTTGTCTTCTATGATAATGTTGAATCCAAGAAAGAAAAGTTCTTATTGTTTTCTGTTCAGCTTTATTCCAAGTGCTGTATTCCAAATGTGTGACATAAATACTCAGTACATAAGTTGAATGTCTTTGTAAAAGCACACCTTTGTCTGTATTTTTTTTATATTATTTCCTTATAACAGATGATTCCAAATGAGATAATTGTGTTATATCTAGTTATTTTCTAGAATGTTTGTTCCTATTTTATGGTTGCTAGATTTAACAAATAAGAAATATGAGACAAAGGCTGGGGATGTGGCTCAGCAGTAGAGCATTTGCCTAGCATGTGTGATGCCCCAGGTTCAATCTCTAGTACTGGAAAACAAAGGAAATATCAGACATTTTCTTTATCCATTCATCCATAAGTGGATGATTGTCAGTATTATTCCATATCTTGGCTATTATCAGCAGTATGGCAATGAACACAGGAGTGCAGATGTCTCTTGGAGTTATCAATTTAATTTTTTTTTTTTTGTTTACACCTGAAAGTTGGATTTCTAATTCATACAGTAGTTATATTGTAAATGTTTGAGGTGCCTCCTTATGGTTTTTCATAATGGCTATGCCAATTTACATTGCTGTCAACAGTGTACAAAGTTTCCCTTTTATCCACATTATCACTAATGTTTATGATGTCTCGATAAAGCTAAAAAAATTATAAGAAATCCAGTTACATTTTAATTTTAGATCATGAATATTATCTTAGTATAAATGTGTTCTATGTCATGTTTGGGGCTTATAGTAAAAAAATCCTCAATATTTATTAGAAATTTAAATTCAATTGGGCATCCTGTGTATTACTTGGCAATGCTAACCTATATGTAGTCACAACCAAAATGGATAAAAATGGTGACATTCTCCTTCCTGCCATTTAAAAAAATGTGCATAGACATACACACTCATCTACATGCATACACAAACACACATACAGACACAATACCATTAACAATAAAAGAAAAATGAAAGTCTATTCTGTTATTCTGTGATTATAACCTATTTCATAAGGATTTTTTTAAAATTTTTTATTTTATTGAAATCCTACTTGAAGTCCTGGTCCTTATATACAGGGCCACCACTGTTCAATACATGTCTTTGTTAATCTGTGTATGAATCTTAACTAGACCATAAAGTCACTTTGATCTGAATGGACTTTTTGAACTGTCGATCTCCCCAGATAGAGAATAACATGAAAGAAACTCATTTGCAGTTGGGGTGATGTGGCATGCACATAAATAAATGACCAGAAACCCAACATCATTTGATGTGGAATTTAGAAACATTATGAGGACCAAAGCCTGGGATGTGCAGGTTGCTGAGGATAGTAAAAACCAAAACCCCAACAAATAAACATGAGAAGCTCTGGAAAGTCTGTTTTATGATCCAGAACTTCTAATTATTCACTTAATACTTTAAATCGTTTTTGTGTATGAAGGGATTAAATGCTTTAAGTAAACATGGGATTAATTTTTAAGAACAACTGGCAAAGAAATTTCAATCTGCAGTTTACCTTTCTTTTTGTTATTGTGTAACTGAAAACCCATATAAGAAAGACACTAATTATAAGTGTAAGAATAAGATCAAAAATATTTTTGTCACTTTTGTTTCACTAATCCACAATAAGGTGCTAACACCTTAGGAACTTGAAAAGGAAATACAAAATCCTAGGAGCCCCATTAAATGAAACAACAACTTTGAAAACTAAAGTAGAAAAGGGTTCTCAATAGGGGGTCTCTGCATTTTAAAGGCCTTAAAATTAAAATTGCTGCAAGTAATTTTCATAAATAGTTGAAATTTTTGGTTTATACTAGATTAGAGGTTACATTAGGTACTGAGAATATCTTGCCTATTGTCCTCAACCAGAAAGGTTTGACTGTTTCATTTAGCATTTCTATAAAATGAAATCTTTTCCGAATTCTTACTATTTGTTGGAAATACCTTTCTGTCATTTGTGACTTAAGTCAGCAGGGTTTATCATTATCATGAGCAGCAGTGAGAGAGGAACAAAAGGACAAAAGAGCTATCCAGGGCACCTGGCTCATACGTTCTAATCATTTTGTCATTATATTCAGAATTATAGAATAAGTAATTATATTTCCATTGTGTCTATATCAGAAAATATTATAAATGGTTAATATGTGTTAAGTATTTACTACAAGAGTGTACAAATGTGTTTTGTTTGATATTTAAAGGAGGATCTGAAAATGTGTCTATTTCCACTTAACTCCAAATTGAGCATTGTTTAGTACTGAACCTCACAGACCATCCACCATGAATTCACAAGTAGAAGCAAGAGACCCACGTGCCAGCTCCTGTACACCATTTTCTCTCTGCCTCATACCCACAAATGCAGTAATGCAGTCTCAGGTTTAGTGTGTTTTCTGCCCTCAAAAGATCTTGATTTTAATTCTGTAGTGCAGGAAAGTTTTTTTCCTTACTTGACCTAAGTTTGTGGCTGAGGCACCTATAAAGAAACACAGACTAACATGCTAACATGAGGAAAGCATACATATTTAGTTAGGTTTAACATGAGATGGGGGCTTTCAGAAATGAAGACTCAAAGAAATCGGATTATCTGTGTATTTGTATGCTTACTTTGATAAAGAAGTGGATAGTTGTAAAGAAATATGATTGGACAGGGGTGTATAATTAATTGTAAGGTCTATTCAGATTCTTCTCTGTGTCCCTTTATCTTCACACTTAGGGACATTTCTTTCCTCTGGGCATAGGGTGAGGCTATATGGAATGAAGGTTGGGACCTGCCTTGGTGAGAAGGGTAAGGGGAAGCTGAAAGGGATCTTCCTTCTTCTGTGGTGTGTCAACCATATTTTCTTGTCTCCAACCCCTTCAATTCTACATTAACCGCATCTCAATAAATAACTACAGCTTCCTTGAGTCTCACTTGTTATTTATAATATGGATACTTGATTATTTAATCAGGAGAAAAATAAATGAACTAAAAAAAGTGGTTATTATCACGCTTAATATGTGTAATAGGGATTCAAAATTGTATTAACTCTCCTCAGGATGAGAGGTTCTAGAGCCATTTATACATCATTAACACCTTATACTTATTTAGTGCATATTATTTGTCAGACAATACCTAATTGCTTCATTTGTAGTGTCTGTTTTTACCCCCCTGACAGTTTTATGAAGTAATTTCTACTTTTTTATCATCTGCATTCTATAGGGGAGGAAAATGAGACTATGAGGAACAATCATTTAAGTCACCTTTCAATCACTCTAACCACATTAATACTTAAAATTTGGGCATAAGATTTTAAATAATACTCTTGTCCCTTTTAACTATGTTTCAATTTGAGGATTCAACATGTCTTAGTCATCTCAGTGTAACTCAATATGTTAAGCAACGTGGAAAAGACACCTGTGACAGAGGGTGTCTGTCCTCAAGGAACTCAAAATTGGAAGCAAATTATATGAGTTCCAATCTCAAATCCACTGACAGAAGCATGAGGCTTATGTCTATGATCACTGAGAACAAAAAGAAGAAAACAGTCATGTCACATTCTCTCGGGCTATTAGAAATCAGCAATTGCTAATATAGATAAACTGCCAAGACATGCAGCTGAGAAATCATACACATACTAATGAAATCTGGTCACCAGGGCAATTTACTGAAGTTAAGGCAACTCAATTAGAAGGAAAAGGATAATGGATATAGAATTAATTCAAAGAAGTAATTTTAAATGTAGATGGAGTTCAGTTTTCTCTGTGTATTGCAGGATGAGATCATAAAATTTAGAGCTGAATTTATTAGTATTTAATTGCAATTAAATGCTTGTGAAAAAAAAAAAGATTGTTTCATTCTGTCTCTGACATCCATTGAGATTTTCAGGAAATGAGGGGTTTTATTTATTTATATATTTATTTATATTTTCTGTAAATGAAGATCCAATGTTCTCATCTGGTGTTAAGAGAAGCCCCAGAGTGATATTTTAATAAAATATAATTAGAAAGTTATAACCTGGTAAAATTTGTGCAGCTTAAAATAAACCTTCTTACGCAGGACAATTAATGTGGGATTGATGCAGTTGTCTGCTTATAATGCCTATGCTGTTGGGGGCTAGAATACAAACAATATTTTTAGTTTTAAAATAATGACGTGAACATTAGGTAGAGTGATTTTAAAATATTGAGCAGCATATATTCATATTATGGAATAAGAAATTAATTTATTTTTCTTTTTGAAGTTGTAACGAGAACTAGATTGTCAAATAGGCATTTGGATAATTATTTCAAAAAGCAACAGTGCTATGTTGGACTGAATGTACAAACTATGTCACCCATTTGTTATTAATAAGCCACAATGTTATCTGATGGATTTTGTATGTTAGAACAAACAGTGAGTTATCTATATTTTTAACACAGAAACTTAGGTTGTAAAACAAAGAAGTAAAGTTTGTATTGTTAAATTTCTTTCACATGTCCTTTTCTACTCATCAAATTATTTGAATCTGCTATTAAAGCAAATATTAAAAGGAGTTTCTGGCTAAAGACTAACATAATTAAGTTTTAACTGAACATATCGGAATATTGCCAACCATATTCATGTTGTTCACCTCAATATCATCATTCAGGATGCTGTGCATTTCTTCTGGTTTCTCTGCAATTGTTCAAAATATTTTGGGATCTAATTTTTGGATATTGCCATTAGAGTTGGAGATTTGTTTATTTGAATATTCAAAATTATGGTAAACACACTGTAACATACCATTTTAAAATTGGTAAAAACGTTTTATAACACATTCTACATATGAGTGTATGAGGTTTCTATGCTGCAGAAAAGACAGTAGATGGATAAATTTATTTCAGCCGAAAAAAATTGGAAAAAGGAAGACAGATATTTACATTTTACTTTGCATAATTATAAGGATACACACACGCACACACATACGTGTGTGTGTACCACATATATAATTGAAAAGAAAAACTAATGAAATTATACATAAAATGTATCGAAAAGAAAAATACAAAAATGTAAATGCCTTCTTTCCTATAGGGAGCAATCACAACATGACTCTTAAAGACATTCAAACTAAAGAACAATATGATCAGATTGATGGATCTCAACAAAACATCATAGCACTGAGAATGATGTTTTCCAAACACAATGTTAAACATTGTGTCTTTATTGTCAACTCAACCCTATCTTGAGAAACAGAGGTCCACCAAGTTAGATCATTTGAAAAATAATACACTGCTGCTAAATATTAAATCAAAATTTCCCATATGCCCAAGACCTGTGTTCTTAACCACTATATTATAGTCCTTTTTATTATTTCCATAAAAGGTCATTGTATTTCCTTCTTATGTTGTCTTTTAATTTACCTTGATAAAAAAATACAAAAATAATAAGAAGCTTTTTTTTTTTTTCTCTCTCTCTCTCTCTCTCTTTCTTTCTTTGATGCTGGGGATTGAACTCAGTGCCACACACATGCTAGACAAACACTGTAACACTGATCTACATCCCTAGCCCCATATCTTGGTTTTTAGGATAATTTTACAATTTAAAACTTATTTGAAAAACCTTATATTTTTCTCTTCACCACACCCTACTACATGGATCAACAGAATATAAATGACTATGATTTACCCTAATTTGTGGATATCCATACAGACTTATAATAAGTCTATTTCCAATTGAATCAAATATATTTTAAAATTTTTGCTCATTTGAAATGTGATTTTTCAATAAATACTGAAAAATTTATCTAATTTATCTAATTATCTAGTAATAAATTTTATCTAATGAACAGTTTTCTTAGGTGATGGATTCTTTATTTTGTTTTATAACCTTTCAATTCACTTGTATTTCTAGAGGAAACACAGAACTGTTTGTGCATGTGCAGTTAATCTTTGAATATTTTAACTATATTACTCTTTGATTTAGCAAAACTTTTGAATGACCAGTGTCCAGAAATATTCATGTATTCTTCTTGATTATAATTATTGTTGGTACTTATAACAAAAAATAGTCATAGAAAATTAAATGACTTTACACATCTTTTATACCTTTTCTTCCAATAATAATATTACTATTTTAATAAAAATGGGAACATCTCTTTATTTCACAGCTCTTATAGTCAATTTTGTTTGAGGCTTTAACTCATGGATGTAAGTTATATTTGTACACTTTGAGTTTGCAGATATTTGTGATCAATAAACCTTTCTGTCATAGCATTTTTCAGCAAAGACAGCATTTGGATAATATACAGCAGACTAGTATGCTAAATGGAAATGAATAAAAATGGCATTGGATTCTGTCATTTAATATTAGTCTTTATCATGTAGATCTCAAATCATTTTCTTTTCTAGTGGGTATTGTACATTATTTTACTCTTTTCAATACTAATATCTTTTATTTTCTTTTTCAACTTTAATATTTAGTAATGTTTGTTTACATTTAAGATGAGATTTGTTTTGACTTGAAATATTATGCATTTCCACCATAGAAATGGAAATATTTTTGAAAGCCCTTTATAAATCTAAATAATTGAAGAAGGGTATACCCATAACCATACATAAAACAAACAAAAAAACCAAAAAGCCTACCTTTACAACTATCCATTGAAATGGCAATTTTTTTGTAAGGGAAAATGGGCACTGAGTACCACAAATTTGGTTGGTTGCAGAATTCATGAAGGCCTACTTATTTGGACAGATTCTTTCAGCATAGCACAAACCCACTGAGGAGTCACCTTTATCTCTGTGTTGTGTGAACTACATGACTGAGAACAAAGGAAAGCAGTAAGAAAAATGGAAGCAAGTTTATTCCAGGACTGGAGAGGCCAAAGAGAACTATGCTTAATATTATTTCTGCACAATATTTCACAGATGTGTAAAATGTGCTATAATTTTGGCTTGAAATTGTTGAATTCTAAGGACAATTAACTTCTCAGGGATTTTTAGAATCTGATTTTTACTTAAATAAATTCCAAGTAAGAAAATCTCATTTACATTTTCTCTACATTTTTATTTTCATTTTACATAGTGCAATTTATTGTTTCTTAAAGTGAGAAGTTATTTATTCTAAATGGTAGTTTAAGAAAAATTTTCAGTAATTATTAATTCTTTTTTCTTGGTAGAACTTGCCTTGGGTAATGTTATGGCCACAATTTTATCCACCCTTTCCCCCCAAAAAAATCAATATGTTGACATGCTAATTTCCAGTGTATTTGAAGATAGAGCCTTTAGGGATGAAATTAAGTTAAAGGGAGTCATAAGGGTAGAGCCTTAATCCAGTGTGTATGGTACCTTTGATTCTAAGCTTCTAGCTTCCAGATCTATAAGAAAATACCTGTTTGTTGTTTAAGCAACACAACACATGTGTTTTGTTGTTGTTGTATGGATGTTCTAGCTAACTCCTGCAGGTATCATAAATAGAGTTTTCACCCAGGGTAGGATTGGGAGTATGGCTCAACGGTGCTTGTCTAGAATTTTAATCAAAGCTTAATATTTAGATTTCAAGTAAAGTTAACTACAAAGCTATAAATGTTGAATTCTTAGTAGTAAGATTAGGTTCTTTTGCTAATATTGCTGGAACAACTTTACTACTAAGTGAGTGGCTTTAGAAAAGCAGAAATTTATTAGCTCACAGTTCCGGAGTCTGAAATCAGGGTGTTTGCAATATTGGTTCCTGGTAAGGGCTGTGAAGAAAGACTTTTTCCTAGTTTTCTCTGCCTGGTTTATACATGGTCATCTTCATGTTCACATTGGTTTTTTTTTTTTCTTTCTATTTTTGTTCATTTCCAAATTTTCTTGTTTGTATAAGGACATCAATTGTATTGGATTAGGGTTCAACCTGATAATATCACTTTAATTTGATTATTTCTATGAAAACTCTATTTCCAAATGAGGTTACCTTATGAGATACTAGAAGTTGGGAAAAACAATTCAATCCATCACAGGGCACAAATTTTGACATTATTTTTTTCTTTGCTTTGTATCAGTTCCCAAACCTTATATATGCTAGGCAAGCACAATTTAAGCTCTTGCTCATTTCTGAAATATTTAGAATTTATTTATAGTATGTTTATAAGTTACCAAAATATCACTATAAAATATATTTTAGGGGAATAGCAAAAACAAGATGGTTAGCTATTTTTATATCTATCTCCAGATCACCTTTGATGATCTACATTGAGTTCAATTAGTGCCAAATACAAATGTCCAATTACATGGCAACATTAACCATGAATGAAACAGATTACTGTGCCATTTTTTAAGATCTTTATTTTTTTCCGTAGAGGAATTTTTTTTTTTAATTTAACTTTCAAATTATTACTATACATCTTTGTTAGCTGTGAAGTGTTTCTTAAACTTCCTGCTGGGAAAACTGGATTGATATGGACAGGTGGATGATAGTGTGTAATGTGTGAAAACTCCAACCTCACAAATACTCAGAACTGTATATGAGTTGTGGTTGTCCATTATTAGTTTATGAAAATTATTGAAATACTGAAGAACTAACATTGCTGAGTGATCATCAAATCAAAGGAAAAGAGGACAGAAATGAAAAAATCTTCATCTAAAAGCAAATCACAATGCCCTTATGGTCTTAGGACGGTGGAGAATTTAATTTGCATTACGTCATAGTGTTTATGTTTGTGTGTGTGTGTATGTGTGTGCTGAAGTGTACTTATTAAAATAAGATTTAACTAAAATAAAATGTACAGATCTTAAGTATTCAATTCAGTGAGAGTTTTATAACTATATAGTACAAAAAAGTACCTAAAACAGGTAGAAAACATTCCCCAAACTAGCTTGGACAATTTCCAGTCAATTCTCCTGTCTTTAGAGGCAACTACTGCTTAGATATATATCACCAGAGACAAGTTTTGCCTGGTATTGAAATTCATATACATGAAATCATACCCTTTGTACTTTTATGTGTCTGAGTTCTTTTACCCAACAAAATGATTTTGCTATTCATTCATGTAGTTTTGTATATTTATAGCTCATTGCTTTTTGTTAGAGTAGTATCTATGACATGCATATGCCAGATCAGTTTATCCTTTTATAGACATTTGGATTGTTTCCAGGTTTTAGCTATTACATACACTCTAACTTCTGTTGTATAAATGCCTAAAAGAGTGGATTTGCTGGGAGACAGGAGAAGTAAGAAATGATCAATCAGTTTTCCAAAGTTGTACCACTTTGCATTCTCATCAGCAGTGCATGGGAGTTTCAGTCTGTGTTTCTCACGCGGTGAGGACTCACATTGTCCTCACTCTTTCAGAAATTGTTCAGAGCTTTTTGAAAAGTGTCTAAGTTACTAAAATCTCTACAAGACAAGAACACAAGTACTACTTCTCTGACTTATAAAGAATGTGATACAATTGAAATAGAGGGTAAAGTCAATGTTCACTTCTGCAGCATTCCCCATTAGATCACATTGTGAAATGGTTCATATCTAAGCCATAGCTGAGGTTATTACCAGCACATCCTGCATGAATAGACTCACTCAAAATATCAGGTATAGAAATGCAGGGAGTGATAGATTTTCTAAAGTGAAAGAATATGACGATAATAATTATGTTAATGGATATGTGAGACAACCCCAAAGATATCTGCAACTACGAGGAATTAAGTACAATAAAGATTTTAGAAATTCTATTAATAAAGGCTGAGCCAGAAAAAAATTTCCAGTATTACTCCCTGACAGAGTGTTAATGAAAAATGTAAACATCCCGTTGGTCTTGGAATGCTACTTGGTAGAAGGATGAACACGTGGAATTTGCACAAGACCTGAATATGTAGACACTTATAGAAAAAAAAAAAAAAGGACCATCAATATGTCATAAAAACAGAGCTTACTTCTTTATTTTCTTCTTAAGAACTAGTTTCTAAATAGTTATAATGGCTATGTGTTTGAGAGATGAATCTCAGAATCATCACTGCAGTTGATAACTAAACTGGTCAAGTTTTTCTGTTAGGTTGAAAAAATGTTTTGTGTTGGTCTTTGATTAACTGAAGAGCAGGGATGTATTAAAAACAAGCAAACTATTATTGAAATTTCCAATAATTAATCTAAAATTTATACCAGAGGATTTTGGCATAAAGGAAACCTTTATTGAATAAGTAAATTGCTATTGGAAAACTACTATTTCAAAGGGTTTTCATTTCTAGGACAGACATGAAAAGTAGATGACCTCATATTTATGAAATTTCTTTCCCCCAAAAGTTAATCTATTAGTTGGTTATTTGAATATATTTTAACAAAAATTAAATGTCATGTGGTGGTTAGGTCAAACTCTGAATCTATGTATTATCATGCATTGAAACATAATAAAATCTCATGATATCTAGAATGGAAAAGATCATTTTATAATATTGTATCTAATATTGGGACTCTAGTGAAAATAATTCCAAACTCCAATTTAAATTCCAGGAATATATTTGTCATGTCCTGACAGCTGTAGGTTACATTTTCAAAGATTTCTTGTACCCTACTTACTTTGGCTTATGTAGTATCTCTGGAGATGGAAATGATATTAATAACTTATAAGGAAAAAAGATTGTATCAAACACTTATTAATTCACATGGATCAATGGAAGAGACAATGCTCTGCTAGCGAAAATAATATCCTATAATAAACTAAGTGTACAAAAGAACCTTAAAAATGCATAAGAAACTTCAGGAAGAATATTCTTTAAAAACACCTGAATTGAAATGAAGAAGATAGGTCATTGATATAAATGATAAGTTGGCTTTAGTCAGTGAAGAGTTGGAAGCTTGTTTTCTCATTCATTTTTTCTCTCTCTGTTTTTCTCTTTCTCTCTCTCTCTCTCTCTCTCTCTCTCTCTCTCACACACACACACACACACACACACACACACACATACACACTAATATACAAGCTTCCTACTATCGTTTTTTTTCTGTATGATTTGTTCCCCAATCATCCTGACCTGGTGTGAATCCTCATTCCATCACTTCACAATTTTTTGATCCAGGATATTTTATTCTATCCTTTAAATCTCAGATCTATTTTATCTAAATGGAAAAGAATTCTACCTTTCACAAATAGTTATATAGAGTTGATGTCAATCTAGCAAAGATGCAGTGCCTGACACTCTCAATAGACAATGACTTTTATACATGTTGTTTTAATAACTTTCTAATTATTATTTAATACGTTTTTTTTATTAATTTAGAAACAACTATTGTTATTTTTATTATTATAGTAAAAGTCAACTGACTCATATGAAGTATATTCTACAATCTCCAGGCCAAGTTCAGGAATCAACAATCCTGATTGTTGATTTTCATTTTCCTTAGTTTTCAGAAAAGTGTTATGTACTCAAAAGATCTTGAGGAAGAACTGGATTTCACTTTGTGAAAATACTACCACTGGCTTTCTTCAATCAATAGATGAGGATTTGCTTAATACTCACAATACCAAGTGGAATGTGCAAAAATATTCCAAAATTAGTAAGTGGACATATGGAATATAAAGTGAATGGATAGTATTATTTCTTCAAAATAATATTTGTCTTTTTCTATCTCCCTTTAAAATTGTTTTCAGAAATGTGAATGTATTCTTCACAAAGAGTTTTCACAAAGACCTTCATGTTCTTTGTCTAGGGTCCACACAAGTAATGGGAAATTGCTAAGGAAAACTGAACAGGGACCATTAATGACTGTATTAGTCTGGAAGGCTGCTGTAACAAAGAACCACAGACTAGGTGGCTGAGGAGAAATTCTCTCAGTCTGGGGGCTAGAAGTCCATGAACAAGGTGATGGTAAGCTTCATTTCTTTGAAGGCCCCATCCTAGGGTTGTAGGTTGTGTCTTCCTGTGCTTTCCCATGAACTTTTCTCTCTGTGTGTCTGTGTTTTAACTTCTTTTTTAATAAGAATCCAAGCCCTATGGATGAGGGCCCTCCCTACTGACCTCATTAACCTTATTTCATCTTTTAAAAGTAATCTTACTTTAAATATTTGTACAATATCAAATCAAAGAGGGCATATCAAGAGGATAAATTAACTGTGTTAGCAAAGATTATTCCAGAAAAGGGTTCCTTTTGTAAATGCTCATTACACTAAAATGCAAAGCATCAGCCTAATAAAATAGTACATATGGCCAATCAATTAGATTATCCTGTCCCTCTTAAAGGGACTGCAACTAATGGGCCTAATTGCCTCTGAGAGCTTGGGATATTTTTGTTCTTCCCACCCCAAATTCTTTGTATTTAATTTCAGCAACAAAAGCTTTCTGCATAAATACTTTACACTTTAGAGAACTGAAGTATGATTTTAGTGCTCAGACAGCCCACCAAAATGACAATTGCAAATATTTTTGTAGAAGAAATACCAGCAGAATTTTGCTAAACTCTACTGATAAAGATTGTAAATGTAACATGTGCTAGGTTTAATTAACTTCCATTACCCATCAGAAAGGCTACATACCTGGCACCAATAGTGAACAGATGTACAAATACTGGAAAAGACTCTGCTGAAAAACTCCAAAGATTTTGCTCAATCAGTATGTACAGCCTTCTGCTAGAAGATGTGTCACTTTTAAAAATTGTGGCAAACATTCTAAATTTTGTATGGAATGATGAATTTTGGAGTCTCTTCTGCAGGGGACCATATTTCCCCTTATTAGAGTTTAAGTTGAGTCTGGTTGTTATGATATGCGTAAATAGTGGTCCGTGCTGTGGTGTTATCAGATAAATCTAGGAAGAAAATGATCTCAGGATAATTCAACCAAAAGAAATACCCATCTAGTGTGTTTTCACCGAGAAAAGTCAAAATATATGTATAAATATGCAGGCAGATTATTCAGATGTAACATGTAACAATTTGCTTTTGGTATTAGTATTTAAATCTCTCTAGTCAAGATGGGTGATTCAGAAAGTGCACACATTTAGGGGTCAAGTGTAAGATAGAAAAAATAGTACAGGTCATAATCATATTCACTGAAATTGCATGGCCACTGGATCTTGTGTAGGACAGAAGAGGATATCTCCTCTATTCAAGCTCTTCTGCTTTCTGTAGCCTAGCATCCTTCTAATGGTTGAATGGTGAAGTGAAGATACTTAAAATGTGTGTAACCAAAACTTCTCTCATGCATGTTCCCCACCAGGCCCTGTTGAGGGAATTCTTCCTGTGGTGCACTTCATCAGAGAACCCAAAACTCCGACCGTGGCTTCTAGACCACAGGGCATGTTTGTAAACTATGATAGAAATTGACTACACACAAAAAGCTGGCATAAGAGAAAGATAAAGGAAACTTTTCAGTAAGAAAATGCTATTCTTTGGCTTTTGTAAATCACCCTTTTCCTCTGATTGTTCTAATGAAGTCTGTTTACTATTGAGGAACAAGTTACATCCCAGAGGAGGGCCCTAAGGCATCTACAAGTAAGTGACTCACTATTATCTTTTTGCTTCTGCTCTATACCTCTGTTGTATATTTTACTGCTATTTTATCTTAACAGAAAAAAAGAGATAGATAAAAAAATAGGCTGAAGGAGGGATAGAGAAGAAAAAAAAGGTTTAGAGCAGAGATGAAGGTAGAAATTAGGAGAATGAAAGAGAAGAATGTGGCATTACTAAGGTGTATGAGGGAGTGGCCTCATTTGAGATTTCATCCAATTTGCCTTATTCCCACTTTGAGGACACCATACATTCCCAATATCTTGAAAAACATGAAGTTCTGAAACCAACACAAGCCAAGTGTGTCAGGAACAGGGTCTTAGGATCTGGGAACTAGAAACCTACAAGAGGCCCCCTCAAGTAATAAGCAAACTTCCAAAACCCTGGTGAGTCTCATTTACCTCCTTACAACATTTTCTTGTTTCTAAGTTCTAGCTTTGAAACAGAAAAGCAAAACAGAATTCTCCAGTTCTCACCATATCACTAGGAAGTTCCTCCTCTGGCTTGGCAAAGAGCTGGGCTGTCAGCACCCTGGAGAAGAGAGTCTAACCTGTCTCCTGGAAGGGCAACTTCTTCTTTTCTCTCCTTTTCTTTCATTCTCCTTTCTTTTCCTCTCCTCTCCTTCCTGCCCTGACTTTCTTTCTTTCTACATGCAATTATATTTGAATAATGTTTGTATAATTTGGTTTCTGATACATCACTTCTTAGGGATTTCTATTACAAAATAAAATAACACGCACTCTACAATCTAAAGTTAATATCTTATCTCACTGACTGACTTTGCAAAGATGTTTCCTGGTATTTCAGCTGTTCCAACAGAAAAAATTTCCCTTCCTCTGCCCCCAACTTGATCTCCCTTCTAAGCCCCCAGTTCATTTCCACACCTGAGTTTTCATTTATAGTTTTCCACTCACATGAGCTCTTCTCTTCTCTTGACCCACTCATATCCCAACAACCCTTTGGACACAATTTATAATCCTACCTTCTCTGAGAAGGTATCTTCTGACCATACTCCTCGGTAACAATTTTATTAGTTTCCACTGCCCTTCCTCAGTGATCAATTATGTAGCATTTACATGTTGGTATTGAATTTGCCATGGGTACTTTTTTTCCAAGCAGCAATGAAAATTTTAAGATTAGTGATATTAGAGTCTTTAAAGTGTAGAGGATTGGCATGGTGTGATATACAGAGCATTTACTTTTAAAGTATTAAATGAATGAGTACGTATTTCAAAATTCTTTAGGCTTGAATACCGTAGATAAATGGTTATGGCCAAAAATTAAGTCTGATAACCAAATAATTGTAAATTAAAAATGTAATAAATACTAAAGCCGTTCTAGTACTTATGTGTGTGTGTATATATATATATATACACACACATATATATATACACACATTTTATAGAGTAACTCATTTGTATATATGTATATGAGTTACTCTATACATGAATAAAAATAATTTGTTTATATATGTATATTTATGAGTTAATTTACAAATAAGTGAAAATAATTGATAGAATTTCATATATAAGATATAACCTTGCTATTCTATACTTTGTTCAGTATTTAAATAAATAAAAGGAAAATTCTTCATATTCTTGATTTGTAGCACTCTAAATATGCTTCGTTTCTTACATTTTTAAAATAAGGTTGATTAGTAGTTAATATCAGTATGAAAATGCAAATCATATTTCTAGTATAAACAATAACAATACAAAAAAATAAGACATGCAACCAGATCATATTTGCATATTGATGAGAACTCAGCCTAATTCTTATAAGGCCTGAAAGTTCCCAGTTCAACTACTATGTAATTGGATTTTATTTTTAATTCCAGCATGGAAAAAACTGTATATTGAGAGATGCTTTTTATAAAAATCCATAGGTAGGAAAATCATCCCTTAACATAGTTAATGTAAGAAAAGATGGACTTTAATAAAGGGACTTCTACTTTCAATAAGAAAAATACAGCCAGTTCCCAATCCTAATATAAATTTCAAGAAAACATATTTCCTTTTCTTTCTTTCTTTTTCTTTTTTTTTTTTTTTTTTTTTTGTCTCTCTTTCTTTTAACCACAAATACAATCTGGAATATAAACCAAAAACACACTTAATCTCTTGGTGAGTATCAGGCATTTGGCAATTATATAGTTTGGCTCATCAAGTAAGCATTGATTGTTAGCATTAGCCAGGAGTATATAAATACTTATAAATATTGCATGCAGAAGAGAAGCCGCATTTAGATGGATGATTAATAGTCCTGTTGTTGGTAATCTATTGCATCTTTTTTGCATGGAAAAAGCAATTAGAAACACATTTCCGACTATCCCAGACAGACCTTAGATGCTTCACAGCGGAAAATTAAAATTTTAGACATTGCAAAGAGTGTAACAAATGTATCTTCAGTTACCACATAATAATAGTACCTGGAGGACCCTGACGAGCTCATAAGAATTTGACTTACCTTTCCTCTATTTTTATTATCTATTTTTATAAAGCCATGAAATTATTTATAATGATAGTGGATTTGTATAATGTGTGTAGAGAAATTCACTCCAGAAAAATAAGTACAAATGCATAGGAAATGGTAACTTTGACAACTGAACCATATTAAACCTGAATTCATGCAGGTCAGGAACATGAAACAATAGCCTGGAAATGAATTTATGCTATCAAATACCCAAAGACTTTTTATAATCTTTGAGTAAAACTGATTTTTTTTTTTTTTTTTTTTTTTTTTTTTTTTTGTGGTACCGGGGATTGAACTCAGGGGCACTCGACCACTGGGTCACATCCCCAGACCTTTTTTGTATTTTATTTAGAGACAGGGTCTCACTGAGTTGCTAAGTGCCTCGCCGTTGCTGAGGCTGGCTTTGAACTCGCGATCCTCCTGCCTCAGCCTCCCAAAGTGCTGGGATTACAGGCGTGCGCCACCGCGCCCGGCAAAACTGATTTTTTAATATGAAAAAAAATCAGGTAAATCATTCTGGGCTAAAAACTGTCATATTAGGCTTCTGTCTCGAAGATAATTATTATTCATATAATTATTATATCACTTACAATGAGGAAAGTTATTCTAGAAAACCTTTAAAAAATCTGCTTAAGGTGAGCAAAGAATATTGAGCTAAGTTCATGCTATTAAGAATCCATTAAAATCCTTCCTTTAAAATTGTCATAAATACAGAGGACTTTTAAATATTATTATTATTTGCAGATAAATTGGTTCTGTGGAGGGCAAAAGATCTAGTTTCCACAAATGAGTGTATCTTATAGTTTCCACAAATGAGTGTGTCTTATCTTCATTATTGCATGTATCATGCTCAATATAACTGGGTAATAAAAATAATAAAGAGGCTATTGTTTTAGAATTATTGATAATCTTCATCCCCTTATTTTTTGGAAATTTCATATGTTGAGTTTTAATGTTTAACCTCAAATTCTAAGTTATACAATGTCTATAAACATAAGAATTTCCTAATAACTTCATAAAATCTGAAACATATGTAGTGACTCTTCCTTTCATATGCTTTTCTACATAACTGCCAATACATAATACAGTTTTGAATAGGATAAAAGTGAGTTTGAGGGTCCTGGTAATCAATAGTGAAGGGAATATTGTTCCAGTTGCTGCTGATAAAACTTGGGATTGTACTGTATTATGTTTTGTGATAAAACACATCTGCCTTTGGAGTCCTGACCCTTACTCAGTCTACATCCATGATTACAAGCCTGATTTTTAAGGAAGACAAGAAAGAGGAAAACAAGTATTCCTATGCATAATAAAATAAAATAATGGCACTTTAAAAAGCCATTTGATACTTATTCACATTATTTAAATGTGCATTTAATTGTGGATACTACACCTTTACTATTTAGAACTAAAATGCATATACAATACTGATTGAATAATTTTTCTGTTACTGGAAAGTAGGGTGAATCCTTTTTCCTTTAATCTATAATGAAATTTGAAAAAAATAAAAAATTTGAGCAAGTGCCAGAAATACTTAATAGAAAATTCAAAGAAAAAATGTTAGTGCTCATGGAATCTCTTACCTGATAACTAATTCTACCTACCTTAGTAAATACTAGTCCTACAAATAATGTATGTTAGGTGCAGATTTTTTTTTTCCAACATGTTTGGGACTTTTCTGCATTATCCTTAGTTTTTCTCTGTTTTTAGTGTTCACAGCAAAATCCAAAACTACACAGTATATCTTTTGGGTTGAATTGATAAACATGATTTTCAAACCAAACTAGACAGCCAATTTAATTGCTTCTAGAACCCAAAAAACTCAACTCAGGGCAGTCATCAGATCTCAGTAGAAATATGGTTACTAAGACAAGACTTTATTTGAAAATAAAGACAAAAACAGAAACCAAAACTCATTCTTTTTACAGATACATAACTAAGGTTTTGGATCTATGACAGTAGTGTTCCAAAGAAGTATTCCTTAATTGCACAGTTAGCCAAGAGAAAGCTTTATTAGACACATTTTTTTTGTTTCCATTGCAAACTGGTCCAACTCAATTGCATGACTGTTTTTGAGGCCATGTGAATAACATAGTATTTAAATGATTATTGTCTATTTTGACTATAAGAAGAAATTATTATATTGATTTTGTGATATCAAATTATTCGTTAGAAATTTAACTCATATTGAAAAAGTGATATTGGCTTTTTGACTGTTGATTTCATATGTATGGTTTGCAGTATACAAGTACCCATTAAAAGGTATTTATTTTTTGAAAATTATAGTAAAACTCAACATCGTCAACGTTTAATCACAATTCTCAAATGTGCTTAGATACAAACAGCCTACTTCTGCTTCAGCTCATTCCTCTGCACGCTCTCCTTATGTTGTTTATAAAACTGATTCCTTTCTGGCCTCTGGGCCACTCCATCTTTGAGAATAGTTCAAATCTTAGCAGCTTCCAATCCCTCTAGTGCTATTTTTCTGAATGGATTTGTTTTGTTCAGTGATGTTTACAGTATACAAACCAAAGTGCATGTGAAATATTGCCTACCTGCACACGTTCTCAGAGGGCACTGAATGAGATAACCACGCCATCCAAGAATGATTCTTCAGATATAAAAGGATGAGAATCCACAAAGGCAACACTCTCTAGGTAAACCTGAAATGAGTCATTTGACATATTTCAAGGGGCAACTGGATAACTTAGAAAGCCTTATTTAGTATTAGAAAAGAAAAAAAATCAAAGTTGATAGAGCCATATACTTATATTGCCAACTCTAAATTCTGATTTTCCTATTCAAACATTTTCCTTCCCTTTTGTCTTCTTCCATTCCTTCCTCTCTTTCTTTCTTTTTTATTTTCTTCTCCCAAGAGTTTCCCGGTTTGAACATTGGCTACTAAAAGCATTTGACCTTATGCTCACTCTTTCCTTGAATTTATATAGCAGTTATCTATATGTTTAGTCATATTTTATAGTGCCTTCTTTTTATTTATTAATATAAATGTTTTCTCTGTGGAGTATATCACAAGCAGAATATTATTTATATGAGTTATTAAAATGGGAAAAATTTATATATTAAATACTGCAGGACTTTGTGCTTTGTTGTGAAAATGCTTTCTGTTTGTTAGTTCTATTCCATCTTAAAATTTTTTCTCAGGGAGATTATAAATTTCTTTACGAGACATGTGTTATCATAGTTCACAATGAAATCCAGTGTGTGTCTTGTTTGATGCTATTACTTTATAAGGTGCTAAGTAGCTTTTCTAAAATGGATTAACATAGTTGGCAGAACTAGGAAATACATGAATGTATTTTGAATGTATACACACACACACACACACACACACACACACACACATATCTCCATATATATCTGTATACATGATGTCCTCCAGTTTTATCCATGTTGCTGCTAATAACAAATTTCACCCTTTTTTATGGGTAAATAAAATCTCATTGTGTATGCATACATCACATTTTCTTTATCCACTGATATACATTTCAGGTGATTCCATATCATGGTTATTATGAAACGTACTGCAATAAATATAAACTCATAGATATGTCTTTGATATAATAATTTTATTTCCTTTAGATACATATCCAGAAATTGGATTACTGTATCATATGTTAGGTCTATTTTCAGTTTTCATTTTAGCAACCTTCATATTGTTTTTCATAATTGCTATACTAATTTGCATTCCCACCAACAGTGTATGAGAGTTTCTCTTTCTTGATATCATCACCAGAATTTAATATTGTCTTCTTGATAGTAGGCATTCAAACTGGGCAAAGATGACATGTCATTGTGATTTTTATTTGCATTTCCTGATGATTATCAATGTTGAGCATCTTTTTATGTCTGTTGGTCACTGGTATATCTTCTTTTGAGAAATGTATATTTACAGCATTGTCCCATTTTTAA
Organism: Tamias sibiricus; assembly: GCA_025594165.1. Lineage (NCBI taxonomy): Eukaryota > Metazoa > Chordata > Mammalia > Rodentia > Sciuridae > Tamias > Tamias sibiricus. Next base: position 49,204,120 of record CM046668.1, read on the forward strand.
ATTTTATTTTGTTTTCATTAATTGTTTTGAGTTTCTTCTATATTCTAGATATTAACTCCTCATCAGAAAAACAGTTTACAAAATTTTTCTTTCATAATCTAGGTTGTCTGTTTACTTTGCTAATTGTTTCATTGTTGGGCAGAAGTTATTGTGTTTTGATATACTATTTGATATACTATTTATCTAGTTTTTCTAGTACTATTTATTGTCCTTTCTCCAGTGTATGTTTTTAGTGCCTTTGTTGTCAATAAATTGCCTGTAAATACTGGATTACTTTTGGACTTTATCTGTTCTGTTTTCATTGGTCTCTCTGTCTTTTTTTTATGCCATTATTATGCTTTTTTAATTACTATAGCTTTGTAGTGTATTTTGAAGTCAAATATTTGATAGCTTTGACTTTTTCTTTTTCTCAGGAATGCTTGGCTATTTGGGGTATTTTGTGGTTCTATGTGAATTTTAGATTTTTTTTTCTAGTTCTGAGAAGATTGCCATTGAAAATTTAATGGAATTACATTGAATTTGAAGATTCACTTTGTAAATTTTAACATAATTTTCTTTAATTCATGAGCATGGGGTGCTCTTATTTTATTTTTGCCTAGAATTTCTTTCATCAGTGTTTTATTATTTTCATTGTAAAGATATTTAATTCCCCTGGTTAACTTTATTCCTATGTATTTTACTTTTTCTGTAGTTCTTGCGAATGGATTACATTCTTTCCCTGTCATTTGTAAGGGAATACCTTTAAAATAATTAAAGTTTAAAAAAAGAATTAGAATCTTAAAAAAGAAGAACTTTTTTAAGTTTCAAAAACTTCAGCAATAAATCAATGTGCTGGCATATTCTTTTATCACTCATTAAAACTTACTATTAGTTTACTTGGGTTTCTATGGCTTCATGGTTCAATTTGATAGATGTACCCATTTCTTCTAGATTTTCCAATTTACTGGGGCATAATAGTTCATAATAGGCCCTAATGATTTTTGTATATCTGTGGTACCTATTCTCTGTATGTTTTCTTATTTATCTCTGATTTGATATTTTTTCTCATTTTTTTCTTTGTTCAAAAAACTCAACTCTTTTGTTCATTTATGTTTTATATAATTTTCTCACTATTTTGTTTATTTCTACTGTGTTGTTTATAATTTCTTCCTTCTACCAGTTTTGTTTTGGTTTGTTCTTGATTTTTCTCATTTCTTACGTAGTATTTTATATATTTTATTTGAAATTTTCTCTTTTTGTGATGTAGACTTTTATTGCTGCATACTTGCCTCCTAATACTGATTTCAAGGTATCCCGTAGGTTTTGATATGCAGTATTTCCATCTTCATTTGCTGCGATAAATTTTTAAATTTCCCTTGTGATTTCTCCATTGACCTATTTGTTGTTCGAGAGCATGTTATTTAATTATTATGCATGTGTATGATTTCTAAAGTTCCACTTGTTAATTTCTAGTATAATTACATCAGAGTAACAATATATATAATACAATTTCAATTTTATTGATATCATTTGATTATTGATATAATTGGACTAATATCTATCCTCTTTATAACAATAGTATTTTTATTTTGTTAGTATATTGCTGCTTTTCCTTCATGTTTTGTGTTTTTCTATATTGAATTCGACATCACATATGTTCCATTTTTTCTCTTCTTTATGTATATATAGATAATTTCTATATTTCTTTCAAATATTTCACTCCAGTCTATTTCAGTTGCATGATTTTTGATGAAAAGTGTTTTGTGGTTCCTACGCATGATCTTCTGTAAGTAAGTTGCTTTCGTGTCTGATTTCTTTAAGATTTTCTTTTTCTTTTTTTCTTTTTTTTTTTTTTTTTTTTTTTAATTAATCCTTGGTGTTCTCTGAGCCTCCTGGATGTGTGGTTTTTGTCTATATAATTTCAATAAGTTCTTGTTCATTTTTGCTTCATGTATTTCTTTTATTTCTGTCTTTTTATTCTTTTATTCCAATTACTAATGTATTATAGCATTTGATGTTGTCTTTGTTTTATATATTCTCATCTTTTTTCTTCTGCTGCTCCTTTTCATTCTTCTACTTTGTGTTGTTTTTGTTTGGGAGTTTCTAGTGGATTATCTTCTAGGTTTTTATTCTTCCATCAGTTACAGAGTCTCATGATAATTTCATAAATGCATATTCTTCATTTTTACTGTGTTTTTTACTTTTAGTGTTTCCTTTTTAATCTACATTTTCATGTCTCTCTTGACATTACACGTCTGGTTTTATCTGTTACCTTTTTTTCCTATCTGATATTCCCAACATCTGCGTTACATCTGAGTCTGGATCTGATGTTTACATAATATATTCAGACTGATTTTTTCTTGGCTTTTTTCATGCCTTCTAATTTTTTTTAGTTTAAGGTTAAAGTATTGTATTAGGTAAACAAGACTGCAGTGTGAAGTCTGGCTAAGAGTTTGGCTGTGTTTACTAGAATTGTTGTAGTTACAGGTACCAGAAGCTTCAAATTTCTCTACTGTATATTTTTATCTTTTTGATTTGAGATTTCTGTTTCTGTTGTACCTCAGAAACAGTCTGTGCCTTGCACTTTCCAGGTTTGAGTCCCCTTTACTACATTGGAGGCTTACTAATGCTTTGGTAGGTAATAAAAGAAGGATAGTGTTATATAATCCCTGCAAAACCTCAATCTTAGTAGGCCTGCATCTCAGAGGTTTAACATATATGTGTTTCTGTCCCTACTCCACAGTTACAGACCCACCCCTTGTTCACTGTATAAAACTCTTCTAACCTATCTATTGAAACCTTATATTCTATTGGTTTTGTTTTGGATGTTGTTTTCCTTAACTGGAAAAAGAAGCTGAACCTGCAGTAGAATTCCCTTCATCTACCTAGGAACAAGTTTCAGAATTGTTCTTTGGGAGTTTCCTTCCATAAAGACCAGGTATTTGCTATAGAAATGAGTCTGAGTGGCTATTCTTTCTTTCCTTGAGTCAGAGTCATGATCCTTATGAGTTTCTCAACTTGTGAATATGATTTAGATCTGGAATGTCCTCCAAAGGCTCATGGGCTCATGTGTGGAAGCCTTTGGTCCCTAGTACAACAAGGTTCAGAGGTAAGGTTATTAGGGAATGATTGGATATGGGCATACTCATCTCAATAGTGGATTAATCCATTGGTGGATCCATAATTTGAATGAACTATGGGGAGGTGGTAGGAACTGTAGGAGGGGAAATCTAGTTGAAGAGAGTGTGTACTTAGGAACATGCCCTTGGGGACTCCTCCATCCCTTCCTGTCTCTGCTTCTCTCTTACCATGAGGTGAGTCTGCTTGCTTCTCTCCTACCACAAGGTGAGTCTGCTTCATCACACTCTCTGCCCTCATGTTCTTCTTTATCAAAGATGAACAGCAATGGACAAAGCTGACCATGGGACTGAAACCTCTGAAACCATGAGCCAAAATAAATGTTTCCTGTTCTAAGTTGATTTTCTCTGGTATTTTGTGACAGTGATAGAAATCTAACATGGTGGGATTCCAAAAGAAGAGAAATCTATGTAAATGTAGGCATACCCCATTCACCACAGACCCCAGAAATTTTGCATTCTCAAAAAATTTTCCATTGTCTGGAGCATGTTATAAAATAACCATGTTAGTGTTCCCACCAACTCTTGAATTCCAGTTATTTTTATTACAGGTGAACAAATGTCAGCAGTGGTATCTCTGGATACACCTGTCCTCAGATTTTCAGGGCAGTGGATGCTTTTGTCTGTAGTTAGCTGACATATCATAGAAAAGTTGCTGATTTTCATTTTTTTTTTCTATACTAAAAATGGGAGAGAGAAAATCCAACCTCTTTACATTTTAGAACTGAAACTGGAACTCTGTTTTCTTCCCCATATATACACTGCACAGTTGCAAAAAATAAAATTATGAGACATATCAATTGTCAGAACCATATTATATCATAATAAAGTGTTTTACTGTCATCCCCATCTTAAATAATAATGTTTAAGTGAATAAAAAAGTATTTATGTATTCTCACAAGCAAAAGAGAAATAATCCTAAACAAGTACCCTTAAAAATGTATTTTATTTAAGTCATAACCTCATGTTTCCTTGGTACTATAAAAATAACAGGTATAATCTGAATTTCTGGTTTTTGAAATATCGTATATCTTAGTGCCCCTCCTACATCAAATAATTTAAATGATTATAAAATATCTTTAAAATTTTATTTAAAATATATTACTGAGCTGGTACAAAAGGAAATAATATGCCAACATGGAATTTAAGAAAAGATAGGAACCTCAGTGATAAAAATAGCTTTCTTTTTTTTTATTTTAATGTTCTGCACATCATGAGTGATCACTTTGGTGACAGCAGGGGGAGAATATTTGTGACACTGTAACATGCCACCAAAACACCTTTTTGTTGAAGGATAAGTTGCTCAAACTGCTGAGGGCATTTTCACTAGGTAATCTTATACTTAGTATTATACTTCAAGGATGTCTCAGCTGAAGAAATACTTCCAGGGCTTGTCTATTTTTCATGACATACAAAGGTTATTTGTTCTGGAGGATAAAGCCCCTGTTGGCCTCTCAGGACTTCTCTGCAGGCCATTCTGGATCCACCACTGAAACTTTCACAGGTTTTGCATCATGGATCAATTTATCCCTCTGCATTTTTTTGCATTTTCTCTTCACTTTTCAAAGGGGTTGAAACTGAGGCTATTCCTTGTTAAATATCTTGCCCATTGATATCTCTGTCAGAATTTGTAGCTTAAAAACATATTTTTCACACTTGTATGTAATATTTTTGAATTTTCATTCTTCTCTGAACATCATGTAAAAATCCAATTATGCTGTTGTGGAACTTGTATACAATATTTCACTATGTGACAACAAGACATGTTTTTAAATCTTTCTGCCTGTGTGTGGTCATTTTGCATGTTTCCTGGTTTTTGCTATTATGAATAAGGCTTTCATTAACACTGTGTATGTGTATCTTAGTACACATTTCACTTGAATATGTACCTAAAATGGGAATTGTTAGAATATAGGTCCCATATAATTTTATTCAATATCAATACATTTTTGAGAATAAAAGGTATTGTTAACAAAGGTAAATACCCAGACGGACTTGGGTTCGCTTGGTTATCTGGTCACTCTAGTTGTAAGACATTTTTTCCTCATTTACCTACTTGTGTATATCATTCCACCCCAAAATGTAGTGGTTTAAAATAGCAGTTATTTTACTTGATCATAATATTCTGGATCAGCAGTTTGTCCAGAATTCAGCAGGATAGCTGGTCTGTTGTGGAATCACTCACATGGTTGTAGTCATCTTACAGTTCATCTGAGGCTGCACGGTAGAACTTGCACTCTCTGGTGTTTGGGGTTGCTAGATGTTTGGGTCTCTCTCCATGAAGGATAGTAGAATGAATCAGACATTATTACCCAATGTACATATATGACTACATGACCAGTGTGATTCTACATCATGTACAACAGAATTAAAAATTATTCTCCATTTATGCATGATGTATCAAAGTGCATTCTACTGTCATGTATAACTAATTAGAACAAATTTTAAAAACCAAAAATAAAATTAAACTTGTCAAAATTTTACACACAAAAAGCACAATGTTTTTTAAATCATTTGATTAAAAAGAGATACTAAGACCCAATATACTTCTGCTTTCTGAGCGTCTAGCTGACTGTCAATGTCCCACTGACCAAAAAGAGTCACAGAATGAATGCAGCTTCAAGACTGGCAAAATTAATTCTAGCTCTAGGTACAAACAGCAGCAAAGTCATATGATAAAGGGAAGTATACAAAGGAAGTGAGGAATCTGAGGCCATTAATGATCTATTAGTGTATATGAATGTGAAAATTTATAAGATAATGTCAAATAACTTTCCTAGGTATACTTTTGAACTAGCAAGGTCTAAGAGATTCTAGTTCTGCAATGAGCTACATCAGTTAGGCTATTGCAGTTGGTCTGCATTTGAGAGTGCTTCAATCTGCTTAACTTTTGCAGATTGAAAGGGTATTCAATGAGAGGTATGTCTTATTTTAGTGCAGACTTACATTTTCTGATAACTTATTTTGAATAGCATTTCATATATTTGCTATTTTTATATTTTATGAAGTGCCTGAGTTTTGAATTGTTCACTTTTTATTTTGATTTGTATCTCTGATATACTGCAAGCTATTTTGTTAGCAATATGTGTTGTGAATATTTTCTTCAACTATATAACATTTGTGTTCACCTTCTTTAAGATATGCAATGATGAAGAGTTGTTCTTAATATTCATGTAAACTAAAACATTGTAGAGATTTTGTTGTTTTGTCTAGATATTCACTTATATTTTAAAGGTTTTAAAGGTTACTATTCACATTTAAATTCTTAATATATCTGTAGTTGTTTTCTTTTTTTCATGTTTTATTCCCTTCTTCTTTATCATACAGTGGACAATAAGAATCCAATTATATCTTTTCATAAGAATAACCATTTTTTCTGGCTTCTTTTTCCTGATCTCTCATGCTATCTTGCTCAGTTACCAGACATCTGTTTATATAGGCTTCCATTTTCTTGTTGTATACTCTGTTTTATTATTTAATTTGTCTAACTTATATCATGCTTCTTATATAGTTTTGTAATCATCTTACATATGATAAGTTAAATGAACTATTTATTCTCTCACTCTCTTTTTTATAATGTCTCATAATTTTCTGGATGAGATCTTGCATCTCCTTTTTCTACTTAGTTATGAATAATTTTTATATTTTGATATCTTTTAAACTCTTTTAAAGATTATTTTTCTAATCTTTTCTGGTACATGGAAATACAATCAAATTTCATATATTGGTACCAGGGATTGAACCCAGGGGTGCTTAACCACTGAGCCATATCTGCAGGTCTTTTATATACATATATGTATATATACATATATATGCACATATATATATCAAGTATAATTTATTATTATTATTATTATTATTAGAGATAGGATCTCACTGAGTTCCTTAGGGCCTTACTAAGTTGCTGAGGCTAGGTTTGCCCTCACAATCCTCCTGCCTCAGCCTCCCAAGTCACTGGGATTACGGGCATGCACAACTGTGCCCAGCAACCCTCTGTTTCTTATTCAGTATTTTTGTTCTTGAATAGAGACTTCAGAACAATTTAGGACAAATTGAATATGATTAAGATCCTTTTACAATTTTTTTTTTTTTTTTTTTTTTGTTTTTGGCATTCATTAGGTTTATTAATTAAATTATACATTGAGCATTTGACAAATGTATAAAGAATATAGAATAAAGTAAATAGTGGATGTGAAAGTGAAATATATATATATACACACAAGCACACACATACATATGTATGCCAGAAGAGCTTTATAAGAGAAACAAAGCCATGAAAATATTGTTATTAAGGTTGAACAAAAGCAAATAACCTTGCAACAGAAAAAGGATTTTAAAAATACCCTGTGCAGCAGAGAAGAACAGAAACTGCCTTTGGTATAGTCCCAGAGAAAGCAGAGAGGATTTTTTTTTTTTTTTTTTTTTTGACATTCTGTTCTCAAGTGGAAATATATAGATGAATTTGTAATCTTTCAATAAACCTCTTTTTCACTAGACTCCTCTGACTGCAACCAAAGAATCTGTTAAGCAACAATTCTTTTGCCAAAAACCAATTTGAGAAGAAATTATATCCCATGAGAACTTAAGTACCACGAGATTTGTCTGTTAGGCTGACCATTTTATTTCTATTGGCTTAATGCAATATCTATTTCATAGCAGGTGCTCCATAGAAATTTGTTGGATTAATGAAAGTAAATCTGCATAATTAGCAAAAACACACATTGCTGAATTTGTGATACCTTCCAAATGCTGAAATGAAGACATGGAAGGAAGAATAATCAAAAGATAAGAAATAAGAAAACTTACTTCCTTTATTATCCTGGTGGGAAGGTTACTTTATTTTGTTTTGCTTTTTATTTCTTTATTTACTTATTTACTTTAGATTTCAAGTAAGACTGCCAGATGCAACTGTCTACTATCCCTAGCAGAAAGCACCTAAAATATCTTTTTTTTTTTTTTTTTGTATTCTTTTTTTTTTTTTTTTTTTAATTTTTTTATTATTTATTTACTTATTCATCATGCACAAGTATAGTATCTTTTTACATACAACTGCTTGTATACAAAGTATATAAGTACCATTCAGATCTTCAATCATGCATTTAGGTTAATGATATCCATCTCATTCAATCACCAATTTTTTTCCAACCCCCCCCCTTACTCCCTCCCTCCCCTCCCTTTCCGTTGACCATTCTAGTGTTCCTCTGATCCTATGTACCCCCTTCCAACAACTCTGTGAACCAGCCTCCTTATATCAGAGAAAACATTCGGTACTTGGATTTTTGAGATTGACTAATTTCACTTAGCATTATATTCTCCAACTTCATCCATTTACCTGCAAATGCCATTATTTTATTCTCTCTTATTGCTGAGTAAAATTCCATTTTGTATATATACCATATTTTCTTTATCCACTCATCTACTGAGGGGCATCTAGGTTGGTTCCATAACCTAGCTATTGTGAATTGTGCTGCTATAAACATTGAAGTGGCTGTGTCACTGTAATATGCTGTTTTTAAGTCTTTTGGGAATAGACCCAGGAGTGGGATGGCTGGGTCATAGGGTGGTTCCATTCCCATTTTCCCAAGAAATCTCCATACTGCTTTCCATAGCGGTTGCACCATTTTGCAGTCCCACCAGCAATGTATGAGTGTGCCTTTTTCCCCACATCCTCTCCAACATTTATTGTTGTTTGTGTTCTTGATAGCTGCCATTCTGACTGGGGTGAAATGAAATCTTAGAGTAGTTTTGATTTGCATTTCTCTAATTGCCAGTGATGTTGAGCATTTTTTCATGTATTTGTTGATTAATCGTGTATCTTCTTCTGAGAAGCGTCTTTTCAATTCCTTAGCCCATTTATTGATTGGGTTATTTGCTTTTTTGGTGTTAAGTTTTTTTAGTTCTATATACATTCTAGAAATTAGTGCTCTATCTGATGTGCATGTATTAAATATTTGTTCCCAATTAGTTGGCTCTCTATTCACCTCACTGATTGTTTCTTTTGCTGAGAAGAAGCTTTTCAGTTTAAATCTATCCCATTCATTAATTCTTGGTAATAGTTCTTGTGCTACAGGATTCTTATTAAGGAACTTGGGGCCTAATCCGACATGTTGGAAATTGGAGCTTACTTTTTCTTCTATTAGGTGTATTGTCTCTGGTCTAATTCCTAGGTCCTTGATCCACTTTGAATTGAATTTTGTGCATGGTGAGAGACAAGGGTTTAATTTCATTTTGTTGCATATGGATTTCCAGTTTTCCCAGCACCATTTATTGAAGAGGCTATCCTTTCTCCACTGTACATTTTTGGCACCTTTGTCTAATATAAGATAGCTGAAATTATATGTATTAGTCTCTGTGTCCTCAATTCTGTACCATTGGTCCACCAGTCTGTTTTGGTGCCAATACCATGCTGTTTTTGTTACTATTGCTCTATAGTATAATTTAAGGTCCAGTATGGTGATGCCCCCTGCTTCACTTTTCTTGCTCAGGATTGCTTTGGCTATTCTGGGTCTCTTATTTCTCCAGATGAATTTCATGACTGCTTTTTCTATTTCTTTGAAGAATGACATTGGGATTTTGATTGGAATTGCATTAAATCTGTATAATGTTTTTGGTAGTATGGACATTTTGACAATATTGATTCTACCTATCCAAGAGCAAGGTAGGTCTTTCCATCTTCTGAGTTCTTCTATGATTTCTTTCTTTAGTGTTCTATAATTTTCCTTATAGAGCTCTTTCACCTCTTTCGTTAAGTTGATTCCCAGGTATTTTATTTTTTTTGATGCTATTGTAAATGGGGTAGTTTTCATCATTTCCCTTTCAGAGGCTTTGTCACTGATGTACAAAAATGCCTTTGACTTATGGGTATTGATTTTGTATCCTGCTACTTTGCCAAATTCGTTTACTAGTTGTAAAAGTTTTCTGGTAGAGTTTTTTGGGTCTTCTAGGTAGATTATCATGTCATCAGCAAATAGTGCTAATTTGAGCTCTTCTTTTCCTATCTTGATCCCTTTAATTTCTTTCGTCTGTCTAATTGCTCTTGCCAGAATTTCCAGTACTATGTTAAATAGCAGTGGTGAGAGGGGGCATCCCTGTCTTGTTCCAGTTTTTAGAGGGAATGCTTTCAATTTTTCTCCATTTAAGATAATGTTAGCTCTGGGCCTTGCATAAATAGCTTTTATAATGTTGAGATATGTCCCTGATATTCCTAGTTTTTCCAGTGTTTTGAACATAAAGGGGTGCTGTATTTTGTCAAATGCTTTTTCTGCATCTATTGAGATAATCATATGATTTTTATCTTTAAGTCTATTGATGTGATGTATTATGTTTATTGATTTCCGAATGTTGAACCAGCCTTGCATCCCTGGAATAAACCCCACTTGATCGTGGTGCACTATCTTTTTGATATGTTTTTGTATCCGATTTGCCAGAATTTTGTTGAGGATTTTTGCATCTATGTTCATTAAAGATATTGGCCTAAAGTTTTCTTTTTTGGATGTGTCTTTGCCTGGCTTTGGAATTAATGTAATATTGGCCTCATAGAAAGAGTCTGGAAGAGCTCCCTCTTTTTCTATTTCTTGAAATAGTTTGAAGAGCATTGGTATTAGTTCTTCTTTGAAAGTCTTGTAGAACTCTGCTGTAAACCCATCAGGTCCTGGACTTTTCCTTGTTGGTAGCTTTTTGATGACATCTTCTATTTCTTTGCTTGTAATCGATCTGTTTAAATTGTGTATTGCCTCCAGATCCAGTTTAGGCAAATCATATGACTCTAGAAATCTGTCAATGCATTCAGCATTTTCTGTTTTATTAGAGTACAAGTTTTCAAAGTAATTTCTAATTATTTTCTGTATATCTGAGGTGTTTGTTGTGATATTCCCTTTTTCATCACAAATGTTAGTGATTTGAGTTTTTTCTCTTCTTCTTTTCGTTAGCATTGCTAAGGGTCTGTCAATTTTCTTTATTTTTTCAAAGAACCAACTTTTAGTTTTGTCAATTCTTTGAATTGTTTCCTTAGTCTCAATTTCATTAATTTCTGCTCTGATTTTAATTATTTCCTGTCTTCTGCTGCTCTTGGTGTTGATCTGTTCTTCTTTTTCTAGTGCTTGGAGGTGTGATGTTAAGTCGTTTATTTGTTGGTTTTTTTTTTTCCTTTTAAAGAATGAACTCAGTGCAATGAATTTTCCTCTTACTACTGCCTTCATAGTGTCCCAGAGATTTCTATACGATGTATCTGTGTTCTCATTTACCTCTAGGAATTTTTTAATCTCCTCTTTGATGTCTTCTTCAACCCCTTGTTCATTCAGTAGCATGTTGCTTAGCTTCCAGTTGTTGGAGTAGTTTTTCTTATTCCTTGTTTTGTCGTTGATTTCCAATTTCATCCCTTTATGGTCTGATAGCATGCAGGGTAGTATTTCTATTTTTTTATATTTGCTGAGATTTGCCTTGTGACATAGTATATGATCTATTTTGGAGAAGGAGCCATGTGCTGCTGAGAAAAAAGTGTATTCATTTACTGAGGGATGAAATATTCTATATATGTCCGTTAGATCTAAGTTATTAATTGTTTTAAGGAGGCCTAAGATTTCTTTGTTTAGTTTTTGTTTGGATGATCTATCCATTGGTGAGAGAGGTGTGTTGAAATCCCCTAGAATAACTGTGTTGTGGTCAATTTTACTCTTGAACTTGAGAAGTGTTTGTTTGATGAATGTAGGTGCTCCATTATTTGGGGCATATAGATTTATGATTGTTATATCCTCTTGATGAATGGTTCCCTTAAGTAGTAAGAAATATCCATCTTTGTCCCTTTTGATTAACTTTGGCTTGAAGTCTACCTTATTTGAAATGAGAATGGAAACCCCTGCTTGCTTCCGCAGGCCATGTGAGTGATAAGACTTTTCCCAGCCTTTTACCTTCAGTCTATTGATGTCTTTTTCTATGAGGTGTGTTTCTTGGAGACAGCAGATTGTTGGGTCATTTCTTTTAATCCATTCAGATAATCTGTGTCTTTTGAATGGCGAGTTTAGGCCATTAACATTCAGGGTTATTATTGAGATGTGATTTTTATTCCCATCCATTTTTATTTGTATGATGATCTTTAGCTTGATTTGGTTTCTCTTCTGGTTGGTATTTCCCTTAGTTTAATATCTCCCTTTGTTGATTTTCATTGTTATTTTTCTCTTCTTCTTCATGAAAAATTTTGCCCAGGATGTTCAGAAGTGCTGGCTTTCGAGATGTGAAATCTTTTAACTTTTGCTTGTCGTGGAAGGTTTTTATTTCATCTTCAAATCTAAAGCTCAATTTTGCTGGATATAAGATTCTTGGTTGACATCCCTTTTCCTTCAGAGCTTGAAATATGCTATTCCAGGATCTTCTTGCTTTTAAGGTCTGGGTAGAAAAATCTGAACATAGTCTGATTGGTTTCCCCCTATATGTAATCTGCTTCCTTTCTCTTGTGGCTTTTAATATTCTCTCCTTGCTCAGTATATTAGGCATTTTCATTATAATGTGTCTTGGTGTGGATCTGTTGTGATTTTGTATGTTTGGTGTTCGGTAGGCCTCTTGAACTTGGTTTTCCCCTTCATTCCTCAAGTTTGGAAAATTTTCTGTAATTATTTCATTAAATAAATTACTCATTCCTTTGGCTTGAAACTCTGCCCCCTCCTCTACCCCAATCACTCTTATGTTTGGTCTTTTTATGTTGTCCCATAATTCTTGAATGTTCTGTTCTTGATTTCTTACCATTTTTGCTGTGTAATCTAGATTTTTCTCTAGGATATATATTTTGTCTTCATTGTCTGAGGTTCTTTCTTCCAAGTGATCTACTCTGTTGGTGATACTTTCGATTGAGCTTTTATTTTGATTTATTGCTTCTTTCATTTCTGGAATTTCTGTTTGGTTTCTCTTTAGAGCCTCTATCTCCCTATTGAAGTAATCTTTTACTTCCTGTATTTGTTTATGGAGTTCTTTGTCAAAATGATCTTTCACCTCCTGTATTTGCTCCCTCATCTCATTTTTGAGTTCATTCTTAAGTTCCGCTAACATTTGGAATATGTAATTTCTGAATTCCATCTCTGGCATTGCACCAACTGTGCATGGTATGGAATCTACTGAGGAGGTATATTGATTTGTTTGTGTCACTTTCTTCCCTTGTTTCTTCATATTGCTTGTGCGTCTATTCTACCTGCACTGTGGGACCTTGTCTACTTTGATTTTACCTTAAAACCTTATGTTGCTCCTGTAGTACAATGCTATCAGATCCCCTTATATTTCCTTTACACTTTAAAATCAAACACTTACTATTCAGAGAATCCCAGTTTGATCACAAAGTACAGATTTAGTTAACCCAGATGTTGTTTCCAATTTACTCTGTATGCTTCTGATGGGGTTTTAAAGTTTCAAGTAATGGACAGAGAGGTAATATGTTTAGGAAGAAGGAAGTGAGTGTATTGACTTGTTCTTTCTTAGAAAGTATGAAAAGAGAGTTCTATGGAAGTGGTTTAGTATCAGCCGACGAGAGAGGAAAGAGAATGAAGTGAATGAATAGATGGAAAGACTGATTTACATATAAACCTAACTTATGCGGTGGTTGAGAGGAGAAATAAAGAAAGATGGAAAAGAAAAAAAAAAAAAAAAAGAAGAGAAAAAAAAAATAACCAAGGAGTAGTAATTAGTGTAAGAGAGAGGAGAGAGAGAATAAGTCTAGAAAATAGAGAATAAACCATATATAACACCACTTTGCTATATATTTCAATTGTACACGTTCTAGAAATCTCAATTTGTGCGTATAACTTGTTTTTGCCTCTGTTGAGAATGCAATGGCAGGGTGTAAATAGGGAAGATGAAGGAAGAAAAAAAAATATAAAAGTGAGAAGGAAGAAAAGAAAGAAAAGAGGAGCAGAAGCACACAAACACACTGTCAATCAAAACAAAAACAAAAAACTCCCAAGAAACAACAAAACAAACAAACAAGCAAATAAAAACAAAAACGTTGAACCCAAGAACAAGTCTCAAACAAAATGGACCCTTGGAAGCCCTTCTTTTTTCCCTTCCAGTTTAAGCCACCTGACCCAGATCATGTACAGTCAGCAACCCTGTTAGTGGAGTCAAGGCTGCACCTTTGGTCCTTGCAGAGTGGCACAGTGGAATAGTGGAAGGGGCTTATCCTCAGGCTGGGCCCTGCTTACAGCAGCAGGGAGATGCTACTATGGGCCTTGGAAGACAGGCAAACTGGCAGCGGGTTCTCTCCTTCCAGCGGGCAGGTGCCTACCTCTTGCTCTGGTTGCAGCTGGGCAGGTCGCACTCCCCCAGGGAGTGGAGGAAGCACTTCGCCAGGTCTGGCCCCGCGTGCAGCAGCCGGGAGATGCTGTTCTGGGCCCTGAAGACCAGGCAAACTGGTGGCTGGGTTTCTCCTTCCAGCGGGCGGGAGTCTACCTCTTGCTCTGGTCGCAAATGGGCAGGTCGCACTCTTCCCGATAATGGAGGAAGAAGCCCTTCCCCAGGTCTGGCCCTGCGTGCAGCAGCAGGGAGCTGCTACTCTGGGCCCAGGCGGCCAGGGACACTGGCGGCTGGGTCTCTCCTTCCAGCGGGCGGGTGCCTACCTCTTGTTCTGGTCGCAGCTGGGCAGGTCCCACTCTTCCCGGGAATGAAGGAAGCCCTTCCCCAGGTCTGGCCCTGTGTGCAGCAGCAGGGAGCTGCTACTCTGGGCCCAGGCGGCCAGGGACACTGGCGGCTGGGTCTCTCCTTCCAGCGGGCGGGAGTCTACCTCTTGCTCTGGTCGCAAATGGGCAGGTCGCACTCTTCCCGATAATGGAGGAAGCCCTTCCCCAGGTCTGGCCCTGCGTGCAGCAGCAGGGAGCTGCTACTCTGGGCCCAGGCGGCCAGGGACACTGGCGGCTGGGTCACTCCTTCCAGCGGGCAGGAGTCTACCTCTTGCTCTGGTCGCAAATGGGCAGGTCGCACTCTTCCCGATAATGGAGGAAGCCCTTCCCCAGGTCTGGCCCTGCGTGCAGCAGCAGGGAGCTGCTACTCTGGGCCCAGGCGGCCAGGGACACTGGCGGCTGGGTCTCTCCTTCCAGCGGGCGGGTGCCTACCTCTTGCTCTGGTCGCAGCTGGGCAGGTCCACTCTTCCCGGGAATGGAAGGAAGCCCTTCCCCAGGTCTGGCCCTGTGTGCAGCAGCAGGGGGACTCTGGGCCCAGGCGGCCAGGGACACTGGCGGCTGGGTCTCTCCTTCCAGCGGGCGGGAGTCTACCTCTTGCTCTGGTCGCAAATGGCCCTTTTACAATTCTGATTGAAGTTTTGTGAACCCACATATCCATTTGGGTGGAAATGACATTTTAATGTTATGGAGTCTTCCAACTCATGCCCAAGATAGATCTCCAGTAATTTTGCCCTACTGTATTGACTTTTTATAATGTCTCATAATTTTCTGGATGAGATCTTGCATCTCCTTTTTCTACTTAGTTATGAATAATTTTTTATATTTTGATATCTTTTAAACTCTTTTAAAGATTATTTTTCTAATCTTTTCTGGTACATGGAAATACAATCAAATTTCATTTATTGATTTTTTTTAGAACTCTTCACATGCTCCTATTATTTATAATAATTTTCACAAAGTTTGCTTCTCTCTATATATAATATTTCTATTATTTGAAAATAGTGACCAATTTATTTTCTCTTTTCCAATCATTTTCTATTTAATTTATTTTTCTTATCACACTGGCAATTCAATATTGAACTGAAAAAAAATGGGAATGGGCTTGTATTATGCTAAATAATTTTTAAATATGATCGGATAAGAGCTCATTCTGATATAATTTCAAGGTTTCTTCTGGAAAGACATTTGTTACTAATTTAGCTTTCCTGTAAGCAACAGTATAGAAGAAATAATACTGATTTTGAAGTGACATGACCCTTGATTCCAGTGTCAGTTCTATCACTTGCTGAGTGCTGGCTTTGGGAGTTTCTCAAGAATTGAAAATGAGCCCAATACATGTTTCTTAGAGTTGAAGTGAAGTGTCACTCAGAGCAGATTGGTATTAGAAAGAGGTGTGCACATAAATCACTACAAGTGAAGTACAATGTCATCAGATTATAAATACAAAATGAAAAAGTAAAAGTAGTTTGTTAATAACCAAATCTCCTCCTTATCATGCACAATAAATATTTCTAGCAGTTCTCGGGGGAGTCTGGCTTATTATACGTATTATAACCAATTTCCCTCATGGCTTTTACAGACTACTTGGGGTTGCTTCTCTCTTGGTTAATGTCTGATTTTGTAGTCACCTCTGGTTCTTTAGACACAATAAAAATTCTGCTAATTGGTGCCATTTTACAGATGGCAGTAGAACTTTTGTGCTGGTCATGACTGGGCTCTCTCTTGTCTGTCTCTCTCAAAAAATGCAAATTGAATTCTAGTTTGTCTCATTGTGACCAGAAAGGGCTTTCTTCTTTTTCTCTTTCACAATAGCATATATATGCATAATTATATGTTATGTATATATAATTATATATTGTATATCTACATATATAATTGCATAGATAGTTAGATAGATACTAGGGTAAGTATCATATGACCATTGTCTAAATCCCATAGGAAACAATAGCTTGATTTTTCACTTGCAACTTTCTTTTTCTCTTGTACTTGAATAGAGTACCAAAGAGTCGGGCTGAAAATGAAGTTAAATAACTTACATCCATGAACTGAACTCAGAATTACTCTCTATCAAGCAACTAAGACTTTTTTTTATTATTTTTTGGTAGCTTCAGCTCAATTCTGGACTTCTGAAGAATAACAGAGAATTTCCTAGAAGACATGTACATACCTAATTTTCTAATAGATCCTATGCTACAAATTAGAAACACATGCTCAGATAATGATGAACCACAAGCAATAGATGACACAGCCTAGGGAAAAGCAGAAATCTCTTCCAAACAAGGTAACAATATATAACTAATGACAGGATTTCTTTTCTTTCTGATTTGTCTTTATATCATGAGGAGTGCTGAGTATAGTCCAAAGAGCATTTACTGTGTAGTAGGTCAGGTTGAGCTTAAATAATATATTTTTCCATTTATTTAATTTGCAATGCAATTTAAGATAACTTGTTTACCAATTTTGTTTTCCTACAAAATAAAATTTTAATATCTGCTACAAAATCCCTGTTAATACCAATTAAAGTACATAATATTTTTGGAGACAATTGTTTAGGAAGACCTCCATGATTGACATATTTCTATTTTGAGATGTAATTCTTAGATTGAATATATATAGTAAACAATGATATATGCTGTCATTCTCTGATAAAATAGGTAAATCCAATTTTTTGATATTTTTCATTGTAGACCAAACAATCCATTGATGGATTACTTTTCTACTGTTCAATCAAAAGTAAGCGGTTCAACCCAGTCTAAGATCCTTAGAGTTTATATTAATGGCATTTATATCACAGAGTTAGCATCCATAATTCTTATTTCTGTTATTTTCATGTTATGAGGGTACTTATCACCAAAATAACAAAATTGACATTGTGATATGAGCCGTGTATAATAAGAAAGCCTGTTACAAAACTACTAATTCAAAAATACTTAAAAATCTGGCAAGCAGAATTCAAATAAGAGAATTTTAAAATATCTTAACGCTTAAAATAGGCCTAACTCATAGAGAATTATAAAAAAATATTCAATTGTATGTCCTTACAGAGGAAATTAATTTTAAGACTATTTTCTTCTTTTCATAAGACATAAAAAAATAATTAGATTCTTTAATTATTCTGTCAAGTATATATCAAGACTTTTTGGCAAGAATTACAAGTGATATTAATAACATTGCATATTCTTCAGACGCAGGTAGCTACATAATGTGTTCCATAAAGATCGCATTGTCTTGTAGAAGGAAAACGTGTCTCAAAGAGATGAGGTGACTGGGTTACTTATGTGAATCCATATAGGCTAGAGTAGGCATTTCTAACTGATGCAGGAATGGGACTCAGAAAGAAGACTGACTCTAAGAAGTGTGGGTTTCATGAAAGCATGAGTCCTGGGGCATGAATAGTAGGAGGAGGCACTGGGGCTTCATCAGTATTGTTGGACAGGCTTGTGTGAGCCAAACTGCTGCTGCCCAGAGCAGGTACTGTATAACAGTACCAGCCAATGATGAAGAGCATGAGAGAAGAAACTTTCCTGGGACCAGAAGGGTGGAGACAGGATTCAGAGCCAGATGTCTCTCTGATGATGAATACCGGGGAGAATGTATAGTAATAAATAAATATACATATTAATAAACACATTTGTAATTATATTCTTTGTAATAAAATCCTGTAGATTAAAACAGGAACATGAACATCAAACAGAAGTATAAAATATTAAGTTACTGTGAGTTCATATTCCACAATGAAACAGTGAAAGGAACCAACTTAAAATTAACACATGTAACAGCACAACTGGTTCAAAACTGCAGCAACAAAACCGACCATTCATGATGTTATTATGGTGAGAATTGTTTGAGGTTCACTTTACTTGCTGGGAACACACATTTGACATCTTCATTTAAAATTAGACACAATGATTATTTTTAACTATTTCATTAGATGAGAATATTATATGAAGAAAAATCATGATGACTTGAATACAATGCAATAGTAAAACAAATCAAGGAATCACATAAAACATTATCTTTACTTCCATGAGAGCATAACTAATTTTTGGACATCCACTGTCATGATTTTGTAGACAATATGAGATCGATCAAGGCTGGGTTATGTCCAAAAATAAAAGAAAATGGATAATTGAGATTTTGTTCTTTTTCCAGTTAGGTCCTTATGACCATTGAGGAAAACACAGATTTGGGCATTGTGGTCAGTATTTTCCCATTATGGGTGAATTCCTCAGATAAATTCTCAAGCCTCTTTTCTTTCTTTATATAAATCTGATCCACAATTCAAGGTCAAAGATTTACTTAACCATTTCTAATGACCCTTTGTAATCTTATCATATAGAATTAAAAGATGAGGAAACAGGTAGTATTTCAACTCTCTAATTGTCTAAAAATAGGACACTTCATCTTTAAGTTTGGACATTAATGAGCCCTCTACATTCCTGTGGCAAGCCTTCCTACCACAGCAACAGCAAAGCATTCTCATTTAGGGAAGATCAATAGCTGTACACATTTTTTCTTTTATGTAGCCTGGTTTACAACTCACTTTTAATATCATTTAAAATACATAAGCAAATCCTACATGACATTTTTATTACTATTGTAATATCTCAAGTTTAATTTTTGGCAATAAATATAGTCTGGTGCAAACTTAGAAGCAAAAAAAAAATAAGAAAGAAAAGAAACTTGAGATTAAGTATAGTTTTGATTTATAGGGCAATTCAACTTCTGGGGGGGGGGGGAGGTGAATGCCATTTTTGTAAAAGACACCTGTGCATGTGACGAATCTGAAAGAGTTTGGTTTTCAAATGACCTCCAGAGGATCAGTTTTATTTGTTTTAACAGACATTACATTTTAGGAAGCCTACTATAATTTTTCATTATATCTTTGAAAGGTTTCACATGGAGTTATCATTGGTACATCAGTAGATCTCAATTGACCCAGTCTACTAATTTACCTCCTTCCCTGAAAGAGAATCTTCACTGTGCCAGTAATAGTCTTCTTACATTTTTCAAAAAGCTCCAAATGAACTGAAGAATGAAAGGAACCAAAGACAACTATATCAACAATGAAGACATTTTGATCATTAATACAGATGTTTAAAATCTTCCAGATGAAGAAGAAAAAAAACATTTAAAATCCGGGGTGCTGACATCATTTCCGGGGGTTTCCACTTCCCTCCCTGACTCTTAACAGTTGTGTGATATGAGCAAGACAACTGGTTCTTTGTACATCTCCATCATTTCCTTATCTGTAAATAGGGGTGAAAATAGTCTTTGCCCCATAGAGTTATTGTAGGAACAGTTACAATACAAATAAAGGGCCTGGTAGAATAATTAGCACACAGCCACACATGATATATCGTTTCCTATTATTAGTTCATTTGGATTCGGTGGGGGTGATAGAAAATGAGGCTGTCCTGGTAAAATACACCAAATACTACCCAATAAATGTCTAAAGCCATGAGGACTACCCAGAACTCCCAGCAGAGGGCACTCTGCCATTATCTTGGGAATGTACCACAGTGGTCCTCAAACTACTTTGTAAAGTAAGCCAAAGCAGTTGCGCTTACTTAGTCTGCTTTTCCTGACTTGTGATACTTGAAACTCAGAGTCATTAGAGAGTCTAATAATAGTGTTAATCTGAATTTTCAAAAGTAATTCCCTACTAAAATATGATAAAATATGTACATGTAAGATTCACAAGGATAATGGCGGTGCAAGTATTAAAGTGGGTAAGTTACCAGGGTTGTCCAACCTGTTTGGAAATGGTAGAGGATAATGTTTGCCTTTTGTGTTGTTTCCTTTTTGTCTCTTCTTTGTCAACAGTAAAAGTGTATCAGTGAAAACTCCTGAATGACTTTGCACTAAGAAATGGGATGATAAAAATCTTATTGTTTTTTCTCTTCTTTATAGAAAAGAATGTAAGTCCATATAGAAATGGTAGAAATTGTTGTGTTATGTATGTTCATTTAAAAGAATTGACACTAATATTCTAAAGTATTTTACATTTCTCAGTTTTGTATCCAAGAAAACTAGGGATTTCTGAAATACTTCCATTTTTTAGTTCATTTTAACCATTATGTAGTTTCGTTATCCAATCAACAAAGCTTTTAATTTCTCACTGTGCTTGGAAGGTGCTTTCGCCAAGGATTGGATGTCCAGCAGGGTGACATCCACTTACTTTTGGCAAAGAATGGTTTAATCACTAAATACTCACAGCTGAATCATTAGCCCTATGAAATACTCTGTGATTTACTTAATGCACCTTCTATACCATATATTTAATTATTTTTAAATAATATCATGCCATGACTGTTTCAAATTATGTCACCTTAAGACTTGTGGTTTTCTGCATGTTATCAAATGAGGGTATTTCAAAAATGAATTGTTAAAGTATATTCGACTTTTTAATGCTATACTAAAGCATTTTTATTATGCAGTAAAATTGGTAATGTGGAGTATTTACATTTGAAATTAAATAAGTAAAGATGTATTATGGAAATGAATGAGATGGCTGCATCATTGATTTCAATGAGACTTGATGCGGAAAGATACTACACCATCACATTACTTAATATTTTGCAGAAGGATGTAAAGAGACTATACTAACTTTGTGAGGCTTTATTTCATTCTGTTTTTCACAATTTTGCCATACATTTTGTTCATTTTGTCCAAAATTCCTGGTAGAGAGAAGTACTTTGAAAAGTGTCAGCTCTGTTGCCTGAAATAGCATGTCCTTCTTTTATTTCACCTGAGGATGCTGAGAATGCTTTCATAGACTATTACACAGAAGATTATATCAGTACGCCAACTTTTTTGTTGCCCTGTCCCTTGTCCCAACAAAAGCTTTGCAAGTAAATTTTTATATCAGCTGTTAGTGATTAATTTATATTTTTCTGATTCACTTATACTATTCATTAAAAATGTCATATCTTAAATAAAACTAAAATCAATTTCTCTCTTTTGATATATATATATATATATATATATATATATATATATGATATATATATATGGCATTCATTACATGGAAGCAGACATTCATTAATTTTTTCCCTTTAGGTAGTAAAGTATTAATAACACTAATTTCAAGTTTGAATATATATATATATATATATATATATATATGTCATCTTTTCTTGCCATTTCCATTTATTTATTACTAGATTTATACATGCAAAAATTATGTGTATGGATATTGGTATGGAGGACAATTTCTCTTGAATATAGACAAGTAGTTGTACACGGAAAGAAAAATAGACCTTTGGAATGTTAGCAAAATATTTTTCCCTGTATTTTTTCACTTCTTTTCTGACTTGGCCTATAGCAGACTTTTATGGGGATTTAAAAGATACATATGATTGATTTTAATATATGCAGAACACATAGAACTACATTTGAAAAATGTTAAAAGCTAAACAAAAAATATCAGAGCATTTGGAAATGTGGTGATATTGAACACAGTTGTAAAGATATCTTCTCTTTGACCCCACAATTTCATTTTTTTGAATATAGTCTATAGATTCATTTTACACAGGAGTGAAAGAATGTATGCAAGAAGAAATTCATTTCCACATTGTTTAAATAGCAGCATGTTGACAACAACCCATCTATCACATCTATCTCTATGTCTTTGCAAATTTCCTTCTCTTCTGTCTCCTCTTCCTTCTGAGGAGTACTATTCATTTACTCATTCTTCAAAGCTCTGGTTAAATATGACTTCAAAAAAATTAAAGCTGGGTATGGTAGCACATGCCTATAATCTCAGCAGCTCAGGATGTTGAGGAGGAGAATTGCAAGTTCAAAGCCAGCCTCAGCAATTTAGCAAGGCTATAACTTAGCAAGAGTTCCTGTCTCAAAAAACAAACAAACAAACAAACAAAAAAGGGCTGGGGATGTGGCTCAGTGATTAAGCAACCCTGAGTTCAATCCCTGGTCTTAAAAAAAATATTTTTAAAGACACCCCAGTACAATAAATTTCTGTGTTATTTCTTAGGACAGCTGATTATATATTATAATACTATGCTGTAAATGACTATAAATAGAAGTGTACCTTATTCATTTTGTATTCCTAGTACATGGCAATATCTGCCACATAAGAGGAGACCAAGAAGTGTTTTTAGAATAATCACAAAAAAAGAGAAAGAAATACAGTGCATCAGTTGATACAATTGAAAAAAATATAGATATTGTTATTATTTGTTTTTAAATTAATACATATTAATTCTATATGCATAAATGGGATTTAGTATACTATTTCCATACAGACATAAAAATGTAAGAATACAAAAATGTCTTTTTAAATAAACTATGAGATATGATTGAGTGTAGAATAAGTGCTACTAAAGGGGCCCAGCAGCAACATTAAATTTGGACAATGTGCTCAAGCCCTTACATTTTTCTAGTTTTGCTAAACAGGACAATTCAAAATGTGAATGATTAGGAATTTAAATATGCTTTATGATTTCCCCTAATCTGTAATCTCTGCAATAAAATTTATAGATTGTCTAAACAAGGAAGATGATAAAACTGAGTAAAGAAGAATATAGATTCCAGGAACTATGGAAAGACACATAGTAACTCTCACTCTGAGTTGCTCTACAAACTGAGACCTATTGGATCAATGACAGAAAGATGTAGATGATGTCTTAGTAGTGTTGTACTTCACTTGTTTTCAGCTGCTGCTTATTGGCTCTCCTTCATGTTCATGGAAGATGCAAGGAAGGACAGGATGAAACCCCCAAATGTGATTTTTATTTCAGGATATTTGTCCTGAGAGACTGAAATACTGTCAAGGGTGACTATAACAGTCTGTGGACCATCCTAATGAGTTAGGGGAGAGTAAAGATATGAGGTGGCAAAAAGTTCTTAAAATTCTATCCCAAATTCTTTACTCAATTCTGGATACAATAAAAATTCAGTTTTAGATAGTATCTATATTCCTTTTCCTCTTCAAGTTTTTCTTAGAAATACAACCAAAGAAAATTCTTCAGTAGGAAATGGACCTTTCTGAAAATCTAGAATGTGTTTGCGGTCTGATATACCTAAGGGTGATCTATTCTAATGCATCTTTTTTTTTTTTTTTTTAATTTTTTTTATTTTTATAATTTTTAATATGTACAACTCATAGTGCATATATTTAGTATCTTTTTACATACAACTGTTTGTATACAAAGTATATTCGTACAATTTAGGTCTTCAATCACGCATTAATGTTTACCTTGGAAAGCCTTTAAGCTTCTCTAAGAAATGCATCAAAGCTAATACTCTTCATTTATATGGCCTGAAATGTTTTATGACACATCTAAATTCTTCCCTCATTATCTAATTGACTTATATGTGCCCAAGACAAGTTTATGATACTTAATATATACATATATATATATATATATATATATATATATCAGTGACAATGCCATTGCTGTTTCAAAAACCAATTTAATAAAAAAAATTCCAAGTTAGGTGAAAACTCATTTAGAAAAAACCCTTCTGTTTATTCTGTTCAAATAAATTTTTGCATTGAGCTTATTTTTTCTTTTCATAAATTTTAGATTTGATAAAACTGAAAACAAAACGAGGAATGACTACTAAATGCTTGTTTATGCATGTGTCATCTTTAATTATTCTATCTTACATTCTTTGAAATTGACAAAGTAGTTACATATGTTAAATTACAGGAATGATATGGATTCATTGATGTTTATTAGATAGTTTGATGTAATAGATGATTGCACCCTTAGAAGCTTCCATTTATGACCCATGAACATGTCTTCCATTAATGTCTTTTCAGATGCTTGACATATATTTAGTATTAAAAAGGTCATGAACTCTTCTTTGACCTTGAGAAATCAATATACAGCTTTTCAGATAATGACCTTCCAGATGCATTAAAATAGATCACTCAAGGGTATATCAGACAGTAAACACATCCTATTTTCAGAAAGTTCCTTTCTTTTTACTGAAAAATTATTGTTTTGATTATATGAATCCATCAGAAGTCAAAGGAAAGGAAGAAAAATAGTTATATTATTTATTTAAGCACTCTTACCTGATGTTTTATTCTTAAAAATCTAGCCACAGAAGATGAGCTAGCTAAACCTTAGTTTGATGCGTCCAATGACAAGCTGAGCAGAAAAAGAAATGGATAAACTTATGAGGAAGCAGAACAGGAATAACTTCTATTTCCATAGTATATTTCCTCAGAGAAGCTTAAGGCAAGTGATGAAAAAGATATGCCACTATATACAAACTAATTTTCTCTCAGAGATTATATCTCAGAACAAGAAGTACAAAATATTCACTGGCACATTGTGTGGTGTACTGAGAAATCTTTATAGGCCATTTGCTGACCTGTGATCTGATCTGATACAATCCGATGGTAAGGCAGGACCTGTACAATTCTCTGGTGGTCCCAAACTTACTCAGTTTTTAGAGCTTATTAAAGCCCCTTCTTCTGTGGAACCCTCTTGAAATGCTTCAACTCAAGCTACTTTCTTGTCTTTCAAGAGTCCTGATGAATTTTTAGTGAGTTAAAAGTTCCTGTGTGAGAATATACCAACTGACAAGGAGCAATGCTACTTTAGACAAGACAGCAAAGGAATGCTTAATTGAAGGAAATTCTGGTTTTATTACAATTATTTTTGTTGTTGTTGTTGTTTTTTGTTGTTGTTGGTCTGGGAAATTCTCCTCACCTCCTAGCTCCCACCCTCTGACAAAGATACAGAATGTCTCTCAGAATGCCAGAGAATTTGCCAAGTGTTGATCAATGGAGAATGAGCTCTTAGTACAAGAAAAGAGAAAGATAGATGGTGGGGGGGAGGGGGTTGGAAAGTGAAGGAAGAGTGTGAGGACAGCGGGAGGAATGACCAATGCCATTTATTTGAGGCTGCTTCATCAAACACTCTATTGTTGACTTCATCCAGAATAAATTAAATGAAATGCTCTAATACATTGTGGGTTACTGAGGAATTTGGGAAGCAGTTTGATCCACAAGTTCAAAGGCAACTTTGATTTAATTGGGGCACCTTTAATCCAAAGGTATAATCTAAAAATACAGAGCAGAAATGTTTTTGCATTGGCTTTACAATTCCATATGACTGATCTCCCTGCTTTTGTACCCTGTTTTTTTCTGTAAAGAGAGTAAATCAGGGAAATATTTAAAAGTATAGATATATCTTAGCTCTCTTCCATATTATAGGATCCCTAACTTTTAAAATATGTGATGAATGGTAAAGAGCACATTAAGGGACCTCTCTGAAAAGACGGATATCAGAATTAATTTTAAAATTGGCATAGATATGAGATATTTTCATTCATGATACATTTCCTTATTCATGATCAGCAATATTACCTTACGAATTTCTCACTTTTTCTGTCTGCCAATTCTTATTCTTTGCCAACATTTGGGACTTGGATCAACAGTATTTTGCATATCCTTGGGGAGATGCAGTCTTTTTTTAAGATGTATGGAGACACGGAGAATTTTAAGGGACTAAGACTACCTTTTTTTTACCCTACTCCAATGCTGATCTGTCTCTCCAAGAAGCCAGGAATCTGTGAGGAATGGTTTAATGCTTTTCCTTTCTGCCCTTTTACAATCTTTCTCCCACTTTACAAAAGAAAGACATTAATCTAAGCCATCTTGAAACTTATTACAGTGCATTGTCTCCTGAGGGTGCACTGAATCCAATACACAGTTTTGCAGTATATTTAATCAAGTTCCCCAAACTGCTCTGCACTCATCATATTTTAAAGATGTACATTTTTGGTAATGTTTTTGCATAATTATTTTTATCAAAGTTTGTCATTATGTTGTTTTGCCCAGTTTTATATTAGTTATAATTGCATACTGGCAATAATTGCAATAACTCAAGATAAAACACAACATATTTTTAATCTGAACATGCCTAAATTTCTGTTCTGTGAGGTATATTATAGTGATCAATAAAAACTCCTTTGAGCAAACAAATATTAGGACAAAATTATATTGGGTAATTGGAGTATAAACATGATATTAAGAATACAGATGACTTAAAATTTAAAGTTGTTAACTAAGAGTTCATAGTTTTTAATGAATGGATGATTGCAAGTATCAAACCACAGTAATATTTATGGTCTATTCTCCATCAGATGTACTTTAGAATAATATCAATCTATAATTTGAATTTTGTCCCCTACAGTTCCTCATTAACAGGCACTGGGACTCTTTGGATGAATGGCTGGCCTTAGGTCTGAGAAAAGAAATATATGAAATAACACCTAGGCAGTATTTTTTTTCTTTTCATGTGACAGAAAGCAACTAAGTCATAAATACACAAAAGCAAACAAAGGAAACCTGATGGGACATATCAAAACGAAACAGCTTCTAATGGCCAAAGGTAAGAGCATACAAATGTATTTTAAAACACTGAATAAATTTTAATTATTGAAAATTGTACTCAATAAGAAACAGAAAGCCAACAGCAATAACAACTACAAATCCCAAACCCAACTCTTTAGATCCTGTTGAAATTGAGTACTAATAACTTACTGTGGTTTTTAGAAAACATTATTAATCTATTATGCTGCATTTCTTATACAAATTATAATTCAGATTAATCCATAATTAATTATTAAGCCATAATTATTAAAGGAAATTCCTTCTTTGCAGAAGAAGTCTAGGTAACTAATATGAATGGAATTGTGTAATGATAAAAAAAAAAAAAAACTGGTTACAGCCACCAATATTTTTTTTTCAGATAACAATAGTCAATGGATGAAATGGTAAGGAGAAGGATGGTAAGAGACTTGATAATGGAAGGGAGTGGCTGTCATACCCTGAACACCCTGAACACATTGAAATCTTTGTATTCCTAAAACTGGTTGCAGGAATTCATTGTCCTCCTAATATTACCTATTGTAGAATAGTGGGAATGTCAACAGGGAGAAAGGGCACTCTTGCTACAATTATTTTGCCTGGTAAAAATTTGTGAGGGATATAGGGGAGAGAAGAATGAGTTAAATAGCATTTCAAGGAAACAAATTGATAAATGCAAAATGAAGGTCATTCTAGAAGATAACTGTTCTGTTTCTGTGAAGAATCAATGACACACACAAGGAAGAGAGAAAGAAAGAAAGAAAGAAAGAGAAAAGAAAGCAGTACAGTGTAGTTAAAAAAAAAAAAAAAGAGGTATAGCAACCAAATTAAATGATGTGCAGTTCTCCGATGGATCTTTTCTCTGAACAAAATAATTTTAACCAATGCTTTTGAGAAAAACAGAAAATTTGACTGTGAACTGGTTTTTAGATGACACAAAAGTTTTGTCATTAATTTAGTCATGAATGATCATTGTTATATTAGAAAAGTGTATACTATTTGGAAATGCATACTTAAATACAATAGCAAAGTGACAATTTCTGGTTTTTGATTTATAATACCTTTAAAAAGGAAGAAAAATAGATTTAGATGAAGTCAAATTAAAATAGTTGTTGAATCTGGATAACTGAAAGTATTTATTATACGGTCTTCTTGAGTTGGCACATATTTCTATACTTTTCTGGTAAAATAAATTTTGTTTTAATGTCTACAGTATTATACAAACACATTATTTGTCATTAATTAAACATTATAATATTTTGTCCTTTAGTAATATGTGAGACATTTATTATTTTTCAAAATTTTTGGGGGTAGTATGTAAATAATTTTGAAGTTTGGCCTAAATACATGACAAAATACATCTATTGAACAATCGCCTGATCATGCATTTTCTTACAGCACCTATGAGTCATTCAGCTATCTATACCCATAAAAACAAATTAAAGTGATTATTAAAATTCCAAGTTTTTTTAAAAAAATTTCATATTGATTGATTTGATATCCAAAATTTTGCTTCTGAGTTCTAAGTTGCAACTCTGTTATCTTTCCTCACACAGATCTCTTTTCTTGGTGGTCCTCATATCACTTGGAGCTGAATCTTGGCATTTTTAAAAATCCTTTCACAGTTTCATTGGCAGACTTGAGCTTAACATTATAAATTTCCTTTTTCCTGAAGTTTAATATGCAAAGTCATGCTTATCACTTTCAAGGTGCATACTGGCACAATGTGTTGTAGATTTATTTGTAAAATCTTCCTGTTACCACTAGAGGAAAAGATAATTGTGAAAATGGTGTATTTTTGACCAAGTTACATAAGAAAATTCTATACTTACTAAGAACATTTTCTTAAATATCTGTTTTTGAGTAGGTGTCATATATTAAATCACAGGTAACTACTTCTTTATTAGCCAACAGATGGCAAGATTTAGGGCTAGTTACAGCATCAAAAATATAAGTTCCAAGTTTTGTTACGATGAAATGCCATTTGGACAGCACATGCAAGTAAATTAGGGTGTTAAGCACCCAAATTATAAGACCAAAATATTGAAAGTAAAAATGGATTTTGTACTTGCAGTTATAACACATAGACTTTATCATAAATCTTTCACTTGAATTGGCACAGCTGCCTCTATATTAAGTAATTTTAGTACTATGAAAGAGAAAACTAGGTGAAAAATGTGTGTGCCATTATTTCACATTGAAAATGGTTTTTACTCTGCACTTTTGAAAGAATTTACTACTTGAGAAATGCGTAATGGTAAACCTGGAGAACGGAGTGCTTGTGTGCTCTCTGCCTATCAAAAGTGAAAAGCAGAGGGATAAAGCATTTAAGCAGGAGGGTGGGTCCTTTAACACATTGACTTCACACCAACCCTTTGACAGAATCAGGATGCAGGCCTTCCATTTCATTTATACCCTCTTTTGAAAGCATCTTTGTAAGCAAAGCCTCAGAAACAGCAGAAATGGGAAGTAAAAGGTCAAGTCCAAGCTTCTGTAAAAGCCCTTTGTACCCTGGGCTCCTGTTACACCTAGACCAAACTCAAACTTGGAGAGTGAAATTTCACACGCTCAGGCATCATTGTGCCTTAGGGCTTTAAGACTGGAAGAGCCACCAAGTGCTTAAAAGAAGCATCAATTTCTCATAAGAGCCTTGTGTACTCAAAAACTGTACTTCTGAGCCTTTTTTAAAAAAATGTAGTTATAGATGGACAGAATCTGAGTAAGGATTACCCATAGGTGAAGTTGTAGGTTTCTTCTCAGCATGAACCACAGGGTTTTAAAAGGACCCTCACCCCAAAATGCCTTGGTACACACTCGCATCCCACCTCCCTGCAGCTACCATACACATGTGCGAGGTATTGAAGCACCCTGCAAACGTCATGACTTTTAGTGCCTTTATAATTTCTTACTCCCTGGAATGCCAATATTTTTTCCTTACAGGCTGTCCACCTCTCTTCTAAGCCTTTAACATTTTATTTTAAGTGATTTACTATGGGGATATTATCAAGATAATCACATTCTCTTCAATATCCTACCTTTACCTTCATCTTTCCCCTTCACAAAATACGAGACATTTTTATGGTTCTTCATTCCCAACATTGCAATTGTTCACCTTCACACTATTTCACTCAAAGGAAGACACAATTTCAAATAAATTTCTAGATGGGCACTGATTTCATCTTCAGCTGAGTCCAAGGGGATGCTATATGGCAAACTGTCTCTTGTCTGTCTCTTCTCTCTTTGACCGGTCTAATTTCTCTCAGCACATATAAATAAGCAAATCACTTCTATCTTAAAACAAAAGAAAACAAAAACAAGTCCCTGTTTTTATTTCCATATCTGTTTAACTTTTAGCTTTACCTTCAGACTTAAAATTCTTGATTTGAAAACAAAACAAAACTTCCATACCAATTCGGTCATATGTCTCTCTGTCAATGAGATTCTACTTCTGACCTATTTCTCTGCTGAAACTCAATAAAATTTATGGTTTTTATGATAGGCAAAGTTCCTGTGTAATGGTTACACATCATAAAATAAGTAGTAGGAAGACTATTTTAATTTCTCTGGAGATCCCAGCAATCTTAGGGTGTATCTCTCTATATGTCTGATTATA
The DNA here is from genome assembly GCA_025594165.1 of Tamias sibiricus. Lineage (NCBI taxonomy): Eukaryota > Metazoa > Chordata > Mammalia > Rodentia > Sciuridae > Tamias > Tamias sibiricus. Next base: position 49,234,858 of record CM046668.1, read on the forward strand.
AAAATTAAGTGTTTTTATTGGACCCCCTCATTAGAAATTTAGATTGATAATTATGCTTTGATCCTATTTTTAGCCATCTTAATTTTATGGTATGGTATTTAATATTCATTGAGGATTTTTCTCTGACCCAATGGTCATCAAGAGATGCAGGGAAGATGAGAGTAGGTGGTTACATATATGCATTTGGAAGTAACAGAAAACAGATTAACCAAACCTGCATTAAATATTACTACATGATATTCTCATGTCAGATAACATATTAAAGGTTTCAGTTAGCACATCATCCATCATACCCTTATTACCCTTGTTCTCAGAAGAGTTTTTCAGAAGAATTCTTGTTAGTTTGTGCTCCCAAGCTCCAAGATAAAGTAAGTGTGGACACATCAAAAATGCATTAATTAAAATAGAAGAGGAAAATATTGCACATGAGAGTTCCAATATCCAGGGACTATATATTACATGTTTTCTGTTCATGTCCATCAAACAGAAATTAAATTAGATTCTTTTTAAATGTTGACTTTTTGAGGATATTCTGACACCCATTGGACAAATTCCATCAGTAAGCAGAATATTTTTATGCCCCCCAAATTTTTGTCTGTTTTCCCTTGTGTAAGCAGCCTGTCGTGGCCAGCCACAAACCGCCGCGGGAGAAAAACTCGGAGGCAGAGTAAAGATACTACTACTTTTACTTCTACTTTCTTAGAGAGAGCTTAGAGAGAGAAAGAAAGATTTTTCTTCTTCTTAGAAAGAGCTTAGAGAGAAAGATTAGAGAGAGCTTTTTTTCTTCTTCTTCTTCTTAGAGCTTAGAGAGAAAGAGAGAGAGCTTGAAAGAGATTTCTTCTTTAGAGAGAGAGAGAGCTTAGCTTTTAGAGCTTCTTTCTTCTTTCTTCTTTCTTCGGCAGCCTCGGCCTGACTCTGACCAGCAATTACTTCTTCCATCTGGTTTCTCTTCTGTCCGAACTCTTAACCGCTCTGACTCTTATTTCTTCTTCTGACTATGTTCTGGCCGCTCTGATTCTTTTCTTCTTCTCCGACCCGAACTCTTCTTCTGACCGACCAAGCGACTGCACGACTGACTGAATTAATTCATCCTTCTCCTGACTCCGACCGCTTTCACCCGGTTATATACCTTTAGCTTTGCGAGTACCTCACGTGCATTTACAGGTGTGTCACATACATACTTATTATCAGGTGGAACTTATGGCTTCCAGCTGACCGCAATAGCCATCTCCCTAATTGGGGCTTCTTCACCCTTCTTTCTTTTTTTTTTTTTTTTCTACTTTAGAGAGAAATCCAGATGTGGTTCTTCCTCCAAAACTGCAATCATTTTCAAATATTACATTTTTATCTACTATTTCAAATTCAAAATACAGAAAGGGATCTACTGCTACTCTGGAAGACTCTTGGATAAATGAATGAGGCATTTTTGATTTTCCAAGACAAACAGATTTAAATGTACAAGGGGATAAAGCATTCACTGTGGTGATCTGTAAAACAATAAATAAAAATGTGTATAATCTTTACTCATGCCCCAATTAATAATTCCATTGTCCTATGGAGAGAGAAATAACTTAGAAAGGAAAAAAAAAAAAAAAAAGACAGACTTAGGAGCATCAAAAAGGTGACTGAGGAATAGAAAAAGGTGAACGGCAAAAGTTGAAAAACATCTCCTGTCCTTCAAGCTTAAATGTACTCTTTCCTTTTCTGCGACACTTCACACACATTTTTACCTCTATAATGAATATAATCTCTGTATATTTCCCAATCTATCTAGTATATCACAGCTACTTAAAAGAAGCAATTAGATTTTATCAAATCTGGATTCCCTATAGTACTTAGCACAGCATTTTAATTTAATTGAAGTGTTAGGAAAAGAGAAAAGTAAGATGAAGCATGTCAGTTGTTATCATATATCACATGAATACTAAATCACTTGAAGTAAGATAATACATGATAGACTTTAAATGAATTTCTTTCTTACAAAACAGTGAGGAAAGGTGCAACATTATATACATGATAGATAATATAGTGTATTAATTTGGAGTACCTGCTATGTTTGCAGTATCTTGTCTAACTAGCTTTTCTAGTTACTGCTTCAATTTAAAAGGTACAGCTTTATTTGCTCATAATAAGCTCAATCCATAGTCCTAATTGGCAGAACCAAGGACAGGTTCTCAAATCATGCTTCTCCAGCCAAAATCCCTTCTATTAGAAGTGAACCAAGAGAGAAACAAGCATTTTATGTAGCAGAATCTGTGACATGTAAACTCAGAACTTAACATCCAGGTTCAACTGTGCATGCCAAAAACAGAGGAAGTCTATCCATATGGATATAATAAAAATTCAGGGATGATTAGAGAATAGTAGAGGACAGAGAGAGAGAGGAGAGAGAGAGAGAGAAGAAAGAGATATGCTATGTTACCAGGGACCACAATGGATTTTTTATTATAAATTTTTAGTTTTTCCTGATCACTAAGTTTTTTGACACTGATGATTAAGTTTTTGACCCTGAACTTTAAGAGATGAACTTATGTCATCATATCTATTATTTCTAATTTTCCTTAAACTATTGTTTGTTTTTCATTACTTGTAACCCAATAGACTTAACTCATTCAGCTAATGAAGAGATTTGCTAAGGAGATAATTATTTTGTGACAGCACTATCTGATGGTTTGGCCTATATATTTCTATACTATATTTAATATAACTGTTTCCTCTCAGATTCTGATGCATTCATTTATTTTTTAACAACCAATAATTTAGGTTTTTTATATGAAATGCAAAAGTGGTTTGCAAAATTAAATGGGGAAGAGTTTTCTTCCTTTTTATTGAAAATTATTTTTTCATAAGTAAGATTAATACAAAATTAAGAGAACTATAATTAAATTAATTAATTCATAGTATATCTTGCTACTTAAGTACCCAAACTTATAGATATTATTTTCTTTTTTCATCAGTTTCTGTTGAAGCATTAGTATTTGGTTGAATGCTAAAACTTAGTGCTTACTTTAACTCCAAAGTTTGTCTAACTATCTCCTCAATACTATTCAATAATTTATGGTGATTCACAATGCAACTTTGGTAAGAGTAAAATCCATTCACAGAATCAAAGGCTATATGTAAAAATAATAAATTTGCTTATTTGATAACTGCTGACTTAAGAGAGGAGTAATCAGGTCAGATAGCTGATCAATTGTAGGAAAAGGTGGAATGTAGGTAGAAGGGGTTCATGTTTGAGTGAGGCATTTGTTTATGTTCTGCCAGAAGCACAATGAAACTGAATAGTGATAGTATTCTCATGGACACAATATAAAATATTTTCCACTAAAATTCCTTTTGATTCATAGGTTATAGAAAATGTTGGAGGATAAATAATTGCAGGAAAAGGATATAGTCCCTGTGAGTATGCTAGGGAAGACAGCTTTTTGGAAATACCTTTTTCATTCTATAAGAAGGTCATAATACTGCAGACATGGCAGAATATAAGCCATTTTTTATTTGTTTTTATTTTTTGCTCTTATCTTTTATTTTCTAAACAATTCACTCCCCTTTCCAAAACTCCTCTCCTACCTTCTAATCTCTACTTTTCATTTCCTCTGATTTTCAGCCCCATTCTTCCAGTAGAATTTTCTGTTTTATTAATGCCACTGTATTTAACCAGTGCTTAGAAAGATATTGCTCCAATTATTAATTAGCTTCATGATGTAAAATACTAGAAACAAGAGTTTCTTCCTTCATTTGTTCGTTTGGCAATTAATGACTAAATTTTTACCATATGCCCAACACTGGTAGGTCCTGAGACTCAGAATCCCACCCTTCACAGAGACAAATTTTGAAAAAGAAAACTGTTGGTTGTCCCAGTAGATGTAGTTACATGTTAAATTGATTTACAAAATGGAGTGTAGTCAATTCTAGTTGGCAATAGAGGTAAGAGAAGTTAATAAATAAAATTTCAAAGAATTGGTTGCCTTGTGTAAAATGAGGCAGCATACACTCTAGGAAAAAGGAATATTGCATGCATACAATTTTGGAAGTAGCAAACATGCAGGGTTTGTTATCAAATCCTTCATTGCAGCTGGAGCCTAGAATGTGCATACAGGGGGAATGTGTCAAAAATAATGCTAGATAGAGAAGAAATTGTTGGATCACAGAATACTTTGTATAATATCAAAGCATATTTCAACTTTATTCTCTAGGAAGAGAAAGTTATGGAAGATTTTTAAGCCTTGGGGTTGAAATAAAGATTTTATATTACAGAATATCCTGACTTTGGGGAATCAAGAAAGACATCTTTTGGGATGTGACCTGTTGAAAGATAATTATTTTTAAAAGATAAAAGATAAAATCATGACTACCCCCCTCTCTCTCTCTCTCTCTCTTGTGGTGTAAGTTTTCTAAAATTTTTAACAACCAGGTTCAGCAGTGTATACCATAAATAGAGGAAGTCTGCCTGTTTAGATAAATGCAAATTTAGAAATGAGGAGAGACAGAGAATGTGTTATATGAAAGTGAGAACATATATATTCATTTAAGTCAAGAAGGACCCATGTCATAAGTGGTTGAGAGACAGAATATATGGATTGACAATGGCCAGATGGCATGTGACAATGGTACTTTGATCCACAACCTCTTAGTGGTCAGTCCAGGAAACCAAGCCACAGACTTTGTATAAGTCAGCCAAGAAGGATTAAGGACATGGTCAATGACTGCCAGTCTCTGTAATTGTCATCACAGCTTCCAACTCAAGACCAATTAGAGAAAGCCAAATATGATCCTCACTATGGTGAATGTTTGTGTCCCTTCAAAATTCATATGTTGGAACACAATACTTAACGTGACAGCATTAAAAGGGGGAAAAAAAAGTCATAGGGGCAGAACCCTCAAGATTGGGCTTGATGCCATATAAAATTGAATTGATTGAAGACAGAGCCTGGTTCCTTCTACCCATTCAGCCATTTGACTACACAGAAGATGCCATTTTTGAAAGAGGGAGCCCTTAGCAGACCTTGAATCTGCTGGTGCTTTGATCTTTACCTGCCAAGAAAGAGCAATACATAGATTGCAGACTCTATTTTTGGTGGTAGCTGACCATCAATTAACTACTTGAAATATAAAAATACAAGCATTACTTTTGTACTGACTGTTGCCAGCTGTCAGAGAGGGTCATTTAAATCTAAATCCTCTCTTTCAGAAAAAAAAAAATATTCTTCTGTTTTTCACATGTACTCTTATAAATTTAATTCTTTCATGGTTTCCTCTAATAGCATAACTCCAGCAAGTATGATCTGAATTTTCAGTTGTACTCTAGGGAACTTTTGACCTGAAAACAATTATTCATTTGAGATGTACCTTAGAAAATAAAAAAAGGCCAGGTGCTGGGGGGGGGGGGGAATCCAATTTATTAGGCTGAAAGGACAGCATTTTTTTATGGACCTGCAGAGGACTTCAAACAAAATTCTAAATTACAAACTGTTTCACTGAATAATTTTTTTATCCAAAGATAATAAGCAATTTGAAAAATTTCAGTAAATAATAAATGCATTTCTTTAGTAAATCCTCTCCCTCACATTCCTCCAATATTTTCACCTATTCCAACTCTCCCTCTTCTCTCTTGTCCTTCCACTGTCTCACCTTCCATATCTCCACCAACTCCCTCAACATCTTTCCTTTCTCTAGACCTCCTATTTCCTCCAGATGATTCTCCTAAGATCCAAACAGCTAGTGCCACTAAAAGTTCCTCCTTTGTGTAAGCTGTGTTTGCAGGCAACTAAGTTGCTGAGGCTGTTTTTGAACTCGAGATCCTCCTGCATCAGCCTCCTCAGCTGCTGGGATTACAGGCGTGCTCCACCTTACCCAGCCCAAAAGTCTTAAGATAAGAATTTCCATAAACCAAGAAAAGATCAACAATTCTTTGTAGAAAAATTTAGAAGTATTTTTGATGCATATGACGTAGGGTTACACACCTGTATCACATGTTGATCAGAACCTCAGATGTTAAATTCTGGATGGCAAAAGCTGGTTGGAATGACCCAGAAAAGGACCTACATACAGGATCTTTTTTACCCTTAAGATACTAAACAAACAAGCAAATAAATAACCTCCATATCATTCAATGCCTTTCAAAAGCGATGCCTGGAATATTTTTAATAAAAATTAACTTGACCATAATTAAATTATGCAAATAGAACAAAGAAAAAAAATCATAGACATTTTTTCAGTTTATCTTCCAACAACAAAGAAGACCCTGTCAATTCACATTATTGATGATGCTCTAAGAAAGGAAAAGGAAATGCCTTATATACTAACTTAAATATTACCCTTAAATATTCAAGGTGAGTTAGCTCTAAATATAGCTGTTCAGTCTCATCAATTCTTGATAGATGCAGGTACTGCTCATTCTACTTTATACCATACTACTTTACTCCACCTCTTCCTTGGAGTAAATACATTACACAGGTGCAAAGTATTCCCAACAATGAACAGATTATTTCCCTTTTGTCCACCCCATAACTGTAATCCTTCAAACTTGGACTGAAAGAAAACTTTTTCATGATCTGTAATGTTACTACTGAAATTTTAATAAGGACAATTTTTAAATGCATAACAAAGGTACTATTTCTTGAGCTCAAAGAAGACCCTGCTATTCATCTTTAAGCTGACTTAGTTTCTACATATGAGTAAGAATATGTAGTATTTGCCTCTCTGTATCTAGAGCATTTCATTTAACATGACATCCTCTAGTTCAATCCTTGTTGCCATAAATTGCAGGATTTTTCTTTGTTTATTTTTGGTGGTACTGGGGATCCAATGCAGAACCTCACACATGCCATGCAAGCACTGAGCTTTCTCTGGATATAGCTTTTTTTCCCCTATATTATGTTCAATAAATACCCCAGATTTTAAACTTTGTATTGTTGATTATACATAATCTATGTGCTGTAAGATGACATCTCATTGTGGTTTTTTATTTTAATTTTCCTGATGATTATTCACATTGAAAATTTTCAATATATGAATTAGTCATTTGTATACCTTTTTTAAAGACATGTCTATCCAGACCATTTTCCAATTTTTAATTCATATGATATACATTTTTTGTTGTTGCATTTTAAACATTATTTATATATTTGAGTCCTTGTCAGATGAATAATTTGCAAATATTTTCTCCCATTCTGCAGATAGCCTCTTTACTCTGTTGATTGTTTTCTTTATCAAGTAGAAATTTCTTAGTATGATATGATATCATTTTTCCATTTTTGTTTTGTTGCCTGTGATTTTGGGGTCTTATCTAAAGAAATAATTCCCTATACTGATGCCTTGAAGTATCTTTCCTATGTTGTCTTCTAGTTATTTCATACTTTTAGGTCTTTAACATAAATCTTTGATCCATGTTAAGTGGAATTTTATGTACAGTGGGAGGGCTCTTGTTTCATTCTTCTCTACATGCTTAACCAATTTTCCCAGAACTTTTAATGAGGATGCTATTCTTTTCTCCAATAATTTTTTGGTGTCTTTGTTGAAGATATTTTTGGCTATAGATTTATAGCTATATATTTATATGGCTATATATTTATTTCTAAAGTCTACGTGTTCCATTGGTATTTGTGACAGTTTTTATGCCACCATAATGCTATTTTGACTACTATTGTTTGTAGCACATTTTTCTTTCACTCATCTATTTTTTATTAGTCTTTTATAAATACACATAAAGGTAGAATTCACTGTGTTATATCTGCAAATATACATAGCATAATTTTGTCAAATTCATTCCACATTGTCTCTCCTTTCCTGTCCCACCTCCTTCTCTCTAAATCTCCTTCTACTCCACTAATCTCTATATTTTTATGCTATCTGCCTGCCCCCTCATTTCCCCCTTCTTTTGCTCTAGTTTCTTTATAGGAGAAAAAACATTTGACCTTTTATTTTCTGATTCTGGCTTATTTCACTTAGCATGATATTCTTCAGTTTCATTCATTTATTAGCAAATATCATAATTTCATTCTTGTTTTTGATTCAAACTCAATGTGTATGTATATATCACATTTTCTTGTTCCATTCATCTACTCACGGGTATTTGGGGGTAGTTCCATAACTTAGATTTGTCAGTTGTGCTGCTATAAACATTGATGTGGCTATATCACTATAGTATGCGCATTTTAGTTCCTTAAAACAAATACAAAGGATTGGGATACCTGGGTCATATGGTGTTGCTCTAGTTTTTGAGGAATCTCCATACTGTATTTCAGAGTGATTGAATTAATTTGCAGTGCCACTAACACTGAGTAAGTATACCTTTTCCTCACATCCTTGCCAGCATTTATTATTATTTGTACTATTGGTAATTGCCATTGTGAATATAGTGAATATAGGATAGTTTTGATTTGTATTTATTGTGATTGCTAGAGATGTTGAACATTTTTTCATGTATTTGTTGTCCATTGTGTTTCTTCTTTTGAGAAAGGTCTGTTTAGTTCTTTTACTTATTTATTGATTAGGTTATTTTTTTTCATGTCAAGTTTTTTGAATTCTTTGTGTAGTCTGGGTTTTAATCCTCTGTCACAGGTATAGTTGACAAATAATTTCTTTCATTCTGTAGGCTCTCTCATTACACAATTGTTTCTTTTGTGGTGCACAAGCTTTAATTTGATGCCATTCCACTTATTGATTCTTCATTTTATTTCTTGCATTTTAGTGGTCATGTTAAGGAAGTAAATACCCGTACCAAAGTGTTGGAGTATTAACCTCATGTTTTCTTCTCCGAGTTGCAATATTTCTGGTCTAATTCTTAAACCTTTGTTTCACTTTGAGTTTTGTGCAAGTTGAGAAATAAAGATCTATTTTCATTTCTCTACATATGGATATCCAGTTTCCCCAGCACCATATGTTAAAAAGAATATCTCCAACATATATTTTTGGCACATTTATCAATTATCTGGTGATTGTAAATATGTGGGTTTGTTTTTGAGTATTCTATACTATCATATTGATCTTCATGTCTGTTTTGATGTTAATAACATGCTTTTTTTGTTATTATAGCTCTGTAGCATAATTTAAGATCAGGTATTGTGATGCCTCCAGTATTTCTTTTCTTACTCAAGATTGCTTTGGCTATTCTGGTTCACTTATTCTTCAAAATGAATTTTAGGATTTTTTTTCTAGTTCTGTGAAGAATATCATTGGAATTTTGATGAGATTTTATTGAATCTGTATAGTGCTGTTGGTAATATAGCCATTTTGACAATATTAATTCTGCCTATCCAAGAACACAGGCAGTCTCTCTGCCTCCTGATTGTTATGTCCTGAGCTTCTTTTCTTCATCATACCCTCTGCCTCTATGTTCTGTCTCACCTCAGGCAAGAGCAATGGAGTTGATTGTCTTTCGACTGTGATCTCTGAAACAGTGAGCTTCAAATCAACATTTCCTTCTCTAAAATTGTTCTTTTCAAGTCTTTTGGTCACTTTCTAAAACAACTTATTTCATAGAATGTTTTTGGGAATATTCACTCCCTTTCATTTTCATGCAATAATTTGAGGAAGACTGATTTTAGTTCTTCTTAAAAGGTCTGATTTACAACTCCCTTTACCTGGGGAGATGTTGATCTCTGTTGGACATCTGGGTCTCAGAGGCCTCACCAAATTACCATTATTAGATGGAAGAGTATAAAACTTGACAGGCTTCACTTATTTCCCCTCCATGGTTGTGAATTATCCAGGATCAGACCTGGAGTGTCAGATATGCCTCTCTGATGGGTACTGGCATCATTCCAGATGCTCATATGGGGGACTGGTAATGAACGGAGCTATCTGTCCTTGGTATTCCAAGCCCATATCACCCTAGGCATAGTCTGTGCCTGTTGCAATCATGCTGGTCCAGACATATGCTGGATCCTACAACAGGTGACAGCTGGGTCAGACTTCAAACTTCCCATACGAATTCCTAAAGTCCAGCCTCTGCTCACTGCTGGGCAGCCACTCTAAAATGGTACTGATTCTGGCTGGACTTTCTACCCCTCTGCTGAGCTATTTTAATTGCTCTTTATTCAACAACTTCCCCCAGCATCTCTGGGTCAGTTAATATCAGTCTCCCTCTCTATTCACAGCTTCCTCCAAGCATATTATTTTCACCATGCTTTCCTCTCTCTCTTCCTGTTCCTCCTTCTGCCCCAGCAGTGGGCTGGTAGCACCATTTCCAGCCAAGATGGCATATTTCTATTATTTCTTATATTATGTTCAAAGTTTCTGACTTCTTGTGTCTCTGTGTTTATTTTGCTTTATAATGTTAAATTTCAGTGAATTATCTTGGTCATTCAACTCACGGAAGAACACCCTCCATGTTTTAAAAGGTGGAACTGAAAAACTGGTGGGAAGTTCAACCTTCCTTTAATCTACCATCTGCCCTCTATCTGTTCTTTTAAACCTAGTAATATTTGTTTTTCACAATTGTGTATTCCATCATGTCGTATTATTCCTTTTTTCATTATGTAGTGATCTTCTTTGTGTCATTTTATATGTTTGACTTAATATCTACTTTATTTGATATCTCTCCTCTTGCTTGATTTTGGTTTCTATTTTAATTATATATATTTTTCCCCACTTCTTCACTTTCACTCTATATATGTCTTCATTTATGAAGTGAATTTCTAATGGGCATCAGAAGGTTGGGACTTGTTTTTTAATCTATACAACAAGTCTAAATCTTTTAATTGGGGAGTTTAATTCATTTATAATCAAAATTATTAATGATAAAGACCTCTTTACTTATTTTGTTAGTATCTAATTGCTTTGTATAACCCTTCTTCTCTTCTTCCTCATTTCCACATTTTGGTGGTTGATTTGGCTTACTTCAATTACAAAATCGATATTTGAGATGTTCAACTTATAAAGAAAAAGGTTTTATTTGGATTCAGTTTGGGAGATTTCCCTAATGCTTTGGGCCTATGGCGAGGCCCCACATCATGGCAAGTTGAATTTGGTCAAGGAAAGCCACTCACCTCATGACTAGGATGGATAGAGAAAGAAAGAGACTAGAGTTACACAATCTCCTCCGAAAGCATATCCCCAGTGACTTAAAACCTCATTGTAGTCTCCATCTCCTAAAGTTTCCACCACCCCTCAGTAGGGTCACATGCTCTGGACCACTACTTTCACACATGGACATTTGGGAACATTTCATATTCCAAGTGTTTTATGGTTTTCTATATTGAAGAGAGTTTATTTTCTCTTTCTCTTTTGTGATATTTGTCTTTTTCAGGATAGTAACTTTTCACTTCTAGTATTGTACTTCCTTCGTTCATGTAAGGTCAGTCTAGTTGTGATGAATTGTCCCCTTTTTCTTGTCTTTGGAAGACTCCATGTGCATCATTTCTGAAGGATAACTCTTCTGAGCACTGTACTTTTGGTTGGCAGTTTTTCTGTTTCAGGATTTTGAGTATATCATCCCAACTCTGACTGTGAAGTTTCGGGTAATAAATTTTGGGTTAGTTTAATGGGGATCCTCTTATATGTGATTTGGTATTTTTATTCTAGAGATTTTTGCATTTTAAAATTTATTCTTTTGAAAGTTCAAGCATTATATGCTTCAGAGACTTTTTAAATACAATATTTAGAGACTATATTTTAGCTTCCTTTGTCCTACATGTTCATGTTTTTCCTGAGATTTCTATTTCAGATATTGTTTCATTGAGCAGGATTTGTATGCTTTCTTTTTCCCTTTGTTTTCCTTCTTATGGTACATACATAATACACATTTTTCTTAATTATATTTCATATTCTTGTAGGCTATCTTAATTTTATATATTTATTTTCCTTACTCAGTTATTTTAGAAGACCTACCTTCAAATTCAGAGATTCCTTTTCTTCTTGATCTAGTCTGTGGTAGATGTTTGCAATTGTATTTTAAAATTGTGTTTACTGAGTTATTTAGCCAGAATTTTTATTTGATTCTCTTTTTATGGTTGTGACTGCTATCTCTATGTTTAATTTCTCATTCAGATCAGGAATCTTCATAATTTTATTGAATTATCTATCTGTATTCTCTTTTAATCTATTGATTTTCCTTAAAAATCATCATTTTGAATTCTTTTTTGCCAATTCATCAATTTTTTTTTTTCCTTTGGGTTCTGTTGCTAGAGAGTTATTGTTTTCCTTAGGAGGCTTCATGGTACCCTTCTTTTTTCATCTATCTTATGTTCCTGCATTTGCATTTATATTTTTAGTGGTATCAATTGCCTGTACCTATCTTATAAGGTAGCTTTTGTAGTAATAGACCTTCTCCTGGAGATGTGTCCCAGGAGATGTGATTGAGTAGGCTATGTTGACTCTATACCAATGTGTGCACAGTAGTGTAATAGAGTGTAGTGTCTTCTTCAACTGAGATTAATGTCAGCTTTTCCCAAAGATGTCTCAGTGGCCTAGGTTGTAGGAATTTGTGGAAGATTTTAGGATAGCTCTACCAGATAGAATACATTTCTCTTAGATGACAATCCCAGTTTGGAATGAACTCAAGATAGTTAGTGTGACAGGAACCTTTGATGGAAAAGCACAATGTGGATGGAGCTCTTTCTCCAGAACAGTGCAGCTATATGGATTCCTTGGAAGTACCCCAAACAGAGCCAGAGCCTGTGAAGGCTGCAGGTTTTTCCCTCAACAACATTTTCAGGTGCCCATGATATTAGTGGGACATTCAGGAAACCTCTGCTTATTCTTTTCCTCCTAAATAATGTCTGTCTTTCTTAATGTTTGATGGCAACCAAAAAATAGGATGATAGGTGTTGTATGGTTAGTTTCCTGCTTTACAAGGCCACCCACTGCCTCTGTGCTATGTGATGTCTTTGTCACATCACCACTGCTTTTGAGCACTCTCCCACTCTGCTTTAAACACCCAGCTCTTGACTTTTATTTGTTTTGATTTGATTGGCTCCAGGCACCTCTAGTCAGCCATGTTGCTGACATCACCCCCAAATATGTCCTTCTACCTAAGTTATTCTTGAACTGGCTTCTTACTGACTGCTATGATCTTCCACCAGAACTACAAAATTGAGCAAAGTTTGGCTGCTCTACTACTATTTGTTACAGACCTTAGAACTGATTTTAGTCTGAATAAAAACAGTCCTATTAGTTATCTAGTCAAGTCATATAGCAGACTACATTCATATTTGTCACTAGAATTCATAAAACATAGAATAATAAGGAGGCAATGGAGAGTTGATTAGTCAGCACTGGGTTGCTATGATGAAAATACCTGACTCGGAGGAGAAAAAGTTTATTGTGTGTTTATAATCTTAGTCTTTGGTCAGTCAACTTTGTTGCTTTGGACTTGAGGTGAGGAATAATATCATAGCAGAAGAGAATAGCTACTATGCCCATGACATCCTGGAAGCAGAGAGACAAATAGATAGCAAAGAATCAGGGAGAAAATATAATCTCCAAGTGTATGACCCCAGGGACCTACTTTCTTTAGCCCTGCTCTACCTACCTATAGTTATCATCCAGTAATCCATTCAAATTATTACTCCATGAAATGGATAGTCCCCTGATGGCTGCAGTTCTCATAATCTAGTCATTCTTATCTCTTAACATTTTTGCACTACATAACACAGGAGCTTTACAGAGGACAATAAAAGGATCCAAACCCTAACCAAGAAGTTACTGTGATTTAACTAAGTCAAGAATTTGATATTTTTTTTTATCTCTTCTGGTCTCTATTAAGTATTTGAATATTCACTGGTCCTCTTTGAAATGTAGTAGTTTGTAATGGTGTTAATGAAAAACAGATTTTGTACTCTCTATAGTAAGTATCCATAATTTATCTGTAATAGTGTATGCTCCATACATATTTATTATCTTCTTTTTAGAAGTCAAAATGCTAAGAATTCTGAAAAATGTCAAAAGGAATTAGATATACATTGCCCTTATAAAACTTTCATTGTAATATGGGAGAAAAGTCATATAAATAATACAATAAGAGGAGAGTGAATAATATTTTAAAATTTGAGAACAATGATGACATTACCATAGAATAGGTGCCATGGCTTCTTGAAATCCAGGATGAAGAATTCAGTTATACCCACATATTTTGGGATAAAGCCAGCATAAACAGGTAGAGATATTTAATAATCAGTTGGAAATGCAAAGCTGAATTTGCAAGAGAGGTCAGTGCTAGCTAAAGTAGAGCAAGATAAGGATTTATGACAACAAAATAAGCAAGCAAAAAATCTGCGAAAGCAAAAATGTGAGGTAAGACTTTTCTTTTGACAAGAGTGTTATATGCATTTGGAACAAATTGTGAGGATGTTCCCAGTAGCATTCATTGCTTTAAAAAGTACCCGTGGAGCATCTACTCTGTATTGGGTACAGTGGGATTCTGCAGTGTATAAAATAATGTCTCTGCCCATGTGGAACTTATAGTCTAATAGATGACACATAAAAATTCAAATGTATATGTAATATATGTCATGACGTTGAAGATAAGATCTTTGAAGAAAAATAAGAGAATGAGGAGTGATATAATTGGGGAGGAGGATTTCTAGATTATACAGAAGGTTACTGACAAAATGACAAAAGCTGGAAAGGAGTGAGTGAGGGACATGTTTAGGTATCTGGGGGAAAATATTTCTGGCAAAGGGAATTAGGCATGCAAAATCACTGAGGTTTAGATTAGCTTGGAATCTTTCCATTAAAAAAAATATTGAGGAAGCTAATATACCTGTAATATAGTGAACAGGGTAGAGAGTGGTAAATGCATGCAGATGCGAATTTGGGAATGAATTATATTTGGTAGAACTGTGTTGTAAGAACTTTGACTTTCTAAGTGATGAGTGTACAGAATGTCATTTGAGCAGAAGAGTAAGTAGCATAATCTGAATTATACTCTTCCTGTGTATAAAATAGATAAAGGGAGAAAGGAAACGAGATCAGGGAAATGTCTTAAGACTTGATGGCAATAGCTCAAGGAAAAGATGACAGTGGCCTAGACTGTCATGTTAATGCACAAGTGGTTAAATGTAATGGTATTGAAGTGTATATAAAATGTTAAACAAACCGAATTTGCTAATGTATTGGTTTAGACAACAATAATTATGATTGTTATTACTATTACCATTATTATTTTTGCATTAGGCAATTGTAATTATAGAATAACAATTTATAAGATAGAAAAGAAGGGGCTGAGGCTATGGCTCAGCGGTAGAGTGCTCGTCTCACATGTGTGAGGCCCTGGGTTCTATCCTCAGCACCACATAAATAAAATAAAAGGTATTGTGTTCACCTACAACTAAAAATATTTTTTAAAAAGATAGAAAAGAAGATATATAGTTTGGGGATATCTGGAAATTATATAGGATATTATAAGTTCAAGTTGCTTTCTTTATATTTTAGGCAAGGTGTCAAGAAGACAGTTAACTATGTAAGTCTGTAAGAAAAGTTAGGTCTAAAGATGTAAATGTGGCAGATGTCACAATACAGAGGGTATTTCAAGCCTTCAGAGTTGATGAGTATAAAGAGAATAGGAGTACAGAGCTAACAATGTCCATGGACTCAGCCCCAGGCCTCTGCAATGTTTACTGAATTTAGAATGAAAACTAGAAAGTGTTAACAGTAAGGTGGAAAATCAGAAGAAAGAAGTGACTTGTCATCAGAGTAAGGACTATTTATCTAATGAAGAGATAATTGGTCTCTTTTTGTAATGATACTCATAATTCTATTAATGTGAACACAGAGAATCACAAATTTAGAAATGAAAAATTCATGATGACTTGATCAAGTGCATAAGAAGTACTATGAGAACAGACAAGAGAAAAATGTCAGAAGAGTGATACAGGGACTAGTATTTCACAAAATAATGATACATTCCCTTTTCTTCCCCTAGCAGGATGACTTTGTATCAGAGTAGGATCCCAACAAGAATTCCACAAACAACTGACATTCAAATTAAATGGTAACAGATTCATGGACTTACTTCCCTTAGAAAATATAAAACATAGGAAAGAGATGTCATCTATGGAAGCACAGATCTATCTCATGTATCAGGTAGATTGAACCAGGACCTTGCATGATACTGCAGAATCATGAGTAGAATGGAGTATTGCCTTCTCTTCTTTTGCTGAACTTAGCCATGTAAGTTTCTCCTTTCCCCACCCATGATGAGTGATATGAAATCTGTCTCATTTTCTGTGGTGTTAAAGAGTAAGGTATTGTAGATTCTTTGGAAAATGTTTCAATATTCTCCTCCTTGTGTCCATGTTTTGTCAAATCCTGATGCTGCAGGTTTTCATACCCTATGTAGAGTCTTTTCTCTGCCCTTTCATTCTGGGCTTGTCCGGACCAGTGGAATTTGGCAAAAGTGGCTTTGTGCCACTTCTGAAACTAGACCTCAAAAGGCCTGGCACACTTTGGCTTGCTGTTCTAGTGCCCTGTGCTGATGGCTGCTCTTGACTTGTAATCCCCTGGATGATCTTGCAGCTTACTTGAGAAACATGAATGAGAAAAGTCAAAATCAGTAGAAATGCCCAACTGAATATAGACTTATGGTTTAAAAAAGAATAGATTTATGGCATTTATGTAGGCACAGTTCATTATTCAGCAATAGCTAACCTTTACAGAGAATACATAGAAAATATCATTGAGCTTTACATAAAGGGAGATAGAGAAATGCAGCAGTAGCTGGAGAAAGACATGTAGCCAAGAGAAGATTTTTAAAGTGCATTTATTTAATTAAAACCTGTTTTATATGCTATTGGAAATAATAGAAAAGGGAAAATTAATCAATTTAGAATATAGAACCATTGGAACACAAATTCGATCAGGACAGGAATTTTTAAGTTTTTTTTTTTCACTATGGTATTTCCATTTTCTAAAATAATATCTGGCATAAAATAAGTAATATATAAAATATAATTATGAATAGTCATTGAATACAAGATATAGGAGCACACAGACAAATCTCTGTATGAATGATTCAACAATATCTTAAATTCTATATATCAAATACCAAACTTCTAAGGCTGTCCACAGAATTTGCTCCTTTTCAGAACTGTATTCATTACTTCAACTTCCTTTCATGTATGTATTTTTAAAATATATATTTAAGTGATTTTTATATGCCAGATGCTGGGCCACATGCTGAGAATATAGCAGTGAACAAAAAGACAAGCCCCATTATTACTGTGGAGATTGCTGTCTAATAGTGGAAGAAGAATAAAAAAGGAAATGAAAACCAGAAACATTTAATTAGTTACAATTGTGAGAAATAGCATAAAGGTCATCAGAATATTTAATAGAGAAACCATAGAAGGCATTATTATTCTTCAGTTATGCCAACTAGAAACTTAGATAATTCTTTTATTCCTCTCTTATCTCTTGTGCTCAATTAATGACAAATCAATTTGTTTTAATTTTGAAGTATTCCTTTCATATCCATTTTAACAGCTTTGTGTCTGGGCCCATCCCTTTAATATCTATTTCTCAAACAATTTCAAAAGATTTCCAATAGCCTTTCTTTACCTACAATTCTCTTGTTTGTATCAAGTCTCCCTTAAAAACCACAAAACTAATTTTTCTTTGTATGGTACTTTAAATTCTAACCCTGAAGTGATTTCTAAATTCTTCTTTAAATATATCCTTCTAACCTCTAGCTTAAGTGATTTAGAAACACTTTTTCAATCTTTCATACTCTAGCTCAAGTTGACTTAGAATACTCACTATTCAATAAATAGTACTTAATTTGCATGGCTGTATGCCTTTGCTTAGATCAGTTCCTCATCCTTAAAACTGCTTAATCTTTCTTTACTGAAAAAGTCTATGTTCTTCACTGGAGCAATGTATTTTTACCATCTCCTTGATGTCTATATTGACCTTATTATTTGAAATTGCTAAGTATTTATCTGAGCTTATTTCTAATTTTTAACTACAAAGTAAATAGTGTGTGTTTTATGATTTGCCGATGCATTTCAGCCACTGTATTTTGAGTTTCTTTATTTTTTCTTTTTGTATATTGTTATTGATTCTTTTTTTATTCAAAGTTGTATTTATAATAGTAGTATGCATTACAGTTCATAGTACACATATAAAATATCATTTTACATAGCACTGTTTGTATATACAATATATTCGTACCTTTCAAGTCTTCAATCATGCATTTAGGATAAAGATATCCATCTTATTCAACCACCTTTTCTTTTTTTACCCTCCATCCCCCCTTGCTCCCTTCCTTCCCCTCCCTCCCCTTTGACCATTCTAGTGTTCCTGTAATCCTCCTATGTACCCCAACCTAACGCCGGAAGTCTACACCTTAATATATATAAAAATCTATCTTTTGTTCTATTGCTTTTACTAGATGGTAAACATCTAGTTCTGATTTATTAATTTTCAAATGTCATGCCAAGTGTAATTTCTTATTTGGCACTTAACTCAGAAGTTTGTGCGTGTTTACAAATAATAGCAGATCATTTAAAATATTAACAAAATAAGACAGTATTAGACTAATAATGGTAAAGAACCAGGTGAAGCAGTCTACAGAAGATAATAGACCCATAGGCCTGACCACAGAGAAGACTGGGCCATGATTCAATTCAGAGACTAAGGAAGAGTGGATATGGCACACTCAGAACAACAGCACTATTTTGAAGTATCAATAATTATAGTTCTATTCTCAAATCTTTTCTTACTGTTGACAAAGCACAATTTATCTCATTTAAGTATGTATTCACTTCTACAAATACTACTTTAACAAGGTTTTGAAATTTGCAGCAGTAATTATGTCTTAGATGAAAAGAATCTCTACATCTCATAGTAACAGATAATAAAAAACAAAAGAGAAGTCCATGCCATTCTCTTCATCAGAAGACAAGTGGAAACAAATAATAATGTCAGAGAAGAAACATCCTTCAGATGAGGCCATGCTGCTGCTCACTTTCTGTTGTAGGCACGGTTGTAATTTACAGTCTCTGACATCAGCTCAATGTGCAAAGATGATCGTTTCGCCTGATTAGTATTGCTTTTGCATCAAAGGCTGTTTCTGCACCTGCAGTGGGACAGCTGAATGTGGCTGAAAGTGCACTGTAGACTGATAACTTTGTATTACATTTTTATTCAAGACGGCCATGCTGGCGCTGGATGTAATGCTGCCATGTTTCTCTGAAGAGTCTTCCAATCACTCATCGCCTTACCTTCTTAAATCTTAGTGTTTCCAGACTTAATTTTAATGTCTGTTCTCTTCCATACTTATGTCTAACTATGTATTATACCATTTTCACCTTTAAATATTATCTATTTCTGATGATGTGCATATTTTCAAGTCTGCTTCAAACTTGTCTCCAGAGCTACCAATTTATGTACAACTTCTCTACCTTCTCAATATCTTGATCTACATACCATTTAATAGCTCATATCCAACATGTCCAAACTTGTACCTCCCAAAACTGCTTCTCTCATAATCATCCTATAAAATAAACATACCATCATCATTCCACTTAATCAGATAAAAAATATTATTCTTTTTTCTGTTACATTTTATATCAGCAAATCTAATGTTTCTACTTTCAAAATACATACACAATCAAACGTTCCATGTCACTCTCATTTTTACCATTGTTATCAAGCCCAAATATGCTCTTTCTTAAATTTATTCCAATGCCCCCTATTTACATGCAACTGTTATATATTTAATGCATCTCCAAATCCATTCTCAGTACATGTGAATGTATCCTGAACTGTTCAGGTGTTTCTTCTTGACACTGAGCATGATGCTGAGATGTCAGTAGAGGATCCTTAGAGAAACATTGTAGACAGAGGGAAACTTCTTTTCTTGATTTCCAAATAATGTGCTTTTGCTTTTACTTATTTCTATAGAATCCTCTGTCAGTGGTATGTGAGTGTGAGGTCACACTCGTGGTACTCTTCCCAGCTCTGTGTCCAAAATACTTTTTTCTGTGATAACCTCCTACTCTTAGCCTAGGCCCGGTGACTGCCTCGCTGCTTCCCTTCCAATGTGGATACTACAGACTCTGTACCTACAGCTACTCCCTATTTTTCCCTATGTACTTCCCACCAGCCTCATTTGTGTCTCAAAGGGTTTCCCTCCTCCCAACCCCCAGGTTGGCCACTCTGGCCCAGACAACCCAGTGAACTTCTTAGCCATCCAGTGAGCTACATCCATACCTTTTCCTGCAGTTCGAATCCCATGTGAGTAGAGGGAGGCTCCCTTCGCAGTATGACCTTCCTTAGTTCTGCTCCCTTTTAGAGTTTTTTCCACCTCATTATGTGTACTGTACAGTCATTGATTCCCAGTTAATAATTCTGTATAACAAATGTCCACAGTTCAAATAATGGTGTTTTCTGTTTCTTCTTTGGTCTAAGAGTCTTTCTGTTAGATACTCCGTACAGTCTATTTGCCACACAGCAACCTGAGAGAGTCTGTTAAAATTCTGACTTTAGATTAGGTCATTCTTCAGATCAAAACCCTCTGGTATATTCCTATTTCACTTAAAGTAAAAGCCAAATAGGCATTTATTATTTGTTCTCCCATTAATCATGTGATGTCATGCTCTACCCTTGCTCTCTCTGCTGTGTTGGACCCACACTTTTCTTTGAAGGCAAGCTATTCTCCTTCAAAGTCACCAACCTTTCTATTTGCTTGTCATTGAATACTTTTTTGTTCAAATGTCCTTGTCTCAGTACTTTGCTTCCTTTCATTTTCTTATCAAACTTACCTTACAAGAAAGGCATTTTATGGACACTCAAAATCAAATATCCATTTCTTCAGTCCCTGCATCCTGCATCATTCACCACTCCCTGTCTCTCTAACCTGTTTTATTCTTGCCCTGGTACTTAACTTTACATACTTGATAAATATGAATTATTTATTCATTTGTGTAATCTTCTCCAATTATAATGCAGGATAGATATTTTGTTGTCTTTCTCACTGTTTTTAGGATCAAAATAAGTCCTGGCACATAGTAAATGCTCAATACATATTTGTAAAATGAATTAATTTATCATGGAGATTATAAATTTTTGCATAATTTCAGAATAATAGAGGCATAAATCTCCATTTTGGCCATATACAATCTAACTTATTTTAAATTGTAACTCACTCAAGGCCAAGGACAATAACCTATCTTATTCTTAATTCTGGGCTCAAGTATGGCTGATCTCTAATGTTTTGAAATTTTCTGTTCTTAAATTTGGTTGAAGCTAGTATGAAATACTAGGTCTGTAAGCTTTTACATAACTCCATTTTAAACATACTGAAGATATTGCCCATTTATCTAACATATTTATTATATCTCCTTTTATTTTCATAGCAGTGGTCCTTCATGACATTTTATTTCTCTGAAAAAAAAATTAAGGGATGTCAGTGCTTTGACAAGCATCTAATTTTTAGGTTGTAGGAATATTAAGGTCACATGATTCAATTTTTCTGAATTCATGAAATTTTTATGAAGTGTGTGTGTGTGTGTGTGTGTGTGTGTGTGTGTGTGTGTGTGTATTACTATACATCAAGCTCAAGGTCTTGTACATGCTAGGCAAGTGTTTTACTACTGATCTATATCCCTAGCCCCATGAATTCTTTTGTGTTATGCATTTTACTCTAGGTAATTCGTTGATTTTTCAGTCATATAAAACAAGTCACTAAAAAAGCTTTCTTCAAAAGTTGAAGTGGGAGATGTAGAATTATGTTAATAGCATAAACACACATACAAAAGTGGATTTTTAGCTCTGTTGTCTTCTCAGAAAAAACCTTTAATGAGTGCTGCAAAAAATTACAATTTTATGCAATAAAATATGTGACATGTTAAAAATGATTTTTTCTTCCATTATTAAGAAATATTTCTGAGATGTCTGGATTACTTGCACCTAAGGTTATCATGCTCACTGGTGACTCCAGACAGTTAAAGATACAAGAAAGATGTTAAGGCCGAGATAACTGGATAAAGCAGCGAGAGCAGTAGTGCTAGGGAGAGAACTGGAATATAAGCTCCTGTATGTTTCTTGAAGGCAATAGAAAAATTTACCAAATCAAATGGTTTTAATAATCCCTAGCATCAAAGAAATAGCAACATAGAGAAAACCCTTCATTTGAGGGAATAGGGAATAGTCATTAGCCTCACAGGCAACTAGTCATTCTAAGTTATATGGAGTTTTGACACTGAAAGTAACAAGATGGGCAATTTGTGCAAATATACCAGTATAACAATCTACTTAATAGTGAGAAATATTACAGTTAGAACTGTTAGGATTGTTGTTTAGTTCTATATTGAGAAAAATACACAACTTGAACATTAAAACTAAATTGATTCTATGGCATATGCCAGTTGGAAGAACTACAGGTGAACATAGATGAAAATGAAAACCTTACAGTGATGTAGCTTTAATTGGTTAGGGTTCTGAAAATCAGAGTCTACAAAATGAATATTTTTGTTTCTAAATTCATATAATTTATGTAGAAAAATTCATCATTTTTGTGATATGTTTACCAGAAAGTGATAAGTATATGCATTTTGATTATTAAATATAACTTAAGCTTCTGGATCAATGGAATGAAGAGCAAAATTAATTTATGAGTATTTAGAAAATTCAGAATTGATGCATACATAATTTTAACCAAAATTATAGAAAACAAATTGTCTAATTTGTTACTGAAGTAGCATACAATGCTTGGTGAGACTGAGTGGCATGCGATTGTAATTCAGGATAGGTTGATTGGCACTAAAAATTATTGCAAGTACATAATGAGAACAAACTTCCTTGATGAAATAAGCAGATGATATATAGTGTTTAACAAGACAATAGAGCATGTAATTGGATGATGTACTGTGTTTCCTGGTGTAGATCAGGTGAGCAGGCACAAAAGTGATACTATCATGTATATCAAAATTAGATTGCTGCTACAAATTGTTAAATGGGTTAATGCTGGATTAAAAAAAAATAAGAGAAGCATGTGTTCAAAACAACTTATTAATGGAACACAGGAAAATACTATGATTCTGGGCAAATTATCCCTGTGAAGAATTTAACAATGGAATACACGTTTGTCTTCTAGATTGCAGCAATAAAATATGGGTTTGAAAAGACATTGAGACACTTGGCAAAGGAGCTCCATTTGTTCTGAAATGGAGGAAATTGAAGAGATCATTATATATAATCTTTTGCCTCATAAATATATAGGAAATTGCATTGGACAGAGTAAGCACCTAGATAAAAATATTTCTTGCTTAAAGATACCATGTGTATTACAGATTAGTAAATTGTGAAGAGCTTTACTACAAAGTATGCGACTATGTAGGTCATCTTGATAACTGACTTTCTTTCATTTTTTAAAGAGTGACACATCATTGACAACCTTTTCTCAAACTACTCATGAGAAAATCATAAAAGAATTTAAATTGATTACAGAAGACACAAGGGTAGATCTGACTAAATCTTTACTGTGTGGATGCATTTTTATCAAGTACCTAAAGAGTAGTGTCTTGAAATTGTGTATATGGTAACTTCTTAAAGGAACATGATCATAAATTAAAATCCAAATATTTGTCATTATTTACTTTCAAATGCTCAGTTAATCTCTTAATGGAGGAAGTGTGGAAATTCTATCTCCAAATATTATTAATAAAACTGCAAGTGGGTATATGTTCTGTATAGAAGATCAAACATTTGTACTTATATCACTAAAACTGACTTCTGGGCAAACATATAGAAATAATTTTGTGTAAATAATAAAACAGCTTTCATGAAAGTTTTATTACATTTTTTCAAGGTAGAACTTAGAGTTTTGGATATACAATTGCATATGTTTGCACAAAGTACTCCAGAGAGCACAGGACTTCACTGGCAGTTTTAGGAGTATCAGGATGTGACCTCACTGTCATCAAGATTAGCATTCCCACAGTGGACACTAGCAAAAGTAAGCTCTGGGCAGTGGTGAGTGGCAGGATTCATTGAGGAAAACAAACAAACAAATGAACAAACAAAGCAATGTAAGCCACAGGCTAACAAAGAGGATTGTTTTGTGAGCTAACAGGAATCTGTATTTTTAAAAACATTTTGTGCATCAGAGTCATTTGCAGCTGAAGAATAAGAAATGAATATTCTGAGCCTCATTTCCAGAGATTCTGGCTAGGACCCAACATTCAGTATATGTAACAAGCATCCCAGGCAAATCTTAAACAGATGGTCAACAAATGTGTTCTTTGAGAAACACTATCCTACTGCATCCCAAAAGTAAATAAACCCCTTTCAAAGAGGCTAAAAATCTTGTATTAACTTAACATCTTGAAAAATAAATATACAGTGTTTTCTAATAAAATACTAGTGTGGTATGTAAAATGGGAGACTGAAAAATTGGTCCAGTCTGGCTGACCTCTCTACCCATAAAGAAACAGCAATTTCATGGTCTCTTCATGGCCTATATTTTGGTGTGTCCATTTTATCTTCTTTCTTTTGACAACAGCACATGGCCATCCTAAGCCTAAACTTTAAGAATCTTTGTGGGTTTCTGTTTGTACTTTTGCATGTACACCATCAGTATGAGATTAACTTATGAAAGATAAATTTTATAGAATGTTGTGTTAGTAAAATAGGCAAATATTACTAGATCCCTTTTAACAGGTATTTGAAGGATTTGACATACATTCCCTAGTGTGGAAAGATAAATCTTATCTTTAGTCTGTCCAGTGTGTTCTGGAATGAGTTGATTCTTGTTTCCATGCTATATGTGATTGCTATGGAGACCTCAGAATAAAAAACACACTGCAGCAGTGCCACTCTAGCTGAGGCACAGGACTGTAGTGATAAGAGTCACCCAGCTGCTATAACCTGAAACCAAATGACCCAGAGAATGCCTGACCTAGATCAACAGAACTTTTCCAACAGACCTATGTATGGGTTCATGAGAATAAGTGATTGTTTTGGGGGTGGGATATAACATAGTTTTACCATAGAATCCATTGACTGATTTACCTGATTCCAAGAATTTTAGTAAGGTTTCTATTATAATAATGCTGAATATCAAAGCAACTCCCCTTTTCCACTCTCATGTCTTTGAGATATCACCATATCTCAAAGAATTTTAAAAATAGGAATTTCTTTTTCTCATTGGATTAGCTGATAACTTTGCTTCAAACTGCAGGTATATTTCTATGTGCCTGTAAATCCAGGAAGGGGTGGGGCAGTGCTCTTTGCATGGCAGATGGTAAAAGAACAAGAAGGGTACCAAACATGAGTGTATCTTAACACCTTTCTCAAATCCTGTTTGTTCACATTCCACTTGCCAAGTAATTCACATGTTCGTTCTCAAAGATGGGGAGGATAGCAAGAAGCAAAATTTGCTGTAACAGAGAAGGGGAGGAAAAGAGAAGTAAGTGCTGATATAACATATCACTTCATACATTACCTGCATTAGTTTCAGTATTTTTTATTAAGGTTTCAGAGTAAAGGTCAATGAAGACCTTCTATCAGATCCATGATCTCTAATTTTGTTTTCTTATTCTCAAACCAGGTGGCCTGAAAGATGGGTATGTAACTGGATGCAGTAGGCTCATCTCTTGAAGAGTGCAAAGTTGATAAGCACAAGAGGCAGATAAAAGAGTGGAGGAGAGAGGTTTATTTACTGCAGCAAGTAAGGAGAACACTAGGGACCATTTCCAAGACAGTGCCTCCCCAAGCAAACAAACCAAGGAGCTTTCATGGAGAAACTCATACATATTCATGCAGGCCAGACTTGTCATCACATGTAGAGGTGGGCACATTCTTAAGTGTGCTCAGTTGGATGTCATTCTTCTCCATACGTTGCATTTTCCAAAAATGGCAGACAGGAAGGCCCTTAGCAGAAAATGTGGTTTTATAATAACTAAAGTTTACTTCTAGGTCACCTAAGAGGGTTGGGCAAGATGCTCTAGCAAGTTTAGATATTGAAGAGTTCAATTCTAGTTCAATTTGTAAATTTCCCTAGAAGGTAGCATGCATTGGCTGAAATGGCAAGTAACTTTAGAGGCCTGCTGGTAGTCATTTAAGGGAGACATAGGTTTTTTTTTTGTTGTTGTTGTTTGTTTGTTTGTTTTCCTGCAAGCTTAGGTGATTGTCCTTGAAAGGACCAGTCCAGCATCTAACAGGTAGAGCTGATATTCTTAAGGCCTGATGTCAAATAAAGGTGCACCTTTGCCAAGATACAAGCTCTGGATGGATTTTAACTTGTTGTGATCATTTATGTGTTCTCTTTTAAGAATTCCATGAACACCCTTCAGAATCAGGACAACACATCTGTGTAATTATAGACTTGATGCTAAATACTACTATTTTTTTCCTATTTTTGTAATGCCTATTCTGTCAAGCAGAAACAAAATAAGCTTACCTTAATCCCATACTTTGATTTTAGCATCCAATACATTATTTTTAAAGCATAAATGTATATGCCTCTCATACTTTATTGACTAGTAAATTCCTTGAAGTCTTTGTACTACCAACATTCGGGTCACTCCCTGACCTTTCCTAAGTGTTGAGTGAGCCAGTTAGCATCCATTTTTATGACAGGAGTGTGAAGAATCTGGAGCACTCACACCTCAGGCATTCCTCTTAAATTAAACAAAAGAAAACTACATTAGCATCAAATTCTTCTATGATATTTATTGAGTAACATGGTCAATTCTAATCAAATGCCACATTTGGTGTCTGTGTTTAATATACCATTATTTTAATGTCATTAGGTCATTTGACTGTTTGATAATCACATAACATGTCCCTTTTTATAATCATCAACCTAATCAACTCAAATATATGTATCAAAACCTAATGAAATAAATTTTTTTTTTTTTTCACATCTCCATCCTTTGCTCAAGTCATTGCAATGCAGGTCCTTAAACTATTCTATGCGGCTCTTTTCTACATTGACTTCTAGCTTCCCATTTATGGCCATCGCCTTTTATTCTCCATTTTGTTCTGTTTGTTGTAATAGTGGTTCTTTAAAGGCCAAATGGGGAGGTAGGAGAGAATAATTTTCCATATCTTCTTCTCCAGGGACATTTAGCAGCTTCTGATTACAGTTTTTGGTTTTAACAATGGGAGGTGTTGGGGACTTAAGAACACATTGGCCAAAAGAATAGAAAAACTTCACTCCCTGATACAGACTTGGCCTAATCAGGAGGTGTTCCACTGACGTGTGAGAACTGAAACCACCCTAAGGATAGGCCAGGGCCTCTGCCAATGTGATTTGCCCATGCTCCTTATGTGTCCCTATAATCTTTCTGCTGATTGGCCTATGTCTTCTATAAAAGCTGTCCAACTTCCTCAATAAACTTGAGTCCCAGCTCTGACTGGGCTCCCTGGTGCGTCCCTGATTGTCTTCCATCGTGAGGGCTGGCGTGGGCCTCCAGCCGGCTTCTGCCGTTCTTGATCATGCCTCCACTGGGGCATGTTTTTCCCCTAGCCTTCTCCGCTGGCTGGAAGAAGCTAAACCCAGGTCAGGAGGAACTAAAAACCCCAGCAACTCAAACAAAACCCCCACAGGAGGTATGTGAAGGGCTTGCTACTAGAATCTAGCAGGGACTAGCCAGGGCTGTTGCTAAATGTCCTGTAATCCCCACAACTACCTTGGCTCTGGATGTCAGTAGTGCACAGATTAAGAAACCCTGTTACAGCTACAGTGATTTCTTTCATAATTTTATAATAAGAATATATTAATAATGTATTAAGAATGCCACATCCTTAGACTTTTTACTAAGAGCTGCCTCTCTCTGCAATGTTCTTTTAGTAGATATGCCCCCTCATTTTAATCAGGTCTTTCTGTAGTTTCACCTCAGAACCTCTCTGGCCTTCCTATCTACTCCCAAGTACTCTGTTGCTAAACCTGCTTTCCTTTCTTCACTACATGGATACACAATATATTAAATATCTTTTTTATGTTTCATCATTATCTGTTTCTGTCCACAAGAATACAAGCTCCATTTCAGTAGGTTTTTGGTCATAACAACATCCCATATCTCTGGAACTTAGAACAGTTATGAAACATATTATAAACTAATTGTATGGTGAATGAATGAATAAGGAATTAAATGAATTCTTAGCCAAACTCCACTTGTCCTTTTTTATTAATTTCCTCTAACTACAATAACTAAAATTTACATTCTTTAAAGGTTATCTCTTTTTTCTTTTGTTTTATTATACTGACTGCTCATACCTATTCCTTCGATTTCGTACATGATGATATTCTCACATAAAATTGCCAGTTTGTGTTTGGACCTTTAACTGCTTAGCAAGAAATGGCAACCACAAACCACTTATCCTGTGTAGTTTAATAGTCTACTGCTCCATAAAGTGTTAGTAAAATTTCTCTGAATTATCAAATTTAGTTCCTGCATTAGATATTATTTCCTGGTTGACTAACTCTAACTTTTATGGCAGCATGTACTTTTTAAATAGGATTATAAGATTTTTTTTCTGAAAACCATAAGTTATAACTACCTTACATAAGTAACCATAAGCTGTAACCATAAATATTAAATTTGAATTATCAAAAATATCCTCTTGATATTAAGGAAAAATGACTCAGAAACATATTTTAGAAAGTGAGTTAAATTATATGGGCCATGAAAAATTTACTCTCCCTTTTCAGATATATTTTGTTTTTTACCTATATGACTTAGGAATCTGGAATTCCACATTAATTCATTAATGAATAAATGTTACAGTTATGATGGATAGAAGTTATGTAGGCATATTAATCATTACTTTGAGATGAAGAATAAATCTATAATCCTGGAATGTGTAGGTCTTAATAAGAAAAAAAAATTGAGTTTGAATCCTGGGGCTTCCTTGATAGGAACAGATTTCATTCTATGATGATTTAGGTAATAATGCCAGTATTTTTTCTTCAAATCATGCTTACTTTCATGTGTGTATGTATTATATGTTTCTGTGTATTTATAAATATATGTATAGATATGTATGCATATAACTACAATATTATAAGTATGTAGACATAAATAGTCTCTACTTAATTGCTTCTATTATCACTTTTACACTCTAAATGGCATACTTTGTAGAGCAGAACTTTCTAACTTTGATAAAGTCCAATTTACTCATTTTTATAAATACTTTGTGTGGTTTTTTTTTCGTGTGTGTGTGTGTATGTTCCACTAGGATATCTTTGCCTAACCCATGGTCATAAAAATTTCCTCCTATATTTAGTACTAAAACTCTTATCATTTCAATTTTACATTTTAATCTATAATCTGTTACACTTTATTTTTATGATATTGTGCTGAAAGTATTAATGTTCACTTTTTTGTTCCTTAATGGTTTTCCAGTTATTCCCATCTTAATTTCTTGGAAACTTATGCAAAAATCAATGGACTATGTATGTGTAAGTCTAATTACTTATTTTCTATAATGTTTCTTTGATCTCTATATGTAACCTTACACAAAACCACACTCTCTGTTGAAACTTTATAGTAAACCTTGAAATCAGATAGCATAAACCATACAACTATGTTCATTTATACAAATTTTAGAATTAGTCAATTTCTACAAAAATCCTCCTGGATTTTTAATTGAGATTTATTTGTATGTAGATATTAATTTATGGTGAATTTATGTTTTCACAATATTATTCTTCTTAAAACATAAGCATAATAAATTTCTACATTTATTTATGTCATGAATTTATCTCTGGTGATTTTCAGTTTTACACTGGGAAACTCTTACACGTATTTTACTGAATCTATTATTTTAATTGTTATGTTTTTTTTTTTTTTTTTTTGTGGTTTTGTGGTACTGGGGATTGAACTCAGGGGCACTTGACCACTGGGTCACATCCCCAGCCCTTTTTTTGTATTTTATTAGAGACAGGGTCTCACTGAGTTGCTAAGTGCCTCGCCATTGCTGAGGCTGGCTTTGAACTCGTGATCCTCCTGCCTCAGCCTCCCAAAGTGCTGGGATTACAGGCGTGCACCACCGCGCCCGGCTGAATCTATTATTTTAATTGTTATGTGATGTAAATTATGATTTCATTCTATATTCAGTAGTTTGTTATGAATATTCAGAAATAAATTTAAGTTTTGTATTAATACCCTGTAATCTTGTTAAATTCACTTATTAAATATAGTTGCTTTTCTACTGTGTTAGAATGTTCAGTGAGACTCAGATAACCAATCTTTGTTGTTCTAAGTATGCTTGTATGTATGTATGTATTTATTTATTTATTTTTGGTACAGGGGACTGAACCCAGAGGCACTCAATCACTGAGCCACATCCCCAGCCCTTTTTTAATATTTTATTTAGAGACAGGGTTTCCCTGAGTTGCTTAGGGCCTTGCTAAGTTGCTGAGGCTGGCTTTGAAGTCAAGATCCTCTTGCCTCAGTCTCTGGAGCCTAGGATTACAGGCATGCCCCACCACACTGAACTGTTGTAAACATTTATGTCCATATATATTTTTTTACAAATACTGCTTTATCCCTACACTACAAATTTTTATATGCTGAATTTACACTTTCATTCAGTTAAAATTATTTTAAAATTTTATTTGAAGCTTCTTCTTTGGCTCATGAGTTATGTTGCAGAAAAGTGTTAATATAGCAGGCTTGAGCAAACTGTTCTTAGAAAAGCCTGCTTGCAAGGTTAAATGTGGCTGGCATATAGCAACGTGATGTCTGTGAAAAGGGCTTCCTACTATTTCCTAACTGATGAAAGTGGCTCTTTGTGCCTGGATTGTTTTTATAAGAAATGTGAATTCTGCTTTCTTTTTATGAGTCAGGAATTGGGGTACATGTTTGGCAGGGGGTGCCTTTTGACCCATGTCTTAGTAAAAACCTTGGACTGTTGAGTTTCCAGTGAGCTTCCCTAGTAACAACAATTCAAACAATTCAGTGCTGAGTAATAAAACACACACTTCATGATCACACTGGGGTGGACTAGTTGGAGACTCGTGCCTTGTTTCTCTGGATTTCAACCCATGCTCCTTTTCCCTTTGCTAATTTTGGTTTGTGTCAATTCACAGGCTTGAGTAGGTACATTTGCCAAGTGCTGTGAATTCACATAGAAAATCAGCAAACCTAGGAATTAGTTGTCTCGGGTACTCCAGACACAGGCATTTAGAAATGTGTGTTTAATTTCCAAACTTTTATTGATCTATCTTATGTCTTTCTGGTATTGATTTCCATTTTAGTTCCATGGTGATATTAAATTCTACTTTATTTGATTTTGATTATTTTCAATTTGTTAGGGCACATTTATGACTCAATGTAGTTTTTAATGGTGAATATCCCATATATACTTATAAAAATGTGCATTGTGCTCTTGTTGGGTAGAACATTTTATAAATACAATGTATGATAAATTAGTTAATGGGGGTGTACACACAGGGCATCTATTTCATTAGTGATTTTCTGTCTACTTGTCCTATCAATTAGTGAGATTAAGTGTTAATATCTCTTACTGCGATTGTCAATCTACTTCTTTTTTTTTTTCTGATTTATCAGTTTTTGCCTAATGTACTTTAGAGACATTTAACCCCTGTAATTTTCCTTAGTATGAAATCTAGATTCCTGAATTGAAAAAGCTACTCCAAATTTCCTTTAGATAGTTTTTACTTGTCTTTAATCTGTGAGCCCACCATTCTCAACTTGGTTTTTACCTGCATGCGTTGTGGCCTAGATATACTTGAAGGAAGGTAGACTGATTATAGGGGTGATCTCTTTGCATCACTCAGGTTCATAGCCTTAAATTAACTATTGTCTTTGTCTAAAAAAATCATTAAATTATTGTTTTTTTTTATTTTCTATCATTTTTAGTTATTATTATTTTTATTTTTAAATCACAAGAGGACACAGCTAGTACCAATTACTATTGAATAGCTGGATGTTTTATTTTTACCATCCCCATACCATGTTACCACTAGGACACTAACATTATTTCCACTCACTCTTTTTTGACTTTTTCATTAGTTTATTTAGTATGTATTTCAAGCATCTGAATATACTGTGATTGTTTGTGGTATAGTTACTATCCATTCTCTTCCATTTATCTATCTATTCACTTTTGTTGGGATTTTGTTCATTACTTTTCATCACTATGACCAAACTATGTGACACAATAATTTAAAGGAGAAATTATGAATTTGGCTTATGATTTCAGGGGTTTCATTCCACGGTTGGTGGCTCCATTGCTCTAGACCCAAAATGAAGCAGAACATCATCTCAGCAGGGCATGATGGAGGAAAGCTGCTCAGTTCATGGCAGCCATGAAACAGAGGGGTGGGGAGGGGCCAGAGACAAGATAGAATCCCCAAGGGCATTTCCTCACTGACCTTCTTGTAGCCATGCCCCACCTGCCTAGTAGTCCATTCAGATCTCAATGGATTAATCCACTGATGAGGTCAGATCTCTCATGATCCAAACACTTTCCAAAAACTCCACCTTTAGACACTGCTGCATTGGGAACTAAGTGTTCAAAATATGAGACATTGGGGGATACTTCATATCCAAACCATGACAGGGGTCTTTATTACTTCTGACATATACAGAATAATAAAGAGTAGGAATTTGAATTTCATATATAGAGTAGGAATTAGAAGGAAAGAGAGTAGGCAGGAACAGAAAGAGCAAAAGGAAAAAGGTATATTCTCCTGCTTTTATTTAATATGACACATACTTTACCTAAAAACATACAACAGAATCTTAAGCAAGAGGATGGTGGTAAGAGTTTTATGAAATATTTACTTTTGAGATTAAGGGTATGTTAGAGAGTCTAAAGTTACCCATAGCATTAATGATCTGAGCTTATTAAAAATATTTACTCTAAGGAATCATTTCTGTGAGTTAAATAATCAGAGGTGTTATATAGAAAGCATTGTTCCACTTGTCTAGAATCTGTTTAATGTGGTCTTGTTAGAGCCAACAGATTAAGCTGAAACACCTGTCACAGAGAATTCCAGGTCTGAGAATTTGTGTGACATGTAAAGAAACTCCTCCTTAACCTGTGTAATACTGAGACTGCTCTATGGTTTTGAAGGAGGATTGGCATTTAATTTAACAGCAATGGAAGAACAGTAGGAAAACCAGGTAAGACACAATATAGCTTTATCAACAGTATAATAAGTAAGAAGTAGAAGAAGAAAATCATATTTACTATGCATCATTTTGTATAATTAAGATTCCTGGCAGCTTATTGACTCCTGGCAACAGATGTGGTATATTCATGCTAATCCAAAATAGTTTTATAAACCAGATACATTAACATAATACCTGGTAATTTTATGTGAATCACACATGTAATTAGGAAAGAAACTATTCAGATTGTATCTTCTACTTAATTGATTCCTTAACTTGGGAATTTAAAACCCAGTTTGTTTTGGAGACGCTATCATTGAGCAGATAATTCTAAATCATAAGTGCTAGAGTCACTGGAGACTCTATTGTTAACATTCTTTTATTACAAGGAAAGAAGGAAATGTAAAGTGTTCTCTTCATTACAAGTATATTTTTAGTATGGGTTAAAAAATGACACACAATAAACAAAGTCATTTTTCACTATCCTTTTGTTTTTTAATACCTATTGTTGTAGGTAATTTCAAAATAATAATAAAATAATTAGGCACATTTTAAACAGTTCCTATCACCCATCTGTCTTTCAAAGAGAATACACTTGACTTATTGGATACATACAAAAATGGACAATTTCACAATTAATTAAATTTCCTAAGTGCATAAATTGATCATTAGAAATATTGTGGATCCTTGGAAATAACCAACTCTTTCAGGTCCACTGAGAGCTCTTTATGAACTATTCTTGTGTCTTTAAAGGAGTTGAAGAAATTCAAAGAATTAATTTATTTCTCAATATGTCAATGATACTCCTGAGAATAATCTGACTAGTGAAATATGACTGAACAAAAGTGACTTTCTGTTTTCCACCAAATATCCCAGTTTTAACAATTGTGCTCTCATATAGTCTTTTGAAAATTATCTTCATACTACAAATATGATTTTCTTTTCTTCTTTAAAGTTGCCTTTACAGACAAAAACAATACTGTGTTTATTTTGCCAGATTGTTAAAATCCTTGACAAGGAAAAATCAGAATAAATGAGAACATTAAGAGGGCTTTAGTTGTGTTTAGATCTAAATCATTTTTGCAACATAATTAATCCCTGCAAGGTCAGTATATGTAGTGTTTATGTGATAAACTGAAAAGGACTCAACAATGCTTAGTCTCTTTTGATATTTTAAATATTATCCACCAATTATTTTACCATGTCAAAACAAGGAAAGTGTAACCCTGAAATCATATTTTATTCCTGACTTGGCAGAATTCTTGGAAGGCTATAAACCTTGTATATAAACCAGATAATTTCCAATAAGGTGCATCATGAATCAAGGACTATTTTGTTAATTTCTCAAATAACCATGAGACAAATATGCTGTATCACTGACTTTGGACTATTATGCCTTCATAAGTTTAATAACAAAAGAACAGAGGTCAGTTTTAAATGAATCACAGGAGAAATTCAATTTCAATATCTGATTAAATATTAGAACAATAAATTACATATTGATGCAGCAAGTTCAATGTGATTTTCTTAACCACGTCTACTCTTAGAAATTGAATCTCTTCCTGAAGTAGTTTAGGCAAAATTTTAGGTGTGCATTTAATTTAATTTTTATCTTATTTTGGTGGTGCATATAGGTATGAAATTTAGAGAAAGATTATTATACTTTTGTAGTCATTATTTGAATAAAATGCAGATAGAGAATTTGTTAGGATGAAGCTTACGAGGTTGTACTACATTAATTTCTTTTACTTTTTCAACCACTTATTCTCAAGCATAAAAAATTGGCTCAATGCTTGCCTTCTATTAACGTGATGGCCATTAGTTGTGTCTGATTTGCAAAGTTTCTTGATCATTTCTAGATCTATAAAAGAACAGTGCTGACAGTCCACCAAGTCAAAACTCCCACTCTGTTATTAGCATGCCTTACCAGATGTCCCTTCTCATGTTATGACTACAAAAATGCTCTATTTTCTAATTTAAGAATGGAAGGATATTAACCCTTAGTGGACAAGGCAGTGCAAGTGAGTAACCCTTAGTAGATAAACGGAATCAAAACATAAAATGTGTGTGTGGGAAGTTGTTTCTCTCATGATAGACTTCCTTACAACTCACTAAATTTTAAATCTTTTGAATATTGAGGGCAAAAAAAAAATTCTACTTCATGTTTAACAAAAGAGTTATCAGAGAACAAAATTTTTGGTTGTAGTTTTGGTGTTTTGTTATAATATCCTTTTTCAATTTCTAATTCTAATTCTCTCATTGGGAGATGGTAGAAAGTGTCCACAAAGCAGAGGCTTTTTCCTTTCAAAAAAATAAATGTAGAAATGATGAATGTTTTCTTCAAGTAATTATTTTCCAGGCTTCAAGAAGAAATGCATTATAGAAATACAGGAAACAGAATATTTAAAATGTTACCTTTTTTTTTTTTTTTTTTTTTTTAATGGCCAACTTATAAATAGGCCTTGGAGCTTTGTAAATCACTTAGGATTTCTAAATTTCCTTATTTGTCAGAGTTACTCTTGTTATGAGGGAAAGGCAAAAGGGAAGAATTGTGTATGCAGTATGATTCAGGAATATGAGGTGAAATGAGATTGGACATGCAACTTCTTATTCCTGTGGATATTTTTGTTCATTCTGAATGATTTTAGTTAGGTTTTGTTCAATGGATAATAAATATACGAAATAAGGAGGAACATATGGCAATTGAAGCAAATGGTATAAATAAGTTTAAGAGGAAATTAGACATTTTTATTGCAAGAGAATGTTACACTGAAAATGGATTAAAATAACAAGAAGCAAGGGAGGCTTATTTATTGTATAGGGACAGGAGCATGGAACTACTGGCCATTTTCTAACCTGCAGTTTCTCATGTCTTATTGGAAGACCTGTATTTTAAGATAATTATGTACAGTCATGGAAATGGTAACAGCTGCATTTTGGTAACTTGGCATGCAAATTACTAGCTCTATTCAGATCATGTAAGCATGAGTTGATGAGAGATTTGAGACAGAAAGGCTGTCAAGAGCTTCTAGTTGGAAGATCTAATCAGTATTTTGAAAGTTAATGAAAGTATGAAGACCTAGCATTGTCTGAAATGGTTCAAGGGTTTTCAAAGGAAAGTTGAATTTTAAATGATAGTCATAAAATAACACAGTGGAGACACATCTATAGGGAACATAGCTAGATATCCTGATTTCTCAAATTAGTTATTTATATTTTTTTTAAGTTTCATTTACTGGGACTAGCAGAATTTCACATTGAAACAGCTGCACATGGTATATAATTAGGTCAGAATGTTTTGTTGTCAGGATTTTCAGTTGCTTGTATTGGCTTATGAAAAGGTCATTATGAGAAAAGGGATCTGAATAGCAAAGAGATTCCAGCTGGTTAGCTATTATTTTAATTATGCAATGGAATCAGCTATTTCACTGCCACTATCTGAAGTTACTTGTGGAAAAGTTATTAAAAAAATTCATGAAGATCATCTTTTTTTGTATTATTTTCATTGTAGGTAAAAAATCTATGTATATCAATCCTGCTGTATGTTTAAAACTTCACATCAAATAATGTTCATACATGCATCCTTTCAATAGTATTTATGATGAACTACGTTGTACCTGGTAATGCACATTATCTTTATTTTTAAGAAATCTGTAGTCTATTTTGGAGATAAAATATGCAGTAATTATAAAGCACAATATTAGTTATTGTTAGCATATAATTCTAATTTACATTCTGAATAGTTTTTAAAAGCTGGAATCCTGAAAAATCAAGCTTTTTTTTTTCTGTTTTATTTTTTTTTTCCACCTATAATACAGAAGGTTGCCTTTTCTCTTAATATTCAGGAAGGAAAAGGAAAAGATGACAAATAAAACAAAACTTCAAGATTTCCTTAATATATTTTACTAAGCTTTGGGGTATTGATTTGTGAGTTTCCATTAATTTAAAAATTAAATATAACTTAGTCACATGTGCCAGCAATTCAGATGTAATTTAAAAAAAAAAAAGTCATATTAAGAAACAATTAACAGAGTCAAGAGACAACTGACAGAATGGGTGAAATTCTTTGCCAGCTACTCTTCTGACAGGGAATTAATATCCAGAATACTTATTGAACTAAAAAAATAAATAAATAAATAAATAAATAAATAATCCAAATAATGAATTGAACATACATTTGAACAGACATTTTTCAAAAGAAATACAGATAGCCAACTATTATATGAAAAAATGTCCGATATTTTTAGTCATTGGAAAAATGCAAATCAAAACTACACTGAGATTCTATCTCACTCTAGTTACAACGGCAAGTATCAAGAATATAAATAAGAATAAATGCTGGTAGTTGTAAGGATGGGGTGAAAGGACTTATTATACACTGTTGGTGGGGACAGAAATTAGTACAATCACTGTGGAAATCAGTATGGAGATTCCTCAATAAACTACAAGTATAACTACTATATGATCCAGCTATACCATGCCTTGGTATTTTTTCTAAAGAATTAGAGTCAGCATATTTTAGAGATTCATGCATAACCATCTTTATTACAGAACAAATCACAATAGCCAAGTTATGGAGTCAACCTAGGTGCCTGTCAACAGATGAATGGATAAAGATGTGGTCTGTATAAACAATGGAATTTTATTCGGCCATAAAAAAGAATGAAATTATGTTATTTGCAGGAAAATAGATGGACTGGAGACTAATTTTGAATGAGATAAGTCAAAAGCAGAGAAAATATTGTAAGCTTTCTCTCATGTGGAAGCTAGAGGGGAAAAAATGAGGGGGGGGGTGGGAACAGGAGACAATAGGAATAGAAGGGAGACCATTAGAGAAGAAACAAGAGATCAGGAGGTGGGTGGAAGGGAGATTGGGGTAGGTATTAAGAAGGGAAATTGACCACACTATGTTTTTGTATATGCATAAATATGCTCCCATTGAATCAATGAATCCTACCATTCTGTATAATTAATAGGCACCAAAATGGCAGGATGAATTGTTGTATTTTATAAATTAATTCAGTAAGCAGTTAATTGGTAGTCTGACTTAACACTGGAGTTTGAAATTTAAGTCACAATTGCTTTGGGAGTAGTAGAAAGAGCAGAAGCTGCCATTATTTCACACAGAGGATCCTGAGCCCAACATCCTCTGCTAAACCATAAAGTTACTTTGGATAACAGAAATGGCAGGACTTAGTGGGAGCTAATTAACACAATATGAATTAAGTAACACTATAAAATCCATTTTATTTTCTGTTTCAGAACATTGGCTATGTAATACCAGTATGTAGCTTGAGAGCTGAAGGAAGTAACTAGACCTGTCCTCAAATATGATTTCTCCCATTTTTCTCCCTCTAATCTACTGAAAATAATCTTTTTGCTTTTCACCTCACTTTTGCTTGAATTTTTCATGAGATCTGGAATTACATTCCCATTTTCTTCTGCCAATCCAAATTCCCTATGTCTTTTGTGAACTGACTCAAATTTCATTTCCTCCATGAAGCTACCAGCATTAGGCAGTGCCTTCTTGTCTTACTTTCTCTCATGTTGACCTATAGAAGTTTATGTCTATCATTCCTTAATATATCCAGTAAATAACAGATCCACAGTTAGCTTAAAAATCAATTTATCTTGATTTTTTGTATTTTTCCATGGAAATCTAATTTGATTATATAATTCCTATATGATTATATGTGAAAATATTTATAGTAATTCTGAATAACTGAATAATTCCTGTAAAACATATATTTTCTTTAAGAGTACTATTTCAATGGTATATTTAAAACAACAACAATGAAATCCTCTTAATAGATTTTTGCATGATGATGAACAATCACTTGTGCAGGAGAGATAAAATTTCCTGATGGACTTCAATAGCCTATGTAATTGAAAGATTCATCCAGACCTGCAAATAATTTATATATTAATGAAACACAGAAGTGCACTTTTGCTTATCTCTCAAGACCCAGTTCAATTACATTTTTATCTGAAAAATTATTGTAGATCTTGACCATAACTAAAGGGAATAATCACTAGATTTGTGTTTTGACTATTTTACTTTTGTATCGTTTTATCAAAGAACAGAATACATGTATAGAAATTGTGTGTTACTCCTTTATCAACTTGGTAACACTGAGTTCAGAAATCATATCTTTATTTCTTAGAACAAATAATTACTAAAAATATAAATTGAGAAAACAAACTGGAAAAACATTGCATTATTTATATATTTTAGACATGGAGATTTTTACCCCAATACATATTGTATAATATATATTAGAATATTGTATTACATATATATTAGAATATAAAAATACATAAGATCATAAAAACAACAAATGCTGTTAAAAGTATTTATAAGATATAAAAATTATCATATGATACCTCTATGTATTTTATTTTCCCTTTTAAGTTAATGCAGGTAATGTGAATAAAAATAGAAATAGAGGTAGAAGTGGGGATTTCATTTTATGTTTGAGCATGTGGGCATTACTAATCTCTGGGGGTGGACACTAGTAAGTGCTATAGATCACAACCACTTCTATTTATTTCCCGCTAATTTAATTTTAGTTTCAGAGCTGCTTCTTTGCAGATTGTTTAGAAATATATGGCTATGTGGGGGAGGACAAAACATCACGGCTATAACATTAAACATGAGCATATACATTCACAGAACCCACAAAATATAAAAATGTGCTGAAGCAGCTGTAGTGTTCTTTTTTCTGATAACAAGTTAGAAGACAGGAAGATGAGCAAAATTGGCAGTGGGTTCATACTGACAAAAGCAGAGCAATTCCTGCAAAGAATTTATTGTGAGTGGGTCTGAGACTGACATAAGCGATCACATTTTACTTCCATTGGCAGGCAGTGTGATGATTTTGAAACTTAAGTGACTATTAAGTATAAGAACGCCTCAAAAGACATTTCATATGTACAAAAGGGTGTTTGTGCTCTCACTTTTAC
This sequence comes from Tamias sibiricus, assembly GCA_025594165.1. Classification (NCBI taxonomy): domain Eukaryota; kingdom Metazoa; phylum Chordata; class Mammalia; order Rodentia; family Sciuridae; genus Tamias; species Tamias sibiricus. The sequence continues at coordinate 49,274,853 of CM046668.1, forward strand.
CAAGTCCCATTGGAGAAATGTTGGTAAATATTTAATATGATGAACTAGTTTGGTGTAAATAGTTTGGTTTTATGGATGTCTTAATTTGTATATTGTAAAAAGAATACAACAAGAACAACTCCTTTTGGGGTACTCATTGCTCATTAACACTTCCCATGGAAGTTCAGCAAAATAGGTATGAATTTCTAAAATTTAATTGCTTCCATTTTCTTTTAGCAGTTTTGATGAAAATCTAGCTAAGAAATAAAAATGATTCAAGAATCTTGAGTATTCAGGGATAAATATGATTTTGATCTTATAACTCATTTCAATTATCTTTAAATAGCTTACATTCCTATTAACAACCTCAAAAATTGGGACTTTGAGTAAATTATAAATTATGTAAATGAAGCACATATCAAAAGTGGATTTTTATATAAGATGGAGTTTGGTTCACTGAGCCTGAACATTCTACTGTAACTTCAAATGGCTTATGGCAACACCAGAATGAATTTGCTATTCAGAAAAAATGAAATTTAGGAATATAATCAATGTTGTGCTATCCTTGTAGAAGCACTGGGTTCTGAAATAAGAAAAATGTAGAGGATATAAAGAGTTAATGTAATCATAATATTCCTCCACTGAACTATAATTATAGAATTAAGAAACACAACTGAGAAAATAAGTGGAGAGTAATTGTCATATTACACTGTGGAATATGAAATCTAGATTGTGGACAAATATAAAGAATGTATAAAAGCAATGACCTGTGGAATGATACATTTTCATGTACTATTTTAAGATATAGGAAACATTATAAACAATTTTCAAATATGCAGTAATGGGTTCATTGCACTCAGGAAAGGTGGTTCCCAGCCCTCCCAGATTTGGTCTCCTTACCTTTTGCCTATGGTGAAAATTGCAGGATGGAGGGGAATAGTGTGTTGGTGGATGTGTGAAGACACTCTTTCTTCAGTTCTTCAGGTTTGGAATCTGTCACATCAGCTCACTCCTGACCAATAAAAATTTTTAAAAGACTATCTGGTTTCTACTTTCCTGCTGTATCTGCTCTTTAGTTAAGGATGAAAGTAGACACAGGTCTCTTTTCTTCTTTAAAGGGCTCTACACTTTTTATAGTTCAGTGCATTTAGCTTCTTTGTGTTCTAAGCTCCCTCATGCTGTGCCATCCATTACAGTAGAGCTACTTGTGGCTAAGTATATTTAAATTTAAATTAGTTAAATTTCAATAACATTAAAATTCATTTCCTCTGTTGCACAGTCCACATCTGGTGCTAAAAATCCACATGTGACTAGGGACTTTTCTATTGAACAGTGGGGCTATCAAACATTTCCATTATCACAAAAGCTGCCTAGGACATCACTGCTCTGCTGGCTTTAAAATAAAGTTTTGTAGATTATTCAGTTTGATCTCAAGGTTAGTGTGAGGATGAGAACTTTCCATGACATGTTGTAACCATTATTACTATTTTCTCAATGTATGCTTTAAATTTTCCTTTCTTGAGTGTATAGATCAATAGGCATATTCACTTTAATTTTTTAAATCATTTTATATTTATTTTTGTATTTAATACTTTGTTACAGTTATAAAGTTATGGATACAATAATTTGAGTCTGTAATATATTTTCATTATTTAAAAATAGGTATCCCAACACTATAGGATGGCCTTTTATTTCTTATATTTTTAAGCCACTATATTGAATTCTAACTTTTTATAATTAGTGCCAAATTGTAGCATTAGAGTTACTTTTCAATTTTTAATTTCAATTTCTCACTAATTTGACTCATTACTATTTGTTTGAACCCACATTACACAAACCTTATTTTCAATAACTTTTGTCATTTTCAAGGATAATCTCTTTCACATTTCTTATTTCCTCTTGGTAAAAATTTGCCTCCACTCTCTGAGCCTACATGTACTTCACAATAACAAATAAAAAACAAATACCCAATAACTGGGGGTCCCATTATTAGAAAATTATGAAATAATTGGAAATTAAAATATATATCTCTATCTTTACTTTTAACATGTTTTATTTATCCCATGTTTATTCATGTTTCTAGTGAACAATTTTCTTAAGATGTCATATATTCAATGTATTTTGAATGAGATAATTTATTTTTAATTTCTAACCAGTTATTTTAAACAAAGTTCTTTTTTTCAACATATTAATTTTATTTTCAATTGGTTGTCATCTTACCTTTGGCTTAATTTAAAATTTTTCTTTTGGTAAAGAATCATGTAATTAATCAATGCTAGTAACTGATGCTCTGGCATACTTGTGCCAATGACTTCTATGAAAGGTCTATAAAGTCTGTACATATTGATTAAAGTCCTACCATAACATTCAATATTAATGGTGACAGTGAGCATATCCTATTCTTCTCATGTCAATAAGAAGGCATCTATCTAGAAATCACCATTAAGTATAATATTGACTTTTTTCCCCCATAGGCAGCCTCATTACACACACACACACACACACACACACACACACACAATCTTGTTTACTGCAGACAGAAGTATCACTAAGAGTGATTGTTAAATAATATCTAAATGATTCATCTCTTTGCTGCAATACAACCACTTCAAAACACATTGGTTTAAAACAAAAGCATTTTGTAATTTCTCACAATTTTGTTGTTGACTAGAACCAATTGGACTGTTTTTTGTTCTACTTGTTGGCTTGGATCAGTAGTTCAGCAGTGGTCAGTGGGGACTTGACTTTGCTGTAAGTTTCAAGAAGGCTTCACCTATTAGTGGAGGAAATATTTTCATTTCCTCTCCTAGAGGTTAACTTGGACTCTCTCTTATTAATAGTCTTAGGATAATTGGACATTTTATATGTTGACTGAATTCCAATAGGGAGAAAGCAAATACATCCAGTCTGTTTCAAGGCTAAACCCTAACTGGCAGAGCATCACTATCTCCTGATTTCACTGGTCACATCAAGTGATAAAGGAAGACAAGACTGAAAGGAGGATAATAATTCTGTCAATAATTTAGAGAATAAAAATTCAAGGTAACCAATAAATACAGTTCAAAAAATCTAGAAGTTCACAAAATATAAATTAAATTGACAAAGGGTATAACTCTCTAGACAGCAAAAATGTGAAAGATTAGTGTCATTTGGGATATGGATGAGAAGAAATGGCTGTCTCATATACTTACTAAAAGAATGTAAGTTGCCAGAACACTTTTAGAAAATAATCCAGAAGCAGCTTCTAAAATTAAAAACATAAGCAAAATAACTCAAAGACACATACATATTTTGATGCAGAAATCCCGCCCCTGGTAATTAATGACATAGATATAAAAGAACAAATAGGTTTGAATATGTTTAAGGGTTCTTATCACAGCACAATGCATAGTCTCAAACAAACAAACAAATAAACAAAACACCAACAGCATGGAAACATGTTAAATGCAAACTAACAGGGGAGTGATTGAATATATTAGATTACATAGATATTATGAAATACTATTTTATATTAAAATAATATATAATGCAGTCAGAGTTGACCTGTATGAACATGTTGAATGAAAATAGTTTGTAATAAATTATATCTTTAATAATAAACTGAAAATGGTGTTTCGGTCGGTGTATACATTCATCATTACATAAATGTGGATAAAATTATACATGATATATGATAGATTGTGAACATTTACTAAGGGTTAATGTCAATGTGGAAAGAATTCAAGAAAAAGAATGAAATGGAAAAAAGGAAAGGAAAATATAGCAAAAAACATTCATATGTTAATTATATATGTGTATATGTATATATTTAGGCATAAAGAATTTAGAAAAAGAACAAGTGGATCTATATACATTGAATTCTAGAATACTTGTGATATGTACAAGTGCAAAACAAAATTTTACAGAATCAACATGTGGAAACAATTTAAATGTCCATTAACACGAAAATGGATCAATATAATGTGCTATATACACACATACAATAAAATACTTTTCTGCCATATACAACAACATGGAAGAACCTTCAGGGCATAATGCTAAGCTAGTCACAAAGAGACAAATACTGCATGATCCCACTTGTATGAGGTTTCTAAAATAATTAAATATATAGCATCAATTATTAAAGGATGATTTTTTAACATAATAATTATTACTTGTATTAGTCAGGTTTGCATTGCTGTAACCAAAATATAAGACAAGAACAACTTATAGGAGGGAAAGTTTATTATATATGTATATATGTGTATATATATATATCATTACTTTAGAGATACACTCCATGGTGAACCAAGCTCACTGTGCTGGTCCTGAGGTGAGGCAGAACATCATAATGGAAAGGAACAGCAGAGGATGGCTCCTCTGTTCATGACTAGCCAGGAAGAGGTTGGAGGGAAGACGAACACTTCCAGCGCATTCGCCCAGTCATAGCTCACTTTCCTATAGATATTACCAGGTAATCACATCAAAAATAAAAGGACTGATTAGGTTAAAGCACTCATAATCTAATTGTTTTATATCTGAATATTCCTTTATTAATACAGGAGATTTGGGGAGACACCTCCTGTCCAAGCCATAATATTATATAATTTATAAATGTAAAGATGAAATAAACATTTATTTCACAGGATCTTATGCATAAAGCACATACAATAAAGACAATGACAGTTTAATTTGTATTAGTAAAAAATTTAGAAATAGCCTGTGTCCCAAAATATGAGAATGAATAATAAAATATCCTATGAAAATATAGCAAATTTATAAATAATGTACTAGTAAAAATTGAATGAAAATAGAATGATAGATTGAATAAATTTGGGAATCATTTCACAAGAAATAAGAATCACCAATAAGCATATGAAGAATTATTCAATATTATTAGTCATTGGGAAATGCAAATTATAATTACAATGAGAAATCTCTCACTTAACAGAATGACTAAAATTAAAGAAGTCTAATTGTACTAAATGCTATAAAAATGAAAGTAACTGAGCCTCTCCCACATTGTTTATGGGAATATAAACTGATATTACCACTTTGTAAAATTGTTAGGCAATTTTTATTACATTTAAACATTTATTTATCATATGGGCCAGCAATTCTACTATGTAGTTATGTAGGAGAAATGAAAAACATATGTCCACAGAAGTGTATGTTAAAACTTACTGATAAATATCTAATTTATAAGACATAAACACTGGGGAAAAGCCTAATATTTACCAATAAGAGAAAATATTAAACAATCGTGGTATATTTATACAATGGAATATTCAGGGTTGAAAATATTTTAATACTTACAAAACAGCATGGATAGATTTCAAAATCATGTCCACTATGTGTGTGTGTGTGTGTGTGTGTGTATATGCATGTGTATAATTTTGAGATGGGTTTTGCTAATTTGCCCAAAGTGACCCCAGACTTGCAAACTTCCTGCTTACTCCCCATCAGTGAGATTGTAGGTGAGCACCACTATACCTGGTTTGGGTGGTATTCATAAAGGTGAACATAATTTGTCAAAAATGTAACATAAGAGATGGTAGAGTGGATGTCAGCAGTACCTTCTACAGCTCCACAACCCAGAAAAAAAGTAGTGAAAGAATAGACAACCAGAGAAGTATTTACAATAAACCCTCTGAAACTTAATATTGGACAGCTTGAGAGCTGAAGAGTCTTGGAATTTGGTTACTAAAGCAGAAAATAAAGACAGAACTCCTTGACCCTTAACTCTCAGTAGGGTGGGATGAGGAATAACAAAGAGAGAAAGAATGAGAGTAAAAGCACATAATAATAACAGTTGAAAAGAAAAGCAGACCAAGTAAAAAAATGACAAGATCAGCAAAGACAATGAAGGAACTCACACAGTTCAAGCCAAATTGTGGACAAAAAATTGTTGGGCAAGGCAGTTATTTGGTAGTCCTCAGCTAGCCAGCTTCCCTAGAAGAAATTAAATCAATACATGTTCTTCCCACTTACAGATAGTAACAAATCAAACCATATGGAATGCCTATGAAATGTTTTTTTTCAGGAATGCATTCTGAAGGAGCTTGTAAAGGGATCAATGATAGTTGAAGGCTACCAAAATCCCCTCCCCGTTACTGACTCAAGAGCAAATCACTCTCAGGGATTGCTAACACCAAACCCACAGCTCCCCACATCCTCAGGCAAAAATGGACCAACTTAGATCCTACCTCCATCAGAGTGACAGGTAAGATCTCAGTGAGCTGCATTAACCAGAGTGAAGTGTTCTATGCCATAATCTGCCCTCAGAAAGCCTGCACTCATAGGCCTCAAAGTTGTGAATATCCATCAAGTTCCATGCCATTTTAAAGATGCCCCTGCAGAGGGAAACAGGTGTTCAGAATCCCACAGCAGTCGGTGACAGCACTGAGTCTTGCACCCTGTAGCCCTCCCCCACTTCATCAAACAGAAACAGCCAGCAGACACAGCAATTCTCAAGCACACAGAAGTAACTTTGCTGCTAAGTCACAGAACATTAGGGAACATTTCCTTTAGCCCAACAGAAAGCTAGTTCATACCTGGACACACCAATGTTGGGAGGGTGCCTTCTAGAATTGTAACTTCTACCTCGATAGCCTCAGAAATTTAGAGGTAAAGCTAAGAAGTGGCAAGCATCTTCTAAAAGTCCTAAATTCTGATGAAATCCAAATTAGGAAGGCTTGATAAGAAATATCCCCACCTCAGCATGGACTATTATAAACAGCTTTAATGTCAATTGCGATCATACAGATATTACTTTTCATATTGAATTGAAGGTGTTCCCTTGATTGTATTTCTTCTAATGTTTTGAAGCATTAATTGGAATCATTCTATCTTTGTTTTTGTAGCTCAGGTTTACACTTGTTCCTCTCAGTCTCTATTTTTCCTCTTGTATTTTCTGCTGCTGTCTCAAAACACACCATTTTTTTTTCTTCTTTTAATCTTAGTTTGTATTGTTTTTATATATTTTCTTTCTTCTTTATTTTTCCCTATTTCTCTTTATAGCTGTGATAATGGTTTTACTATACTGTAATAGTAATTTTATTGTCTTCAATAACCAATTTCTTGACCTATTCAAGAACATTACTACAGTTTTATATTTGGATTAGAGAAACTATAGAGAACATTTTCAATAAGGTTTATTGCCCTAAGGTTTATTATTCAAGATTTTTCTCTGAAGTGATTGAAGTTAAAAGGGTAGGCTATGTCCTCTCAAAGTGGTACTGACAATGGATATGTAGAAGATTCATACTGAGTGTGAGTTTCAGTACTTGGATAATTACCCAACCTGAAACACTTAAGAGAAAAGGGTTCACTGAAGAGTCCCCAGCGTAAGAGTAGAAGAGAGGAAGAAGAAGATGGGAGAAGTGAGATAAGCAGCAATTCTCAAACTCCTCAAACACAGAAAAGAGGCAGTGAAGGAAAAGGATAATCAAGAGGTGAGTGACAAAATAAATGCTCTAAGACTCAATATTATAATGTCTGAGATCTGGAGAGACTGAAGATAGTTATCAGAGTAGAAAATAAACACAGAGTTTCTTAACACCAAACTAAATCAGGGTGGGGAAAGAGAGGAGAGTCAATAGAGAGTGAAAGAAAGAGAGGGGTGGAAAATGTCTTAATCTCACAAACTTAATAACATTTGGATAGGCAGACAAAATTTAGAGCATGATGGAAACAGCAGAGTTCTTTTTTTTTTTTAAATATTTATTTATTTACTTTAGTTGTACACAATACAATACATTCATGTTTATGTGGTGCTGAGGATCGAACCCAGGCCGCGCATGTGCGAGGCAAGCGCTCTGCCGCTGAGCCACAACCCCAGCCCCAGCAGAGTTCTTAAAACATATCAAACAGCAGCTGAACCAGGGATCCATAGCCATCTTGTGGAGCCCTCAGCAGACCAGTCACCTCCTTAAGTCAACACAGTGTCTTCCCATGCCCAGATGCAAATTACACCACAGGGAAGTCCCCTGCAGTGAGACCTGTTAAGAATCCAGTCAGAAAGAACTTCTAGAGGGATCACTGCTAGCCAAAAAATCATTAAAACGTCCTATCCCTCCACCTCATGATGGAAAAAGGGAGAGGGATGGTTTGGACCTGTGCTGGCAAATGAGACTAATATAGTGTTCTGCTCAGCCTCTGTGACCCAGTAAAAGGCAAAAAACTCTGCATTGCATCCACCCAAACAAGACAGTGACAGAACAACAAAGCAGTAGATCCATCAGGGCCACATCAGTGCTGACTACTGTGACACTAGGGAAAGAAAGCATGGAAGCCTATGGACCCTCCCCTCAATCTCAGAGCCATATTGAATGGAAGCTGCATGAACTCCCCTTGACGTAGAGATCTGGTTCCTGGACGATGGCAGCCACGGGCAAAAGGCTACTACAAGAAGTTCCCTGGATACCCCATAAAACTTAAATACAGGGCAACTGCAAAAATAGCCAGAGAGTCATCAGTTAAGGCAGAAAATTATCAGAGCCAAGAAAACAGGAGGAGCCTGTTTTCAGTAGCTCCCAGTCTGACCCATGGTCACAACTGGTGAGTGAAAGGGCGTTTTTTTGGGTACTGGCTGCACCTTGTATTAGTCATAGTCATCAGAGGGAATCAATGGCTGCCAATCACAACCTGAGGAAGTGGAAACTAGAACCCAGATGAGCCACATGAGTTCATTTATGACAGTACCCCAGAAAGTGGCATTGACTGGGGGAATGCTTCTGCACCATAGAACATCCATAAAAAAAATCCACAACCAGAGTCCTGTGCTCACAGCCAGCCACCAGGATCAACACCAGTATGGAAAGAATCTGATAGCTGGGAAAAGAATCCTATAGATGGCAGACAATCCAGAGCCAGTATTGGGTATAGAGCCTTAGAGTCAATTAAATGATCAACGGTAACATACACAGTGACACTTAGCAATCATAGAACATCAAGAACCTGCATCATGAACTCCTTCACATGTTAGAAACAACCAAGTCACAATACTGCTCCTCTGATTATTTTTTAACTAGTTTTTTAAAAACTGTTACAGAACTTTACTACAAGTTTATACCTGGATTTGAGGAAACATGGAGAACAATATCAAAAGTTTTTTGTTTTTCATAGGGTGGAATAGTATGAGGCTTGGCTCTGAAAGATTATAGTAAAAAAAGTTCAGTGGCATCTCGAAGTGGTGCTGATATTGGGATCAGCAGGAGACACATATTGACTTAAAGTATCAATATCTGGATATTCATCCAACCCAGGGCTTTTAAGAGAAAGAAGCTCATGAAATAGTCACTTGCTTAAAAGAAGAAGTGATAACTATCCCAATTTATGGGTAGACATACAAACAATATGAAAAAGCAAGGGAACAAACCATCCCATAATGCTTCAAAAACTGATGCTAACAATACCACAGTGGAGAAAACGTCAGAGAAAAAAATTTAGAAAGTTCATAGTTAAAATGTTCTATAAACTAAAATAAACTATAGAGTGAAATTAGAAAGAATAATAGGGAGTAAAAAATCATTTCAATAAAGAGATAGAGATTCTGAAAAAGAACCAAAGAGAAATCCAGGAAATGAAAGACTCAATACATGAAATTAAAAATTCACTAGAAAGCATCACCAATAGATTGAACCATTTTGAATACAGATTTTCATGCTTTAAAATCCAATATGTAATCTTGAAATTAAAGTGGATCATAAAGAAAAAAATGTTAAGAGACCAAGTCAGAATATTCAAGAAATTTGAAATAACATCTTGAGGTCAAATTTAAGAACCATTGGGATACATGAAGGTTCTGAAATACAAGTTAAAGAGATGCACAATCTTTTCAATAAAATGATATCATAAAAATTTCTAGTCCATAAGAGTAAGATAAAAACTAAAATGCACGAGGCATTTAGGACTCCAAATGCACAAAGCCACAATAGATCCACTCCAAGACACATTATAGTAAAAATGCCTAACACAGAGAAAAAAGATAGAATTTTAAAAGCTGCAAGAGAAAAATGACTGGTTATATTTAGAGGTAAACCTATACAGATTTTAACTGACTTCTCTACCCTGACCCTAAAAGCAAGGAGGACTTAGAATCACATATACTAAGCTCTCAAGGAAAATGGTGAAAACAAAGAATAATATACCTAGCAAAATTAAGCTTCAGAACTGAAAATAAAGTAAAAAACCTTCCATGATAAACAGAAGCTAAAAGAATTCATTACCAGAAAGCCTCTAAAATAAAACATAATGAAATGTTTAATGAAAGAAAAATAAAAAATAAGAATGAAAAACAGTATGGGGGAAATTGCACTAGAAGAATAGATACATAAAGGAGAATGAAGTTTGATTTAAACATTAGAAATAAATCAAAATTTCAGAAAATAAAAAATCATCTTCCTATAGTAAAATTGAATGTAAATGATCTCAACTCTTTTATCAAAAGACACAGTTGTCAGATTGAATTAAAAAGCAGGACCTCACAACATGCTATCTGGAAGACACTAATTTTGTTGGGAAAGACATCACAGACTGAAAGTGTAGAATGGAAAAAGACATGTTATTCATGTGGGACTCATAAACAGAGGTAACTAATGTCATATCAGATAAAGTGGATGTCAAGCAAAAATTAGAAGAGACAAAGGAGATCACTTCATATTGCTTAAGGGAATCATAAATCAACAAGATATAATAATTGTAAATATTTACGCCCCAAACAATGGCACATATATGTACATAAACCCTTCTCAATATTAAGAAACAAATAGACCACACTACAATAATACTGGATAACTTTAACACATCTCTCTCACCACTGGATATATCATCAAGACATATACTAAGTAAAGGTTTACAGAACAAAAAATAAAATTAATAAAATGGACCTGGCATATATCTATAAGATATGTCACCTATCAACAACAGAATTCACTTTCTTCTCAGCAGCACATGAACATTTTCTGAAATAGACTATATTTTAGGACACAAAGCAAATCTTAAATACAAAAAAGTGAGATAATATCTTGCATTCTATCAGATCATAATGGAATTAAATTAGAAATCAATCATAAGATGAAAATCATAAAACACCATAACACCTGGAGATTAAATAATCCACTTTTGAATGATGAATGGACAGCAGAAACCAGGGGATAAATAAAAAATTCTTAGAAAAGAAAAAAAAAAAAAGATAATGCACCATGATTAAGTGGGTTTCCTCCATGGATGCAAGGTTGGTTCAATACATGTAATCAATAAATGTAATTCACCACATAAATAGATTCAAAGTCAAGTTTCACACCGTTATCTCAACATATGCAGAAAAAACTTTTGATGATATACACACCCATTTATGTTCAAAACACTAGAAAAACTAGGGATAGAAGAAACTTACCCCAACATTGTAAAGACTATATACAACAAACCCAAGACCAACATTATACTGAATGGTGAAAAACTGAAAGACTTTTCTCTAGAAACAGGAATAAGACAAAGATTCCCACTTTCACCAGTCCTATTCAATGTAGTTCTTGCCAGAGCAATTAGGCAAGAGTAGGCAATTAAAGCGATACAGCCAGGAAAATAAGAGCTCAAATTATCTATGTTTAGTGATGGCATGATCCTATATCTTGAAAACTCAAAAAGCTCCATCAGAAGACTTCTAGAGATCATAAATGAATTTATCAAAGTGGCAAGACACAAGATCAACATTCATAAATCAATCACATTCCTACACTCCCATGATAATATGCTGAAAAAGAAATTAGGAAAATCATCACATTCATAATAGCCTAAAAATAAAATAAAATATTTGGGACTCACTCTAACAAAGGAAGTAAAGGACCTCTATAATAAAAACTACAGAACACTAAAGAAAGAAGTTGAAGAAGACATCAGAAGATTGAACAACCTCCCATGTTCTTGGATAGGCAGAATTAATAGTCAAAATGGTCACACTACTAAAAGCACTATACAGATTCAATGAAATTCCCATCAAAATCCCAAGGACATTTTTCAAAGAACAAGAAAAAGTCCTAAAGTTCATTTGGAAAAATAAGACACCCAGAATAGCCAAGCAATCTTTAACAAGAAAAGCAAAGCAGAAGGCATTACAATACTGGACCTCAAATGGTACTGCAGAGCTATAGTAACAAAACAACATGATAGTGGTACCATAACAGGCATTAAGACCAAAGGAATAGAATAGATGACACAGAAACAAACCCACATGAATATATTATCTGCTACTAGACAAAGGTGCCAAAAGTTACAATGGAGAAAATATAGCCTTTTTAACATTGGTGCTGGGAAAAATGGAAATCCATATGTAGAAGAATGAAATTTAACTCCTATTTCTCACCCTGATCAAAATTCAACTCAAAGTGAAACAAAGTCATGGCAATTAGAACAGAAACCCTGCACCTGCTGTAAGAAAATGTAGGCCCAACATTCCAACATGTTGACACAGGAACCAACTTCCTCAATAAGACTCCTAAAGTGCAAGAAAGTAGTGCAAGGGGTGTTTGAAGTGCTAGGGACTGAATTGGAGTGGGTTGTGTCCCATGCTTTCATGATTATGTTAGGGTATATCTTGGTGTTGTGTATAATGAAAAATAATAAAAATACTAGAAGCAATAATCATCCCAGCAAATGGATGTTAATTCCCTGATAGGAATTAACTGGGTGATAACTGTAGGAAGGTAGGGTGTGGCTTGAAAAGGTGAGTCATTGGGGGCATGCCATTGGAGTACATATTTTGTTCTTGGTGAGCAGAGCACTCTCACTCTGCTTCCTGGTGGCCATGTCCTAAGCCAGTTTTCTCTACCACTCTACTGCCATGATGGTCTGCCTTACTTCAGGCCCAATGCAGTGTAGTTGGCCATCTATGGACTGAGACCTGAGAAACTGTGAGCCAAATAGACTTTTCCTTCTTTAAAATTGTTGTCAGGTCTTTTGGGCACAGTGGTGAAAATCTGACTAAAACACCCAGCCATTCCACTCCTTTGTATTTGTCAGAAAGAACTAAAATCAGAATACTATAAAGATACAGGCACAGAAATGTTTATAGCAGCACAGTTCACAATAGGAATTGTGAAACCCTATGGTACTTATAAAGCATCAATTAAAAATTATAAATATACAAAAAGAAGAGCAGTAAAGTCCAGGAAGTGTCCCACGAAAGAAGGAAGAGAGGAAAAGAGAAAGTATTGGGCACTGAAGAACTAATGATATTCCATACATCTGAAATTATTTCAGAATAAACCCCACCATAATATATAACCAAATGTTAAAAAAAAAAATTAAAATGAGCGTTCCAGCCTTGGTCATCTGTATTCCCAGTTTTTGGTGAAGACTTCTATGAGTGGAAAATTTAGTTTATGTATGGTTTGTCTCATTAAAACAGATTCAAAAAATTATGGCTACAAAAAAAGTGTTATTGAAAACATTGTTAATGTGATTGCTAAAGTTTATAAATATTTATGATTCAAAATTTGTCATAAGCAAAGTTATAAAACAAGTAACTTACTAGTTTAACAATTAATAAGGAAAATTTCAAAATTCAATTTAATTACCCCCCAAAGGAAATATTCTGAAAAGAAACAATGCATAAAATATTCTAGTAAGGAAAAGAATATATATGTAACTTATAAGTAACAAAAGAAAACACAATGTGAAAAAATGAGATTGTATTTAATCTATTAATTTTAATCTAATTTAATTTTTCTATAATGCTTTGCATTAAGGAAGTTTTTTAAGATGTTTAAAATTATATTGTACTAGAAGAGTTTCAACTTATCTATGATACTTAAAAAAAATTTCAAGATATACATAAAGAACTTTAAATTTGTTCCTAAATCTATTTATCAGTCGACTCTCAAACCATGCTCCCACAATCAGAAATTCCTTCAAGGAAATTTGACAACAATTTAGCACAGTTAAAAAATGGAAAAATGTAAACACTGTGGTTCATCTACCACTTGAAATATTTTGTCATCACTAAGATGAAAGTGTAAACAATAATGACATTCTTCATAATCTAAATGTAGTAAAAACGAAGATTAGAAAATTTTAGGTATTTATTATAACAAACAAAGATATTCAAATTATGTGATAATCACCTTTGAATCCATAAGTAGTCCAAGACATAGTGTGATTATGTTGGCTTATTCTGAGTCAATACACCAGATTTGGGACAGAGACATGTTGGTTTCAGGAAAATAAAGAATTAATATGCATTTACCAAGGGCATCTTTGAAGAAGTTTAAACCTCATGGATACTGAGTTCTATATTTCAAAAAGCCTTAGAATCGCCATGTACGGTGTACATAGGGTGGTGTGTCTGTGTTTGAGTACATGTATACACATATGCAGTGTTGCAGTGTCATCATACACAGAGACAGGGTATTCGGAAACATGCTTTTCATTCAATACTTTCATTTTGCATTTCTAAATATACATTTTTAGTAACTTAAATATAGCATTTTCCTGTACCTAAATTATATTTTAATTATATCAGTATGAGCCATTGTCTTGTGAACTATTTTATGTCCAGGGCCTAGCATGGTACTTCTAGATATTATATGAACATTTTATCTCCTGTACCTAATATGAATCTGATAGATATTAGATGCTCAGTAAATCTATATAACTTTGAATGAGTGAGTGTAAGTTACCTTACAAATAAGCTAGTCTTTACAGGAAATCATTAATTATGAGTTCCTCTTTAAAAATGATGAAAAATGATACCGTTGTCCTGACATTATTTGTCAGTGTACTTTAAAGGCAGATTAGTGTCTCCATCAGATAATTTCAATCACCATCTTTATGTGATGAATTACTGTGGTAAACACAGTCTATCAGGGGTTTGGGAATGTAGCTCCGTGGTACAGTGCTTGCCCATCATACAATCTCCAGCAAAACACACATAAATACACACAACCCACACAAACACACACACAGAGTGTATAGGATTTAGATTTCATTTTAACATTTATTATTTTATATGCCAACTACTACTTTTTAAAATAAATTATATTCTCAGGCACTTACACATTTATTTAACAAAAGTATCCAAAAAGTAATTCTAAAGATTTTTAAATAATGTTTTTATGTGCAGGGGTCCATGGTGGACTCTGCAAATGGCGCCCAACGTGGGGCATGGCCGGTAAGTTTTTATTTACCTTTAAAGTACTTTTAAGAAATTTAAGTAAAGAATAAGCCTCTTATCTAGGGCGCTTGAGGCCCCTCAGTAAAGATAAGCTGAGTGCTGAGTGAGGAAAGATAAGCAATCCTAGAACTTTGAGAAGTCATATGCCATAATGAAGTCTAAAGAAATAAGATTCACAGCCTGACTCTTGTGTCGGTGTGTTATTTTCTTCCCCATCACTGCTCCTCTGTCTTCGTACTTCGCTGAGTGCTCACGTTTGTACCCCCTGCTGAGGCCGGCCCCCAGCATTTATGTATCACTGAACATTAAAAATATGTTGAACTAATGTCTTCCATAAATATAACCACCACCTTATGTTATTTTGTTTATAATTAACTTGATTTTAAGAATTATGCATAATAATGTAACATTAAACACCATAATTAAGTTTATCTAGTTTTTGAATAGTTACTTTCACTCAACATAATGTTTGGGACATTCTTTTCTTTTGCGGTTAATAGCAGAAGTTTTTTCAAAGTTTGCTCATTTATTAAGTATGCCATTTCATTGTTTCTTTATCCATTCTAGTCTTGCTGAAATGTAGGTTCTTTCTAGTCTGTGGCTTTTAGGAATAATGCAGATATGAATATTCTCAGTTTTCTTAGTGCAAGTGGATAAAATTTCTATTATGGATATGCTTTGTATTGAATTGCTGGGTCACAAGTCATACAGAAACTGAGTTTATAAAGGCAAATCACTTTTCCAAAGTGACCTGATCAGTTTTCATTCTTAACAGCCCAATAAATCACATTTGCATCAGCCATACTTTCATTTCATTTGTACTAGTTTTATATGTTGTCTTTTCAATTTGAACTTCTCTAGTAACAAGGCTGAACATTTTTGCACATGTTCATTTGGCATTGTGTAGACTGTTGAAGTATTTCTTCAAAACTCTTGTTCATTTTTCTATTGGATTATTTCCATAATATTATTATGATATAAATTAGTTATACTTCTATTTCCCTTGTTTCTTTAGTCCCAGTCTTTGTCAGATACCATATTTTGCTTGTCATTGCATTTATAGCTCATTGTGTAATGGTTTGCAAAGTGTAATTACTTAATAAATTAGGTAGTAACAAAATAGTAAGCATATTGAGAGTGTGGGTTTTCCAATGTGAGTTGAAATCATGAATCTTCCACTCAGCTCTGGGACAATTGATTAATGTGATTTAAATTTAAAAACTGGTAGAATGATACTTGCTTCACAGTGTTTTTTTTTTTTTAATATTGTTAAGTATGAAGTTATTTAGAGCTCTTAGAATGCTGCCTGAAACAGTGTAACATCTCATAAAATGATAACTGCTAATATTTGGTGATTTAATTCACAATCACATTTAACATGGTTTGCTAAAGACTTCCATGCTCAATACATATAAATTTATGAACTAACCATGAAAAATGAAAAAATAAAACATCTTTCTCCCAAATCACTTTCTCATCATAATTAATTTTTCATTTTGTTTAAATTGTTTGCTACTTTGCCACATCAGAAAAAATTGTTCTTTGACATTTCTTCTCCATTTACTTTATATTAAAATCATTAGTAGTATGAATTCACTCACTGAATGAAATGGATCCAATGAGGGGCTAACATGGCAAGTATGCATACCACGTTCACATTTACCTTCATGAATAGACCATACAACTTTCATAGTATATTGACCAATTAAAATGTTTCATTTGAGTTCAACATTTGATTTTCTGGGTTTTTCTATATTTAACCCTGTTGACTATTTTAAGTTTTAAGGCAGTTGATAATAATAGAAGTTGGAGTATGGACTATATTTTAGAACAAAATTTGTGGAACCAATAATTAGTGGTTTAGAATAGTAAACAATTGATTATTTTAGACTAATTGAGGAAGAGATTTTTTCAAATTGGAGGACTTAGATTGGCATTTAAGATATGGACAAGACTTGCATTACAGAAATTTGCATATGTAAAATTTATCAATCTTTCTGTACCTTGTTATTGAATATTTACTACCGTAAAGTCCAAAGAATAATAATATCTCATTTGAGAGGATCTTTTTGAATGTTTGAACTCATGATACTTGAAGAAAAACATGTGAGACA
The DNA here is from genome assembly GCA_025594165.1 of Tamias sibiricus. NCBI lineage: Eukaryota > Metazoa > Chordata > Mammalia > Rodentia > Sciuridae > Tamias > Tamias sibiricus. Next base: position 49,292,097 of record CM046668.1, read on the forward strand.
AAATATCTTATTAATTTTCTCAATTTAAAATTGGCAGGCAGCCACTGAAATAGGGCCTAAAATAGTTTTGCACACATTATAATGTTGATATTTGCTTTCAATAGAGAGGGGAATAGCCATACATTTATTTGTTAATCAAAATTTCCCGTTAATACCTTAAGTTTATTCATTGTTTTTCCAAGGAGAAATGTCAATATTTGGATATAATCCAAACATGGTGAGTGTGGACTGAGAAAGGCTCTGGTGTGAGATGCCTTCCCTCTGCCTGAACCACATGAGGATTTGATGAAGGTCTATGTAGATCCACAATCTTCAGAACAATACTGAGGAAAAGAAGGAAATGTTGTTTTTTATTTTAATTTTTTTTTTTTTATCTCTTTCATTGTTGCACTCAACTTTCTATGGTCAGTGTATTCTTCAGCAAATTATTCTTCCATGGTGCCATGTTTTTGAGTAAGTCTGTCTCAGTTCTTTTATGAGGCTCGCTTCCCTCTCATCTGAAGCATTTAGTTAAGCACATTTATATAACCTAATGCAGCCTGTGAAACATTTTCAAATACAATTACATCCCCAAATCATATTAAATTAATAGAATTTTGTAATCTCCATCTGAAATGTTCAGATATTACTTGTGAATGTAGCTGTACATATGTACATATGCACAGTTAGTTTTATTTTCCCACTTTAGCCCCTATTTCTGAAACTACTTCTCATTGGCCTGAAGCACATACACTGGTCAACACTCTCTGCCTACACCAGCTTCAATCTGGTTATTTTCATATTGTATGTTCAACCTAATGTTGTTGGTATTGCCTGTTTAGCAAATCAACCAGGTCAAAGGCTACTTTTTTTCTGGGCTATTTTCCTCTTTCAAATATCAGGAGAATGCAGTTCTAACTATGTTAATGGGTAAGACTTGTAACAACCATATCGTAATATCATGTATTTAGTGTCCACAACCTACTTAGCAGCTGTGTCCTTTATGATTTTAACTAGTTTTCACATCATTCTCAATTTTTAAGGACAGGCATCTAGTTGGATTGTTCCCCTTCACTGTCCTAACATGCAGGTGAAGCTTTTGCCCCTTAAGACAAATCCATACATCCTTCGTTACATTTAGGTTGATCTTCTAACATAGTTTTCTTGCATTTTCATGACCTTCTTACCTATTTGGCATTACGGCTCACCTTTCAGGTCCGCAGCACTTTAAAATTACCTTCAGTTCCTTAGATTTCTCAATCCCTCCCCCACATTCTCTCTCCCCTCCACTTTGCCTTTTTTTGTGTGCTGTTCCTTCAGACAGAAGCATTCTTTATCAACAGGCTTCCCACCTTTCTGTATGGCTGTCATTTCATGACATTTGTGCCCATTTTCTGCAAGTTTTATATGTTGTATGCTATTTAATAGTGCTATTAATTAAAATTAATTTGGTTTAGGGAATTTTGTGACAGCCCTTGAGATAATTGGAAAAGGATGATATGTTTTAAACCCACAAATTTATACAATGAGGAAAAAAAAATAAAAAGCTATGGATGTAATTCTTTCAAAGAAAAATGTGTTTTATATAAATGAACATAGATGTATAGAGATGAAATATATCACTAAGTTTCTGCTTTATGAAATCTTAACACCAGAATGGAAGAAGTATTCTCTGTGGTTTAGCTCCACTTCTTCAGTTCACCATGGCTGTGACTGCTGTGATTTGGTTAAGTGTCCCACAACAATGATCCATGTGTTAAAGGCTTGGTCTCCAGGGTGGTGTTTGGGAGGTGATGGAATCTTTGAGTGGTGAGGATATCTTTAAGTTATGAGGAGCTTGAAAGGGGTGGTGGGACCATGTCAATCCTTGCTTTTTGCTTCCAGGTTCATATAGTGAGTGGTTTGCTCTGCCACAAGCTCTTACCAGGATAGAGTATACTTCCCAGAGGTCCAAAATGATGGAGTCACTCAATCATGGACAGGATCATCCACAACCAGGAACCCCAAGAAACTTTTCTATTTATCAGTTAATAGTGATATATTAATGCAGTGATTTTGAAGAAATTTCTATTTAAATTTGTCTAAAACAATTGGTTACTGGCAATTTCATAGACTTAACCTAAAATTTTGTACATTGCTATGTACCTATTAATTAATAAATATCAAATAAATTTTTTTCTTGTTCATAATCACCTGAAGCTAAAAATTCTCTACCACTTTGGTCCATTGGTATGTGTCCATCATATCAACTCCACCATAAAATAACTAGTAAGCAAAACCCTTGGCTTATTAAACTTTGCCATTTATCTTTTTTCATTCATTGACCCCTCTTTCTAGCCCAGTGCTTTACAAAGAGTGAATACACAATTAATATCACTTGCATGAACATAAAAATGAATGTTTATCTTACCATTTTGTTAAAAATAAATGAAATGTATTATCATAATTTAAAATTCATACAAGGCCAACACTCACATTTTATAGAAATATCAGCAGCAATACATTGTACCATTTATTTTCTCTTTGGTGGTTAGGGTTGATGTTTTAGATTGAGGTGGTTTTGATGTTTTAGATTGAGGTCATAACATAAAAGATAAAATTATACCTTACATATGAATTAATATAAAAGTTATCATTTTGAACTCAATGGGATAGAACAAAAACATTTATTGCTTTGTAAGGGAGGGCTATGCCATCTAAAATTTTTGATAGTTGCAAAATATCTGTTGAATTTTCCTGTGATGATATTCTTAAAAAGATCTGTGATCTCTGCCCTTTCTCTTTGTGTACTAGATATCTGGAAACAATAGAGGTACAACAAGGTCAGGGAAGGGAACCAGTTATTAAAACTTATGGATATCAAGAATTTATTATTGTCAAAAAGAAGGAAAAAAGAGTCCAAAATGCACATAAAATGTACGCTTTTATATTTTGAGAGCTTAATATTTTAAGCACTGAGCATAGTACAAGTAATCAGTGGTGTTTTCCCACAAATCCTATATAATTTCCATTTACGATTAACTGTGATACTACAAGATACGTGCTGTTGCTTTGCATCAATACTTCTTTTAATATCTACTTAAAACCCATTTGCATGTGCTTTCTGTTAGTATTTAGAATGCTTCATAAAATCCAATTATGACTTTAGATTTTATGGAGAACTATCAAAATGTCTTTAGTTAATCCAACTTATATTTCAAAGCAGTAAAAGTTCCAAAGTGGAGCCATCAATTATAGAAATGGTCTCATGTTACTGTAACAGTGTATTGTACAAGATCTTCATGTAGCCACAACTCATATTTTCTATGTATGTATTTGTTTTTTTAATCATTGAAGTACATTTTAATTTCAATGTTAGGTAGAAACTCTGAACTTCCATGGACTGTTGTAGCAATTTGTAGTTATTTTTTCTATTATTCTTATAGATCAAAGCTTTATCTGTTTCAGTTATAGGGAGAATTTCCTTCTATTATATTTGTAAAAGTAACTTATTGATAGAATTTATAACAATGAAGTATCTGAATTATGGATCTCATAAAGCATTTACAAAAAATCATCCCTAGTGGATTCAAAGTATAATCTAGTATATTTAACCACATAAAATAATAGTTGTTTTAATTCCTTTCAAATGGAATATTAATGACTATTAGATTATGAGGAAGTATTTAGCATAGAACAAGGAAACTCAGGGAGCAATCACTACAAACAAAGGTAAAGAAAAGGCTAAATCATGCAGATTGCTTCTAGATAGGCTGGTCAACATTTCACTTCAGAAATTAATTGATGGGCTACCCATTTGGGACCCCTCCCTTGAGGGAGCTGCACTTCCTCTCTGTTTAAAGCAAGAAATCCTGTCACAAAAAGAAAAAAAAAAAGTTAATTGACATTTCAGTTATTAAGAAGCTAGACTTTTTTTTCTAAACAACAATGAAAATATCTCACTATTACATTCTCTATAATAGGGGAAGATTTAACAAATACTTAGCAATTCAATAATATAAGGTGAAGAGTAAGACTCTAATATCTCACAAATAAATTTGTGCTTGATTATTTTCATAATCATGAATGCTGTTATTATTGAACTTATATAAATTAAACAACATCATTAAATAAAGGATGAAATGTAGTTTACATAACTTCCTTAACTGGAGAGTGAAACTCAAGTATTACATGCAGAGAAAAATAAAAGATGACTGGAATTAATATCATATGGTCTGGCTTTTCCCTATTAGAAAATGTCTTTTTTATTTACTCTATTATTACTAATTTTAATGATTATGGTGGATCTGGCACACTTGAAAAATGTATTATTAATTCAAAAGGTCCAAGGGCCAAATAATTATTCTTAAATGGATTCATTACTAATATGAAAAAATATGATATTAGAAGTGCTTTAATAATGAACCTCATAATGATCAAATGACATGACCTAGCATTTCTTCGTGAAAATCCTTTACTTATTATATACTCAGGTGGCTGGGAAATGGGCTTACCAGGAGGCTAGTAAGCCAACTTGCTGAGGTCATATTGTTTTGGATAATATGTGAAAGGTGATAACTAATTACATTTAAATTCAAACATGTGCTTAATGGCTAAATATTCTAGTATGGAGCTGAATTTCAAAGCTAAATCAGAGACAAAAATAATAAGATCACAACTGTCTATTGTTTTCCTTTTATGTTCTTATGTGTATATATGCCTTTTCCATCTTCCTGAAAATGGATTCCAGTAAACAGATTGCCTTAGGCTATGGACTTTCCTGCATTCCTCCAGTTCACAATGTGGCAACTGAATTATATCTATATTAAATCTTTTCTATGTACCAATTGGAATGAAATAGAGGAAACTTTTTCTTGTCTTTCCCTAAGAATGACTAGGTACCAGAATGTTATAAGTTCCTAGGTACTTCCTTTTGTGCCAGTCTTCAGATCATTGCTTAAACTGATTGAGGAATATATCTTATTCCATGCTTTTATAATTATATCAAAATGGATATGCTGTCATGTGTAACCAGGAAAACCAAAAAATTAAAAATTAGAAAAAAAAAAAACCATCAAAAATGTTTCTTCTCCCAAATAAATGAATAAGCTGATCAAGGGTATTTCATGCAAAAATAAAATGACTACCTGGTGAAACAAAAGCAACAAACAGGAAGTCTTTACTAGCACTTACAGGACCCTGTGTGGGCTGGCCCTCAATTACTGCTCTAACTCTGCTCTTGGACAGCTTCCCCCCTGCCTTCTGCTGGAGCCACACTGGCTACTCTGTTTTTGTCTGAGCAAGTGAGATATGGTTCCAGCTCATCTTTACATTTTTTGTTCCCTTGGTCTTGGATGGTCTTCCATCTGATAGCCTCACTCATTCTCTCACCTCATTAAATCTACACAAAACATTATGTAATTATCAAGATCTTCTTTGCCTATCTTATATAAAAATCACAATTTTATTCCCAAATTTGATAGTTCCCTCTCTGCTTTATATATATATATATATATATATATATATATATATGTATATATATATATATATATATATATTTTAGTACTTAATAATATGTATCAAATAGAAAATTGTGTAATTATCAGCTATCTTATGAAGACTTGGTCAAATCTTTTGTGCCTTTTAAATATTTTTCTATTACACTTTTTAACTATAATGTCTTATTAATTCAAAGGCACTGCAAGGTATAAGCTGCAATTATATTTTATGTATTATTATGAAAAAATGCTGTCAATTTAACAATGCCATGTCCTCAGTGACAGATGCATATGGTTTCAGAGACACTAAAATACATGTTAATTATAGATTGAAAATCATTAAAATGTAGCCTTTATCATGTTTGTTTCTGCTTCCCTCAGTAGAATTAAAGTTACATGAGAGCAAAGATTTATCAGTGCTTCCTTCACTGATACCCAATTTTATATTTCCTGTTTTTCATATTATACCATATTCCATACTCAATAAATATTTTTGAGATAGATATCTGAATAGATTTTAGCCATTTTATGTTTTGTTATTTTCTCACTCTTCATGATTCACACTTGTTTATTATTTCTGCATATATATTTTACCTCATCTTTCTTGTAAAAAAATGAGACATAAAAATAGAAAATAAGTGTTTATCAAATTGTAACAAATTGAAGAAACTTAATTGACCTTATTAGAGACAAATGTATGTTTGTCTTTGTATTCATGTTAAAGTGTCAGAGAGTATGATTTTATGTGACAAAAGTAAGTAGCTGCTAAAAAGTATGGTAGGCAGTGCCAGGCTGCTGTAGTGTCTCATGGCACCCAGAATACAGGATCCTTATAGCTTTTTGCTTTATCCTGCATGGTTTCCAGGCCACAGTTCATTTCATAATTCTAAGATGTGTTTTTTTCCAGTGCCAATTCTCTCTTATGTCATCAGGAAGAAGTGTGAAAGAGTAGTATAGAGGCCTTGCTATTTAGAAACACTTTCTAGAAATTGCACATAGCCTTTTATCTTACATCTTATTGGCCAATGAGGTACAATAACTTTTTTCCTTCCTAAAGAGTCTGTGAGTATTCTAACATTTTTAACATAACCATAGCTTCCCAAGAAGGACATCTCAGAGTCCTAAGCAGTTACTACTTCTGTCTTACAGTCCAAGATTTCTTAGGTATAGGCTAGATATGACTCCTCATAAAATACATAACAATTTGTTTTCATTAGTTTTTTCATCACTATGACCCAAAAACCTGAAAAGAACATTTGGAGGAGGAAAACTTTATTTGGGGGCTAATGGTTTAAGAGATCTCAGTTCATAGACAGTCAACTCATTTGCTCTGTGCCTGAGTTGAGGCAGAATATCTGGCCTAAAGCTATGGCAGCGTAAAGCCGCTCAGAACATGAATATCTGGAAGCAGAAAGAAACTAAGCTCAGCTTAGTTACCACCCAGTTAATTCCTGTCAGCAGATTCATGTACTGATTAGGTTAAAGTTCTCATAACCCTCAGTAAACCTCTACACTTTCTTGTCTTGTCTCACACATGAGCTTTTGAGGGACATATACTATCTAAACCATAACACAATTTAAAATCCTCTGAACACCCCTATTCCTTCCCACCTGCTGTAGGAACAGGAAAAAGGAAATTAAATGAAAAATGGATGATGGAAATAAACATCAGTCACTGGACATTCATTTTTATTAAATCTTACATGGCAAGAGTAGAAAGGGCCCCTTTCATGACAGGAGGTCATTTCCTTTGGATTCCCTCATCCAAACTTAGCACTGGAGAGTCCCACACAGCTATTGGTGTCTCAGCTTTCATGGCAAACTTTCTGCTGGCTCATGATTGGGCCTACAGATTCTTTTGGATTTAAGAAATTACAACTTTTATCAAAGCTTGTGGTTTCAACAGTACAATTTCCCTCCAAACTTTCAGTTTATAGTCAATTTTCTTTTAGGACATTCAATGTGCAAGTAACCATAGCCAAATATTTCATTGTTATATACTATTTTAATCTTAAAAAGACTCTTGTATTTTATTTATTGCCCTCTTACTTATTGTTAGTTACCTTAAGAATATCTGAAACAATAGATTTGGGTGAAAAGGAACTAACAGTCTGATCTTTGTTACAGAGAATAAAATGTGTTTTATACCATCTTGAGGAAATAGTCTTATAATATTCAGTTCTGTGTTTGAGATACAGCCTTAATAATCACCTTGGTTTGGGATACAAGCATATTTGTTTCAATCTTCTGAGTCCTTAAATTATCAGACTTGTAATAAATGAATATTGCCCACAGCAGGCCCAGATTGCTTTCCTAGACAGAATGATAGTCTGATAACTCTGCATTTACATTGATAAATTCTATTGAACAGTCAATGAATAGTTAGAAAATTTCCTATCATTTTATGTAGTACTTTAGCCTCTTTTAGTGTATGATCCAGCTTTGAACCAATAACAGTCGTGCTTTGTGCCAAATATTTTGACACAGTACAGAAAGTGTTATTACCTTTTAATATTTGCTTTTTCTCACCCAACACATGAATGAATTCCACTAATCCAATGCCATATGCTTAGATTTTGTCATTATAGCACTATAATCCAGGTACAATATTCTGATTTTAAGATTAGCTTTGGCTGTGAATAGCAGAATTCTCACAATGAAAGTGATCAAAACGTAAAATTTTAGTCCTGGACTTTTTGTATTGTCACTTCTAATGTCCTTCATTCAAAGAATAGTAGAATTATGATGGTTGAGGACATGTCTCTGGTGCAAATCTTAATTATTATCTATAAGAGTTAGGACATGTAACTCCATATCTGTGTGCTTCAATTTTCTCACCTGTACAATTGAGATAATAAATACCTCATGGGGTTCTTGTGAGAATTAAACAAGTTAAGCAAGTCCAGTCATATAATGAACTTAGAACACTTTCAGGCAGAGTAAACCACATATGTGTCTGCTTGCAACCAGCCACCTTTTCCGATGTAACAACCACCTAAATACTAGTATCTTAAATCATCAACCATTTATGTCACTCACAAGTTTTTCAGAGTGTAATTTGGGCTACTTTGGGGTAGGCTTGACTGACTTACAGGCTGGGCTTATTCAAGAATCTGTGGCCATCTGGTAGGATACTTGGGATGACTGGTGTCTCTATTGATATGTTCCTTTTCCTCTAACAAACTAGCAGTAGCTTCTTTATATGGAAACTTCTAGTGCATATTTTTTTCCCCCAAATCTATGTTTGTGTTATGTTAACTACAGCCATACTGGTGCAAGAAACAAACAATAAGCACATAGTCAAGGAATATGGAAAGACTGTAGCTCTTGATGGAAAGAAAAGAAGAAAAATTATTATATCTGCAATTGGCTTCCACTACGATTATTGTTGTTGGTGTTGCACTTTCCCATGAATAATTTCACCCCAATTTAATTAACATTATAGTTCAATTCCAACCATCAGACTTTATATTCCATCTATAGGAAAGCAAAAATATCCACTTAATTTAAAGACAAATGTTGAAAACTTCTGTACTATACATGGTAATACTCCCCTGTCCCTGAAGATATATTCTAATCATCAGAACCTTGAACTTTGTTATGCTACAGGACAAGAAAGAAGGAAGGTTAAAAATTGAGGTTGCTAAGAGCTGACCTTGATTTGAGATTGTTCTTTATTGAGCAGATAGGTCCATAGTAATCACAAGAGTACTTAGAAGTGAAAGAGGCAGGAGAGTCAGTGTCAGGTCAGAGAGAGATTTGAAGATGTTGTGCGTCTGGCTTTCATGATGAAACAGGGAAAGCAGGAAACCTGTGGAAGAAGGAAAGGCAAGGACAGACGTTCTTGGAGCCTTGAGAAGAAATACAGCCCTGACTTTAACCCAATGACATTTACTTAAGACTAGTAACCCCCAGAACCGTAAGATTACAAATTTATATCATTCTAACCCACTAAGTTTGTTGTAATTTGTTTTGGTAACAATACTTGCCTACTCTAATTCTACTTCCATCTTGTTGTCCAAAATGTAGTGACCTAGCCATGTATTACTGCAGGAAAAGTTGAAAACTGTTTTATATACAGTTTTCTTTTCTGAGTGGCCATGTACTTAGCTAATTTTAGAAATTTCATTGATGTGAGAAAAAATAAAATATACTCAGGGAAACCAGTAAGCTTAGCCACAGCAAACATGGTTGTTTCATCAATTCAGTTTGTGTAATTATCAGGCATTTAGAGAAAATTCTCCTTCAATCATAAAGAACCCAATTACTAGTTTAAAATGAGGGATAAAGAAAAGCCTGCAAATTTGTTAAGCTAACAATAAATATGTGTAAAAATATACATCTATACAGGAGTTTTCACTGAGTTAATATAGTACAAATCACATGCATTTGGCACATAATCAGCACTTCGTAACATCTTCACATTACAATTTTTGTGATTGTTACTTATGATTCTGCACAAAATACACAACTAATCTGCTTCCATCCATTTAACTGCTTTATTATTGGGGAGGTCATTTTGCATGCACTTGCAATGTTAGGGGGAACCAAAATATTTCTGATGCTAACATTTTTAAACCAATTATTTTATCCCTCTTTAGAAAGTTCAGAGTCCAGACACATATCTTGTTCCATTGCTCTAATGGTCTTGATTTTATCCAGCTTTATTTTTACACTTATTAATGATCATTACAGAAAATCAGGCATTCTTTCTGTGATGCTAATTGGTAATAGTCAAAGATAAATAATGTATATACCCACACGGAGTAGGGAAGCAAAACACATAATTGAAGACAAATTAAATAAAGAAATGCTAAGAAAATTAATTGTGAATCTTCTGTAAAACTTGTTTATAAAACTCAGAAGTAAGTATTCTTACATTTGCATGTGTCCACTCTATATTGAACTCTAATCAGAAAATCCACTTGTGTTTTTGAGCAACTATGCTCCCAACACTGTACTAGGTATTGCAAACAAAAAGAAATAAAGAATATTCATTGCATACACAGTTCTTATAACAGATACTCCAAAATAAACTTACAAGCATGGTTTTATTATAAATGTTGTTACTTTGCTGCTTTTATAAATATAATAATTGAGATTCAGAGAATTTAATTTACTTGCACAATTGCATACTTAGTAAGTCAAACTGTAATTAGTATCAAGATTTTTCCAAATACAAAGTTTCTGCTCTTCCTCTTCTACTAATGAATGGGAATTTTTGTGAGTACCTAGGGAAACAGCAAAATAGTCCCAAGAACTTTCCCATCTGTATTTTCAAGCCCAAAGTGGAGGAAACAATTAGATTTTAAAACCTGAGAGCCTTTGTCCGGGCCTTAGTCCTCCCAATGGGTGACAGTTCAAAAGAAATAAAATGATCAAGTATTTGGGCATATGGTACCTTTTTTATAGTAGAGCAATTTATTGAAATACAATTCACCTACCATAAAATTCACCCCTTTTAAAATATTTTGTAACCTATTCACCAAATTTTGCAAACGTCACCACTACTGAATGTTAACTGTTTCAACATTTCAAAAGAAACTTCATATATATTAGCGCTCACTCCTAGACTTCTTATAACCTCTAGAGATCACTGATTTACTTTCAGTCACTATAGCTTTTCTAATTCTGGACATTGGAATCACACATACATTTTATTGTTGGCATCTTCAGAATGTTTACTCTCTTGGCAAATGTCAAGTGTACTGTACAGTATTTTGACTACTATGATTCTTTTTAAACTAATTGTTGCATATGCTGAGACATTGGTGTCCAATTACATTCTTTTGCATATAGTTATATAGTTGTCTGAGGGCAGTCCTATGACTGTATGATTATTGTTGGACATCTTTTTTTGTTTTCTCTGGTGAGACAACCATATTTATTCACAATAATGCTTTTCCTGTGTATTCTGTTTGGTTCCAATTTGGTTAATGCCAAAATGAAATTTGTGGGTGGGGGGGTGGAAATTGGGGTGGAGGAATAGTTTTACCTATACAAACAAATACTTAAGTGTCCTGTGGATATAAATGATTCTGGGACTGACTATGCCACATCTATGCATGTGCATAGATTTACTCCACTGTTCTCTTTTCCTGTCCCTTCTTCTTCCTCCTTAATCTTGTTCCTCTACTCTACTGTTATTTTCTCTATCTTCATGAAATTCTCCTCAGCAATGAACATATTCTTAAATAAGTATTATAAAAGCTGAAATTTAGCTTGGGTTTTATGGCATGTTTGTTGCTAAGCCAATTAAGTTTTAGTTAGAAGTAAGCATAGCCAGTCCTTATGTAGTATGGCATGAAGCCCCCACCACAAATAATGAAATCATACTCTACACTTGTGTCCTGTTTGTGGATAGTTTTGTCAGGTACCTTATAGTGGGGGTACATGGATAGCCAAGGGCATTCATTTTTAGATTGTATGATTGTATGATCATTATGACATTTCAGTGTTTCTTCATCTAATTTTAGTTGTTTTCTCACATTAAAATGTACTTTTTGTTATGAAGATGAAACAAGCACATGTTAATGTCTTATAATTAAAATATGCATTTGAAATACAGAATCAAACAGTAAGAGAGATTACTATAATGCACTACTTATTTATTACAAATCAAATAATAGGAATTAGAAAAAGAAGAGTAGTGTGAAGCAGTGGGCATAAGAAGAGGCTTCTAGAACACTCTGGTTACTTACCCATGTTAGACACAAACTACCAAGCAAGAGCAGTGTGAAACTTGAAGGAACGCACTTCAAATTCCTTACTGATATAAGATAGACCTAAATTTGGTTCATGACCCTCCCATCTGAGTAATTATACAGATGTTACTCAACCTCTGCACCTTGATTTTCCCACCAGTAAAATTAAAATATAATACCTGTATTTTATAAATACTATAAAAGTTCACTGTAATGACATAAGAAATAGTAAAGTATATGAAGCAAAGCTGAAATATTGAATGTGTTCTTTTAAAATCACTATCTATTTTAAAACTTATTTAATTTTTATAACACATTCATGACATGGGTTTATGTCATACATTTTTATTTTGTTTATTATCAGTCTCCTTCCTCTATGATATGACAGCCACGAAAGCAGGAATTCTTTCTGTTTTGTTCATTATTATATCCAAACATTTATGTCCATGATTAAAGTATACAAGAAACAATAATATTTGTTGATTAAATGCTTGCAGATACTTGTTAGTAATAAGCACTATCACTTTGATTTAAGCAGGTTAGAATTTAAGATGACAACATGTTCTGTTACTTAGTCAAAATTATTTTCAAAAAAGTAAATAATCTCATCTTGGATGATTAATAATGTCATTTGTTATTTTAAAAACCAAGTCAGTAGTATGAAACAAACCTAGAATTTCATTGATGGTAAGTTCAACATTTCAACATAAGATAGTAATAACTCATTAAAAGTGAATATAATATACTAAGGCTTGCAGTGTTTCTCAGTTTACCATCAGTTTAGCATCTGCAAGGTTCTGGTTAAATCCTGAGCATTGCTGTATAAGTATATATATATACTTACCATTACTATTGCTAACACACATCATGTTGTTATAGATTGAGTTGTTCCTCCAAAAGATATACAGATATGCTGAAGACCTGATCTTCAGTACTGGAACTTAGTACAGACTGAATGTGTAATCATGGGACACTAAGTTACCTGCAAACTGAGCTGTTCATCATGAACTGAGTGCTATGTGGTCCAACAAGCTATAAAGTCAAGAGAGCACAGTATCACTCCATCATCAGATGAAAGTGGTATACACAAGATCAGGCTTGAGCAGGCCCTGAAAGCACAAGGAAGTTACATGAAATATATATCAAATGTCCATTATTCCCACTCCTCCTGTACTGTCTTCTCTATTCTGCCTTTAGCAATGGACTGATGAAGAGTTACTATGATCAATTAAGGAAGACAGATCTTCAGTCTGGCTTACAGATAGTTCTGCATGATGCAAAGACAGAAAGCATTTGAAAGTGAACAATTATGCCACTACAGGGCTTCTTCTGGGACATCTTTGAAAGATAGTCATGAATGCAAATTCCCTGGGTGGACAAGAGTCAAGGCTACTAAATCACAGAACCACAGAATCAAGGGGATTTTTTAGAATGTGAGCTCTAATGGGATTTACTATGCTAGGTATTGAAATTGTTTGTGACTCCCTTTTTCTTTTCATAAATTATCAAAAGTGAAATATCTGTCCTATACCTGTCCTGTAGTTGTGTCCCTTCTCCACCAAAAATCTTAATTAGGCTTCTCCAGAGACCCTCACAATAATAATAAATAATAACAAATCTCACTGAGAGACTCTATGGAGACTACCAGCAAGAATTTCTGCAAAAGAGTTTAAATGTGGTTAGGCTTCCTATTTCCTGTTGCTGTGTCTTGCAATAACTACATTTGGCCACGGGATTCCTGATGTTACTGTGCTTTTGTGGTAAAACATGTAAAAAATCTCTGAATAATAAAAAAAAAAATTAAAAAAGCATTCTCTGTGAACTCAAATTAAAACAAACAAACAAAACCCCTACTTTTATATAGACTTCTGCAAATTGTGAGCCTCCAAGCTCTGCCCACCTGCACACTGGGTATAAAGTTCTAAAAATTTCCGGACTCAAGTTTCAGAGGAAAGAATTGATTTAGGCTAAAATCCCCTCTGACCTAACTGCAGCCAATAAACCTCCTTCCTGCTAACTCCTCAGTGTCTAGCCTCGTCTGTCCTTCATCAGTCCCACAATTAGGTTTTGGGTTCAGATGACTTGTTCTTTGGTTCATAGATGAAGAGGAATTTTCCTCCAGTGTATCATATGGTATCTCACCCGTAACTAATTTAGATGACAAGATTTGGGATTTTGAGTTGATAATGTAAGTAAGATGTTTCTCTCTTAGATTTGAGGCTGGAATGGTTAAGACTCTGAGGACATATTGTGATGGGGTGAATATGTGTTACATGTTGGAAAGACTTAAATTTTGTGGACCAGATGTGGAATGTTATGAGTCAAATTGTGTCTTCCCAAAATACCTGTCAAAATGCTAACACTATTTCAGAATGTGGCATTATTTGGAAATAGGACTGTTGCAGATGGAAATAAGTTACAGTGATGTAATACCGAAGTAGAGTGGGCCTTTAATCCAGTATGATGGTTCATACAAAGATAATATACACATGAGGGGCAGCCACTATGTGAACATGGAGATGAAGACTAGAGTTAGGTTGCCTTAAGCCAAGGAATGCCTGCAAAAGTCAAGGGAAATCTCACTGAGAGACTCTATGGAGAGCAGGGCTCAGCCAATGCAGTGATTTTGAATTTTTAGCATCCAGACTGTGAGAAAATTAATTTCTATTGTTTAAAGCCATCCAGTGTGTGGTACTTTATTATGGCAACTTAGGAAATACATATGATTTAGGTAAATATAATATTTTGTATTTAATAAAGTACTTAATTTTGTATTAATATAATTGTTTCTCACAGAAACATACAAAGAATTTTCATACAGAAAATGAAAAAGTTTTCAGTCTAAAGAATTCTGGTGATCTTCCTTAAAACTCAAACATAATTCTCCTGCATTCATTGTTTTAATGGAATTAAAAATAGTGTATTTTAAGTTTAAAATCATTCCCAGGAATTAGGATTGTCCAAATAAATTCATGTACATAATGGTTTCCCAGTAGATGTGACTGGGGTAAAAAAGGAGACAGAAAAACAAAATAAGTGGTAAGATCAAAAAGAAAAAGTAGAGCTAATTATCACTACCTTGCTTCCTGTCTTCATATTAAAGATAATGAGAATTATAGACACTGTGTTTCTAGTCAACTAATATAAAGTGATTTTCATTAAAGGTGCACTCTATTAGCCCAAATTCAACAAGCATGAGTAGATTATTGTGGTTTTTCACTAATGTTTCCCTGAAAATTACTGATCTTGAGGATTAATCACTTCTACTTTTCAATCTTTATATTTTCTAAGTTCTACAAAGTTCTTGGAAAATATGTGGAGGAGAATGAGTATCTAAAGAAATAAAAGACTTCACAATTTTAATTGTGGTGAAAAAATTTTGCTCTTTAGTTTCAGAAACAATACACAATTCAAATATGAATATGCTGAAGCACTTAAGCAAATCTAAGTTTATGCATTTATCTCTAATTGTCTATATAAAATAAATGGGTGGAGGGGAGACAAAGAATCAGGAGTTGATGTGTATTATATAAATTATGAAAATCCAAAAAAGAGCAATAAGCACATATGCAAGTTATTTTATTTGTTTTTTTTTTCTTTTTAATTTTTCACAGTATTGATAAAACACCAGGATACACCTTGACATAATTACAAAAGCATGGAACCCAACTTGATCTGATTCATTACCCAGCACTTCCCTTCTGCCCTCTCCTTCCCCCACAGTCTCCTCCCTCCATTCCACCCATCTCTCTTCAATCCATGCAGCCTGGTGTGGTGGCACATGCCTGTAATCCCAGTGGCCCTGGAGGCTGAGACAGGAGGATTGAGTGTTCAAAGGCAGCCTCAGTAATTTAGCAAGACCCTAAGCAAATTAGCAAGACCCTGTCTCAAAAGAAAACACAAAAAAGGGCTGGATCAGTGGCTGAGCATCCTGAGTTCAATCCCTGGTACCAAAACAAGTAAGCAAGCAAGCAAACAAACAAATACATAAGTGTCCAGTGGATATAAATGATTCTGGGACTGACTATGCTATATCCATGCATGCGCATATGAAAGTTGGATCAGATTTAC
The DNA here is from genome assembly GCA_025594165.1 of Tamias sibiricus. Lineage (NCBI taxonomy): Eukaryota > Metazoa > Chordata > Mammalia > Rodentia > Sciuridae > Tamias > Tamias sibiricus. Next base: position 49,308,328 of record CM046668.1, read on the forward strand.
TCCACTGTTCTCTTTTCCTGTCCCTTCTTCTTCCTCCTTAATCTCGTTCCTCTACTCTACTGATATTTTCTCTATTTTCATGAAATTCCCTCTCCTTTATTCTCTCTCTCTCTCTCTCTCTCTCTCTCTCTCTCTCTTTTTAAACGCATGTTCCCCTTTTCTTTTGTATTAACTTCTACATATCAGAGAAAACACTCACCTCTGACTTTGGGGGACTGGATTATTTCAGTTAGCATGAATAGTTCCCATTTCCATCCATTTACCAGCAAATACCATATGTCATTCTTCTTTAAGGCTTAGTAATACTCTATTGTGTACACATAACACATATTCTTTATCCATTCATCTGTTGAAGGACACGCATATTGGTTTCATAGCTTAGCTGTTGTGGATTGTGCTGCTATAAACATTGATGTGGCTATCACTGTAGTATGCTGACTTAAAATCATTTGGATATATATTGAGGAGTGGGATAGTTGTCTCATATGGTAGTTTAAGTCCAAGTTTTTTGAAAAGTCTCTGTATTGATTTCCAGAGTGATTGCACTAATTTACAGTCCAACCAACAAAATATGAGTTTATCTTTTTCCTGTATCCTCACCAACATTTATTGTTATTTGTATTCTTGATCATTGCCATTCTGATTGAAGTGAGATGAAATCTCAATGTAGGTTTTTTTTTTTTTTTTTTTTTTTTTTTTTTTTGTATTTTATTAGAGACAGGGTCTCACTGAGTTGCTAAGTGCCTCGCCATTGCTGAGGCTGGCTTTGAACTCATGATTCTCTTGCCTCAGCCTCCCAAGTACAGGGATTACAGGCGTGTGCCACCACGCCCGGCTTCAATGTAGTTTTAATTTGCATTTCCATAATTGCTAGTGATGTTGACCTTTTTAAAGATATTTGTTGACTATATGTATTTTTTTGAGTAGTGTCTGTTAGTTCCTTTGCCCATTTATTAATTGGGCTTTTTGTTTTGTTCTGGTTTTTGGTATTAAGTTTTTGAATTCTTCATATATCCTGGATATTAATGCCCTGAGGAGCAGGTGGCAACGATTTTCTCCCATTCTGTTGGCTCTCTCTTTACTCTCTTGTTTCCTTTGTTGTGAAGCTTTTTAAATTTAATGCCATCCCACTTATTGATCTTTCTGTTGTAATTAGAATATGGATTTTCAGTTTTCCCAGCACCATTTGCCAAAAAGACTATTTTTTTCTTCCGACAAGTATAAAAACAGGTATAAAAGTTTATTTTTTAAACATTGTCACAGTAAGAAATTACTGGGCCAGGTGTGGTGGGTGGCACATGCCTGTAATCCCAGCAGCTCAGGAGGCTGAGGCATGAGGATTGTGAGTTCAAACAGCCTCAGCAATTTATCAAGGTCCTAAAAAAATTTGGTGAGATGCTGTCCCTAAATGAAATATAAAAAAGGGTTGGGGATATGGCTCCTTGGTTAAGCATCAGTGGGTTCAATCCTTGGTACCAAAAAACATAAACAAACAAACAAACAAAAAACAAGAAATTACTGGACATTTCTGCTAATGATGAATTTCTATCAAGCAGCAGTACAGCAGCTAATATATCATATTTCTGTCAAGAACTGTGAAGGTACTCGGAATTTATCCTACTTACATACTAGTATTGTATTTTTACTGTTTCACAGATCCTGGCAGAAGACACAAGAATTCTAGATGGAAGTCGGAGAACTTTTGTTATTCTCAACAAGAGCAGTAGCCAAAAATTTTACATTAGTTTGTTCTGGTTCCTATATTCCCTTTAAGACATGGGAGGATGGACAGGGCCCCTCTCAGATGTTGCACACCCAGTGTGCTTTGTTCCCTGAGGAAACCCATGAACTTGGAGGATTTATTGCTTTTATAGGAGAAAAAGCCTGTTCATTGTAGGGGGGAAGGTAATGAATATTTCATCATCTTTCAGAGTTACTTGCTGAGAAATGACCTAGGTAAAGGGTCCTCAGGACCTTATATTATTATCACAGCCAGAGAAAAACTTGATGGGCATTACAGGCCTGTGGTAATCACTGTTCTCAGTTAGTTACATCTCCACACTGTAAGTTTGAGGCAGAATTTAAATTTTGACATGATTATGCTAATCTGTCAAACACTGATTAATATAACCAATGAGGGCTCCCACCAAATTGGTTCAGTTTGTATCACATAGTATTTAGGGTACAATCAACAAGATTCTAAGCATGGAGCTAAACTTAAGTACTGACTGCTCTTGGGCATGAACCACAGGACACAGAATCAACTACTTGCAAAGAAATCCCAGAGGAGAAGCAGGTTCTATTTTAGACACCAAGTGTATAGTCTGAGGTCATGTATCATTCATTATGAATAAGGATGATCTTTGGTGTCATTGTCAATAACATTGGGGCAACAGATAAGCCATCAAGCAACCTCTATATGCCCAATTCAAAGACATTTTACAACCGTGTTTTTTCCACATATCTGAAGAGGCTCAGGTCACTCCAGGTCATGCTGGATTGTAAACTTTGCATTGGATTGGATAAATCACATGGTCAGTCATTCAGTATTTACAGTATTATATGATATAATCCAAGGTTACTGAGACATAAGGAGAATTATATCAATCTGTGTTACTCAGAAATAAAGTTGTGGAAGTCTGTGTTTCTCAAGCAGGTTCTATTGCCAGCCTCAGCTGCTCCTTGATTTAAATGGTGGGCCTAGATTTAGGAGACAAAGGGAGTGGCCCTTTCTACTCCCTAAACTTCCTAGGGTTAAGGTATTCACTTGCCAGGTGCTGAGCATTTTGGTTCTTCTCCGTACCCACCACTTTCTGTGTCCATATTCAGAATCTATAACTTCACTGTTCTTTTCAGGTAGTTCCTACTTGTACCCAGACCTCAGGGTGTCATCTCAAATTTTCAGTGTTCTATATGACCCCGTTTTGTCCTGATCATTATTTAATTAGCAAAGGAGGGAAAGTCCACTCTTGGAGGAAGTCTCATTCACTAACCAAACTGTGACGTTAGTAAGGACAAGAGATTTTATAAAAAAGTCTTGCCAAGAATGTTCAGGAAGGTCTGGGTACCATGACAAATTGCCTGTTCAACACTTTATCAAGCACCTGCTCCATGTAAATGTAAGAAGATAGAAGTTAAAGGTAATAAAATGTATTTTTCTAAGAACTTCTGATGGAACAAGATGGAAAAATTTATAAATGAGAAAAAATGTGAAAATTTTGCATACAAGATGCCAAAGGAACTAGATGATGATTATCCTCTTTGCTCTTTCTTTTCTCACACTTCCTAACTATTGACTATAATAAGCTTTATTAATTGTGAGTCTTTGACTATTGAAATTTTTTCACCTGTGTGATTCTTCTTGGAAGTAATTTGAATTTCTGCCTTTATTCTCAGCTTCTCATTCAAAACTCCAAAATTATATTTTAAATCTTGATTCTCAATAAGTCTTCAGTAGATGAATTTAATTGTATTTAAAGCATTTCTACATGATGTGCCAGAGTACTCCCAAATTCAGATTGTCAGCAACTGAACTCTTGACCTTTCTTCCTACGCTACCTTTTCTATTCATCTTTTCTTTTTTTTTTTATATAGTTTACAATGGCAGAGAAAACTATTCTATATTCTGGAATCAAAATCAAGAAGTCGGTAATGACTTTTTATATTGTTTATTTCAGTAGGTCCAATATGACCCATGATCATTTGATTTAAATTTCAAGAAAACCTCTTTTTCTTTCTGTTGCTTTCTTTTCTCATTGTTCCACATTATAGTGCAGGAAACTACCCCATTTTTGTATACATCACAACAGTAATGGCACCCAAATGAGTGTTTTAAAACTATGTCATTATGTTACCATTCTGCTTAATAATCTACGACTCTGTTTATCTATTGGATCCAGTCCATATACTGGTGTTGCTTTTATTGTACTAAAGCTGAGCTGAAATTTTTCTTTGTTCTATGAGTCAGATGTTTTGCTTTACAATGGAGAGAATTAGACTTCATAAAATGATATGTAACAGTATTTCCCCCCTATGGTTCTCACCGAACATGCATTTGTTTTTATTATCTGTGTTAGGTAATTTTTAAATTGTGACACATTAAGGTAGGAACAGATATTGTTGATGGACTTAGAAACATACCTTTTGTAGATACTCTAGCTTGTGCAATGGATATATCTGCAACTTCTGTCCAAATATGTATGATATCAAAGTATGTCCTTTGATAAGACTGTAGGCACTATTCACCATACCACAAATTAATTTGAAAATCATTTTTTTAAAATATCAGAGATGATAAATTATTTGTATAGACTTTTATACATGTCTATGATCCTTTGAAGTCCAGATTAATATGTAAACCTATTTATCAACAAACAATATACTATTTCTATAACCATTTTATCTACTCTATATGTAAAATTTCATAATTATAAACCAAAAAAAATTGCATTGCAAATTATTTTCTTTAGCTTTAATCATGCATAAACAGTCTTTTTTTAATTTGATGGAACTGAATGGATGTATTAGGAATATCATGGATATTAGAAGAGAGAATTTTCCAGTTTCCTTCCCTAGATCTTTGTAAATTACTTTAGCCAAGACACATACACAACAAAGCCCATATATACTAGTTGTAGCTCCAAGCCATCTCCTCTGTGTTGAAAGGTATTTTCATCTTGTATCTACTTCACTACATGGGTGTATATTTACTTGATTCACTATCAATAGTCCTGCCTCTGTGTTTTAAGCTTGTCCATACCTCCCTGGTCTTAAACTGGCATAAGCTTTCTGACTTTGATAATTTCCATCCTGCTCTATGTTTGTAATCTAACCAAACCTAACTGATCCAACATTCCTATGCTCCATCACTAAGATGAGGTGTGTATGGGAGCTATATTAAATGATTTTTTAACAAATATCTTTTGTTACAAAGAAATAATTTGTCAGTACTTACCCTTTGTGTATGTTCCATATTTTATATTACTACTCTTATAATAAAAGCCTCAAACTTTATTTCTGAGTATTTTTTTCTTCTTCATAAGTAAAGACTAGCCATATTGCTAAAAATGGCCTTCATAGTAAGGAAACCCTCTCCCTTGTCTGCCAACTCTAACCCTTTGCAGTCCTACAAAGCCATTTTAAATTTGTCACTTTCCCAAATAACTACAATCTACCTTGACCTATCTTGAACTTCTAAAGTACTCTTTAGTCCTGTTAAAACTGTTGGTATTGGATCATTTTCAAATTAGGGATATATGACAACTCATACATTTTAATTCTGACATTGCAGAAGAAGTAAATGAAGTATAAAATTCCTTGTAAAGAGAGATAAGTAATGGATAGTGTAGATGCTAATTATAATGTTTTCCTCAATCTACTATACTGAACAACCACTAAAAAACCCAGTGAATATTAGATATTGAATAAAAATATGAGTTCAGTGATCATCAATTAATTCATAAACAAATATATTGAAGTAATTTAAATACCTCAAATCCCAAATTGGGTTCATTTATCCTTGATATGGCATAAGTTAAAAAATGTAGTGAGTACTTTTTCTACATTGTGAAAACAGAATGTGTAATATTAGAATTTTATCTTTAAATAGCATTGATGATATCATATTGAATTTCTGATTCTTAAAGTAATTTTAAGACCTATTATGCCATCTCAGATTCAAGAACAAGTCAATATTGTTTTAAAATTTGATTTTGACATAATCCACTTAAAATTTTTTAAATTTATTCCTGAATGTTTAAACATATAAATATGGGATAATACCAATATAACATACACTTAGCACTTTCCTTATTCCATGAACACTGTTAGCATTTGAAAAGGTGTTTTTTATATCCAATGAACTTGTTAGTAAGCCATGATCATAATCAGTATTCATTTTGAAAAGTGTTTCCATGGAAACATTGAATATCCCATTATTTATTTGAGTCTGAGTTTAGTAAAGAACATAGACTACAAATTTACTGAAAATTTTTTGTGAGCAGAAATTCTGCATGGCATTAATAATAACAGGTAGGAAAAATCATTAGAGAAGGTACTGGTTTGAGATTCAAATATGGGACTGTGCAGAAAAAAATCAACTGAATCTGACAATTCTTGTGAAAATGACAAGCGTATGCCCAAGATCTTAGGCAGCTTTCTTTCCTATAAAAATAATGTTCTCCTCTATTCTTTACCCACAAGGCGATAATTGGTTTCAGTATTTGTTTCTCTAGAAAGGTTAAGAACTAAACTCTCCCGCAGAATAGTCCTCCAGTTTCTTGATAGATGTTTTCTTTTTAGTGCAATTTCAACTGTTCTATACACAGAATCACTAACTGCTCTGAAGTGGGTTTAAATCCCCATTGAGGGCCATGAGTCTGATCATTTCCAGGCAGTTTATTAGGGTTGTAGAGGCATCTTAGCCTGGAAAATCCTGGGTTGCTGTAAATGTCTCCTGTGTATTAGAAATTTTTGTGAGGTGATACTGTGACTTGAGATTTTTAATTATCTTCCCAGAGTCCAGTCTCATCTTCAAACCTAAAGACATAACTCTGCTTTTGTAAAGATTGATAAATCTAGTTAAAGAAGTGTTATGGGGCGACTGCTCAGAAAACACTCTAAGTCCAAATTTGGAACAAATTAGAGTGTCTTTATTATCGGGCCAGAAACTGTTCCTCACAGGTCCAACTGACCCTCTGGGAGAACAGCAGCTATCCGCAATTAAGGCAGAGTATTTAAAGGGAAATAATACATCTGCAAGTTGCAAGCAAGCAGGATACAAGGGTTGAGAAAGCAGTTAGCAGAACAAAAACAGACAACCACATCCTGTGTTTGAGCACATTTGTAGGTCTACATCCTGGGTTCGAGTATATCTGTGGGCATATGAAGTACAGAAAAACATTTTTCAAAAAATCTTAGAAACAGCTTATATAATTATTTCACATGGGGGTCATAAAAATGGAGTCACTATGGCTATATTTACTTATACTTGCCTATAGCTATACCTTGTACTTAACTATTGTTCCATTAACCTATACATATGTGTAAATTATATTAACTTATACCTATCACCTTACACTGTTCTATATCTTATTTCTAACAACTTATATCTTATGTCTTACAGCTACATGATTATGCTATCCTACTATTACTTTTTTTAACTTATAACTAGAGTAGCTTAATATTATTTATTCTATAACACTTATCACATAATCTTATTATCCTACTTATTAACATAACCTATATTCACTCAAAATCTATAATCTGTATTCAAAATCTATAATCTATATTGATTAAGCTCATATCATAATAAAAGCACTGTCACCAGCTGGCCGGGATGACGAGATGAGCTGGGTTTAAAAGACCTGGCTGTATCAGTAATTAAGAAAACAGCGAAGAAACCATGCAGCATAGGAACATGAGTTCCTAAGATCGAGGGCAGGACTGCTCAGTGACCCCAAGGGTCAGCTCCATGCTGGGCAGTGCTGGAAAGAGAGCATGCACCTGGATTCTTTTTATTTTAAAGGTGGGACACACACAAGGGAGGTTAAATGGAATGTTCTTCACCAACTAAGGTAGGGAATAGGGTTTTGAAGGTGGAGTCCTGCTTTAGAATGTCTTGTGGTCTGCAGATTGACTGACATTTTGGCAAGTCACACCCATCTCAGGTGCTATGTGTGATCACAGGCAGATCAAGAGGAAAGGCACATTTGCATCGCACATCCCAATCCGCACACAACGTCAGACCAGTCTCCTCATATGCTCAAATGTACATAGCTCACACACACAGCCCATGGATGGTTCTCGACAAAGCACCTTTTAATCTTCCCTTTAAAGGGAAGTATAGGTATGGGACTAATGCTCTGGCTCAAATTAATGGTCAGAAGTCGCTCAATAAAGCTGCCAGCAAAACTTCCTAATGTGAACCAATTCAATTAGTGAATGCTTTCTGTGAGAATTATTTGTATCTTCCTCTAATTGCAAGAGTATGATTGCTGGAATTTTATGTATTGCAAATATACGGGAACTGTACTGATCTGTGCACAGACTATAGGTGTAAGGGAAAGTGGTGGAGATAGAAGATTCCTGGACACTGATGACAGTGTAGAGCCATCATAGCAGGCCTACTCTATTTCCTGTCTTCCTTTTACATGAGATCAAAATGAATACTCAGTATTTTATTTTATTTTTAAAATTTGGGTCTTTGTTATTAATAGCTGAATGCATTTTTCACTGAATTGTACTCTAAAAAGGAAAATGCAGGGCCTGGGTTTGTAGCTCAGTGTTAGAGCACTTGCCAAGCATGTGTGAGGCCCTGGGTTCAATCCCCAGCACTACATACAACTAAATAAACAAAATAAAGATACTGTGTCCATCTACAACTAAAAATATTTTAAAAAAGAAAACACAGGTTATGGATTCCATCATTATTTCATATAACTTTTGCTTTCTGAAGTTTGTTTAGAACTTATTATCACTAGCAAATAGCTGGATATATTTTTCAAGTGCTCAATAATATTTAAATTGAATATCATAAAAGACATTTATGTTGTTTTCATACTATTTGAGATGCAATATATACTGAAAGAGACAGAAAAAGATTACATGAAATAGCATCTAAAATATCATATACTGAAAATTCAGTTGCAAAATGGGTTATTACCAAATTCAGAATATGAGGAGTTTTGTACAGGACCAGAACAAATCACTTCCTCATATTTTCTGTGTTATAAAATAAATTAGAGTGGATAGTCTCAGAGATAACTTTAGATCAAGAAACTATTCCATAGTCTTAGAATGTTTTACCCTACAAAATACACTGTTAGGTTTTTACGTCTGGGCATTTACTTAAAGTAATAACCAACATTAGCAGATAATGTCAGTAATATATCAAAATATTGGTTACATCCCAAAATGGAAGATTTGGGCCTATTTTAAAGGCATTTTGTTGTTTTTGCTTTGTTTTATATTTTAACTGACATAAATCACTTCTTCTAGCAAGAAAATAAAGTAGTTAAAAAGATATTTCTTGAACCTTTTCTTACAATATGAAAAAGCTTCCCAAGAAGAATACATGTGAATATCCCCTCCTCTTCTAGTTTCTCTCAATGATTTTATTTAACAGTTGTGGGAAGATTTTAGAGATTCCCCCCCATATCAACTATCTTCTTTCTCTGTCATAAGAAATTCCTATTATTAGCTAGTAACTTTGTCAACTGAAATAAAAGTCACAATCTGCTCTCTAATTGCTTTGCAGCTAAATGTGAACAGAGACTTTCTAACAAAGTAAGCGTGTATCTGATGTGGAATTAAGGAAATATTTTTTTTTCATCAAAATGGAAGAAGTATACATTTTCTAAACTTTCTTTTCTTCTTTCTGCTATAGCAGTCTCCACTTATCCCTGGGTTTCCTTTCTGTGGCTTCAGTTTCCCAAGGTCAATTGTAGTCTGATGATATTTAATGAAAAATTTCGAGAATAAGCAATTCACAAGTTTTAAAATTGTGTACCATTCTGAGTAGCCTAATAAAGGTCTCATGTTGTCCTGACCCTTCTTTCCAAGGACATGAATCATCCTTTCGTCCACCATATCCATGCTACATATATGCTATCCCCATCCCATTATTCACTTAGTGACTGTCTCAAGTATAAAATCTAATGTATTAGTAAGACTTGTGTTCAAGAATCCCTCATGGTACTTAATAATAGTCCCAAAGTATAAGAGTACTGATGCAAAGAAGCTACTAGGGCATAAAATATGGAAGGAAAGATTAAATTTAATATTATATAGCAGCACTGTAGGACATAGAGGTAAAATACATTATATAGGTTATTATATGTTCTGTGGTTTTAGGAATAATTACAACATATCCCCAATGGATAAGAAAAGACTACTATATTTGGTATATCATGAGTCCTTTCAACATGATGTGTAAGGCACAGGGTGAGAATAAAAAGGTTAAGTCAGAATGTGTGCAGTACACAAATAAATAAGGAACACAGACCTCTGGATCTCTTTAACATGAGAGAATAAATAAATTGAATCTTGTTTAAGTCACTTACCTGAGATTTTTCATTCATATGTAGTCAAAGCTAATTCTAATTTATGCAGTACCTATGCAGGCATATCTTGAAGATATTTCAAGTTTGACTCAACATTTTTATTATTAAAGAGAGTTCCACAAGTTTTTTTAGTTTTCCAGGGCATACAAAAGTTCTTTTCATGTAATACTTGCAAGAGAATTATGAAAAAAAAAATTAACTACCTTAATTAAAAATACCTTATTGTTTAAAAATAATAATGATTATCTGAAACTTTAGTGAGCATTAATCTTGCTGTTGGAAGGTCTTACGTTGATGTTAATGGTGGCTGACTGATAAGATTCTGGTTGCTGATGGTTGGGATGGCTGGGACAATTTATTAACACAACAATGAGATTTGCCACATTAATTGACTTGTTTCTCAGAAAATATTCACAAAATATAGTGTTATGCCATGATGTTTGATAGCATTTTATCACAGTAGCACTTCTTTCAAAATTGGAATCAATCCTCTCAAACCCTGCCACTGATTTAGACTAAACTTTCTTTGCTATTGGAAGCAACTCTTAATCCATTCAAGTTTAATCTTAGGGTTGGAACAATTCATTCACATCTTCTAATTCTAGTTCTCTTGTTATTTGTACCCAATCTGCAGTTACTGCCTTCATTGAAGTCTTGAACTACTCAATGTGATCCATGAGATTTGGAATCAACTTCTTCCAAACTCCTGTTAGTACTGATAATGTGAATTCCTCCCATGAACCATGAATTCCTCCCAAATGTTCATGGTATCAAGAATGGCAAATCTTTTCCAAAAGGTTTTTGATTTATTTTTCCTAGATTCATTAGAGGATTCACTATTGGTGGCATTGTAACCTTACTAAATGTATTTCTTATAATAATAAAACTTGAAAGTCAAAATGACACCTTGAACCATGGACTTTAGAATGGACGATTTTTATGAGGTATGAGAATAACATTAATTTTGTGATACAACTCTGTCAGAGTTCCTGACTGCCCAGATGCCTTATCAATGAGAAGTAATGTTGTGAAGGAAAGATTCTTTTTTTCTTAGCATCAGTAAAATTCCTAACAGTAGTCTTAAAATATCAGCAAACCATAGTGTGAACAGATTTGCCGTCACCTGGGTATTTTTGTTCAATTTATAAAGCATAGGCAGAGTAGAGTTAATGTTATTCTTATTGACCTAAAGATTTTCAGAATGGGAAAAGAGTACTGACTTCAATTTAAAGCCACAGGTTGCAGTAGTCACCAATAGAACAGTCACCCTGTCATTTCAAGGTTTGAATCTAGGCATTGCCATCTCTCTAGCCATCAATGTACTTAATGGCATCTTTTACCAATAGAAGTCCTTTTCATCTGCACTAAAAATCTGTAGTACAGTCACATTGATCAATTACCTTATCTAGATCTTCTGGGCAACTTGTAGTAGCTTAAACACTAGCACTTATGCTTCACCTTGCAATTTTATGTTCTAGAGATGGATTCTTTTCTTCAGCGTCATTAACTAACCTCTGCTGGATTCTAATTTTTCTTCTTCATCGTCTTCACTTCTCTCAGCCTTTATAGAAACTAAATAGAGTTAGGGCCTTGCTCCGCATTAGACTTTGGCCTGAGGGAATGCTGTAGCTGTTTGGTCAACTATTCAGACAAATAAATTTTTCTCCATTTCAGGAATGAGATTGTTTTACTTTTTCCTCATTTGTATATTTGCTGGAGGAACACATTCAAATTCCTTTAGGAACTTTTCCTTTGCTTTCACAACTTGGCTATTTTGTAAACAGGATTAGCTTTTGGCCTATCTTGGCTTTTGGCATGCCTTTTTTAAAAGCTTAGTCTTTTTGTTTGTTTGTAAAGTGGGAGACATGCATCCCTAGTTTTTATTTGAATACTTAGAGGCCATTGCAGGGTTATTAATTGGCCTAATTTCAATATTGCCTGTCTCACAGAAGAAAAAGGTCTAAGGAAAATGTAACAGATGAGGGTCAGTGCAGCAGTCAGAACATACACAACATCTGCCCACTTTTCCATTTTATAAGGGTGTAGTTCAGAGTCACTCAACAAAATTATAATAGTAATATCAAAGATCATTGATCATAGATTGTTAAAGATATAATACTAATGAAAATGTTTGAAATATTAGAAGAATTGCCAAAACATAACACAGAGACTTGAAATGAGCTCATGGTATCCGAAAAATGTCAATATAATTGTTCTAATCAGGGTTGCCACAAATCTTCAGTATGTACAGTAATGTAGTGTCTGTAAAGTACAGTAAAATATAAAAATGAAAACAAAATATTCTATTATGTCTCATGTCTACAGCACACACAATGTACTTTGGATATAAGATACATTTTTAAATGTAAAAGTGAACTAGTGTGATAAACTTAACTCTCTAAATTCATGGATTAATTTCACATTTTTAATAAAATATCTTCTTTTTTTAAAATAATATGTATTTTTGGTGAACTTTTTGAAAAACCCAAAGGCACAAACATATGGATATTTTATTAATCCATGATGTTAATAGAGATATAAAAGAAAAATCCATTAATTAAATTATCATATCTACTGTAATCATTTAAACTCTTCAGAAATTTTAAAAACATATTATTTAGGAATATTCTCTCACAAATTTCTGAATTTAATATTCATAGAAGCCAGTGAATTATTAATAGTTAAAAAATCTAAACATCCAACCATTATAAGTCAGAATAAAAAGTTCAAGCAAGTAAAAGAACTCCCATTTCATAATTTAATGCTATGGTGGTGTGGTGGGAAGTGGAGATATTATGACTTATTTAGTTCAAGCTTCATACCTCACCTGAAATTTCTTTTTAAAAAAAAAATATTTGTTTATTTGCTTTAGTTATACACAATGCCTTTGTTTCTACGCGGTGCGGAGGATCGAATAGGGCCACGCACGTGCTAGGCGAGTGCTCTACTTCTGAGCCACAACCCCAGCCCCTCTCCCTGAAATTTCTGGAGAACTTAATTTTGAAATTGGTCTTGGAAACCTATTATACTTAAATTTTTTGGAATATGTGCCTACAGATGTGTGACATCAGTATGTATGATAAAGGCAGATAATTATGTAAATGTACTTAGATCCCTTTTTCTTTAAAGTATTATTATAAATAAAGATCATGAAATAATTTAGTAATATGTTTACTGTCCTTATGTTTAACATTTGTGAACTTTACTACATAGTCCATCAAAGTAATAAATTAAGAATTATTGAAGACTATGTAACTGGTAGATAATATGGATCATATGCCTTAATTAACAATCATTATATATAATTCTAGACTCAATATTTTTAATTTTTTTAAAGTTCCAAAATCAAAAAGAAAATGAGATACAAATTGATAGCCACACTCTTTCTCACCTATTGCATTTACTTTACAGTTTTAATTTTCTTAGCAAATAAAAAGGATAATTTAGTGACTGATTTAAAGTGAATATGTATATCCTTTGCATAGCCTACTTGCTGAGTGCTATTGTTTGGGTCTCCAAGTCAAACAGACAAGTCAGCAACATTGATTTGGAGAAAACATGTACTTTGCAGATGGAGTAAACAATGGTTTAAGGAAAAAAACCTTGAAAACTCAAAGCAATATTTTAAGGGCTGAACTTGCAAACCTAAAAATATAAAGTGATGACAGTATTATCATAGGCTTCTTAGAAACTTGAAAGAAATGTCTTAAGTGTGAAGCCTAGTGTTTGTTTTGACAGAACTAGAGAGCTGATAATTCCTTCCTGCTAATCCATTCTTCTAAGCAAATCCATTTGTCCAAGAAATGCTTCCTAATAAAACACATTTAAAGCATTTAATGTAAAAAGGCAAAGTAATGCAACAATTAGAAAAGAAGAATATTTTAGAATTGCCTGATGATTTTTTAATATTATAGATTCCTCTATAACATACCTAAAGATTTTATTACAATAAGTTTTTATTACAATATTACAATTAAAATTACAATTTTATTACAATAAGTTTTTATTACAATAATGACCCAGAGATGTGTATGTACACAGAGACACCTGGAGATTATCATGGAAATGAACTGAGCAAAGCATTTTAAGAATTACTGAGTCAATCTCTATGTTTTTATATTTGTGTCATACAGGATAAACATAAACTTATAAATTTAAATGAAATAAATTAATGTGAAAATCTTTAATTTATCAGTGAAAAAATAACTCAAAGGAATGTCAAAATCTCACTTGAATGTGTAGGATCTGAGTTTTCCCTGCCATAGATAGCTTGCCATAGATTTAGGGATCCTGGCTTAGTCTGATTTCCTATATCAGAGACAAGGATCCTGATTACTTATTAGACAGCAAGCCTCAGGAGCCCCATTATCCTGCCAGTTATTCTCACCCCTGAATCTCACAGGATGAGATGCAGCAGTGTAAGGCAAATGCTGAACATGTAAGAAACCTCCTCCCCCTCATAAGGGGGTTGGAAAAAAAGTCTGAAATTTGTCCAGTATAGTTTTATTATTTTGAACATCAATTAAAACTTGCCCTCTTTCTCTAGAGAAACACATCCCAATCTTCTGAGACTGTTTATCCTGCAAACATCCTTGAAGAAAAACAAATTAAATTTGAAACAAATACTTTCATTTTCTTAACTTACAAGAAATGTGCAGACATTAAAGACCCATGGAAAATTATCTCCTCAAAGTGAAATTTCTACTTTTAATTGAGTATTTTACAAGTTAAAATCACAGAGACCACACAATCTTATCTCCTTCATGTTACTTGTTTGTTCATTTTTGCCTCTTTCTCAAGAGACATGAAGAATTTTCACCACCATCTCAGTAGCTTTCCTGAGTATTATAGGGAGATGTTCACACAGTGCAGTTCCAAAAGAAAAGTTAAGCCATAATTTTGTAGCATGAGGCTGTATAACTGTGGCCAGCAATTAAGTTCCTAGTCAACCTGCGCTCTTCATTATGCAACTTATCTTCTCTCTTTTTAGATGGCTTTCCGAAATATGTTTAAAGAGCCCTATATAGTGAGGTAAACCCCTCTGAGGTTTTTTCTTCCCTCAAAGTTCCATACTGTGGCAACTTCAATTTTTATCCACCAAAAAGAAAAGAATATCCAATGACCTCACCCCCATGCACTTCCCATTTTTATTATAAATGGAAGAACTCTAAAGACAAGCCAAATTTTTGGAGAATTCTTTTCAACATCTGTTAAACAGGAAAATCTTTATCTCCCAACCTCCATGTGTATTTTCCATTCTAACTTCTAATTTTGAAAAGATACTGAGGAAAACATGTAACAATTACATTTCTCCATTAATGGCATCTAAATAATGTTATCCTGGTAGGGACATGTAACATTTTACGTGTGTTCTGCTTAAGACAACAGGTCTCATTCAAAGTTGAACTGCTAGAAAGATTAGCTCAAAAAGATCTGAATAGTTCAATACCTCACACTGAATATATTCCCATTGTATTTAATATATTTTTTCATTTATCACATAATGTTTCCTTAGTTACCATTAAGAATTATTCATTTTGCAAGGGACTTCCATTGCAGGAACAGGGTTGGTGGTGAAATTCCATTTTATGTTTAGAAAACACATGTTAAAAGGCATTATGTTAACTAACATGATGTCCCTAAATATGAATAAGTCAAAAATGTCACAGCATGTGACCTCAGAAAGCTTATAACATCTTAAACAAAAAACTGTTTTGCAGAAATAACCATAATTTTAGGGTGAAAATTAATGCCTTGTTAGAATATATTCCTTTGCTATTGCTTTTGTAAGAAATTGTCACAATTTAAGGGCTTTAAAACGGTACTTGTTTGTTTAATTGTTTGTTTGTTTTTTCGTCTTAATGTTCTGGCACTTAGGATTCCAAATCAGTTTCACTGGGGTAAATTTAAGATACTGGCAGAACTGACTTCCTTCTAGAGATTTTATGGGGGGAAATCACTTATTGTCTTTTCTAGCTTCATTGGTCAACCTACATTTTTGTCCTGCCTCCTATTCTAGTAATGGCATCACTCCAGTCCCTGCTGTCATTGTCACATCACCCTTTGACTTCAGCTCTCCTGCTTATATATTATATATATCATATTATATATTATATGCTTATATATTGTATTATATCCTGCTTATATATTTCCTATTATTTGCCTTTGTGGTTACATTAGGCTTACATAGTTAATCCAGAGTAATCTCAAACTCCATCCCAAATCCCTAATTTAATCACATCAACCAGGTATCTTCTGTCTTGTGGACTAAAGTACTCACTGGTTAAGGGAATTAGTACATAGATCTACTTGGTGGGCCATCATTACACCTAAGAAAGGGAGGTATATATACTTGTTTTCCTAGAGAATTTTAATAAGGTACATGTTGGTTTGATATCTCATGAGAATCTTATTAATATTACAAATATTACAACAGGTAAAAATTTTAAAGTTGTTACAACTGAACATCACTTAGGAGAGAACCTCTGCACTTTTTCATCTCTCTCATGAAGATGAACTGATAATCCACAGGGGGGAAAAAAAAAGAGAACTCTGAAATTTTGAAGTACTCCAAAATTTTTGTTAATGAGATAGTAGGTGACCCTAATGTAGTCCAGTGCAACATCTTCTGAAACTACTTGCTTTTTATTGATTTCTAAGGTTGTTTACTAATATTCTGTTAACAAGTACAGCCTAAAAATGTAATGACTAGATCCCAATCTAAATCTTGATAATAATTTCAGAGAGAAAGAAGCAGGTGAGCTTCCTATCACAATATGGTAATGTTTTGACACTACTGTCTACTTTGAAGTCAAAAGACTGGAAAGGGCATACCCTTGAAGCTTCATTCTGATGTCACAGTGTGATTTGAATGAATATTCATGTTTTCTAATGTCTGCAATGCTGTCATGGTCCCATCAGTTAATAAGAAATGGCAACATGATGTTGTTTTGATGAATCTTGTTTTATTATTCCCATCAACTGCTGTAATATATACTTGAGCATCAAACTTCTATCTCCCAACTAAGGCTGATTTATTATTTTAATGGCATTTAAAAATAACATGTAATTTATAAAAATACTACAGGAGCAATTAGGAAAGTTCTGACAAACAAACATGTGCTTCCTCCAGCTTTAAAACATAGCATTAACTTATGCATACAGGAAAGATGGAGTAATAGAGATGCAATTCATCCTTCTACCAGAAACATGCAAAAAAGAAAAACAAAACAAAACAAAACAAAAAACCCACAAAACAGAAAATATATAAAATAATTGTTTTCAGTGACATCCCTCAGTGAAGAAAAGTGATCCCTTTGTAACAGAGGAAAAAATATGGAAGCACCAGGATTACTAGAACTCTACTCCATGAGAAGTGTTTTCAGGCCACATTACAGACAGAAGCTACTCAGTCAAAGCCTAAAAAATTCCTTTGAAAAGATGGAACGTAGAGTCCATGAACAAGATAGCTCAAGTTTGAAAAATAGAATTCAATTCAGGAAGCAACTACAGAGAGAGAATTCCAAAGATCTACAGAAGGTCGTTTACAAATATTCAACTGAGTACTGACTATATATTTGTGTGAGGAAATTACCTAAGGCTGAAGGAAGAGATATTCAAAGGTGTTAAAAGTAGAAGTGCTTGATGCTTGTTTCACGCAGCTCTTCATTGCTGTGACCAAATATCTGATATAAATAACTTAAAGAAGAAAATATTTTGTTTAGGCTCACAGTTTCAGAGATTTCTGGCTATGGCTGGTGAATGCTACTGCTCTGGGTCTAAGGTAAAACAGAACATCATGGTGGAAGGGCATGGTGGAGGAAAGCTGCTAGACTCATGGCAACTGAGAAGCAGAGAGGAAGAGAGAGAAATA
Source organism: Tamias sibiricus (assembly GCA_025594165.1). Classification (NCBI taxonomy): domain Eukaryota; kingdom Metazoa; phylum Chordata; class Mammalia; order Rodentia; family Sciuridae; genus Tamias; species Tamias sibiricus. Next base: position 49,326,262 of record CM046668.1, read on the forward strand.
GAAGAGAAGAAGAGAAGAGAAGAGAAGAGAAGAGAAGAGGAGGAGAGGGGAGGGGAGGGGAGGGGAGGGGAGGGGAGGGGAGGGGATCAAGATAGAATCCTCAAGGACACACCATCAGTGATCTAGTTCTTCTAACTAGATGGGTCCCCTCTCCCAGTAGTTCATTCAGCTATCAATGATTAGTCCACTGATGAGACCAGGGACCTCATGATCTTATCACTTTCTAAAAGCCCCACTTCTAGACATTGCTGAATTAGGGACTATAATGGTTTATCTGAATTGTCAACTTGATTGGATTAAGGGATGCCTATGACTAAGAGGCTTTGGGGTGTGTCAGTGAGGGTGTGTCTATGAATGATTGGCATGTGGGATAATGAACTGAAATGGAGACCTTTCCTACATGTGGGCAGCACCATCTAATATGTTGGAGGCTTGGATGTAATAAAAGTTAGAAGAATAAGGAAGCACCAGCAGATGAAATCTTTCTTGAACGGGTTGTTGATTGTTGCTGCCATCACCTAAAGACATCAGACTCAAATCCTTCACTCTTCCAAAGTAGAATCTGCCAGTAATTCTCCAGGAAGTTTCCAGGCCTTGGTCCTGGACTAGGGTAGTATTATCAATCTCTCTTGTTCAGAGGCTTTAGCATCTTGGACTGAGCAGCTACTGGTTCCTGCAGCTCTCTAGCCTGCAGATGGCCATTGTGAGACTATCTAGCTTCTGGTTGTGTAAGGAATCTAACAAATTCCCTTTTCATAATCATTTGTACATATGTACACACACACACACACACACACACACACACACATACATATCCTGTTGGTTCTGTTCTTCTAGAGAACCCTGAGTAATACAGGGACCAAGTATTAAACACATGAGATTTGTAGGACATTCCAGACCCAAATCATAGCAATGCTTTTACAGATGCAGAAATAGTGCTTCCATTAGTAATACTGAAAAGCTTTCTAATTCAGGGAAAATTGAGTATGGTAAATAGAATTCTCACAATACAAGAGAATACAATTAAAAATATTTATAGGAATATAGAACACCAACCACCCTAAAAATAAAGTTTACAATACATGTCATCTAATAAAAAAAATATTAGTCAGTCATATGAAGGAGTATCCATAGGAGAAGGTTGTTAAGATTAGCAAAGAAATTAACGTGTATTGCAATTATATTCCATATGTTTAAAATGTTAAGTAAAAATATGAAAGATATAAAAATGAACCAAATCAAATGTCTAGTGATTAAATGTAAAATATCTGAAACAAAAAGAATACCAGATGAGATTAATGGTACCATAGAAATTGCAGAAGTTAATGGACTTAAATTCATGGTAATAGATATTTTACTAAAAGAAATACATCGAAAAACTAGAAAAATAATATAGAACAGAATATCAGTTAACAGAAAGTTTTATTTGTACTTAGATTTTCCAATTTATTTTTATTTTATTTTTTTTATTTTTATTTTTTATTTATTCTAAGTTGTTAGAAATGACAGCAGAATATATTACATTTCATATTATACTTGTAGAGCACATTTTTACATATCTGATTGTATACAAAGTATATTCACACCATTCATGACTTCATACATGCACTTAGGGTAATGATATCCATCTCATTCTACCATCTTTTTTTTTTTTTTTATTATTTATTTACTTATTCATCATGCACAAGTATAGTATCTTTTTACATACAACTGCTTGTATACAAAGTATATAAGTACCATTCAGATCTTCAATCATGCATTTAGGATAATGATATCCATCTCATTCAACCACCAATTTTTTTCCAACCCCCCCCTTACTCCCTCCCTCCCCTCCCTTTCCGTTGACCATTCTAGTGTTCCTCTGATCCTATGTACCCCCTTCCAACAACTCTGTGAACCAGCCTCCTTATATCAGAGAAAACATTCGGTACTTGGATTTTTGAGATTGACTAATTTCACTTAGCATTATATTCTCCAACTTCATCCATTTACCTGCAAATGCCATTATTTTATTCTCTCTTATTGCTGAGTAAAATTCCATTTTGTATATATACCATATTTTCTTTATCCACTCATCTACTGAGGGGCATCTAGGTTGGTTCCATAACCTAGCTATTGTGAATTGTGCTGCTATAAACATTGAAGTGGCTGTGTCACTGTAATATGCTGTTTTTAAGTCTTTTGGGAATAGACCCAGGAGTGGGATGGCTGGGTCATAGGGTGGTTCCATTCCCATTTTCCCAAGAAATCTCCATACTGCTTTCCATAGCGGTTGCACCATTTTGCAGTCCCACCAGCAATGTATGAGTGTGCCTTTTTCCCCACATCCTCTCCAACATTTATTGTTGTTTGTGTTCTTGATAGCTGCCATTCTGACTGGAGTGAAATGAAATCTTAGAGTAGTTTTGATTTGCATTTCTCTAATTGCCAGTGATGTTGAGCATTTTTTCATGTATTTGTTGATTAATCGTGAATCTTCTTCTGAGAAGTGTCTTTTCAATTCCTTAGCCCATTTATTGATTGGGTTATTTGCTTTTTTGGTGTTAAGTTTTTTTAGTTCTATATACATTCTAGAAATTAGTGCTCTATCTGATGTGCATGTATTAAATATTTGTTCCCAATTAGTTGGCTCTCTATTCACCTCACTGATTGTTTCTTTTGCTGAGAAGAAGCTTTTCAGTTTAAATCTATCCCATTCATTAATTCTTGGTAATAGTTCTTGTGCTACAGGATTCTTATTAAGGAACTTGGGGCCTAATCCGACATGTTGGAAATTGGAGCTTACTTTTTCTTCTATTAGGCGTATTGTCTCTGGTCTAATTCCTAGGTCCTTGATCCACTTTGAATTGAATTTTGTGCATGGTGAGAGACAAGGGTTTAATTTCATTTTGTTGCATATGGATTTCCAGTTTTCCCAGCACCATTTGTTGAAGAGGCTATCCTTTCTCCACTGTACATTTTTGGCACCTTTGTCTAATATAAGATAGCTGAAATTATATGTATTAGTCTCTGTGTCCTCAATTCTGTACCATTGGTCCACCAGTCTGTTTTGGTGCCAATACCATGCTGTTTTTGTTACTATTGCTCTATAGTATAATTTAAAGTCCGGTATGGTGATGCCACCTGCTTCACTTTTCTTGCTCAGGATTGCTTTGGCTATTCTGGGTCTCTTATTTCTCCAGATGAATTTCATGACTGCTTTTTCTATTTCTTTGAAGAATGACATTGGGATTTTGATTGGAATTGCATTAAATCTGTATAATGTTTTTGGTAGTATGGACATTTTGACAATATTGATTCTACCTATCCAAGAGCAAGGTAGGTCTTTCCATCTTCTGAGTTCTTCTATGATTTCTTTCTTTAGTGTTCTATAATTTTCCTTATAGAGCTCTTTCACCTCTTTCGTTAAGTTGATTCCCAGGTATTTTATTTTTTTTGGTGCTATTGTAAATGGCGTAGTTTTCATCATTTCCCTTTCAGAGGCTTTGTCACTGATGTACAAAAATGCCTTTGACTTATGGGTATTGATTTTGTATCCTGCTACTTTGCCAAATTCATTTACTAGTTGTAAAAGTTTTCTGGTAGAGTTTTTTGGGTCTTCTAGGTAGATTATCATGTCATCAGCCAGATTTCTAGAGTCATATGATTTGCCTAAACTGGATCTGGAGGCTATACACAATTTAAACAGATCGATTACAAGCAAAGAAATAGAAGATGTCATCAAAAAGCTACCAACAAGGAAAAGTCCAGGACCTGATGGGTTTACAGCAGAGTTCTACAAGACTTTCAAAGAAGAACTAATACCAATGCTCTTCAAACTATTTCAAGAAATAGAAAAAGAGGAGCTCTTCCAGACTCTTTTTATGAGGCCAATATTACATTAATTCCAAAGCCAGGCAAAGACACATCCAAAAAAGAAAACTTTAGGCCAATATCCTTAATGAACATAGATGCAAAAATCCTCAACAAAATTCTGGCAAATCGGATACAAAAAACATATCAAAAAGATAGTGCACCATGACCAAGTGGGGTTTATTCCAGGGATGCAAGGCTGGTTCAACATTCGGAAATCAATAAACATAATAATAAACATAATACATCACATCAATAGACTTAAAGATAAAAATCATATGATTATCTCAATAGATGCAGAAAAAGCATTTGACAAAATACAGCACCCCTTTATGTTCAAAACACTGGAAAAACTAGGAATATCAGGGACATATCTCAACATTATAAAAGCTATTTATGCAAGGCCCAGAGCTAACATTATCTTAAATGGAGAAAAAATTGAAAGCATTCCCTCTAAAAACTGGAACAAGACAGGGATGCCCCCTCTCACCACTGCTATTTAACATAGTACTGGAAACTCTGGCAAGAGCAATTAGACAGATGAAAGAAATTAAAGGGATCCAGATAGGAAAAGAAGAGCTCAAATTAGATTTTCCAATTTATACTTAGAGTTTCCAAAGTTGAGAAATGTAGGGACAGAAAAAAATACTGAAGAAATAATGACTTATTTCTTCTAAATTTGATGAAAACTATAAATTTAAAATAGAACCTCAATGTGTCTCAAATAAAACAAACCTGAAGAGAGTTAACATATCATAATAAAATTGCTTAAAACTGAAGATGAAGAAGAAGTTTTTAAGTAGTTTCAGAAAAGGACATGTAAATAGAGGGAGAAAAGCTACTATGATGGCAGGTAACATTTTAAAAAAGATTGTGTGTGGGGGGAACATCTGTAAAGTGTTAGTGGTTAAAAACTTTTCAAAAGGATACTTTTTTTCAGAAAAGTTTTATTTTTTAAGGATTTACCTTTTAAAGACTTTTTAAGATACTTTAAAAGTAAAAGAATTTTTTACCATTAGACCCACACTGTAAAGGAATTTTAAAATGTCCTTCAGACAGAAAGAAAATTATACAAGATGAAAAAATGTATATACATAAAGTATTGATAAGGACTGGGTATGGTACCTCCACAAATGAATGTCTAAGACTTATGTTTTATTGTATTAATATCATAAATGTCTCCAGTATTGAAGTAATTCAAATATTCAAGTATTAGGCTTCTTATTCTCTGAGACACAGCAATATTGAAATTGGGCCAGTTAATAACCTTATACTTAGGGAGGCCTGAGTGGAGGGAGAAAGAGGGGTCAGCTGTCTGTTGGTGAAGTGGTCAGAATGTAATAGTTATCGATTTTTTGGCCCTCTTTAAAGGATATGACTCACATTGTCCCCCTAAAACTATAATAATAACATTAAAGACCACTGATCACAGATCACTGTAACATATATGTTTAAAAATTTGAAATGTCATAAGAATTATCAGAATGTGACAGAGACATGAAGAGAAAAGTATGCTGTTGGAACAATGGTGCCAATGGACTTGCCAGGCTCAGGGTGGCTTTAAGCTCAATATTTTAAAAATGTGATACCTGCAAGGTCAATTAGTTTAAATTCAACAAAACAACCTAGGTATGCATTTTATTCATTTTTGTTTATTGGCATTTTGCCTTTTATTTGTTAAGTATGTTTTCCTCCTACTTCAGGTTCTCTGGTTACTTGGATCTGTGGTTTATTTTTTCATTAATTTTGAAAAATTATTATTTTTCTCATCCAGAATTTATTATGCCTCATTTCCCCCCTCCCTCTAGAACTTAAATTACATAGATGAGAGTCTACAACATACTTTATCACAGCTTCTTGACACACTTTTCATAAAAATATTTTTTTCTCTTTATGTTTTATATTTGGAAAATTTCCATCCACATATTTCCCAGTTCACTGTTGCTTTCCTCAGCTGTACCCAGTCAGCTCTTAACCCCACTACAGGAATTCCTAATTCCCTAAACCCCACTACAGGAATTCCTAATTCCCTACTTCTTGCATTATATTTTAAAATGCAGCGCTTGGGGAGAAACTTTTTGTACAGTTTTCACCTCTTTTCTGAAATTCTTCATCTTTCCACCTGTTCCACTGGATACTTTGTCACATTAATCATGAATATTTCATAGCTCCTCTCCTTCATATTCTGTATCTGCATGACCTCTGGATCCAATCTTCTTGAAAATTATGTGTTTTTAAAACTTTGTGTGTATCTCACAATTTTTGATTCAGTAGCAGATACTATGTGGAGAAAAACAGAAGAAAATAAATAGTAGTTCTACCTGCAAACATCTTAACATCTGTCAGGCCATTGACCTTTTCAGTGATTGCTAGGTTGCTGTTACCCTATTCTCAGAATGGGGATTGCCATTGTTCCTCCTTCCTGCTCAATTTTCAGTGGCCTCTATACACCTGGACCAAGATTTACTGTCCCCTTATGGTGGATTGTTGTTGATTCTTCAATGGGACTTGGTTTATAAGCACATAGTTGTTATTCTCCTGGATCAGACCAGGTCTTAGGCAGGCCTTGTGGACCTGGGCATAAGCAGTGATAGGGATTCCTCTGCATTTCCTTCCCATCTCTCCGTTGGTAGTAAATTTTTCCTTCCATCTGTGATTGGTCTTAGGTAGGAGGGATATTTGTGCCTCATCAGCAGGAGTAGCATATGGATTCTTGGGCTTAGAGGTAGACTGTTCTTGCTTTTATACTTCTTCATCACAAATGAATAACTGGTGTAGTGTGGGTCTGGAAGTATTTTCTACTTAGCTCTCTAAAGAATATACTTTTACTTGTTCCATTCCAGCGGAAATAAAAGGTTTTGTGTGAGCTCTATGTATGAAATGACTTGCTGCTTGTATTCTGCCAGCCTGTACTTCCTATGGGGAAAGAGTCCAAGGAACCAGGTGGAGCTTTATCTCTGTCTTCCACCAGTACCTGACCATATCCAGCATGCTTCTGACACCAAGAGGTAACTCTCCCAACCCTATTCCTCCTTCTAGTCTTTCTTATCAGCATCTGATGAAGACCTGTTGAAAATATTTAGACATTTATTGTAAACTTCCTTTGTGTTTGGGGCTCTCAGCTATACAAACTATATGCTAATCTACATTCAATCTTCCAGAATTTATAAAATACCAGCTAACTTTATCCTACCCAAGTTTACCCAAGTTTATGGTGATTAGTCTTTCCCTATGCTCTGAAAAGGTTTCATTCATTTTCCATGGAAAGGAGTTTTACCCCGAGAAATAAAGGCTTTGCAAATTTTTAATGAGATATTCAAGAAAAAAATGGTTTTTTTTTTTTTTTTTTTTTTTTTAGATTCTTATTTTCTTTTAAGTTGCAGATGACATTCTTTCACATCTTTCTATGACCTAAATGGAAGTGTAACTCCCTTTTTGGATTTAATCTATCACTTTCATATATATATATATATATATATATATATATATATATATATATTTCAAATATTTATTTATTTGCTTTGTTGTACACAATGCATTTATTTGTACGTGGTGCTGAGGATCGAACCCGGGCCACACACGTGCTAGGTGAGCGCTCTACCGCTGAGCCACAACCCCAGCCCGCTTTCATATATTTACAATAGAATCTGTGCATAGAACTTTTCTGTGTCATATAGGTACAAAATTAGACCCTGACTTTAATCAGAATTAAGACATACATAAGACATCTGATGAAAAATTAAAGGAGGGTGAGAGATTGACTAAGAGTTAGCACATATTCTGAGTGATGAACATGTTTTATTGCATATGTAGAAGAGTTTGTAACCTTTTTATGCTTCAGTGTTTTTCATAGCATTACTTAAAAGGAAATGATCCCTAAAACCAATTAAAATCAAATCAAATATAGTTCAAACTTGCTGTAGCCCCTCCTGTAATTACACATGACTCTCATCTGCAGTATTTTATAAACAGAACATCTTGAATGCCAAGCTTCATCTTATGTACATAATGGGTATAGTAAGAAAGTTCTCTATTTATTTAAAAATACTAATTTGACTTTGGAATTCCCAGGATGTGTTACAAATAAATGCTACCAAATGACCTCAGTGACAATTTAGGTATCACACTATTTTCACCATTCAGGAATCAAAAAATTTTACTTTCAAGGAAGCACCTCTGTGCATATTCTTATCAACCCCATCTTAGTCTTGTCAGTACAAGAAATGGGAGTAAGCTATCTTAGTGATAAGGTGTTTGGCACATTAAAATAATTTTCAGAGCCTATTTCAAGAAAAATATACATCATTATCTTATTATTGCAACATAGATATGTTAGGTGTATATTTTCACTTTTCTAGTTTTGTCAGTCTTTCAACTAATAGATATACAGCATCTTTTCTCTGCATAAGGTCTATATTAGACACAAAGGATAACATTTTTACAAGTGCCTATTGCAGCTGTTTATTCATGCTTGCTAGTATGGTGTGGAAAATATTAGCAGAAAATGATGTATTGTAACAAATGTATCTGATCATATTACTATTAAGCATGGAAATAAATAAATATGTTTTATTTCGATGTATTATTCAGTGTAGAAAATTGAACAAAATACCATTTGTATTATGAGTTACTCTTGCCAGTATTCATAGTTTTAGTTTTAAAAGTTATGCAATATCAGGAAGGAGTCCTGAACTTCATTAGGTGAAAGGAAAATTCTATTTGAAATTTAATTTCTAGTTTCTGATTTTTCCATAAAATACATATGACAATCTGTGACAATACACATGAAATAGATTTTATTTTTTTTCCTGAATGGACAATATGGTTCATAATATGTTCAAAACCAACCACAGAGCCAATAAATAACCGATATAAAAATAAGAGCTGTAAATATACAAATAAAGTAGCTCAATCTAAAATGGAGTCTCAAATATGAGCTCACTATTTATTTTTATTTGCAATAACTGAAAGTAGCTTTGTGATAAATTTATCCACTTAAAATAAAGGCATACTGAAAGGGATTTTCTTCCCATGCTGGAAACTAGAAATTCTTCCTATAATTTCTGAAGAGCAGTTGGATAAGGATTAATACCAGCACATAAACAGCTTCATGGTTTTTTTTAGTTCATTAACTGGTTAAGAAGAGGACTCTGTTTTGAGCATTATTTTAGGTTCTCAGGAAAAAGGTGGATACCTCTCATGGCACACATAATCACACAAGTGGAAGAAGAACAAAAAATATTGAAAAGAACAAATAAACTTCAGATTGTGATATGCACCATAAAGAAAATAAAACATTTTTTAGTATTAAGGAAATATGTATACAAGGCAAGTGCTGAGGTGTTTTAGATAAATTGGTCAGAGATGACATCACAGAGGAGATAACATTTGAATAGTATTTGAAAAGGGACCAGAATGATGACCAAAACCAGCCTGCTGGAGGAAGATTATTCCAAGTATAGGTAATAAAACATATAACATGTCTGAACATGCATGTGTTTAACCCATTTAATTGACAATAATAAGCAAAATTCAGCTCAAATGGGAAAGCAATAAATTAGTAAGGCATTAAGAGGCAGAAATTATCAAGAAATGTATGATGTAGAGATTTATAGAACATTCTAGACTTTGATTTTTACTCTAATTATGGTCAGAAATTACTGAATATTTAAAAAATTAATTTAATTTTATGATTTTTTTTTTTTAAATGAGGGTGTTCTTATTATGTTGTCCAAGCGGGTATCAAACTCCTGGGTTCAAGTGATCTTCCTGCCTCAGCCTCTTGAGTAGTTGGAATTAAAACTTTCTATTTAATTAGTACATAAAAGTATATATATTTATAAGATATTTTATGATATTTCCATATAAGTATATATTGTGTGATATTCAGATCAAGGTAAACATGTATCTCCTCAAAGAGTTATTACTGGTTATCTTTTATTAAAAAATGAGATGTTCTAATGTATAATTTGAATAGCACACTTTTAGCAATTCCTATGTAAGGCCCAGGATTTTGTACAAATTGAGAAATATAAAGCATACACATGGCTAGGACTCTTTCTTCAAGTATGTTTTAGTCAGCGTTTTTGCTACTGTGGCCAAACAACCTGACAAGAACAATTTCAGAGGAGGAAATATTTATTTTTGGGTTCATGGTTTCAGAGGTCTCAGTCTGTATAAGGCCAACTGCATTCCTAGGGTCCTGAAACAAGGCAGAAGATCATGCAGAAGACTGTGGCAGAGAAAAGCAGCTGGGAACATGGCACCAGGAAGCAAAGAAAGAGAGAGTTTTCCTCACCAAAATATATAACCCAAAGCCATGCCCCCTATGCCCCACCTCCTCCAACCATACCCTACCTGCTTTCAGTTACCACTCAGTTAATCCCTATCAGTGGATTAATTCACTGATTGGGTTAAGACTTTCATAACCTAATTATTTCACCTCTACACTTTCTTGCATTGTCTCACACATGAGCTTTTGGGGAACACCATAAAAATGTAGTTGAGTCTATTGGCTTTTGAATTTACTTCAGTTAGACTGCGGAACCTAAGGACCATATATGTGTGCAAATACTGGGATTCACATTGACATCCTGCCAATGTAGTTGGCTTTCAAGAAATTCTTAGAATTATGATCTTTAAGGTAATGTGTTTTATATTGCTTAACAGCAATGATTTCCATCCCCTTTTAACTATGTTACTAGGGAAACTCACAATACAATGGGTTTCAGAGTACCATATTATTATAAATTTAGAGGCCAAGGATAAAACTTTTATCCTAATGTCATTCAAATTACAATTTTGATAAATATTATTATTGATTATTCAGTAAAATAAATTCTAATATCTACTGTTTTACTTATTCTGGCTTATAAACAACTAAATTCATTAAAGAAAACTAGAGGTATTTTCTTATGGACAGCATGACTTTTGCCATAAGACAATTCTGATACTTCTATTAAATGCTGTGAAAAAATAAGTCTCTCCCTTCTCTTTCAGTTTTAAAAATATTCACAAATGACTAGCATTATGCATCAGTGTCTCAGCAACAACATACAAATAAGCAAATCCTATATTAGTATGCTTCTTATTCTAGCTCTTTTTTTTTTAGATGGAGTCTTGCTTCACTGTAAGAATTTAGAATCCTCTGCAAAGTACAGATATAATTCAAGTTATATTACTGCTTATGTTTGTGTTTTAATAATCAAGGGAGAGAAGGAAAAAGAGAAGGAAAATCTTGAAGATAATAACTGGATGTTTTCCCTGAAGCTATAGAATAACTAATAGAGTAGGATGAATAAATGATCTTCATCATTTTCTTCCATTTATAATTTTACATCTAGCACAATATTTATGCAACTTTTAAAGGTAGCAGATGTGAGGTTTAAGAATACAATATAGTAAATACAGTTTTCCATTGTATCTAATCATCTCATTGTAGCCTCATTATAATTTAGTCTTCCACAATGAATCTTTAGAAAGATATATTTGCTTTCTAAGGGTTAAACAAAAATCAGGGTAAACACACCACAGGTACTTTTGAAACTTTTGTGCTAAAAGTTAAGAGCTGTCTCAAGCCTAGCAATACCATTTATTCAATAAAAAATGAAAAAAATTATGAAAAAAATTGTTTATATTAACATATGTTTACACACACACACACACACACACACACACACACTCACATACACACTCACATATATTTCCCTTTTGTGATGCTGGAGATTGAACAGAAGGCCTTATACATGCACAGTAAGGACTCTACTGCTGAGCTGCACCCCAGTCCCCATTTAAATTTAACATGTCTCTGAAGGTCAACTTTGACTCAAGATTCTCTAATGGCCTTGTAGTTCAGGATACTTTTATCCACATTCTTCCCTTCCTTATTTTACTCAAGGTCACATTTCCATCACAGTGTGATAGCTGCCTAGTATTATACCTTCTACAATTCCTTTTTTATTTTCTCTCACAGGCATTTTTCATAATAAAATCCTTGCATGTTTTATTCTATTTTAATATCTGCATAAAAAAAGAGCTAAACTAATTTCAATACAATATTAAGCACTCCGTGACAAAGGTAAAATAATTCATTTGACAAAGAAAAACAGAAGACTATTTAGCTGGTTAAAGTGGCATGTGCCTATAATCCTAGCCACTGGGGAGGCTGAGGTAGAAGTATAACAAGTTTGAGGCCAGTCTCCGTAAAAACAGAAAAGGGTTGGGGATGCAGCTTAGCAGTAAGTGCATCTGGGTTCAGTCCCCAGTACTACCAAGAAAAATAACAACAAACAGAACACCACTCAATAGCATTCTGAATTACATGTGATACAAAAGTGACAGGTCATCATTGTTGAAAAGCAAATCTACCAATAATGATATTTTCTTCAACCATTGACTCTCACTTACATGAATTAAATACAAAATATATCACTGAATTCAAAATGAATTAATAAACTCACTGCCCCAATTTCCTTTACATGAAAAGGAATTGAAGAAATAGCCCACAGACACTAAATCTATGAAATGGAGTAATACTAATATGAAATAACAAGAAACACAAGAATAATAGTATGTTGTATGTATGCTTTCAAATCAATTTTTTTTGTCAATTCCATCTAACTTCCAGAAATTTTGGTCACCTTAATTTATGAATTGGGTTGGATATCTTTGTTCTTTTTCTATGCTAAACAAAATACCAGAGATTAGGTAATATATAAAGAAAATAAATTTAATCTCAAAGTTCTGGAAAGTCCAAGATCAAAAGGAAGCATCTATCTATTGCTAGTTTTCCTGCTTATCATAACATGGTGGAGGGTGTCAGCTGATGAGGAAGCATGTGAAAGAGAGTGAAAAGGTGGGCATGGGAGGGGCTGAACTTCAAGGAACCCACTCTTATGAGAACAGTCCACTCAAAAAGACAATCCATTCACAAAGACAGTGAGCCCATGATCTAATTGTTACAGTTCTACTTCTTCTTACTGTTACAAAGGCACTTAAATCTTAACATGGACCATGAAAGGGACATTCAAATTGTAGCAATGACCTATCAGTGAACTGGTGTGTCTGTCATTGCTGGTACTACAGATTGTAGAAAGTCATTAGGAGTAGATAAAGGCAGAAGATAGTTAGATTTTTTGGCCACTTCTAGGGTAAGACTTGTAGATATGAACTGGTTTGTTGTAAAATACTTTGAGAAAAATGCACCAAAATTAACCATGGTATTTCTTTCGTTCCATTATGCCTCTTTTAGAAGATTCATAATTTATTATACTTTTCTATTAAGATAATACTTCTTTTAGTATAGTCTCTGACAAATGTTATTTAATAGAATCCTAAGGTTGAAGACTCTTGACTATTTTACTGAATCTATTTAGAACCAAATTAACATCAGAAGAAATCGAAAATTAGGTATTTGTGTGCAATATTTTTTGAGGACTGTATTAGGAAAACAATAGGAGGTTTGTCAGGTGTGCACAACTCACTACATCCACTTTGGTTCTCTTATTTAGTTTGTATTTTACCCAGAGGGCAACTCATCCTTCAGAGTATAGTTATGCTTCTTTGAAACAGAAAGTGCATGAGTGTATCATGTCATTTCAAGAGCTAGTTTACTTATTGATGTTCATGGTGTGCTTTCCAACGCTCTTAACAGTGGGCACTAGATGAGGGCACCATGAAGGCTACTGAAATGATTAGTGAGATGTCTTTCTCAATATTATGCTAAGTGTAGCTTATACAAAGTATGCAACCTGACGCTGTGGCAAGAGACACAGCAAAGGATGAGCTGGAGAAAGTAAAGAGAAAGGAATTGGGGAGAAAAGGAAGACAGCATCAGAATTTACAGAGATATCCTGAATGGCCAAGGTCTGCACTGTTTAGCAACATGAATGAAATTCTGCTCTTGGAACATGGACCGAGTTACTCTGCCAATGTCTCATCTTCCCTGTCAAGCATTTCATCGCTTCTGAATTCTGTGGATAGTTCAAAGATGTCTTATGCCATTTAGTTCAGGCTGGTCTTCTCATTAGCAAGAAGGAAATGGTTAACATTTTCCTTTTGAATTAGTGGTGCTGGAAAGATTTGCTCTAATGACCGTTGTCACCTACTGCTCAATGTATGTTCCTGAAATCAACCATTTCTTTGCTAAGTTAGAATCCATCCTTGGACATGCTAATACCTGTGTTTATAAATATTAACTACAAAAATGTGGTGTAAGAACTGAATTAATTGATTATGGATTTAGACAGTGATGTAGCTTAGACAATTTAATTTTAATGGTTTTCTCTGGAAAAATAATGTGTCTGCAATTTTATAGTGATTCTTGTTCTTATAAATTGAGATTTTTTTCCAGTTAGTTCGTTAGTGAAATGTCTTAATTTTAGCCTTGGTTTTCTTTTCTATCTGCTTTCTGGAATATAAATCATTTGACATAGTAGAATGAGCTAGAAACTAAGAAAATGAGTCTAGTCACAAAAATGGGAATAAACTATGTTCCCTTAGGCGAGTTCTGACCATCTGAGCTGTTAACACTTTGGAGTTAGACTAAGGTCTCTTTCAGCTTTTAAATTCTTTGATTATAAAAATCTTATTTCTTGTTCTTATTCTTTAAAAATGTGAGTTGTTATTAGGTGGTAATATGGAAAGCAGACAGAAGCATAGCATATTGAAAAGCATGTTGAATAAGAAGCTTGATGAGTGATTCTAGGTCCAGCTCTTTTACCAAATAGCTGAAAGAGAACCCACAAGTCATTTAAAATTTTCACTCTCATCTGTAAAATATAAATAATATCATTTTCAGAATGTTGTTGCATGAGTTGAAATAAAATGCTTCAAGAAAAAAATCCATAAATACAAAGGCTTCTGGATCTGGAAGTTATTAACTCTTAATTCAATAAAGATTTTTAAATAACTCTATTTATTTATTTATTTAATATATTTTAGTTGTAGGTGGACACAGTACCTTTATTTTATTTATGTGGTGCTGAGGATCGAACCCAGGGCCTCACACATGTGATACAAGCACTCTTCCGCTGAGCCATAGCCCCAGCCCCTATTTTTTTTATTTTTATATGGTGCTGAGGACAGAACCCAGGGCCTTGCACATGCTAGCCAAGCACTCTACCGCTGAGCCACAATGTAACTTCTTATTATGTGTATAGTTTTCTAACTATGGAAAATTATAAATCACATCTATAAGCCCACATTTTCCCCCAGGCATTATATTTTATATTTCTTTGGATGCAGGATTGGTAATGCCTATGTAGTTTTGCTTTCCTAAAAATAGAATCTTTCATATTCATTTTAATTATCCTCTTACATTTCTGACCTAATAATTTTAGATATTGTTCCCTAAATAAGCCCTTCTCTTGCCCACTTCCAAATTGCTTTACTACTCCTATCTCAAATGCCATTTTCCTTGGTCTGATCCATCAGTTTTCACATTTCAGAATTGTATGAAGCATATATATATATATATATATGTATATATATACACACACACACACACACATATATATATATATATATATATGAACATATGTATATAGTTGCCAATGGATTTTTTACTTTATTTGTTTATTTATGTATGGTTCTGAGGATCAGACCCAAGGCCTCACACATGCCAGGCAAGTTCTTTACCACAGAGCCACAACCCCAGTCCTGTATGTAGTTTTAAATAAAAAATAGACACCTACTTTTTTTTCACAAAGCCATTAATCCCTATATTTTAAATGTGATACATGCCTCTTTACACTCCAGTAGCTCTTGGGGTGGGGGGTCCATTTCTTCCTAATCTAGCAATCTTAGTTTTAGCTGTATCTATTAGCGGTTTTAAAAAATATATGTCCAATACCTTAAAGAATACTCAAATGCTATCATACTCTTCTGAACCATTCATTTTAGCTCTTTAATTTAATTAGAGCTTCAGTGAAGTTACAAAAATAGTATAGATAATTTTCAGATATCACTTAACTTCTATTATTCTAAAGCTCACACTTTTGCACAATTATCAAAACTAAAATATTAAATTGGTGTAGTATCTTTGATTAAAACTACAGATTATTTTCTTTTTTGGTATTTTTTA
Organism: Tamias sibiricus; assembly: GCA_025594165.1. NCBI lineage: Eukaryota > Metazoa > Chordata > Mammalia > Rodentia > Sciuridae > Tamias > Tamias sibiricus. Next base: position 49,342,196 of record CM046668.1, read on the forward strand.
AAAAAGTTTTGTTTTGTTTTGTTTTTGTTTTTCCAGAGTTCAAGTTGCAATTCAGGATATCATACTGAAATTAGTTGTCATTCCTATTGATTGAATTATTTACTTACATCAGTATAGATCATGAATATTCACTTTACTCTATGAGTTACTATCAAGTACTATTTTTTTTGTTAATTTTCAAATTTAGTCATTGGAGATTTTTTGTTGTTGTTACTATCTATGTGGGTGGTACTGGGGATTGAATTGAAGGCCTAGAGCTTATCGAAGAAGTGTTATACTGTGTTGCTGTATCCCTTACCAAAGAGCCCACATTGCATACCAGCATTTTTTATAAATTAAAACAACTTTGTACAAAGTGGGAATTGTTATCGATGACTGTAACATGAGACTAGATACCTGAGTATAAAATAAAACTTATATGTGATTTTCTTCTCTAAGTTACCATAGAAATGTTTACAGACTATGTATAATTGGACGATTAATGGAATCATCTAAGTTTCAAGAAAGAAGCTGGGAATAAATAAATTAATTTTAAGTGACAATGGAAAGAAAACTAATTTCTTTTTGAACATATAAAAACTCTTGTTATGTTCTGTACAATGGTGATGGTGTAATTTCTATAAAGAATACTACATTCACTTTTTGCAAGGATGTACTATAGTATATTACTTCATACTCTTTAGGTAATTTTCAGTCTTTAGTTGTTGCAAATCATTCTAAATGGTTAACTTCATATATGTATCATTTTGAATGGGTCAATCTACAAGGAAAACTCCTGAACATATTATAGACAAAAGTTTCATGTATTTATAATTTTGGAGTCACGGCCTTATTGCCCTCTAAAAAAAGTAGTAATTTCACTTATATCCACATCTATTTTTTTTTCAGTTACTCTGTTTCCCTAAGCTGTTTTGCACATTACTTTAAAATAAATTGAATTTTGAATTTATCTATCATATTATATCCCCCAAATATATGTAATTATGTTTCTAGGATTCCTTGCTTAGTCTATAATCTATATCTTTACATATTTTGTTTACTTTGCAATACAGGACTTTATATATGATATCTTAAATGAATATCAGGTATAGTTTGCACATATTTTAGACTATTACATTTTTTAAAACTTTCGTAAGTTATTCTTGCTTTACTCCTCATTACATTTTGAGCTATTAAAGTCAGGAAATGAAACTTAATAATGTTTATATTTGATGCAATGTATAGCATAGTGCCTAATGCCTAAAATATTCTAAGTAAATCATTGAATGTTTGCTGAATGAAATATCAATTACTAGTTTAAAACTGTAGCACCAGAAAAAAAATCTTTTTTTTTTTTTTTTTTTTTTTTTTAATCTAGGGAATTAGACAGGGATGCCAATTTGAAATTTTCTGCCTAGATAACATACAACTGCTAAACTTGAGAAAAGAAAAGGTGTGAAAAATGACAGAAGCCCACATGACTGAGGATATATTGATAATGGTAGAGAGAGTTACATGTTTGCTGGAATGTTAGTTGAATTAATGTTTACCAAGCTCACACATCTCTTCACTAGTAAAGTGGCAATGAATGTTTGCATTCTACTGTATCACTTTTCAAGGGAAAACTCTAAAAGAAATTCATTGTTTTTGCTGAATATGTGAATTTATTCCTTTTTTGACTCTTTGCTTGAATAAGCCCCTTTTCCATCTTTAATGTACACAGTTCTTTTGGACCTGACTGGAATCCTCAGCTCCAGAATTGGGCAAAAATTCCAGGCTTTGCTAATCAAGCCTTAACCTCCGTCTACAACAGGTGGTTTATTAAAATATGTGACTCTAGTCCAGCCATTCAGTATATGAGTCAATTCAAGTATTTCTACTGAAACAAAAGAAGAGAAAAATATTTGTTTCTCTCATATATTTTGATTGTGGGACTGGAGAACTGGCAGTCCATCAGCTGGTAACAGGCTGTCAGAAAATGGAAGTAAGCACAGAGAAGAAGAAATCAGTCAGAGGAAAAAAATCGCTGTTTCAGATATCATCATTTGAGCCCCTGAAACCTGGTGTGAGTTTTCATCTTGGTATATCAATAATGTAATTTAAAACAAGACTCAAGTTAGTATAACTTGAATTTTCGTCACTTGCAACTGAACACTCTGACAAATACACACCATTCCTAGGAACACATTTCAAATAGTTTGCAAGCTATTTGAAAGGGGCATAACAGTGTGGGTATGGATATGCGTATGTGTTTTCTTTACAAAACGAGCTATATTAAAAAAAAAAAAAAAAAAAACTTTCAATGCCGTTCTCTGAACATCCTGACTACATTACTTGAATCTGGTGGATTTATACAAACTACTCAATAAATTTTTAAAGGAGTATTTGTAGGTCTTTCTTTTTCTTTTCTCCTCCTCCTCCTCTCCTCCTTCTTTTCTTCCATTTTAATTATTTACATAAGAACTTTCCTCTCCTTTACAGGGAATCATAGAGACAAAACTGCTAATCCATGTCTTAAAACTCAGCACTGTGAAACTCTATAAGATGCAGAGTCATATCCATGTTGGGGATACAATACTTAAGTTAGAATCAGAGTATAATCCTAAAATATCTAGTTTTCTTGAATTCCTCAGAAAATATATATAGCAGCAGCATTTAAGAAAGTGTAAAGAAAAGTACATAATTTTCCAATCCTTTATATAGACCCACTCCTATTTCCATCGGCACTTTAGCTGCTCTTTTGTGCATGACAACTTAAGGAAGGTTCAGAATCATAAAAAGCAGAACAAAAGTGGGAAAACTGCCCCAGAGATGCAGATGAAAGAACAGTGTTTGGTGTTCCTAAAGCTTGATGGCATTTTGGAATAGTACCATATGACTTATGATGGCATGTTTTACATGTGCTGGTAGTCAGGGATTTCTCAAATTTGTTTCATTGTGCTTACTACTGAGTATGAGATATTGCAGGCTATGTTTCTGCTTTGTGCAAGAGACATAAGATTTGTAGGCTTCATAAAAGTAATGGCAAAGAAGAATATGAGGCACTTATTGATTTCCAAAAATGCATACAAGATTCGCAATTGGGGATCTATTTGAAAACATCATATCTGTTCTTTCTAAATTATAAAATATTGCCTTTTCCACACTTCTGCCTGAGTGCTCTTGTTTTCTAGCAACCTGTCAGTCCCTGTGACAAAGGCATAGGCAACATCTGCCACATTCTTTAAGCCAGTAAAAACAGTCATTTAAAGAAAGAAAAAAAAAGGGAAATGAAAAATAATGAGCAATGGTGATTGTTTGTTCTCTATTATCTTTTGTTTTAACTTTTATTTCCCTTTTGGTCTCAGGTAGATTGTTTGCAGTGTGAAGTAATACCATTCTAGATCATCAAATGAAAGGGCTGCACCTGCTAACCATCACAGCAGAGACAGAAGTTCCATGGCCCACATCAACTGTTCTCTGACAAAACATCAACTTCTTGTTTTATCTTGGTCCTGCTCAGTCAAAGCAGCAATGATTGTCTGGTTCTGTTTATGAAAAATATGAGTTTATGTGCTTTAAGATTTTTGTATATGCCAGTGTCTCCATCAGGCTTATACAAGATTAATTTAAATAGTAGTTTTCTAAAAGCAGCATTTTCATAGGATGCTCTAAAAACTTTGAATTAACTTTTACTCTTTAATACTTTGCATTTTACTTGTGAAAATTTAAGTAATGAAAGTATCATAGGTGAGAAAATTATAAAGTTGAAAGTGGGATACCCTTGTAATTATCAGCATTTGCATTTTTCTCTTTTATTTTCTTAATCTATCCAATTTGGTAGTACTATAATAATGAAGGCATGTAAGAGCAAATTAGAATTACTTAGAATAAAGAATAATAATAATAGATCACACCTATTTGGAGCATTCTGTATAATGTAACTTTCTTCCTGGTTCATGTAAATATGATACTGAAAAATTGTCCTAAAATGGCCCCATTTTGACTTATCACTCCAATTGATGAAAAAGAGAGTCTTCTTGTAGAGCTTTTAAATATTCTAGCTATTATAAAAAATGATCTTGGCTAAACTGTTACAATATCACCCTCTCTGAAAAAACTTTATGTAAAGTTTTTATTTTTTTGTTTAGGAGGTCTGTTGCTACTACTTTGTCTATATTCAATTTCATCTGTATGTCCATTGGAGATAAGAGAATATAAGAGGAGATAACTAACTTTTTCCTAAGGATATTCCTTCTCTATTCTACCACCACAAGCAAATGAGAGAATAATATTGAGTTATATTCATTTTGGAAGCTTCAAACAAAAGAAAACTAATACAACTCTCATTTGCCTAAGTTATATGTATAATAATTTGTAGGTAATAGAATTAGTTTTCTCCAACGAAAAAAGTCTGAAAACCTGTAAAAGGAATATGTTTATTATATGTAATTACAGAAGAAATGGGTAAAAGTTATGCAGGAAAGATGTTTTGATTTAGAAACCATTCCCTAAAAATTTCAGCAGTATTGCTAATTATAAATAGTAAGTTTCATGATAGAATTTTTTATATGCAAGATGGTCCAGACTTCAGAGAAGAATGTCAAACTAATTTTTATAAGGAATCAATGATTTCCTTCAATAATAAACATGCAAATTTCTAATAATAACTTTTGAGTGCTTATCATGCACAAAAATGTCATTTAATCATTTGTCATAAATCATTCAATTTGATCCTCACAATTCCTGGTTGTTTAAGCAAATATGTTGATGGACAGCACATTTGTTCTTCTTCAGCTATTCTGGGCAACAAAAGAAGATTCTAGGCTTTGTACAGTGACCTCAAGTTCTGAGCCATCCCTGTGTGAACTCTTCAGCTGAGATGGCTCTTCTCAGTTATTCTGATTTGAGATAATATGGTTGGGTCTTTATATCCTCTTATTAATGAGTCATTGGAAATGATCTATCTTAGGAATGAAACATAAGGTTTTGAGGGACACCTTCCTGTAGCTAAGGTAAATTCCAAAAGATCCTGACCACTGGGTAACTGGAAGGATACATTCTTCAGTACTGAAAGGGGCCCCTGAACATGGGTTTAAAGTACCAAGATTCCAGTGCAGTATTTTGCAAAAATATTACTGGCATGCCATTTTCATTGTCCATCAAAAGAACATTTATTTGATTTCCCTTAATTAAAACACAGATATTTAAAGTAACCTTACATGCGAATGATGACTTATTCTATATAGGGAAATATCAGGTATGTATAATGACTATCTTAGGTTGGGGAAATTTGATTGAATTTCATCATTTAACCAACACACTAGGGAGAGGTTGTTGTGCGATATTTGTTGTATGTGGCATGTGCTAATTTCCCCTCCTATTTCCATTGTCTACAATAATACTTGGCACTTTGAGTTATTAGACATTTGTGAAATGAATGAGTGACAGGCATAGGAAAGTATATAACATTTTTCTTATATTTACTATGAATGAAGCATTGTTATAAATTCTTTGCTTATACAAGTTATTTAAATTCTTATGACATTAATGTGGAACAGCACTACTAAAACTTAGGGCACCATGGCAAAAGATGACTATGGAACTTCCCATGACCATTTAGATATTATATGTTGTAGCTGGTATCCAAACTCTAGTGTTTGGCTCCAATATATGTGCCTTGAACCACATCTAATTTCTTGAGACTATCATGCTTTATAGTGTTTATGAAGGCTGTTTGAAGTTATCTGGGAGTAGGTTTCCTGATCCAGGGATTAAAAAAAAAAAAAAAACAAAAACAGTTTTAGTCATATTTTTGCTTCTGTGACTAATATTTTTGCTTCTGTGACTAAAAGTACAATTTTAGAGGAGAAAAAGTTTATTTTGGGAACTCATGGGTATCAGAGGTCTCAGTCAATGGGCAGTAGGCCCCATTCCTGGAGGCTCAAGGTGAGGCAGAACATCATGGTGGAAGAGTGTGGTAGAGAGAAATGACTCACATCATGATCAGGAAGCAGAGAGAGACTCCACTCTCCAGATACAAAATATATACCCCAAAGACACACTCCCAATGACCTACCTCCTCCAGCTACACTCTACCTTCCTACAGTCATGACTCAGTTAATCCCTGTCACAGCATTAATTCACTGATTGGGTTAAGGCTCATAACCCAATCATTTCATGCTGAGCCTTTATGCATTGTCTCACACATGAGCTTTTGGGGAATACCTAATATCTAAACCATAACACAGTATATCAGAAAGTATAAGTTTATTGTTTTGGAAAAGCATTCTAAAAGCTAATTTGGCTATGAGACTTTTGAAGATTTTTCTGATTGCCCCCTATAACACACACACTCGTCTTTAGGTTCTAGATCTGGCTATAGCAAGCACCCTAATCCTGATATTATCTTTAATATAGTGTTGCCTTCGGGCAACTAAGCTTTCCTAGTTTGCCTGAAACATTGCTAGGTTTTGCACCAAATGTCCTGCACCCTGGGGACTTCCTCAGTCACAGGTTAACTGCAAAGGTCCCTCATTTCATGTTGTGCCTTCATTCCTACTGTTGATGTCAATGCCCACTATATTATGGAAGAAATATTTGATGGGTTAAATTCAGTTATTTGGTTTCAAGCATAAAAATGGAAGAAGGGATACACTGAGAACTATGCCTTTGACATTCTTTCTGGAAGAGAACATAAGGATGTGGCAGAGGAAGAGCTTGGGATCCATTGGTTCCACACTAAAGGCTTTGCATGCCCTGCATGTATGTTGGCTGTAGCTCAACTACGTGTAGCTTTTGCAGTTCAAAGTTTTCAGGAATACCTCATAGTACTTTCTTGCTTACCCAAATTCCTCATCCCTAATGTGTGTGTACGTGTGTGAGAGAGAGAGAGTGTGTGTGTGTGTGTGTGTGTGTGTGTGTGTGTGTTTATGTGATACTGGATATTGAATTCAAGGGTGCTCTCCTCTGGGCCTACGTTTTTTAAATTTTGAGACAGGGGCTCACTAAATTGTGAAAGCTGGCCTTGAACATGTGATCCTAATGTTTCACCCTGGAGAGCTGCTGGGACTACAGGTGTTTACCACTGCAACCAGCCAGTCTTTTCAATTTCAAAACAAGATTAAGGTCTTTTCCTCCCTGGGCTCAACATTCTGGCCTAATTAATTACTGAACATAAGCATCAACAGGATTTTGCCTGCCCTTGAGTCCAGTCATAAGACTTCATAAAAATAGTTCAGATCATAGAGTTTAACAAGCCCAGTGGCATTTTAACTTTCTGTTAAAAAAAAAAAAAAAAGTTGTATATTTGTCTATTTAAGTGGTTATGATGTCAGAAATGGTTAATGATTTTAGTACTTTATTGTTAGAAAAAATAAAACAACTTATGAGGCAACACTCCTGTCAACAACAAAATAGGAATTCTGGTTAAAGAATGTTGAAAGGAGCGTTTCAAGCCAAAAATCAATAAAATCATAGAAAAACATGAAAGATGACTAATGAGAAAATCAAGCCCTTTACACTTTGATGAATGCCATCAGAATGTTTCAAAACTTGCAATGTATTACCAGATTAAAAAGTACATGAAACATGAAGAAAAACTAATTAGAGAAAAAATACAGGACCACAAAGGCAACTTGGAAATGGCTGATGTGATAATTACATCGACTAGCCAAAGAATACCAAAGGTCTAAGGCTTATGATACTTTGTTTTTCACAGTCTAAGGTGACCCTGGGGATACTACCAAAATTGGGTACACCAGTTAAATATATATTGAAATAACTTTAAATCATATCAAAGGGTGACATAAGCAGTGTTTTACTGATAATTTCTCATTAGCTATTATCCATAGTTATATCTGTTATTCTAGATTGGAAATTGTTAGAGGATAAATGAATTCAGTTATATATACCAAGCATTGTATTTCTGGGAACTTTCATTACATTTATAGACCAATTGCAGTTGGTGGCAGGTATTATGAAAAAGTCAGATGCTTCCATTACACTAAAGCACTGGAGAGAAATACTGCTTTTCTTTGTGTGTGTGTTTTGTTTTATTTTTGTACCACACACCAACATGAAAGAATATCCTGGAGTTTCCCTTCTCTGATTGCTTCTGAAGAAGCATAACCTTGGGCACAAAGATATCAGAATATCAGTTATGACTATGATGACATTCCATTGGGTCAAAATGGCTTCTTTTTTGGTGTGTGTGTGTTGTGTTGTTTGAATTCCCTCTGTCAGGAAGGCTTCAAACCCACAGATTTCCAATAAAGCTGTTGAAGGTATAGCCTGGTTTCTTTTTGCTATGGAGAATAAAGCATGATAGAAAGGAGATACATTGAGGGAAGAATTCTTATGCTAAAAAGAACCTGGATGCAACAATTCAGAAAATTCCCTGGCCACCTAGACTGCAAAGCATGCTGACATTAATTGATTGTCAGAAAAGAGAGTTTTGGAGAGAAAGTCTAGAGGTAGCTGGGAAATAATTTTTAGTGCTTTAGAAATATTAAAAGGTCAGAACATTCAGTCACATAGAAGACACTGAAACAATGTTAGATCTGTGAGTGTAGATCTTCTCAGACATCTAAGGGGAAGCCAGAAACAGATGGGGTAACCAGGAAAATTTGGTGTAGGAAACTTTTGTTTAATGAAAATGAATCTCTGAGACATGCAATGAAGGTCCATACTATACTGGATTTTTTTAAAGTGTAAATAATACTATAATTTGTTCACATCTGTGAAGTACAATTTAATGTTTTGATATATGTGTACATTGTATAGAGTTCAAATCAGGGTAAGTCTGTCTTCTCAAATATCATTTATTTGTGATAAAACCATTTAAAAACCTTTTCTTCCAGTTTTGTGAAATACACAGCAGGTTATTGTTACATAGTCACCCTATTGTGTATTAATACACAAGATCTTCTACCTGACTATATATCAGTACCCATTGAGTAAACTCTTCCCATTCCTTCCTCTCCTCTAAATATCTAGCCTCTGGTAACAGGTCTATGAGAACTGCTTTAGATTGCACAAATGAAAGAGATCATGTAGTACTTCTCTTTTTGTGCCTGAATTATTTCACTTAATAGAGTGACCTATACTTAATCCATGTTGTCACAAGTGACAGAATTTCACTCTGAATAGATTTCCATTGGGCTTCTGTACCACATTATTTCTATCCATCATTTAGATTGTGTTCATTTCTTGGCTATTGTGAATAGAGCTACAATAAACATGGGAGTGCAGATGTCTTTTCAAAAGACTGACTTCATTTCAGTAGTGGGATTGCTGGATCATTAGTTGCACTTTTGTTTGAGGAATGTCCATACTTTTTTTTTTTTCCACAGTGGCTGTATTAATGTACATTCATACAAGGGTTCCTCCACATCCTTACCATCACTTGTTATCTTCATCTTTTTGATAATAATCATCCTAACTGGAACAGAGGTGATATCTCACTGAGGTTTGCATTTCCCTGATATTGAGTTGTTTTGTGATTGACCGCAAGTCATTTTTTTTCGAGTAGTGTTTCCATTCTTTGATTATAATTTTGGTTTCTCTACCATAGATTCTCTCTCTCTCTCTCTCTCTCTCTCTCTCTCTCTCTCTCTATATATATATATATATATATATATATATATATACATATATATATAGAATATATATATCTCTCTCTATATATATATTCTATCTTGTAGTATGCTCCATATGCTGCTGAAGAAAATGTGTATTCTGCAACTTTTGTATGAAATGTTCTGCAAATATCTGTCAGGTCCAGTTGATCTAGTTCAATTGTGCTGTTTCTTTGTTGATTTTCTGTCTGGATGGTCTGTCCATTACTTAAAGTCCCTAATATGATGGTGTTAGAATCTATTACTCCCTTTAAATCTATTCATATTTTCTTTATATATGTGGATATTCTGATACCAAATGCTTATGCATTCAGAATGAATTGTTATTTTCTCTTGCTGAATTGATCCCATTGTCATCATATAATTACTTTCTTTGTCTTTTTTTGCTGCTTTTGATTTAAAAATCTAACATATCTGTTATAAGTATAGCTAATTCTGTTTTCTTTTGCATTCCATTTGCATACAATATTTTATTCCATCCATTTCCCTTCAGTCCATGCATATCTTTAGAGGAAAACTGAGGTTTTTTTTTTTTTTGTAGACAACATATATTTGGGGTCATACTTTTTAATCTATTAAACTTCTCTTTTAATTAGATAATTTAACCCATTTACATTAAGGGTTATTATTGATGGATAAAGTTTATAACTGCTATTTCAATACTTTTGTTTTCTAGTTTCTTTAGAGTTCCTTTCTTTTTCACTCTCTTATGGACTTCTTTGTGTTTAAGTCATTTACTACAACAATGTATTTTGATTCCTTGATTATTATTTTTAGTTTGTCTATTGTAGATTTTTGTTTTGGGGTCAGATGAGGCTTATAAAAAATCTTTTGATTATAACAAGATCCTATCTTTCCTTAGATTTTTGGTTAATTTGTTGTCTTGTGACCTCAGTTCACTAAGTTCCAGAAAATTTTGGTTTGCACACTGTCAAACTTTCTATGTTGCTATCATAAGTATTATTGCTCGGTACAACATCACACATTCAAATCAGAAGCTTGAAATTCCATTCCCCTTTCTAAGAGATTCTCAGTTTTGATGTGTAGATGTATTTGGTCCTTATGGAATGCTTATTATTATGCATCCAAGCTTAAAGAAAACTATAGGAAGGATCACTGTCATTAGAAATTGCATCAAAGGGAAACTAAAATATGCCAGTTATACTAGAAATTCTATCTCTCTCCCTTCAGAGTAACTGTGAAGGAGCCCTAATTAGGAAGGGCTGTTGTAGCTAGCTGGAAGCCATGGGTTCCACCTGATATGTATGTGACGCACCTGTAGGCACCCGCAAACCTGAAGGTATATAACCGGGTGAAAGCGGTCCGAGTTAGGAGAACGGAGAATTCAGTCAGCCGGGCAGTCACTCGGTCGGTCAGAAGAATCAGAGCGGCCAGAACGTAGGCAGAGCGGTTACAGAAGAGAAACCAGATAGAAGAAGTAATGACTGGCCAGAGTTAGGCCGAGGCTCCAGAGGACTGGTCAGAGTAAGGCCGAGGCTCCCGAGGAAGACAGAAGACAGAAGACAGAAGAAGGAAGAAAGAAGAGAGAAGAAAGAAGCAGACAGAAGACAGAAGACAGAAGACAGAAGACAGAAGACAGAAGACAGAAGACAGAAGACAGAAGACAGAAGACAGAAGACAGAAGACAGAAGACAGAAGACAGAAGACAGAAGACAGAAGACAGAAGACAGAAGACAGAAGACAGAAGACAGAAGACAGAAGACAGAAGACAGAAGACAGAAGACAGAAGACAGAAGACAGAAGACAGAAGACAGAAGACAGAAGACAGAAGACAGAAGACAGAAGACAGAAGACAGAAGACAGAAGACAGAAGACAGAAGACAGAAGACAGAAGACAGAAGACAGAAGACAGAAGACAGAAGACAGAAGACAGAAGACAGAAGACAGAAGACAGAAGACAGAAGACAGAAGACAGAAGACAGAAGACAGAAGACAGAAGACAGAAGACAGAAGACAGAAGACAGAAGACAGAAGACAGAAGACAGAAGACAGAAGACAGAAGACAGAAGACAGAAGACAGAAGACAGAAGACAGAAGAGGCTTGGCAAGCCATTTTTTTAAGAGACAAAAATTCAAAACCCCCAAAAAGGGCAAGATTCTTCACCCTGGGGAAACTAGAAACTTAAGGTGCACTTTGGGATATCATAACTCATAAACTTCCATTAGCTTTACAAATATGACAAAGAAATTGCTTTTAAAAACTTGGATATTTATGCTGGGTATGGTGGCACATGCCCTGTAATCCTAGCAGCTCTGGAGGTTTAGGCAGGAGGATCATGAGTTCAAAGCCAGCCTCAGCCAAAAGCAAGGCACGAAGCAACTCAGTGAGACCTGTCTCTAAATAAAATACAAATAGGGCTGGGGGGTGTGGCTCAGTAGTTTAGCACCCCTGAGTTCAATCCCTTGTACAAAAAAAACAAACAAACAAAAACAACAACAACAACAACAAAAATACCTTGATATTTCATCAGTATTTTATTATGAAGACAGTTTGCTAGTAAACTCTGTTTATCTTTGGATTTGGAATGTCCCCAAAAGGTTCATGTGTTGATGGATTGGTCCTCAGGGCAAAGGTGGTGCTTTAAAGAACTGAGTGGGTTTGTGAGGGCTCTGACCTCACCAGTGGATTATTAATCCACAAGGCATTCTTGAAAATTTAGGAGATGGGATCCAATTTAAGAGTGCAAATTTGGGGTTGGGACTGGGGACTATTTCTTGTCCATAGCTCCTCTCTCTCTGTTTCTCTGATTCCCAGCTGCCATGTGCTGAGCAACTTTCCTCTCTAACCCCTATTTACCATGATGTTCTCCAATGCCACAAGGCCCAAAGCAATACCAGATTACCATGGACTGGAATCTCAGAAACCATGGAGTCAAAATAATTTTGTCCTTGTTTGCATTTCTCAGTTTTTTTTCCCACAGTGTAGAAAGAATAACACAATTTCCACGAATAAAAAAAGATGATCTTCATTTCCTTTTCCTGTCTTTCAGCACAAATATTCTAATACACATACTTTGTATATGCAATGAATGTTGTAGATTTTATTAAATGCTTTGTTTAAGCACCAACATTAATAGCATTATCAGCTCATTTTTAAGGTTGATTGCCAAAGTTGAATATTTACTAATTAGCATTAGTTGTAGGCAACTGTTTTGTTCATTTTATTTGAAATATAAAATTTCAGTCATTGAGCATTTTACACATTTTAAATTTCTAATAGGTAAAGCTAGAAGAATGTGCACAAAATCATTTACTTTTTTGTTCAATCCATAATTGTGGAAATTTGCTTTTTTTTCCAAGTAGTGACCAAACTCTGAAGTTTGCTTCTGAAGCAGTTCCTTTGGCAGCAAATGCATGGATGATTGAGCTATTTTGCTTTGTTCTGTTTCATAGCTTTCTGTTATCAAATGTGAGGGGCATGTCACTGATGCTTTTATTCTGTGAATTTATTAAATCAATGTCCTAAAGTTCAATAAACTCCATTAAAGGTTATTCTTCTATTTCTATCATGATGGATTTGATAGCAAGTCAAAATTGAACATTTCTGAGATACCACATAATTTACTTTTTAAAGAAGATAAATTTTCAATATAGTGATTTCTTCACTGTCTTACTTTGTGAAGAAATTAGTGAAGAAAATTCCATATCATTAATAACTTAAGTGGAAAATGGAATATTGGACAAAAGACTTTACTCAAGTGGAAATGAAATGATATTTATCCTCAACTTCCTGGTTTCTTCAGTTTCTTTCTCTATCCTTTTGATTGGTAAATTAGATAGTATTTATATAGACTCATGCTGGGTTTTTCTTCTTTCTTGTTAATTCTTACCATATGAAAGATAGATTTTTTTCCTTTATTTCTTTGATGGGTGAGGGGTTGTTCTTTATTTTATTTTACTACTCTTAATTGCTAGTGGTTTATGACAAAGTTCTTGTTTGTCAATAAAATATTCATCTGAGAAACTTGAAAGTATGACTTATAACAGTCCTGCCTTATATATAGAAAAAAATTCACAGTGTAGAAAGAATAACACAATTTCCACAAATAAAAATATCATCTTCATTTTATTTTTCCTGTCTTTCAATGTAGTTATAATATTCCAATGCCTTCTCTAATTTAAATAGCAATGCATTGGCTAAAATATCCTAGAATTTGGATTACTAATATATAATTCATAAATTACAGTTCTCTACTATCTGTGGGGTTCCAAAATGGCAAACTGTTTTAAGTTTGCTTCTTGTTTGTTTTTCTTATGCAACTCCCTATGCAACTGTTGAAGGGTAGGAGGAAAGAATTTGAGCAAATGAACCCAGATGCCATAACCAAGAAATATTCATATTCCATTATCAGATTGTTAGCAGAATTCTAGTTTTCTGAGAAATCATATTATTTTTACCTTGCTAAAATAAACCAGAAATGTTCTAAATAGACATAGTTTAAGAACTTGGAGGTAGAACAACAAGGATATTTATTTCCTTCAATGATAAGTAAAAACTTCTTCTTTTTTATAACTCTTTTCCCTCTTCACTTACATGTAGATGTAATTACACATTTTTTATATAGCTAAAATTAAAAAAGTCTGACAAATTCAGACTTAGATAAGCACATATAATTTACCTTCCAATTTTTCTGTTGCTTTTCTCTGTGTGACCATGGTGAACAATTTGATATGCACATAGCACAAGGTTGTTTTAATTGTCAGTCATACAAATTAGACTTAGGAAAGGCCAATTAGGTCATCAAGTCAATCTTTTCAACACAGTGGGGTAAGTTGCTGATGTTGCTTTTTTTCTTTTATTTTCCTACAGGCTAGAATTGGACCATGTTTCTTGATCGTTCTTGAACGCAAAAGGAGATAAAAATCAACAATAAAACTAGATGTGGTTCAGGAAGACTTGTATCTTAAATGGGGAGGGGATTTCACCTAAATATTTGTTGAACACTTTTCAAATACTGAATGATAAATTGACCAACTTCCATTTTCTTTACTAGGAAAAAAAAAAAAAAAGCAACAATATGTTATCACTCAACAAAAGGCATTACAGAGAATTCTATCACCGGCACATATATTTCCCCAATGAAATAAAACTGCCACAGAATTCTCCTTCTTGTCTAATGGCAAACCTTTAATTATAGTTTAGGAATTTACTTAATAAAGATAAGAGTATTTTGGGTTTCCATATTTGACTAAGGAAGTGTATGCATATGTGTGTGTGTGTGTGTGTGTGTCTAGGCACATGCATGAAGTTTGTACTTTATCTGTGCATATGTATTTGGTATGAAAAATTGATCACTTTAAAATAAAACATGGGTCATGGATTTCTTTCCCCCAAGGAATATTGTCACTGAAATGTTGTTTTAGATGTAGTTTAACTGAACTTTATAGGAAGGCTCAGTTGTATATGAACTCAAGGTCGTCAAGATTGACATAAGATAGATTCAGCACTAGGGCAGGACTTTCTGCTTCCTAGTTAAGTATTTGTTCCTCAACACTACTCTGGCTCAAGATTATATTTAATTTTTCCAAAAAGAGTGAAATTTCTGAATTTTGTATGTGATAGCCTGAAGTCTAACCCTTAGGGTGTGAGGTCAGAAAAAGAGAAACTTTTGGTATCTTCAATTCAAATATGCTGTGAGCAGTTTCAACCTCTTCAAAGAACATTTGTTAAGACAAACATGCAAGAGACATCTGTTACTGAAATTCTGATTCTGGTAATGTTAGACAGTATGCATTTTAATAAAGAGGGAGCTGAAAACAAGCACATTAGTTTTAAAGTTACATACTTTTAAAAAGAAGTATCATATCTTTCTGGGATCCTATTTTATTAAAACATTAATAAATTCATTTTTGAGTCTAGATTATAGTAGCAAATAACATAAATAAATAAAAGTAATTATAAATACATAGCAAAATATGTTTTGGACTCTCATTCATGCTACACTATATTATTAATATTCATCAATAGTACCACCAAATCTCTTCTTATATTTGGATTTGTGTAATAAATAAAAAGGTAAGAAAAAGATTAAAATAAAAAGATAAAATATGCATCACTAATGACAGGATCATCTCAGGATTTATCGGAGTTGTGATTCCTCCCAGTATTTATTATTACTTTTTATTAATCTGTACCCTGTTTCAGTAACAATCTCTTAATAAGGTGTTTCTGTATGATTATAAATTGGGAGTAAACTTTTAAAATGTTAGAATAAACTATGGACATTTACTAAATATTACAACTATTCCTTCTCCTAAAAACACTATGTCAACAAAGTAATAGTTGCAAATTTTTACTTAGTTAAATGTGTATAATGCCTTATTCGTTCATTTTGGTTCTGGGTTGAACCTAGGGCCTTGAAAATGTTAGGTAAGTGCTCTGTCACTGAGCTACATCCTCAAACAGGATGCCAATCTCTATTTTTCAAATGAAGAGATAGGCTTAGAGATGTGAAGTAACTTACCTGAAGATGTACACTTAATAATGATAGAGCTGGGTATAAAGCCAGGTAAGTCTGATTTCATAATCCACAGCATCAGACCCCTTCCTCTCTTTGCATATGTGTGTACAATGCACATGTGAATCTGCATTTAAGTGTTTGCATGTTTATGCATGGAATATATTGTTGGAAGAGGGGAGATAATATGAGGGAGAGGACAATGAAATGATCAGGTGACAGCAGCATCATTATCTGTCATCATGGTTTACTTTTCTTGGTATTCGAATAGAAAAAGCAACAGAGTATATTTAGATGATCAAAGAAGAAGGTTGATTTAAATTATTAAAACTGTGTTGTTTACTGACATTTAAAATAATAGTCAATATCCCACAAGTTCAATAGCATGATTTTATTGCTTAAACTTTTTCCATGTCTGAATGAATTTAAAAATATAGGGAAAATAAGGTATACAAATATTTAATGTAAAATGTTAAGTACATACCTACCATATGTAGAGTGTTTACATTTCTGTAATTTCTGACTGTATTGTCACCATCTTTGGCAAAGTTACTTGACAAAATAAAAAATAAAATTCCAAGTAACCTCATTTTGAAAAAGTAAAATGGATATAGAGCAGATGTTATTTTTCAAATGGAAAATGAAAAGAGTTTTGTTTGTCAGCATATGAAAAGTTTAAAATAATTTTACTTCCACAACAGATAGACTTTAAATCATTATTAAATGATGAGTAGGAGTAACACAATAAAATTTATTAAAGTTCTGTGGGTGGCATTTATAAATTCAGTACATCATTATATTATTTATTTACTAAGATAATATATTATGCAATTAAAGCTATTTTTCTATTTTTTTTATAATTTAATATTTTGTTATTAATTGCATTTAAATAAAAATTCAGACAATTTAGTCTATGCATCTATCACAACTGAGGATTGCAGGTGTCTAGGGCATAATATAGGAGGCTTGATTTATTTGTAGCTTTTTACTTGATAAAGAAGATTCAGAATTAATTATCAATCCAGCCTGAAGGAGAACTATTTAAAATTGTATGCTTTCCTGATAAATTTATTATAAGAAAACACACTCCTATCCTTTTTCTCCCCAGATAGTTCATTTCCTACTCTGGTATCAATGAAATTTTTAACTGAATGAAATATATGTGTTTTTTCTACTTCTTGCTTGTAAGATTTTCAAAACTGGCAACATGTGAGTGTAAATGTAGAGTTCACAGTTTTGATTTGGGGTGGGAAAGGTCAATAGCAACCTTTCTTGCTAATTACATTTGTGTTTCCTCTTTTTTTCTCCTACAATAATAGTGTGTCTCTTAACAATGTGTACTGTTCAGAACAGCCCTTGGCAAGGAGCAAGCTCTTCAGTCAAGTAAGGTCAATCAGAAGTCAGAAATTTGAGCATACCCGCCAAAAGAATGTAAACACACTCAATTCTGTCTTATATTCTAGAAAGGAAGTCAAGGTATCATGGCTTCTGCTGTAAAAGCCCTGCACTTCCCTTCCAGAACTGTCTGTTTAGTTTAAATCCTAGATCTTCCTCCTTAATCGCCAAGCTGGTGAAATTCCCAAATCCATTTGAACAATTATTTCTGTTTAGATAAGCTACAGCAAATTTTTCTGTGATTTATTTCTGAAGAAGACCCAATAGTAGAAAATTCAAGCCTGTGTTCATTTGTTGAGTCTTGAAAATAGTGTAACATTAGGAGGCAATATGTTTATCAAAGTAAATAACAATTTATCAAAGTATAACATTCAGTTATTAAAATCTGCCCCCCAAATACATATCAAAGCAACTGATTTGGAACTCCCTAGTCACCCTTCATGTGGTATATAGCTTTAAGTCACATAAATTCCTCAAGAAGGATGTTTATTTTTTGGCCATAATGTTCATAGGCCTTCAGCATTTACCTGAATGAAATCTGAGACATAGTATATTTTAAGGATGAATGTAATCTAGCCTGTCACATTACTGAGGCCTAGAAACATGGTGAAGATCATGATGCAATATGTTCTTTAAAATAGGTATATTGGTCATGAACCAAGTGCCTATGTGGATGTAGCTTTTTATCATTATCTGGACTTTTTAAAGTATCCTTTTATCTGACTTACTCAAATAATTTTTATACAGAAACTATGATGCAAATCCAAATATTTAAACACTATGCATTGCATGTAGATAATTTTATTTTTTAAATACATGTATCAACACATGCACATTTTTATAAGCTGAATATTTCTTTGAATAACAAGTATAACATTTAGGAGAATGTTTTTATTTAAACCTCACAGTGCCAAAAAAACAAACTGAAATTCCCTTGGGTCTTTTTCTTCTATACAATTATCTTAATATTTTGATTCATTTATTTCTAACTCCTGATCTTTCATTAACTTCCAACAAAACCATCACTCTCAACTTTATATTCTTTCGGGCAGTGTACCTAAAGAGAAAAAGAACAAATACTAAGCTAATCCATGTAACTTTAATTTTTAAGTCATATGTCACATAATCTTTCTAAGTTGTAGAGGGATTGCTATTGGAGCCCAACATGAAAGTGGTTGACATCCTGTATCCCAGTCTCATATCCAGGTGAAGGTTCTTGTACTTAGGTGTTTAATCACATGTATATGAAATAAGCCCAATTTAGAAACTTGAAACTTTTGGTTTTGTGCCACAAAAATTACAAAACTGCATGTAAAAACAAATTAACACACACACACACACTTGCTAAATGTGTTTTGTGAGTTACAGTTTTCTTTCACTCCTTTTCTAATGGACCATACAAGGTTGAATGTTCTTTCTCTTATAGATGACATAAAAAATGGTACCTGCTTAATCCATCATAGGATTTTGAAGGTTAATTTTAGAGGAAAATTACTACATGGACTCAGAAATTGTTATTATTTTCTTGTTTCATGTCTGAGGCTTTATCTATAGTCCTGAACTGCCACTTTATAATTCTACAAAAAAGAAATAAACTTATTAGGAGGTTGTTTACCACTAGGTATAAAACAGTTTTTATTGTTGTTTGTTTGTTTTTATTTTGTACTAAGCACTGAGATGAATTTTACATCAAACAATCTGTATGACAGTAGACGAACTATGTGATAATTAGAGGTTGTAACATTATCCAGTGGCAAGAATCTGTGGACAGCAGTCCAATACATATTAGTGACAAACCCTTCATGTTTTATTTATTGTTCTAATTCAAAGAAAATTTTTACCTGTATAACTGGGTCACAGGTATACTACAATTGAAACAGTTCCATAGTCAAGGCCAGACACAAAATATGCCATTCATCAAATTGTCAGACTAAGAATT
Organism: Tamias sibiricus; assembly: GCA_025594165.1. Taxonomy (NCBI): domain Eukaryota; kingdom Metazoa; phylum Chordata; class Mammalia; order Rodentia; family Sciuridae; genus Tamias; species Tamias sibiricus. Next base: position 49,361,605 of record CM046668.1, read on the forward strand.
AACAAGATGATTAGAAGAGAGAAGAACATCTATCACCACCAAATTTTCTAGCCTGTTTTGCAGAAATGCAGGTACTGATTCCATGTCAACCTCATGCTTGTAAGCTCCTTGAGGGCAGAGATTCAGTAAAACACATTTTGATATCTTCTTGTTACGGTTTGGATGTGAGGTGTTCCCCAAAAGCTCATGTATAAGACAATGTAAGAACATTCAGAGGTGAAATGATTGGGTTATGATATCCTTAACCCAATTAGTACATTAATCCTCTGAAGGGATTAACTGAGTGATAACTGAAGGTGGGTAGGGTATGGCTGAAAGAGGTGGGTCATAGGGGGTTTGTCTTTGGGGTAAGTATTTAGTAAGCTGAGCTTAGTTTCTAGCTCTATTGTCTGATCACATGAGTTGCTTTCCTCTGCCACACTCTTCCGCCATGATATTCTGCCCAAGAGCCCCAAGGAATGGAGCCTACTGTTTAGGGTTTGAGACCTCTGAAACTGTGAGCCCCTGAATAAACTTTTCCTCTTGTAAAATTTTTCTTGTTAGGTCTTGTGGTTCATTGTCCTCTTTATATATTTAACACATAATCAACTTTTATTGATGGGAGACAATATATTTTAATGTCAGGAAGGGAAAAACAAAGGTTTACAAACAAGATAAATTCAATAAATACAATTTCCAAAAGACAGACCAGGAAATATAGTATTCTGTAAGCAAAAATCAGTGATGCACAAAAGGACAGTGAACAGCCATTATTTTCCAATGTTATTTCAAATTTGCTTTTAAATTCATGAACATGTCAGGGAAATTAAATCTCATCAATTTTGTCTTAATTTTTATTCATAAAAGAATCTTGAATAATAAAATTACACTCCTAATATATTGTTAATGTGGTTAATATTTTGTGTTTACTTAAAAGCAGGGAAAATCACAAAAATATTAAGTATGTTTTGGATGAATGATCTTCTCAAATGAGTAAAATATTATTGAAACAAAGAATAAAATATAAAATTTGAGGACAAAAGCCACCATCTAAAAAAAATTCTTAGTCCAGAGAAATAATCCCATATGATTACCCTATGAATATTTTAATTAGAAGCAGAAGACTTGTTTCTAATGTTGACCAAGTTATGAAACTTTGGTGTGGTTCAGTTTCTTTTCTGAGAATAGACCTCATGAAGTTTGTATTACCAAAAACAAAGCTGTGATTAAGATCACATAAAAAAAAGTCACCATTTCCTGAACTGCCCTAATGAGAACCATGATGTGTGGTGCTGATTGTAGAAAGTGTAACTGGCAGATTCCTCCCCCTACAGATTCTTTAAAAAAAAAAAAAATTATTTGCTTTAGTTGTACACAATGCCTTTATTTTTACGTGGTGCTGAGGATCAAACCCGGGCTGCGCATGTGCTAGGTGAGCGCTCTACCACTGAGCCACAACCCCAGCCCACAGATTTTAATTTATAGGTGTGGTCTCCATACATTAAAATATTAGTATGAAGACCAGTGAATTTTTACATTAGGGATGTTTAAACAATAATAAAGGGAATTAAAGGGATTATTTGAAATTTCTTACTGATTGTAAATAAGTAACAAGGAGTTAAATTTGGGCTATTTTTTCACCAGAATTCATTGGCATGATCTTAGTAGTTATAAATATTAAAATAATTTTGGTTAGGTTTGCAAATAACTATCACTATCAGACAGCCCCTCTTCAGACTACCAAAGCCTTCTACTCCCCACTTCCACCAAAATCTGCAGTTGAAGGTTTAGTGGGGGTCAGAACAGGTAGCTGCAAGACTGTGCAAGGCTTCAGCTACGGTTTTTCTACATTGAGCAGTAGCTGTATGACATTAGTGGTTTAATGTTTGTAGTTTAAACTGTGGCTTCTAAATCAAGTCATGTGTTTAGAAAATTCACAGAGAAACTGTCCTAAATCTTTGTTGTAAAATTGTGTATGGTCACTGAATGTAAAGTTTAGAAACAAATAAGTACCACAAAGACAATAGTTGCATTCTTTTGGAGGTATTTATTTGCCTGGAAGCTATTTCCTCTGATTTCAGCATGCTATTCTTATTTTAAATAAATTTAATCAGAAAGATAACAAATATGAAAGAATCTTAAAAGAGTAGGTAAGAGAGTATGGAACCTTTGATGTAGATGATGTGTATATGGTGAGCTCAATGGTAGACCATGAGTGAAGAGGGGAGAAAGGAAGAGAAGTAAGGGGAAAAGGAGGAAAGGAAGGAAGGAGATATAGGGAGTGGAGAGAGAACCCCCCCCCCCCCCCCCCCCCCCCCCCCCCCCCCCCCCCCCCCCCCCCCCCCCCCCCCCCCCCCCCCCCCCCCCCCCCCCCCCCCCCCCCCCCCCCCCCCCCCCCCCCCCCCCCCCCCCCCCCCCCCCCCCCCCCCCCCCCCCCCCCCCCCCCCCCCCCCCCCCCCCCCCCCCCCCCCCCCCCCCCCCCCCCCCCCCCCCCCCCCCCCCCCCCCCCCCCCCCCCCCCCCCCCCCCCCCCCCCCCCCCCCCCCCCCCCCCCCCCCCCCCCCCCCCCCCCCCCCCCCCCCCCCCCCCCCCCCCCCCCCCCCCCCCCCCCCCCCCCCCCCCCCCCCCCCCCCCCCCCCCCCCCCCCCCCCCCCCCCCCCCCCCCCCCCCCCCCCCCCCCCCCCCCCCCCCCCCCCCCCCCCCCCCCCCCCCCCCCCCCCCCCCCCCCCCCCCCCCCCCCCCCCCCCCCCCCCCCCCCCCCCCCCCCCCCCCCCCCCCCCCCCCCCCCCCCCCCAAATTTTCAAGAATGAATGAAAATAACTCATTAATGATGTCTTACTAACACCCTGGTGAGAGGAATGCAATTTTTGAAGTTCTCATAATTGAATTAGTTGGTAAAATCAACTTAACTGCTTGGTAAATCTCCACTTAAGTTTATACATAAGATAATTGTTTCCCCCACAAGAATTATCTCTGCTTGAATTTTTAATTAAAGAAAAATAAATTAGGTAACATAGGAAGTATAGATGCCTCAATCCAGTTGGTCATACAACTGTCTATCTACTGGGAAAGTGTAGAGAGTAGAATGATTTAACTTCAACCAATTTATCTATATTCTTCTAAATAATCTTAACATATACAATTATAAAAATATAAAGTTTTTATCAGGAAAATATGATTTTGTGAACTGCTTGAGGTCAAATAGTAGTTATTCATGCCTGAGTATATTTTTCTCTTTCTGTGACTCAGTAGTTAAGTGTATTTAGTCACATAAATTTGTTAAAAGTTGTATACTACTGGTAAAAATCTATCTATTTTCATGAATATTACTGAAAGTATTCAAGAAAATAACATACTCTTATTCTTAAATTCAACAACAATATGAGAAGGGTTTCTTGCTGATGAATTCACATGAAGTCAATTAACCTAATTTTTGTTTGTTTTGTAGTTCATCTAATAATCTGAGAAGTGATAAATGCTCACTGAAATCTTATTTTCTCCATTCTCTACTCACTCACAAAAAATTGCTCCATTTTCTAAAGTTCTCTGATTGTGATAACATGATTGCAAAATCTCCTTTTCAAGGTAAAATTGCTCCATATCTAGCCATTTCTTAGAATACTATTTACTGTCAGTTTGCTGGAAAGTAGTCTAAGTCACTGATAGAAGGACTTTAATATAAGAGCTGAAAACAGTTAAGTAGAGAGTAAAAAAAAATACAAAAGATCAATGAAATGAGGAGTTACTTTTTTTAAAAAAATAAATAATATTGATAAGTTCTTATTAAAACTAATCTAAAGAAAAAGAGGGAAGACCCAAATAAACTTAGAGTCAAAAAAAAAAAAAAAAAAATCACAGATTTTACAGAAATCCACAGGCTCATTAAGGACAATTTTGAAAACTTATACTCTAATAAGTAGAAAAACCAGGAAGAAATTAATGGATTTCTATACACATCTGATCTGCCAAACTTGAATCAAGGGGATATTGATAATATAAACAGAACAGTAACAAGCAATGAGATAGAAGCAGTAATAGAAAAAAAGCCTTTCAACAAGGAAAAGCCCAGGAGCAGATGTATTCCCAGCTGATTTTTACCAGGTATTTAAAGAACTAATGTTTATGCTCTTTAAAATATTCCATGAAACAGAAAGGAATGGAACACTTCCAAATTCATTCTTGAGATCAGGATCATCTTTATATCAAAATCAGATAAGGGCACATTAAGGAAAGAAAACCATAGACTGATATTCCTGATAAACTTGGATACAAATATCCTTAATAAAATATTGGCAAACTGTTTTCAACAACATGTTAAGACTATTGTACATCAAAAAAGGATGGTTTCATTTCAGGATTACTTAATAGATACAAATCAATAAATATAATTTACCACATAAATAGAATAGGAACAAAAATCACATAGTTATCTCAATAAATGCTAACAAAAAATTTGAAAAAAAATCATTACTTTTTCATGATAAAAACACTAAAGAAATTAGAAATAGAAGGAACTTACCTAAACATTATAAAGACTATATATGAAAAACCCAAATCCAACATCATAGTGAATGAAGAAAGGCTGAAGCATTTCCTTTAAAATCTGGAAAAGACTAGGAAGTCAGAAGCTCTCACCTGTTTTTTTTCAAAATAGCACTAGAAATTCTAGTTAGAACAATTAGTCAAGAGAAGTAGATAAAGGGAATAAAAAATAGGAACGGAAGAATTCAAATTATCACTGTTTATAGATTATATGAGCCTATATCCAGAAGATCCAAAAAGCTCAATATAAAAGATTAATAGCTTTTCTATACACCAATAATGAATCTACTAAGGAAGAAATAAAGAAAATAGCCCCATTTACAGTAGCCAGGAAAAAAAAATCAACAAACATAAAAATCCAAAGAAACCCTAGGAATAAATCCAACCAAGGAAGTGAAAACCTCTGCAAGGAAAACTAAGAAGGAAATTTAAGAAGAAACCAGAAGAATGGAAGACCTCCCATGTTCGTGGATAGGTAGAATTAATATTGTTAAGATGGTCATGTTACCAAAAACAATATACAGATTCAAAGCAATCTTTATCAAAATACTGATGTTATTCTTCACAGAACCAGAAAATACAGTTCTAAAATTAATTTGGAAGTAAAGACCCAGAATTTCTTAAAACAATTCTAAGACAAAGAAGTAATGCTGGAGGCATTACAATACCCAACTTCAAATCATACTATGGAGCTATAGGAACAAAACTTACATGATACTAGCATAAAAACAGACACACAGTCAAATGGAACAGAATAGAAGACAGAACAGAGACAAATGCACATGGATACTCATCTGATCCTTGGCAAATACACCAAAACTATAATTTGGGGGAAAAAAAAAACAGCCTTCCTATCAAACAGTGCTAGGAAAACTGGTTATCCATATGTAGAAGAATGAGACTAGATCCTTACCTTTTATCCTGAACAAAAACCAACTCAAAATGGAGCAAAGGCCTAAGAATAAGACCAGAGATTTTGCAACTCCCAGAAGAAACCATAGGGTTAACATTCCAATATATAGGTGCAGACAAGGACTTCCTTGATAGAATTCCTAAAGCTCAGAAAATAATATCAGTAATGAAAAAATGGCATGACATCAAATTAAAAAGCTTCTGCACAGTAAAGGAAACATTTAAAAATGTGAAGAGGGAACCTACACAATGGGAGAAAATCTTTGTTAGCTACTCTTATGAAAGAGCAATACTATCCAGAATATTAAAAAAGTTTTAAAAACTAACTACAAAAAATGAATAATCCAATTAATAAATGGGCAAAATAAATAAATAGACACTTCTCAAAAGAAGAAACACAAATGGTCAATCAATAAATGAAAAAAGTTTAACATCTTTAGTAATTAGGAAAATTCAAATCAAAATTATGCTGAGATTTCATCAAATTCCAGTTAGAATGGCAGCCATCAAGAACATAAACAATAGTGAATTCTGGAGAGGATGTAGAGAACAAAAATCAAATTTTATACTTGTTGGTGGAATTGTAAATCCGTAGGACAGTTATGGAAATCAGTATGGAATTTTTCAAAAGTCAGGGAATGAAACCACCATATAACCCAGGCACACCAATATTTGCTTTTTATCCTAAAGAAGAAAATCCATCATACTCTAGCAGTATGGGCATGCCCATGTTTATAGCAGACAATAGCTATTTCACAAAAATTCACATTTTGAAACCAACTGAAGTATCCTCAGTGGATGAATGGATAAAGAATATGTAGGTTATTTACACAATGAAGTTATTCCCATAAAGAAAAATGATATTTTGTTATTTACAGTAAAATGTATAGAACTTGTAAGCAATATTTGCAGCAAAATAGGCCAAACTCAGAAAGTCAAGGGTCATATCTTTTCTCTCACATGTGGAATCTAGCAAAACAAAAAGGAAAAGAAAGGTATGAGGAGTCTCACAAAAATTGAAGGGATACCATTAGAATAAAGGAAAGGGACCAGGGGCAAGGAAGAGGATAAAGAAAGGGGAAATAATGGAGAATGATATCGACTGAATTTTACTGTTATATTGTGTGCATATGTGAATATGTAAGAATGAATCTCAACATTATGTAAAATTATAATATAATAGAAAATGTGGGGAAAAGAATACCACTTCATATTATTTTCCTTCTTTATTACTTCAATCATAAATGAACAACCTAGATGTGCCACTTTGATTTCTTCATAACTCATTTATTTCTTAGTACAAATCTAATTTCCCTCATATATTTAACTAAAAATATCCTTCTTTAATGATACAAAATTCTCTTTTCTTATAGATGCCAGAGTTCTTTGGATCACTTCTAATTTCCTTTGATTATAGCATTTCTTACTTTGATCCTCTCTGCCATTTGGAACTCTTCAATCACAATTCTACTTCCAGTTATCAATACCTTCTCATTCATTCTGAATGACTTCTCTTTCTCTAACATTAGATTAGAGGGATCATACTTCATGTGTCCCGGAACCATAAAACTGTTTTTGATGAATTGTCTTTGGATAATTTGTTTCTGCATCCATGGTTTCAGTAAACTACAGACCAAAATATTGGGGCAAAAAAAAAGTAACTATAGGGAACATGCATAGATATTTTTCTTGTCAAAATTTCCTAAGTAATGCAGTATAACAAGTATTTATATATAATTTGCATTTATAGGATCTATCAGTAATGCAGAGATGATTTAAAACATATGGACTATGTACATAGACTATTATGCCATTAGGAACTAGAGCACTTGTGGATTTTGGTATGATAGGAAGGTCCTAGAATTAATTCCCCTTGGGTGCCAAGGGACAACTATATTTAGCCAGTGTCATATCAACAGCCCAATTGTGCCAGGGCAGTGGGATAGATTGCAGAAAGTTCCAGAGACAGCATGGGAGACGTGATATATTGAGGAAAGTGTGCAAGAGATCAGGACTTGTATAAGAGGAGTTCAGTGATGACAGGCTGAGAGCACCTCTGTCCTTCACAGTGCTTTCCCAAGCAACGTCTTTTCTCCTTCATAGTGTTTTGTTCAGTGGTAGCCAGTTGGATGAACAACATGTATCCTTTCCATAGAGCCTCCAGTTCTACTCAGAGTGGGGGTTTTATATGTTAGACTGCAGAAGCAGTGACATCATCAACATGAGTTTGCTTAGTTTGCTTAGTTTGCTTCTTTGACTGGCATTCCAAGGAGCAACTATCCTAGCATATATGTAAGAAAACGGTTGCTTACAGGTAACACTAATGCACACTAGCTACCCATGTGCATAAGAGAAAGTCAGTGTCCTTCACAATTATATATATCTGGATTTTCTGGCCCAGGCTTGCTCTCATTTTTTCCTTTAATTTGGTTAAGTTTTTGGTAACACAAAGGGGGCATTCCGGCATATGGTGTTTTACAGTATTTTTTTGCTTTAGGAATGATATAGCCAGTTTCCCTAACTTTAGTACTCACAGATATATGTGTGTGTGTTGCTGATATTCCATTAATAATATTTTCCATCTTCCTTCTTCCTATTAAGATTTTCATTGTCCTAGTTCAGAAAATTTAATTTCATTTTTGGTGTATTATATATATTTTCTAACTGGGGATTCATTTTTTTTTTGATATATTAAGATCCTAAAAACTCTTTGCAAATTTTCAAGTTCTATTTAAAAAAATATTCTTGCTTTTAGAAGATCTTATGTTGAAGATCTGCAGTATAATAAACCAAGTTTTTCTAACACTGCTATATATGCATATATATCTACACATAGATGTAATCATAATTGTTTATATATAAAAGTATATATATATATACATATATATGTATATATATAAATTTATTCAACCAAAATTGATTATCATCTATGTTTCATACACATTCCTAAAATTCAGGAAACAAAAATGACAAAACGTATTACCTATACTCAAATACTAGGGGAAAATATGTCTGAAGCAGGAGCTATGAAATAGTACATATTATCATATAGTGCTAATAAAAGCAGACTGTCCAGTGATAAGAAACTGAGTAGAAGTCTGTGGTACAATGCCATGCTTGCAAGGCCAAGAAATCTTATTTGCTGTGTTTCCAAACATAGTTGTAGAATTACAGAATTCCTTTTTCCATACTCTTGTTCTTTTTCTTTTTTTTCTTTCTTTTTTTCTTTTGGTGGTACTGGGGATTGAAATCCAGGGTGCTTTACTACTGAGCTACACCCACATCCTTTCTATTTTTTTTAATTTATTTTTTATTCTAAGTTGTTAGAAATGACAACAGAATGTATTACATTTCATATTATACTTGTAGAGCACATTTTTACATATTTCTGGTTGTATACAAAGTATATTGGCATCATTTGTGTCTTCATACATGCACTTGGGGTAATGATATCCATTTCATTCTACCATCTTTTTTTTGTTCTTCACCCTTTTCCCCCCCTCCCTGACCCTTCCCCCCCACCCATTGGCCATTCTAATGTTCCTTTAATCCTCCTATGCTCCCCTTCCCAACTCCACTGTTAATCGGCCTCCTATATCAGAAAGAACATTTGGCATTTGGCTTTTTGGGATTGGCTAACTTCACTTAGCATTATATTCTCTAACTTCATCCATTTACCTGCGAATGCCATGATTTTATTCTCTCATTGCTAAGCAATGCTCCATTGTGTATATATACCACATTTTCTTTATCCATTCATCTACTGAAGGGCATCTAAGTTGGTTCCACAGTTTAGCTATTGTGAATTGTGCTGCTATAAACATTGATGTGGCTGTGTCCCTGTAGTATGCTATTTTTAAGTCCTTTGGGTATAGACCGAGGAATGGGATAGCTGGGTCATAAGGTGGTTCCATTCCCAGTTTTCTAAGGAATCTCCATATTCCTTTCCATATTGGCTGCACCATTTTGCAGTCCCACCAACAATGTATTAGAGTGCTTTTTTCTCCACATCCTCACCAACATTTATTGTTGTTTGTGTTCTTAATAGCTGCCATTCTGACTGGTGTGAGATGAAATCTTAGAGTGGTTTTGATTTGCATTCCTCTAATTGCCGGAGATGTTGAACATGTTTTCAAGTATTTGTTGATTGATTGTATATCTTCTTCTGAGAGTGTCTGTTCAGTTTCTTGGCCCATTTATTGATTGGGTCATTTGTTTTTTTGGTGTTAAGATGTTTGAGTTCTTTATCTATTTTAGAGAATAGTGCTCTATCTGACATGTGTGTGGTAAAAATTTGTTCCCTAATAGTAGGCTCTCTCATCACCTCACTGATTGTTTCTTTTGCTGAGAAGAAGCTTTGTAATTTAAATCTATCCCATTTACTGATTCTTGATATTAATTCTTGTGCTACAGGATTCTTATTAAGGAACTTGGGGCCTAATCCCACATGTTGGAGATTAGAGCTTACTTTTTCTTCTATTAGGTGTAGTGTTTCTGGTCTAATTCCTAGATCCTTGATCCACTTTGAGTTGAATTTTGTGCATGGTGAGAAATAGAAGTTTAATATCATTTTCTTGCATATGGATTTCCAGTTTTCCCAGCACCATTTGTTGAAGAGGCTATTTTTTCTCCAATGTATGTTTTTGGCACTTTTGTCTAATATAAGATAACTGAAATTATATGTGTTAGTCTCTGTGTCCTCTATTCTGTACCATTGGTCTACCAGCTTATTTTGGTGCCAATACCATGCTGTTTTTGTTACTATTGCTCTGTAGTATAATTTAAGGTATGGTACGGTGATGTCACCTGCTTCACTCCTCTTGCTAAGGATTGCTTTAGCTATTCTGGGTCTCTTATTTTTCCAGATGAATTTCATGACTGCTTTTTCTATTTCTATGAGGAATGTCATTGGGATTTTGATAGGCATTGCATTAAGTATTTATAGTGCTTTTGGTAGGATGTTCATTTTGACAATATTAGTTCAGCCTATCCAAGAACAAGGTAGATCTTTCCATCTTCTGAGGTTTTCCATAATTTCTTTCTTTAGTGTTCTGTAGTTTTCATTATAGAGGACTTTCACGTCTTTGGTTAAGTTGATTCCCAAGTATTTTTTTTTTTTTTTTTTTGATGCTATTGTAAATGGGGTAGTTTTCCTCATTTCCCTTTCAGAGGATTTCTCACTGATACATAGAAATGCCTTAGATTTATGGGTGTTGATTTTTTATCCTCCTACTTTGCTGAATTCATTTATGAGTTCTAGAAGTTTTCTGGTGGGAATTTTTGGTTCTTCTAGGTATAAAATCATATCATCAGCAAATAATGATAATTTGAGTTCTACTTTACCTATCTGTGTCCCTTTAATTTCTTTCATCTGTCTTATTGCTCTGGCCATCGTTTCAATTACTATGTTAAATAGAAGTGGTGAAAGAGGGCATCCTTGTCTTGTTCCAGTTTTTAGAGGGAATGCTCTCAATTTTTCTTCATTTAGAATAATGTTGGCCTGGGGATTAGCATATATATTTTTTATGATATTGAAATATGTTCCTGTTATCCCTAGTTTTTCTAGTGTTTTGGACATGAAGGGGTGCTGTATTTTGTCAAATGCTTTTTCTTCATCTATTGAGATAATCATATGGTTCTTATCTTTAAGTCTATTGATGTGATGAATTACATTTATTGATTTTCTTATGTTGAGCCATCCTTGCATCCCTGGAATGAACATCACTTGATTGTGGTGTATTATATTTCTTATATGTTTTTGTATCCATTTTGCCAGAATTTTATTGAGAATTTTTGCATCTATGTTCATTAAATATATGGGTCTGAAGTTTTCTTTTTCTGATGTGTCTTTGCCTGGTTTGGGGATCAGGGTGATATTGGCCCCATAGAATGAGGTTGGGAGTGCTCCTTCTTTTTCTATTTTCTGAAATAAATTGAAGAGTATGGGTATCAATTCTTCTTTAAAGGTCTTGTAGAACTTGGCTGTGTATCCATCTGGTCCTGGGCTTTTCTTTGTTGGTAGGCTTCTGATGTCATCTTCTATTCTGTTGCTTGAAATTGGTCTGCTCAAATTGTGTATATCATCCTGCTTTAATTTGGGCAGATCATACGACTCTAGAAATTTGTTGATGCCTTCGGTGTTTTGTATTTTGTTGGAGTACAAGTTTTCAAAATAATTTTGAATTATTCCCTGTACTTCCGTAGTGTTTGTTGTGATATTTCCATTTTCATCTCATATGTTAGTAATTTGAGATTTCTCTCTCCTTCTCTTTGTTATGTTAGCCTGGCTAAGGGCCGGTCAATTTTATTTATTTTTTCAAAGAACAAACTTTTTGTTTTGTCATTTTTTTCAATTGTTTCAATTTCATTGATTTCAGCTCAGATTTTAATTATTTCCTGTCTTCTACTGCTTTTGGTGTTGGATTGTTCTTCTTTTTCTAGAGCTTTGAGATGTAATTTTAAGTCATCTATTTGTTGACTTTTTCTTCTTTTGAGGAATGCACTCATTGCAATGAACTTTCCTCTTAAACTACCTTCATAGTGTCCCACAGATTTCACTATGTTGTGTCTCTGTTCTCATTCACTTCTAAGAATTTTTTAATCTCCTCTTTGATGTCATCTGCAACCCATTGTTCATTCAGTAGCATATTATTTAGTCTCCAGGTGTTGAAGTAACTTTTATTTCTTATTTTATCATTGATTTCTAATTTCATTCCATTATGGTCTGATAGAATGCAGGGTAGTGGCCCTATTTTTTTTTTTTTTTAATATTTGCTAAGAGTTGTTTTGTGGCATAGTATATGGTATATTTTAGAGAAGGATCCATGTGCTGTTGAGAAGAAAGTGTATTCACTTGTTGAAGGATGAAATATTCTATATAAGTCAGTTAAGTCTAAGTTGTTTATTGTATTTTTGAGTTCTATAGTTTCTTTGTTCAGCTTTTGTTTGGAAGATCTATCCAGTGGTGAAAGGGGTGTGTTAAAGTCACCCAGAATTATTGTGTTGTGGTCAATTTGATTCTTAAACTTGAGGAGAGTTTGTTTGATGAACATGGATGCTCCATTGTTTGGGGCATATATATTTATGATTGTTAAGTCTTGTTGGTGTATGGTTCCCTTGAGCAGTATGTAATGTCCTTCTTTATCCCTTTTGATTGACTTTAGCTTGAAGTCTACTTTATTTGATATGAGGATAGAAACCCCTGCTTGTTTCCTCAGTCCATGTGAGTGGTAGGATTTCTCCCAACCTTTCACCCTCAGCCTATGGATTTCTTTTTCTATGAGATGAGTCTCTTGGAGGCAGCATATTGTTGGGTCTGGGGTTTTTTGATCCAATCTCCTAGTATATGTCTTTTGATTGGTGAGTTTAGGCCATTAACATTCAGAGTTATTATTGAGATGTGTTTTGTATTCCCAGCCATTTTTGTTTATTTTTGGTAATTAACTTGACATGGTTTCTCCTCCCATCCTTTCTATTTTAAGACAGAAAAAAAATTGCTGAGACTGGATTTGTGTGTGTAATCCTCCTGCCTTAGACTCCCAAGTTGCTGGGATTACAGTTGTGTACCACTGTTCCTGGCATTCATGTTGTTTCACTGGTGCTAAACACTGCCATTTTTTTCCCTTCTTTTTTCATTCCCTTCCCACTTATGTGTTTTATTTTTATTTTTTTCACACTCAATAGCTAGCTCCAGTTTTAATTTTGCATGAGTTTTTCATCCATAACTAGAATTCCATGTATCTACGGAACAAGAGTAAATACTAGAATCACTCAGTTTAAATTCAGCGTGATCCATTTAATTTCATTCATAGCCTTTTTTTCTATGGCTTCAGTTCTACTATGTTTGAAGATTATATGTATCTTTAGGGAAGTATATTAGGTAGGATGAGTGTCTAACTCTTATAACTGACAAAGGGTTTATTTTTCTTGCTTACCAAGAAAACCAGAGATAAGGATTTCGTATAGTAGGGTAATCAGCTTAAGAATGTAGTGGCTGAGGTTGCTGTGATTTTCTCAGCCCTTCAGTTTCGGTCTCAAAATACTACACCAATGATAACAATGATGGTTTCCTTTTAGCCAACTAATGGGAGAAAAAATATTTAATAGTATTAGGAATATAATATTATAGTATTATAGAAACATAAGAAATTCTCATAGAAACAGACAGCAGAGAGTGGGAAGATTGTTAATAAGGATAGGAAAAAGAGGAAATAGAAAAATTTTGACTAAAAACTAATGCATTCTGCTGTCATTTCTAACAACTTAGAATAAAAAATAAATATTTTTTTAAAAAAGAATATCTACTCTCAATTATGAGTTCTGTTATAATTAGGATAAGAAAAAAAAGAGAGTAGAAATATTGAGACAAACTTTTATTCATGTTTCATGAACTAAAATTTTATCAGATAGCCAACTGTAGCTTCAAGAGATTCTATAAGACATAGTTTTAACCTGGACATATGACGCATTACACAATTGCAGTTCCATTAATGAGACAAAGGGGAGAATGGACATTTGTTCACAAGTAGGAACTGTCATGATAAAGGATACTTCTGTCATCAGAATGAATACTAAAATTCATTCATTGAAAATCAATGTAATTCACTAGAAATATGATTTGTATCTATCTCCCCTAATAGATCTCTTTCACTAGACATGCTTAGTGTTTATGGAAATATGCTGAATTTGTCACTTGTAAACACATGTTTATACTTGCATAACACTTGCTTACATTTGCTATAATTTCTACATGGATAGGAATAATCAAATCTTCTTTCCCATGGTTGTTATATGTAGTAAAATATTTTTAAAAACCATCATATTTACTATCTGTGAATTTTTTCTATCTTTTAAGGTATAATTAACAAATAAAAAGCTAGAGATATCTAAATTGTGCAATGTGTTGTTTTGATGTCTCTCAAAGAAACAGAGAGTAAGTCAGTTGTTTATAAGGGTAGGAGGATAGAGGAAATGGGAAAATTTTTGCCATAGGATATCAACTTTTAGTTACCAGTTCTGTAAGCCTAATGTGTGTCATGGTGACCATAGTTAAAATAATGAAGTTTGTATTTGGAATATGTTGAGAGAGTACATCTTAAGTATACAAACACAAACATACTTAACTATATGAGGTAACAGATATGTTAACCAGCATGCTTGTCACAATCATTTCATAAATGTATACATATATCTATGATTTTATTTTACATAAATTTTATCTCAAAAAATTAAAAGCAATTATATTCTTTTATCAGCTATTAGACATTGTCTGTATTAGTTTTCTATTGTTGTTATAGCAAAATAACATAGAGTCTTAAGGCATGTGAGTTCATTTCTTTACATGTCTGGAGGCCTAAAGTTGTTCCTCAGGGTTCTAGGACAGAATTCATTCCCTTGCCTTTCCAAGATGATAAAACCATCTATGTGGCTATCATGGATCCTTCCTCCATCTCTAACGCCATCACTCAAGCCTCTAATTCAATCTTCACATGTTTTCCTGACTTGGTCCTGGTTACCCTCTTATAAGGACCATGTAAATATGTTGCCCCGAACCCCAGGTAATCCAGAATAATCTCCTCATTTCAAATCCTTTACTTTAGGAATTTGCTTTAAATCCATGAAGTTCATTTTTGTCATATGAAGTACAACAATGATTAGAATGTGGACATCTTTGTGGATGGGAGTGGGGAGATTCTGTCAACTGCAGAGGTCAAATTACTGGACCAATTAAAAACAAATTTCAAGCTACTGACATCAGCTATGAAATGAAAGCAGTTGTGCAAGAGTCATCCATACATAGACTGTTCCATATGGTAGAAACCAGCTTTCAGTAGAAGTGAAATCTCAGTGTTTTCATGAGATTTTCCCTAAGAATCTGAGGCCTAGGTGAATACATCTGCTGGAATATGGTTCTTGGAATATGCATTATAGTTATCTTCTATGACTGATTCACCCTACATATTTTAATAAAATTGCAGCTGTGCAACTTCTTGGTAGTGTGCCCTGAATCTATTTTGTGCTCAATAAACATTTGACAGTGATCTCAACAAATAAAATTACTATATTACTTTTGATGCCAATTAAGTGACTTTCTGGAAATCTGTAGATGATATGACACTGTTCTGAGCAACTGTTTTACTCATCTAAAACTCTTAAATGTTTTGAATTAGAAAACAAGAAAATTGGTATTATTTAGTCCAATACTCAGAAACTAAGCAAACACAAATATTAAGTGACTGTATGCTTATATTTAATTCATTATTTTAAGAAGATGGTTTGATCTTTAATGAAAACTAGAATTTCCTTCTAAACCTCTGTCCTTCAAACCAATTTTAAACTACAGACACTGATTCTAGAAAGGGGAAAGCCCAATTAATTATTAAGGTCTCGTTTATTTATGAGCCCCTCTTAGTTTATTTTCAGTAAATTCCACAATATTAACAGCTGGAGTTGGTTAAAGCAAGCAGAAAGATTTCACAGTCACCACTTCAATTAAGCTAACCTGACCAATTTGGGACTTGCAGACACATTTGCTTCACAAACTGAGGGTTCTACTCCTATGGATTTTGGTTTTTTAATTGAGCTTATTCATTCAGTTTAGGTTTGTGATAATAATTGTCTGTCATTCAGCTCTTCTTTAAATACATTTGTCTCTTGGGGAATTTTATGTCAGAAGCCTTCAAATACATAATTCCTTATTTTCTTTCCAGAAACATAAGACATCTAGTCATTTTTTTACTTTTAATAAAATATATCACTGCCTTGTTTGCAGTGACAGATCTTTAAATCAGCTATTAATTATTTATATCTCTGTACTCCTCAGAATTAGTCACATAAACATTTCCAAATTACTAGGGAACAGCTGTTATCAATAATATATATTTTTTTCTTCTCTGTTTCTCCTTTCTTGGTTCACCTAAGATAGTGACTACAATAACTGGATCTTGTATAATTAAACAGGTTTGTTGATCTATTTAAATTGAGGATGATGTTGGACTTAAGGAGTCAACTAATATCAAATTAGCATTAATTTCTTTTGTTGTTGTTTCAGGTTCACTATGATTAAGAAACTAATTCCAATTGCCAGGAATCACATGTAAAGTGATAGGAAACTTTTTCATGAAAGTAGGGGAATCATTAAGAAGTATTATAGAACTGCAATCCTGCAGATAGTTGTAAAAGATGAATTGGTACCTTTGATAGGTTATCTTCCACCATTTGATTTCAACTTTTATCACTTCAAAATAAAACCAGAAGGTTGGTTGAAGCACCGTTTCATATTCGGAGGTCCCCAGAGCAAAGTCCACAGCATGCCTAGGTATCCAACACAGTGTTAAACAGACCTCATATTCTTCCCAATAAATAGATTTGCTCTGGATTCACCACATTGGAATTAGAGAACAGTGTGTATATATATATATATATATATATATATATATATATATATATATACATATATAATATATAATATATATAATATATAAATATATACTATATATTTATTTAAATATTTATTTGCTTTTAGTTGTACACAATGTGTTTTTTACATGGTGCTGAGGATCGAACCCCGGCAGCACATGTGCTAGGTGAGCGCTCTACTGCTGAGCCACAACTCCAGCCCCTGAGAACAATATATTGACATAATACTATAATGAATTCCTGAACTCAAGTCACTAAATTAGACCCTTATTTACCCAGCTAAAATGAAATAACACAGCTTCTTTGTCACTGTTGAAGTAAACTTTGTTTTGAAAATTATTATTTTTTCTTTTTGTGGTGCTGGGGATTGAACCCAGGGTCTTGTGCAGGTGAGGCAAGCACTCTACCAACTGAGCTATATCCCCAGCCCTAGAACTTCTTTTAAGCAAATCAATGGCATTAACTTTTCCATAATCTTCTTGAATTTATTCATTTTATAATTTGTCTGTTCTATTTAATCTCCAAGCCAATACATTTGAATTTAAAATCATCACCTGGTCTTCCAAATTAACTTTTCCTTCTGAACTCTGTATTAGATTTCTTTATATCACCATATTTTACTTATGTACAGGATCAAACTTTTAGAGATATGGTTACCATATCCTTACTGTTCCTATCTTACAGTCCAATTGGTGTCCAAATCCTTATTAATTATACCTTCTAAATGCCTCTTTATTTAAATCCCTCTATTATAGTTTATCAGATAATACCATTAATATAATTTTGCTTTTTATTGGGACTACTAACACTCCCATAATCTCCTAACTAATATGTATTTTTTGTTTCTTTTCCTTTAATGTTCATCAATCTCCATAAGATTAATTTTAGTAAAGTTCAGCTGTGAACATAAATAGGAGGTACCTGTAATATTCAGTCCCAAGTCCTTTTGAACATATTTCTTATGTTCAGGAATTTTGCTAGCTATAAATTCAAAATTAAAAGAGATAAAAGTATTTTCCCATACTCTTATACATGTAGGGCACAGGGATGTGAGCCCGAATGTACCAATTTAGACTCAATTGTGTGACATTTTTACTCAGAAGAACAATGAGGGCCTGAATATCATGAAAATGAATTTTAGTAGGTGGTGGAGAAACTTGGATGTGGAAGCAGTTATAATGATCAGGGAACTTCCCTGGAAAACAGTTGGCTCACTTGCACCAACAGCAGTGGGAGCATCTAGGTGGATTTAGGTGGATTTCCTGGTCTAGAAAGGGGAGCCAGGCAATGCCTTTAATTGTGGTGGTTTCCTCATAGACTTTAATGGCATTATACTGCCCTGTTCTCCAAGCCAACTCAGAAATCTATCACTTAAGTCCCTAACTGATTCTCTGAGCTACACAGTTTATTTTTATAATACTTTTCCATAAAGATGAAACTGATGAATCTTCTGAAATTTATAGACAAGAATGCAGAAAAATATCATATATAATCCTCTGCTTCAAAGTATTTTACACCTTTATATTTCTAAACGAAATTCAATTCCTAGTATGCCCCATATTCTGGTCTCAAAGTTCCATTTAAGTAGTTGATCCAATTGATTTCTCCACTCCTCCATAGCAATCATACATGTCAACCAAATTGTTCTAATCACAGTCCTTTGAAATGACTGTCAAATTTTTTGTACCCATGCTCCTACAGCTTATTTTTTTCCATTCTTTTTTTTTTTTTTTAAAAAAATCTACTATGTCTCCTTTTAAGAGCAGCTAAAACTGTATCTTCTCTGATATGATTTTCCTGATGAATGCAAATGAAAGGTTCACTTTGCATCATCTTTTTAATGATATTTTTCCTCTGTACATGTTTTGGTCTCATTGTTTTGACTATGACATATGATCTTGAAATATAGAGGAATTATCTCATACATACTTATATATCACTTGAGTGTTCCCTCAAGTAGAACACAGGTGTTTGGTAAATAGTTCCCACAAAAGAAATTAGAAGAAGAGTAAGCCTAGTGAGTTTCTGTGCAGTGAAAGTTTAGCTTTCAGAACTTACGTGCATCACACATATCTCTTTTCTTCTCCATGCTCCTCTTGGATTTATTTAATTTATTCTGATGTAAATTTTCTTACATCCAAATATCTGTTTAACTCTTAATATATTTAAATCTGAGCAGTTTTTCACCCTGAGTCCATTTTCCTATATTTATGAAGTACCCCATGTACTTTGAAACCCATCAGCACCTCATGAACAAATTTCAATAGCACTTAAGCCACAAAACATAAAACTATATTATCTTTACATATAAATATTTTGTACAGGGTATTCTGTTAGTCTTAAGAGATAAAAGCAATATTTATGTAGATGACAAACCACATAAGAAGACTTAATACATGATACCAGTGGTAGTTACATTTGTAGTGAGAAATTTTTAAATTAAAAAATGTAAGTAACTTGGCTATATTAGATTGCATTAGAAAAAATTGTAAAAAGAATGTTCTGATTGTATGCGAGAATGTGGTGAAAAGGGAACTTAAAATTTCCTTCAAAATTCTAAATCAATAGAGAAACGGACAATGGAGTCTGATATAACTATTAGTTCTAGTTGTAAAGCTGACAGGTGGAGGTTGCTAGATACACTCTCAGAGCGGGCTACCTGATGCTCCCGCACCCTAATTAAATATATCTGTTCATAAGAGGCAGAGTTGAGAAAATATAGATATTTATTCCATTCGTGGACAGGCTACATATTGTAAAGGAGAGAAGTATAACTCGAGAAAAAGCTGTTCCAAAAGACAGAAAATTACAAAGGAGTTGAGCACAGACATAATTCTCTGTTCATCACCAGTTTAATCGTGTGTTCTCTTAGGAAGACTCAGTGAGTGAAGAGTTGTGGCAAAAGAGATGAAGGGCACCTTCAAAAATCTTTAGAGTAGAAAAATTCCCTCCCCTCTAAAAATATGAAGTTGAGAAATGACATGTTTCCTTTCAATAGAAAATGTCATAAGAGGGTGGAATTGAATTTGCTCTATGAAGAAAAGCTGATAGAGTAGGCATTATTTGATCATGGGTGTAGAGAGTAAGGTAAATAAAGTCTGACTTTGAACAGCAAGGCTCCCTCGGAATGTCATCTCTAGGAGGACAGTGCCTTTGTTTGGTTGTTTTTTAAAATCATGCTTATTTTGTATATGCTTAGCACCAAGAATTTAAATGGCATGTACTCAGTGAAACAGATTTTGAATGAGAAGGTAGCACCCATTTTATGAGGGTCTTAAATTTTTATTTTATAGAGTTACAGTGCATATTTTTAAATAGTGTGTAACATACAGATACCATTTTAGAAAGATTCATCAAGCAATTTTTTATGCAAAGGAGTATATTACCAATTGTCTTAAAGGAGGGATTTCAATTAACAGATAATTGCTATAGCCTTAGGATAATTGATGGTGGTTTTGATTAAAATAAAGGAGGGTGAATCTGCAAGAGAGTATGGGACACTTATGTAAAACTCCATGGAGGAAAATGGTCATGACTTGTTAAATGACTTGAAGAGGGATGTGCAGGAGGAAGGGAACAATAGATCAACTGAATTATTAAATGAGCAACTTGTTCAGATGGAGGATTTTTGAAGAGTAAATTTAAATGTGTGATGTGATTATTGCTTTTATAGTGGAGATACTGTATTTATAGGAAAAATTTCATGGAAAACTAATGAAAATGTAGGCATGGATTGTAGAAGTTGTAACTGGTATATTTATGGTATTAAAAAGAGTAAATAGAAATATGGAAGCAAATTAACACCAAAAATATTTTATCATTGAGCACTCAAGAAAGCAAAATAAATGATTCTTCATTTAGTAAAAGATGGCCTCAGATTACCTGTTGATTTGAATCTTATAATCTGTTTTGAAATACACATATATCATAAGCATCACATGTCAATTTATCTTTGGAATTAATTTCAATTACATTGACATAAAAAACAAATATGAAGCAATTATATTAATACATGAATCTTTGTAAGCTACCTGATACCGAAACCCGGGAGGAAAACTCTCGGAGGCAGAGTAAAGCTTTTACTACTTTTACTTCTACTTTCTTAGAGAGAGCTTAGAGAGGGAAAGAAAGATTTTTAGAGAGAAAGATTAAAGAGCTTTTCTTCTTGTCTTCTTAGCTTAGAGTCTTAGAGAGAAAGAAAGATAGAGCTTCTTAGCTTAGAGTAGAGTTAGAGCAAGCTTTTAGCTTAGAGTAGAAAGAAAGAAAGATAGAAAGATCTTAGAGTAGAGTAGCTTAGAGTCTTAGAAAGAAAGAGCTTCTTAGCTTAGAGTCTTCTTAGAGAGAAAGAAAGATAGAGCTTAGCTTAGAGAAAGATTAGAGCTTCTTTCTTCTCTCTTCTTTCTTCCTTCTTCTTTTTTCTGTCTTCTGTCTTCCTCAGGAGCCTCGGCCTAACTCTGACCAGTCATTACTTCTTCTATCTGGTTTCTCTTCTGTCTTCTATCTGGTTTCTCTTCTGTAACCGCTCTGCCTACGTTCTGGCCGCTCTGATTCTTCAGACCGACCGAGTGACTGCCCGACTGACTGAATTCTCCGTTCTCCTAACTCGGACCGCCTTCACCCGGTTATATACCTTCAGCTTTGCGGGTGCCTACAGGTGCGTCACATACATATCAGGTGGAACTTATGGCTTCCAGCTAGCTGCAACAGCCCTTCCTAATTAGGGCTCCTACAAATCTTTATAGCATAAGTATTGTATTTATATTTGTAAAGTCCAGGATAACAACAACTAAGTCTGAATATATAGAGAGAATTACAAACTTTCAAAAGTTAAATAATAGTCATCCAGTAAAGGGGAACTGAAAAAAGTCAAGCTATGGTTGAGTATCCTAAAAGGGGCTTGATGGCAAAAGAAGACAAAATTTTAAAAAATGAAGTACTTCATCATGTTTAGTTTCATGCTTGAAAACCATAAAAGAATACAAAGAAATGAAAGAAACATTATTAAAAAATATTTTATTCTAATTATTTTAATGCATATGTAATGATATATAAAGATTTCTGGATATAATTTATAATACTTAATGTATGTAAAACTGGAAGCTTGATTCTGTATCATTCTATTTTGATTGTGTTTGATCATGTTTTATTCTGGGATAAAAATGGTTTTAAACAGAATCTGAGCACTTTCTTTTTTTAATTTAAAACCTCAATGAAGGATTTATTACAACTTAGTCTGAACCTTAAAAATGTGTCAGGTTTGGTTCTTAGGTTCATTCATATAAATCCATGAAGATGATTTTCTAAGGGAAAAAACCTAGCATGCAGAAGTTTGTATGTTTTGTACCTTGAAGATTTATTGAAACAAAACAAATCCATAAGATTTTTTTCTCCTATTTATTGGTGCATGATAATTATATATAACAGTGGGATTTATTACAATATATTCATATGTGCACAAAATAAAACAAAATACGAATAATTACTTAATAATTATTTCTTGTATGCTACTGAAGGATATCATGTCTAATTCCTCTAGTCTTATAATCATGTGCTGATGAAAACAAAATAAGTATGATAGAAAATAATCACTTGTCTATACAACATAGCCATTATTCTTTTATTAATCAACAAAATTTTAGAATCTTCAAAAATATGTGTACTCTCATTTTTCATAACTAAAAATCATCATTCTTATTAAAAATACAACAGTCCTATAATTCAATGAATGTTTTGCTATGTCATAAGAAAAAAGACAGAAAAAATAATAATCAAGTCATTTAAATTGATTTTGAAAAATAAAAAGTTAATGGGGAAAATATAAGAAAACTATAATATTAATTAGTGATTCATCTGGTTGTACTATAAAAGTTTTCCTCTTATTAGGTAAATTAAATTTATCTATGAAACTAAATTTCTTTGGGTTCTCTCCCAAAAGTCATCATATGTATTAAACAAGATAGCATTAAAATATTTTTCCTTCAATGTGAATATAGTGTTAGGACCATCTCAGGATTTCCACAAGTGAGAAGGCCTGATGCTTTCCCAAGAAGCTAACTCCAATTTTACATGTACTGTGATGTCTCATGTAGAAAGGGCCAATGCAGGAAAGAGAATTTCAATATATTCTCAGCCGTGTTGTTCTCAATGTATTATGCCCTATGACTTCTTGCATATATAATGCATACATCTCTATAGGCTATGCATAATTGACAGCTGCTTTACAACACTGGAGAGCAGGAATGAACATTTCCAACAACAACCCACAGATTCCATAAAAATATGGATTTCCATATATTTTCAGTGAAGGTCTGGGGTTTGGGGAGTGAATACAAGGTAGGTTTCTCCCTTATATAATCTGAAGGTCTAACATATACAATATCTCCATACTTAAAAGTAAGGGAATAGACTGAATTTTATAGTTTCAAAATTAAACTTGCTTAAATAAAATGTTTTAAATTTCAATTACATACATGGTTCATCTTCTAATTATTTACACAGGGCAATATGAGTGTCTGTTATTTCATTATTTTCATCTTAATTATTTTACAATTATGTAGTTGAATAAATGTAACACACTGATTTAAAAAACAATACACATAAATTAAATCATTGAACAAAATATATTAGTTATAATCTTTACTTTTTTCTTAGCTTCCAAATTATTTCTGGATTCTCCAGGGCTTTCCTAGAAAAATTTTGAATGTCATTTGTGTATGATGGGAAGTTTTGCACTACTGCTTTGAGTGCGCACAGGACTATGAAAAGAGCTTCCACTACTCATTTTTTTTTTTCTTTTACTTGAATCTCATCTTCTCAAAACCTTGCTTGCTGTCTTGGGTATAATGATATACAATAATTAGATTAACAAATTTATTTAATGTCACCAAAATATTTCAAGAAAAATCTCTAGGGAAGCAGTAAAATCATCTTCTCTCATTTCTTGTGCACTCAGATGATAAATCACTTGCCTAGTTTCTTAATCTATCAATAAAGTGTTTCAGGTACTTCTGAAATCATTTTTTATTCCATTTTCCCATTCCTAATGTTATCAAACTTGTCTGAACCAACATTTATTCTCACTTAGACAACTGCTACCAGTTTCTAGTTGGCTACTCAACTGCCAGAGCATCTACTCCAAAACACCATTTTAGTGTCAAATATCATTAGTTATTGTTCAAAAATCTCTCTTATTTCCTAGCAAAAAAAAAAAAAAAAAAAAAAATTACAATCAAGACATTTAAAGCATTTGAAAATATGCCCTCAATCAGTTGATCTACTCTTGTGTCTGTTTCCCAAATGATTCCTCAGCTTTGATCAAACTGACCAGCTTACTGCCTTTTGCATTCATATCCACTGAATCTTTGGATGTCTAAGCTGAACAGTGAACATAAAGATAAGTAAGATAAAGCCTCCATACTAAAATCAACTTACTCTTTAGTAATAGGAAAACATAAACACCAAATTATCCTTCTCTTAATAGAATTGTCATTTCACAAGTGAGTTTTATAAAAATAAGAGTCATAATAAGAATATGTGAAATGTGCACATCAATATATTTTTTTCATGGAAATTAATAAGCACTACTTGATAGAAAAGGCAATTTTCAACCTTGGCCTCAAAGAATAAGTAATAGTTCAACAGGAGAAATTAGAAAATTAGTAGAGTAGAAGAATATTCCAAGTATGGAGAAATTATCTAAACAAAAGTAAAATTATTTTTTAATTTTTTTTTGTAGTGCTGGGGATTGAACCCAGGGCCTTATGCATGTGAGGCAAGTACTCTACCAACTGAGCTATATCACCAGCCCAGTAAAATTATTTTAAAGTTCATATTAGATTATATTTACATTGATTTGCATAAAGAAATATTTCTCAGAATATGGTTTAAGGAACATTAGTTATGTAAGAGATCCATTGTGAAAGCATAAGGCACTAGTGAGAGCCAGGACCAACTTAATCTGTGAAATTCAGCAGAATATCACACACACACACACACACACACACACACACACACACATATTTTTTGGGGGGTGATTTTTCAAATATTTTGCCTCCCCTTTTAAAGCAGAGAATTTTTTATGTTATATTATCTTGTCAACCACCCAGTTACGCCAGGGCTGTGGGGTTGGTTGCAGAGTAGCCATAGAAAGTGGTCTGAGTCAGCATGGGGACATATGGTTTATTTGGAGAGTTTATAAGAGATCAGTGACTGCTCCAAGAAGAGTTGAATGTTGGTAGGGTGACAGATAGCAGCTCAGGCCCTCACAGTGCTGTGCCAAGCAGCGCTTCCTCTCCCTCACAGTTTTCTGCCTATGGTAACTGGTTGGACAAATCATATATACACTTTCCACGGTGTCCCCAGTTCCACATCTGTCCCCACTCAGAGAGGGGTACTACATGGTAGGCTGCAGAAACATTGACATCATCAGCATTAGTTTGCTTCGCTTGTTTTTATGCCCAGCATCCCAGGGAGAAACTGTGGCATAAGTATAGGAAGTTAGCTTTTTACAGATAACACTAACTTGCTTTAGTTCCTAATGTGCATATGTCAGTGCCATTCACAATAGTATGTATTTGGTTCTTCTAGCACAGGTTTGCTGTCATTTTTCCCTTTAACTTGGCTAGGTTTTTGTAAAAGAAATGGGGCATTCAGGGACATGGTGTTTTATTGTCCCCCTTTTCTTTGATAATGATACACTCTGCACTCCATGTGCCTGGATATCATTACAATCTTATCTTGCTCATTTTCTCCAGTGTCCCTTGGGTAGCACATCTAAATGTACCTTGTCACCAAATCTCACAACGACAATACAAAGAGCTACAGGTTGTGATATGCTCTGCTATATGAGTACCCAGATAATGCAACATATCTCCAGACAGCAGGAAGAGATTGCAACCAAGCAGAAACAAGATCAATACTAAGTTTACCTGCAGTGGAACATGGGTTAGTAACTTATATAGAGCCAGAGCACCTCATGATAATTACCAGGAATACGTATGACATTCTACTTTAGTGAGGGTACATTAAATACTGTCCTGTGCAATGGGTAGCATGTCTAGCACACTTCTACTCTGAAGTATCACCTTCCATTTCGGGTAGTTTCTTCATTAAGAAAAGTTCTGACTCTTGTGAGTATTACTTAAGGTAAAAGCCATATGTTTAGCTAAAGCCTCAATCTGGAACTTGATGTTAATGCTTGTTTCTTGAGAAAGTTCAGAAAGTGAATGAATCATCAGACAGCTCCAGTCTCTCTATGTCTAGCTTTTACCAGTTCCAAATTAGCAGGGTTTGTAGACAAAGTGGGAAGTATGCTGGCTAATATACTCTATCTTTTCCAAATGTATTTACCAATCCAGTTATAAGGTAGGTATGGCCATGGGTGCCACATGCCCATAACCATCCTCAAATAGAGTGATATGTTCCTGTACATGCTGTTCAACTTTACCATCCTAAGCAATTAATGACATTGATTGACATGAGTTCTGTTTATTTTTATAGAGGATAGGGGGAAATTATGCCATTACTTTTAAACAGAGAAGAACTTTCCTTCTTATTTGTATCACAGCTGCTTTTTGTAATAGATATAGGAAGACACACACACAGACACACACGCACTCTTAATGTCTGAAAAGTGGAAGCCACCACTTCTTTGCTATTGGCCAGGTAGCTTTTTTGTTATGACCTGTTATGTCAGCCAAGCAGCCACGTCTTCAGTTGGACATCTTCCACTCATCTAAATTCAGTTAGGTGCTCTGCTCTTCCATATTGCCTGGTGGAGGTGTATGACTGTGTGCTGCCATATAACATACAGTCAGTTCAAAATGTGGCAGTTGTTTCCAAATGAACTTCCATATTCTGTTCTCTTTCATAGTGTGACCAAGGCCATAAGAAAACTACTCCATTGCCCTGCTGCTGCCACAAGACCCAACAAACACATCATGGCAGCTAGAAAAAGGTGGGAGACCACTCCAGGACCCTCCCCCAACACACACATGGCCCATTCCCAACTACCACAGACTCCCTGCTCACTAGGGTTTCTTTGGTTTCCTGGCTGACTCACCAATTGTCTTTTTCCAAGCCTAGTTGTTCCAGAGAAGTGAGTTAATATGCAGAAAGGAGAAAGAAAGTGGCCAGAGAGAGCGTGGGAGACATATGATTTATTAGGAACCAAAGACTTCTCCAAGAAGAGTGGAGTACATTTGTAATAATTGATTAACCTGCATTGGCACATCATAACCACCCAAAGTCCATAGGTTACATCAAGTGTTCATTCTTGGTTGTACATTCTGTGGGTTTGAAAAAA
This sequence comes from Tamias sibiricus, assembly GCA_025594165.1. Lineage (NCBI taxonomy): Eukaryota > Metazoa > Chordata > Mammalia > Rodentia > Sciuridae > Tamias > Tamias sibiricus. Next base: position 49,388,758 of record CM046668.1, read on the forward strand.
TATATAATGGGTATATCTATCCTTATACTATCATACAGAATAGTTTCACCACTCTAACACTTCGTTTTTATTCATCCTCCTACCATCCCAAACGCCACTTTTAATTTTTATTTCAAATGGCTTCACTTGAGGTAAATATAGTTCCCACATGAAAGGTTCTTGGTTTGGTTAAAGTATTTAACTTTAATCTGTGCAACTGCACATGATTATTTTTGAATAAGAGCTTTTTGATATAATTCTTTTATTTATAAATGTTACTTGGCAAAATTATTTGATGCCATGTAACTTGTGTGGATTATAAATTGTAAGTAGGTCTTGAGTTGAAATGCTTGTATTACGGATATATTTTCCCTGTATTTTTTATTTTTTATGTAAACCAACCAGAAGTGAAAGGGAAAAAGATGAAGACACAGATGGAGATGACCATGAACAGGAATAAATGTCTCCAATTTTCTAACCAACAGATTTGATATTTCCTAATCTTCAACTCAGAAATTTACAGTCAATTGGTAATTTATAAGAACTAAGATCAGGTGATGTGAAGAATCATTCCTTTGTTTTCAGATATGATGGCTGCCAATATACCTTGTAGAATATTCTTATTGAAAGACATACCAAATAATTTTTCTCACTTAATTACTTTTAAATGTTGACTTCATAAATCCTACCTAGGGTATGGTGAAGAAAACCTATAAAGATGCTGATGGAGGCAAGTGTACTATTGCTTGAAAACAGTAGTGCATCTTTCCTGGCCAAAAAAAAAAAAAAAAAAAAAAGGAACTCCACATGAAAAATTACAGGCATTAATTAATGTAGGATGTGTAAGCAATATTCTTATACAATGGGAATTGCTTAAATGCAAGAGCTGAGCTGGAAGTCTGTGTTTATTTTCTGTGTAGAGTAAACACACATTGGGCTCAGGTCATAGCTGTCAATCACTTTGCAATTCTCCTAACTTTCCTCATATTTCCAAACTTATTTCCAATCCCCAGTCATTTTACTATGCAAAAATAATTCAAGGATTGAGTATGCACTGAGAATATAACAGGAGAGGTTGTGCCTCCCTTAAAAACCCTTTATCTGTGGTTTGAAAATAAAGAGAGTAAAAATTTTAGTTACTGTGCACCTTCCTTTATCAAAAAATAATTCAAAAAGGCAATGAAATTTAATAGGAGAATTTCCTATTCTCATTCTGGTCATCCATATAGCAGAGTGATATCACTCCTAGGGATCTGATTAAGTTAATCCATAATTGTCTTCTTTATGTTCAGTTTATCTTAAGTGGCCATATAAAGGACATCTAGGTTGTTTCTATAGCTTAGCTGTTGTGAGTTGAGCTGTTATAAACATGGATGTGGCTGCATCACTGTAATATGCTGTTTTTAAGTCCTTTGAGTATAAACTGAGGAGTGGGATAACTGGATCAAATGGTGGTTCCATTCTTAGTTTTCTAAAGAATTTCCATAGTAGTTGCAACAATTTACAGTTCCACCAACACTGCATGTAAGTACCTTTCTCCTCACATCCTCACCAACATTTATTATTACTTGTATTCTTTATAACTCCCATTCTGACTGGAGTGAAATTGAATCTCAATATAGTTTTAACTTGAATTTTTCTAATTGATAGAGATGTAGAACATTTTTTCATATATTTTTTGACCATTTGTATTTCTTCTTCTATGAAGTGTTTGTTCAGTTTCTTTGCCCATTTATTGATTGGGGTATGTATTTTTCTGGTGTTAAATACAATATCCAAATTATGGAAACAACCTAGGTGTTCTTCGAGTGACAAATGGATAAAGAAAATTTGGTATATATACACAACGGAATATTACTCAGCCTTAAAGAAGAATGAAATTATGGTATTTACCAGTAAATGGATGGAATTGGAAAATATTAAGCTATGTGAAATATGCCAACTTCAAAATACCAAAGTCCAAATGTTCTCTCTAATTTGTGGATGCTAAACCAAAACAAAGGAGGTTGGGGAGGGGAATAATAGAAATAGATTAGACTAGACAAAGCAAAGAGAGAGGGAGGGGAATAGGAAAGACAGGAGAAATAATTGGACATAACTTTCATAGCCTGTATTTGTATACATGACCAGGGTAACTCCACATCATGTACGACCACAAGAGTGGGAACCTAATAGAATAAGTTATACTTTATGTATGTATATTCTGCCAAAATACATTGTATGGTCATGTGCAACTAAAAAAGAAAAGATAAAAAAAAAAAAAATTGCCTTGTAAAAAAATCTTGAGTAATAAAATGGTGGTTATTTAAGTATCCATTTATCATATGATACATCTAAAGTGTTAAATTTTTAAGTTTCCTTGATTTATTTATCTTATGATGGTTTTCTTCATCGTTATTAGTTAATGTATTACTTAACTGACAACAAGTTATTTACAGAAATTTTATTTTAAAAAAATGTACTGAGCAGTTTTATGATGCAGGACCTGTGAGATATTTTCTCTTCAGCATGTAGTATTATAAATATTCAAATAAGTAGTGAACATATTTCTCAAACAAGACACATTTTCGCTCTGAAATAGTACATGTGATTCTCCAGTTGCCATGATAACTAGTTTTTATTGTAGAAAAGCACAGATGTATGAAACAAGAAAAAAATATACAAGAAAAAGGCATTTTTTCAAGAAATGGCACATTTTGTTTAATCCAAACATTGAATTTCTTTGCAACTGATAACTTTTGAATCTTTATTTCAAGCAAATAAAAAAAGAGGGATTTTAAACTTATATCTTGCAACATATTTTAAAATAAAAATATAGAAAGTATGGATGATATACTAGAGGACCTGGGCTGATGCTAGATGTGCCTAGTTAGCCAATTATTTATTCTGTGCATTATCAGGTTTTTTTATTTAATATGTCAATAAGATTCATAAAATTATCCTCAAGCCTATTGTGTTTATACAGAATGGACAACCTGAATTGAAAGTGGAGATGTATTTTTATTTTATGTACTTTGCCTAAAATATTATCTTGCTCAATTATTTTCAACCAAGTACCACTGATACATTCTACGCAACAAGAAATGTTGTACCTCCCTTTATTACCTTTCCATATTTCCCTAATGCCTTCAGGATAATGACATTAAATAGAAAATACTGAAATTTGTTTAAATGTCAAAAATTGTAAGCCAATTTTGAGGACAATTTGCAAGGAAGTATTGACTTTCATTTGAAAACCCCCAAGCCTCAGTTTTTACTTAATTATGCTTCAGAATTACATATTTTTATTATTATAAAATATTTCTATACCAGGTTTAAAAAAAGTTTCTTGATTTATATCTAATCTCTTAGCTATACAACCATCTGCAGAACATTCTTAAATATTTTTGATATTTCCTCAATCATTAGTTGACATCTGTTCTTGACACCCCTCCACCCCCATGGGAATTAAAAGAGCCCCTAGGAGGCTGAATAGCCAAGTTCTCATGGGCTCCATAGTAACTTATTTCTTTGTAACTCAATCCTAGATCAAAGGTGGTTAAAAGACATTTTTCCAGAAGTCTGTACAATTACTGACAAAGAAAATTCCATGCCTCCAACCTCTAAAAAAATTAGAAGATAATATTATCTGTTTTTCCAGTTCATATTCTTAAATTTTCTTATTCTCTTATTTCACCTGAGGCTCTTCCTTTCTGGAGAAGCCAGTGTCAAATCTGTGTCTAGGGTTCTTGAGTGGGATGGTGATAAAATACTTTAAAATGTTTAGTTTGAGAGAGTATTATTAAAAATAAGTAAATAAGCTGGGCCTGGTGGCACACGCCTGTAATCCCAGCACTTGGAGGCTGAGGCAGGAGGATCGCGAGTTCAAAGCCAGCCTCAGCAATGGCGAGGCACTTAGCAACTCAGTGAGACCCTGTCTCTAATAAAATATAAAAAAGGGCTGGGGATGTGGCCCAGTGGTTGAGTGCCCCTGAGTTCAATCCTTGGTACCACAAAAAAAAAAAAAAAAAAAAAAAAAAGTAAATAAGAAAGTAGTTAGCATCCTTTCACCCACTCCTGAAATTAAATAGCCTGTGATAAAATTACAGAACAAGTATATGTGCTTTTTATAGCTTTAAGGGGAAAAATGCAAAACATGTTACACTATTGTGGAAAGCAAAGCCTGATCTACAAAAACATAAAAGTTGCATTGCAACTTGATAAGTGTGTATTTCCTACACTTAGTTTTAAAACCTGCATCTCCTCTGCTATAAGTATGGACAAAATTATTAACATTCCTTAGAGTTTCGAAACTCAAAATGAGGTTCATGCATCTATATCACCAGTGAGCTTTAAAGAGATGCACAATCTCAGCCCCCACTCCAGACTTTCTTGCTTTGAATCTACATTTTAACAATATACTTGGAGTTTATAATGCCCATTAAATATAAGAAGCACTGCTCTAGAAGATATGTACATATTCATCATTGGTCACCTTCTTCTCCCTACATTTTATCTTGATCATAAACAAAACATTGACAGCTCAAATCCACTCCCACGTGTTTACGCATGTGAACCACTGTGGACTGGAATGAAAAATAAAAAATGCAAATAACCGCATTCAGTTACTGTCTGGTCACAATGTTCAATGTTGTAATTTACATTCTTTCATATAATGGCTATGGCAATCTGGCAGGTAGCAACACTTCCACTTTTATTATTAATATTTATATTTACATAATACAAGTGAAACAGGTCCTAACTTTCCCAATATTACAGGAAATAAAAAGTGAATAATGTTAGGATTATTAAGTAGCTTCCTGATTGATCTTGCTGATTTCAATGTTACTATCCTTCATAGGACAATCAGAATAATTCTCCTAATATGCACATCTAGTTCTACCAGTTTCCTATTTAAAATCCTATGATAGATCTCCATATGGTTTAGAAGTCCTTTCTGACTTCCTTGCATATCTTTCTATGTGGATTTCTACTATAATTTTGGACTCCTTCCAAAATAAATTCTTTCTTGTTCCCATAACTTCTTTAATGTGCTCTTCCTGCTGCTAGAATATTCTCGCTCCTTTTATTCATATGCTGAGCTCTAATTCTTTATTTAAAACCTGTTTTATGACATCCTATAAGCCTTCCCAAACATCTCAATCTGATGTGAATGCACTATAACTTTGTCAGTCCTTGTTACATACTACTAGAATTCTTTCTTTCTTATCAGCATCACAATTGAAAACTTGTAAGTTTTTAGAGCTAGAAGCATATATTATTTTTTCCTTTCTCACCAGTTTTTAGCACAGTGCTGGGCCTATAACAAGACTTTAATGAATGTTTTTTAACATGAACTAAAGTAAAGCAAGAATTGGATAAATCTGGAAGATCAACATTTATAACAAGTGACAAATGGACCAAGTCTAGAAGGCCAACGAACAAAACTGAAAATTTCAAGGCACACAGGGAAGCTCATGAGTATAGTTCTGAGTTGCTTTTCACAAGCAATTTGTCGCATAATAAATAAGGAAAACTGAATTTGGTCATAAGCCTAAGGAACAGTACTTTCATATTCTGCCTGCTTGACATCTTCCTGATATTCCTGGGTGCAATATCACTATGAGAGGGAGAGTCCAAAATAGTCAGATGGATCTTTCTCTTGATAATGGATGAATCAAGGTGTTAGGATGGTTCTGTTCAGTGGAATTGCATTTCGTGTCCACATTTTATAAAATAAAATTACTAGGTTTGATTTAATGTCATTTTTTGATAAACAAAATTGATAGACTCTCCTTCATAGGACTATCAGAATAATAATTACCTTTATCTAATTAATTACCTTTATCTAATTAATCCTAAATTTTAAAACCTAATTTTATAAATTATTACACTGAAACTTAAGAGTGGCTATTGCATTCAAGATCATCAAAGCTGAGAATGACAGATCCTGGGACTCAAACCCCACTTTCTGTAATACCAGTACAACTTGAAGAGAATACTGAAGCTCTCTACCTCCTGCATTATGTCTTCAATTAAGATGAAGCCCTAAAGATTAACAGGGTTCCTCTAGGAATTGTGTTCTTGAACCCATGCTTTAGCCTGGAGTGGGACAGTCATTCTACAGACTTTCTGAGCTGAAAATTTGTACTGAATCTAGGGTCAGGGTGTGGGGTTGAGGTCATGCTTTTATAAAAAAAATGAAAAGAATATTCTTTACACAGTCTTCACTGATTCCACCAACCTGAAGTTTCTCTGGCTTATAGACTCAGGTTCAATTTAGGCATTTTGGAAATAGTCTCTCAATTTTCACTGCTAACTTATTACTTCTCATTTATACATGGGAAACTGTCCAGAGAATATACAACATATCATTGGGTTTTCAACTAGGGTCTTTGGAAGTTCAGGGAATGTTACCTTCCCAGCCAAGAGAGTGAAATGTTCATGGAGATTGTAACTGGGCCTGGGGTATCTCATTAGCATACCTAAGTAAGCCACAACCAATAGTCCATGTGGTACAAATATTTTTTAATAATTCAAGTCTAGCTGTAGTTCTAAGATATTAAATATGCATAAAAAGTTAAAAAGCATTTAATTATTTTAACATATTTTGTTACTTAATATTCTCTTAGGTTTCAAGTGCTAAATTTTAGTCTACAATGAATTTTATGGCCAAGTTTAAAACTCTCAAAATAGAATTTTAATGGAAATGCTAAGATATTCTCAACTATAGCTGCATAAAAGTTGCAGTTTTTTTTTTTTAAACCATTTTCTTCACGGTTTTTAAACCACATATGGCAGCAGGTCTTTTTTGGAAGTCTTCTAATGGGATGCAGAATTTGTAGTTACAAATATTCTGCCATTTAAATAAGCTCACTCAACTTCACCTTTCTGAATTAGCAGAACTTAACTATTCATTGTCAACTGATTCATGAATATAGAAACAAGCTTCATTTGGAACATATGGCCCAAAGACAATAAATTCAAATGCCTGATGTAAAGTAAATTAGAATTGGGATTGTAATGCTGATAGCTTTTTCTACAAGACTCTTATAACATCTGTCCAGAAACTTTAATTTTTTTCAGATGTTTTTCACACATGCTGCTTTGAATCTCTAGATGTATGTGGTAACTTTCTTTCAAGAGAATAATTTAAAAAGTTAGTTATTATTTAAGAAAAAAGATGTATGTATGACAAAGTAAAACTGTAATCTTATCACTTTTAACAGAGTCTTAACGTTTATGAATAAAAAAAAAGTAATAGCAGAAGGAAAAACTAGATTGTGAGGTGCAGTTTGAGCAGATAAAATTCTTCTATGTATTTATATATCAAAACAGCCAACTTATCAGGTACAACACCCCTTCCTCCTGAGTGTTTCCATGCAGGACAGTAACTAGACTTTGGAAACTGAATTTCCAGGCAGTAGGATTAGATCCCAGTGAGAAGTACTCTCAAAATATATAGAATATAGAAAAAAAAGCAAGCAGTTTTTCTTTAGCCAACAGATAATAACAGATACCTAACTGGTAGATGCCAGCCATGAGCCCTCCTGAGAATCATTCTTTTCAATGCAGTAGGCATTGAGAACACCAAGGACAATTTTCTGAAATCCTAACCCTCCCTCCTTTTGTGAAGTCTACTAAACGTTTCTTTATCTTTACTTCCCTGGCCATTCCAACAATTACAAGAATCATTAATTTCCAGTGTCAAACACCTTCCTATTTAAAATACCTTTAGTAGTTTCCATCTTCATAACTTCAATCTTATAACTCACTGATATATCTACAAAGCAAACTTGTGATTTGTGTGAATAAATGGGGCTAGATTTCTATTGTTTTAAAACATGACTATAGTAATTACTATAATTATTCAGATGTAATTTTGATTCTTAGGAATATGAGTGTGAACTATTTATTTCAACAATTCAAAGGCTTTTCATCAACCGTTTTTATTGACACATTATTTCAAAGGAGAAAAATGTATTAAAATTTCATCAGAAAGTTTCATTGAAATAGATGATTCTCAGCCACTGACATTTGACATCAGAGCCTCCAGTGTGGCACACCTTCAGAGTGCATCTTTACACCCCAGACTATATACATGGCACCCCTAATGTTGTGTAGTACAACTTGCACAGCTGTACCTAATAACCCTGTTACATTACACTTCCTGTTGAAGAAACTTATACTTCCAAATGTTGTAATTTTTACTGAAATATAATTGTACCAATGCAGTGTTTTCTATAAGATTTGAGCCATATTTATATGCAGGGTAGTATATAATTAATTCTAGGAGATGTGATATTCTCTAAAATACACACACACACACACACACACACACACACACACACACACACACACACACACACAAGATGGCAAGATGGGGTTGAAAACCAAATTGCATTTTAAGACACAAAATTAGTCCTAAAAAGTCTACAGGGTGCTAAACTTTATAGATCAACTTCTGGTAAGTTACTTATTTAATAGAGTGGAAAACTAATGGAAACAGTAGGCTTGACTTAAGTTTTTGAGTAAATCTTACTTGAAGTATATAGAACAAAATATCTCAATTCAATCTGAAAATTTTCCACAAAAGTAGAAATATTAGCATAAATTTTACTTTGCATGTAGCTTAACATATGAGATATGACTTCAGGTAAATGACACAGTATCATTTATTTAATTAGTGGTCAATTAATTCAAAACAAGATCAGATATGAAGGTGGAATGATGGTTATTCAGTTGTCATTTTTTATTCTTAGGTATTATTAATAGTAAAAGATTAAATTTTTTTACTAATTTTGAAAATAATTCAAAATGTATTCTCAAGTAGACTATAGCAGTTTGGGAGTTAATGTATATGCCTTTTTTCATTTATGTATTATTTGGGATTCTTCATTCATATCAATATTTCTGTGGCATAGTACAACATGTTTTAATCTAACATTAGACAACAGGTTAGCTAAAGGGGAGGTAAACTAAAGTTACATAGTTTTGCATATTTTGTTAAATGGGCATTGGAGTTTTATGTTTACTCATTTACTTAGCAATATATACCAAGTGCCTTCTCTATGCTTTCTAATATTCTTTTCTCTCATTTGATCAATGAAGTTGAACTAAAAAAAAAAAAAAAAATCACAAGAAAGTAGTATCTGGTTATAAGATTAAACCTTTAATGTAGAAATAGCAGTATCTGATATCCTCTTTTTTACTTTTCTTTCTTTAAGGAGTATTAATATGAAGTATTTTCAACTGATAGGCTTTTTGAATATTCCAAAATCAGATGTTGGTTATTACACAAAAAGGGCAAGAAAGAACCGTTTTTTTCTTTTTTTTTTTTTTTTCCCCAGAGAACTCCTTTAACTGATTTATTTTCATATAGATAATGTACAAATTACCAAAGTATTTTTTTTTTATATTCAGTCACATTTGCCTAATGATTTCAATTAAATTAAAAAAATATATATTTAGTTCTACCAGGTCACATGTTTTACTAAGATCTTGAGCTAAATCAAAATGTGAATGGCACGCTTGTAATTCCAGAAACTCTGGAGGCTGAGGAAGGAGGATAGCAAATTCAAACTCAGCAATTTAGCAGGGGCCCTAAACGACTCAATGAGACAGGGATTGGGGATGTGGCTGGGTGGTTAAGCATCCCTGAGTTCAATCTCTGGTACCCCCAAAATATAAATAAATAAAATTTTAAATTAAACTAAAAAAAAAAATGTGAATGAATAAAAAAAAAAAAATCTCTGCCTTATAATATTAAGTTCCAATTTCCCCCTAAATTTTTCACTCTAAATTAATTATTATTAAAATCAAATTAGTCATATTCCATGAAAGTGTTGCTATTCTTGCCTTCCATGGTTTTGCAAACAGTACAACTCTCTGACCTGAGTGTATAATTTTTTCTGCACCTTCTCTTGCCATTGGTTTCCAATTCTGCCAGTACAACATTTGTAATTGTTTTCACATCCTTCTTAGTAAATAGAGCTTTTTATTTGTTTTTATTCATTCATTTTTATTTCAGCATTGATTTATTGAATAAACACTTGCTCAATATCTACACTTTGTGTTAGACATCATGCATGAACTCTTCCCAGTGGGCCTCCTCATCTCTTCAGCCTTTTTCAGTCTACTCTAGAAGTAGTTCCAGATCATTTTTTCTTTAAAAGTAGTTTCATCAATGTAAATTTTTCTTCTTTTAACTATTAATGACACCCTTGTTCCAGCAAGGTAAAGTTCATAGCTATTAATTTATTGTAATATCTGGACATTTTCTTGTCCCCCTGCCTGTTTTATCACTGTTTTTACTCACAGGAACTTTTATTTCAGGATAGTCTCTTCCACCAGTCCTCAAAGGTGCCTTTCTAGATCTCTCCCCAGCATTTTTTTTTTAACACAAAAATACTTCCCTAGTCCTTTTTCTATCTAGAGCTGATCATTTACAATGAATGGTTATCAGACCACTGACCATCAAAGAGAGAAAATTAGATAAACATGATTCACAGTTTGCAAGGTAGAATCATGGATAAGATTTTTTTAAGAGAGAACAAGGTGTTTGTTCTATATACTATTCAATGATTTTATAAAACTAATTTACACAAATTAATTTTTAAAAGTTAAATCAGGATATTCTTCAGCCTAAAATGGAGTGTGAAAATGGTTGTGTCCAAATAACCACAGTGAAATCACCTCTAGAATATATCAGTACCCAAATATGGTTAAGGTGAGCCTATTCTTTTGTATTAGTATGTGGTGGCAATATTGTCTTTTTCACCTGGATTTATATCAGATTATTTCCTGTACCTTTGAAATTCAATATTGGTGGGAGATTTGAAAAGTTTTTCCTCTTCTGCTTAATTCTCTGACCCTCAGATTTAATTTTCCAACATTTTGATGAAATACTCTTTAATGCCTTCAAACAACTTGCAATAATTTGGTTGTTGATTCATTTCTTCAGTCATACCTATTACTGATCTGATGAGTCAGTTCATTTATTCTCTATGTAAACCATCTTGATTTTTACTAATTGAAGCCTTTTGGGTGCATTTGGTTTAAGCTATTTTCTGTATCATGTATGTTGTTTTGCTCCAACTAATGTTGATATATTTTTCTTGTCTTGTAAGTAAATTCTGAAAATCTTTCAATTCCCTTTTTATCTCTTATTTTATAGAGCTCATTAAAACCTCCCTTGAGAATGCATTGCTAAACAAATTATAGTATTTTCCTATATTGTCTTCTTCTAAAGCATGTTTCCTATCATTCACATCTCAAAAATATTTGCATAGTCTTATATATTCTTTTTGATCTTATTAGTATTTTAAATTTCACACACACAAAAAATATAAAAATAAAAAGAGAAATTCTTCATGGTTCCTGTACTTTTTATTTAGGTATGATTTGTGTCTTTGTATCATAAAGGAAGACTTGAATGCCAATGATTTCTCAAAACTTGTTCAGCCATGCAAGTGCTTAAGTATGTGTGAAAGGACTTAGTCTGTGGGTAGCAGCATATGGTAAACTGATTCTCTATATACTATGTTTTATCTATATTAAAACCACTATATATGGGACACCACCACTAATTTGGATGCACATCCCATCTGTAGAGAATTGAGTATCACTCAGATTGATGGGTCTTTATTGCTTTAGGCCACCTCAGCCTCATTGGTGTGAGGTTGAATTTGGAAGTGATTGTCAATTCAGTGGATTTTGACTCAGTTTATCACATGAAATTGTGAAAGAATTTTGACAATTGTGACTCCATTTTTTGAGCCAGACTCCATCTTGTACTATAGTGACCACTCTATGAACTTGCTGATTGGTCAGAAGAAAGTGATTTGCTGAGAAGGAACATCCTAAGGATTAGATAAGCTAATTTATTATCCTAGAACAATGTATGCTTTGAGCTAGTCAGAGCTTGATCCATGAACAATAGAAGTAAATGCATCCTCCAGTCATAATTCTTGACCAGTAACTTATGTAACTCATTTATATTTCCTCTTTTTTTCTTTCATTTTTACTGTAAAAATAACCCTCTAAACCTATTCTATTAGGACACATTCAAGATTTTATTGGAATCTGTGCTTTCCAAATTGCAATTCTAGGACCCCCCAGCAAGCATCTTTTTACTTAACAGATTGTCTGAGCCTCTTTAGATGACAAAATAAAGTATAATATATGAAAAATGTAATGAGGCAAAGTTGCAATATGACACCAGCTTGGTTAATGAGAATGAATTAAAGTTAGAAAGCAATCAATTAAAAACAATTAGCATTAATCACAGAAATGCAACACTGCAAAGCAATGGCAAGAGACTGAATTTAAAATAGGACACATTCACATAAAAACCAACCATTTAAAAAAATATGTAGTTAGGATGGATGTGTGCGATTGTGATTAATAATAAAGTATATATGTATGTATACAAATTTTATCTTTATGTAGGTAGATATATGAACATGGGTAAAAAGCTCCTTCACATCAACCTTGGTAATGTTTTCTTCCATCACACCAAAAGCTCAGACTACTAAAGCAAAAATAAGTTAATGGAGCTAAATCCAATTAAAAAGCTTCTATATAGCAAAGAAAATGATAAACAAAATGAAAAGGCAACTTACATATTGAGAAAAAATTGTGCAAACCACATATGTGATACAGGATTTAAATGAAAATTAATAAAGAACAACAAAATAGCTAGAAAAAATGTAAACTAATTTTAAAATGTGCAAAAGGCCTGAATAGATTCCTCTCCACAGAAGACATAAAAATGGCCAATCAGTCCCTGAAAAGCTATTCAACAACTTCAATCATCAGGAAAATGCAAATTAGATCCACTGTGAGAGATCACCTCATATATATTAGGGTAGTATCATCAAAAAGAAAAGCAAAGTGTTGGTGAGTATATGAAGAAAAAAGAACCCTTGTATACTGTTGACAGGATTGTAAATGGTGCAACTATTTATGGAAAGCAGTATGGATTTTCCTAAAGAAATTAAAAACACATTTATCTTATGGCCCTGCAAACCTTCCTCTGGATATAATTACAAAAGAAAAGGAATCACCATCTCATAATGATATCTGAACTCCTATGTTCATTGTAACATTATGAAAAATAGCCAACTCATGGAAATAATGTAGACATCAGTGGACAGATGAATACATAAAGAAAGTGACACAAATATACATATACAAAATAGATGTGTTTCATCCTTAAAACAAAAAGAGGAGATTTTGCCTTTGTCATAATAAGGCTGGACCTTATGGCATTATATTAAATGAAATAAGCCTGACACAGAAAGGAAATACATACTTATTTGCACTTATGTGTGGAATCTAAAAAAAACAAATGTCATTTATGTGTGTATATGTACATAGCTCATAAAACCATGTTGCAGATATTAAAGATACACACTAAATTTTAACTTAACAAAAATTTAATTTAGATGAATGTTATTGTGCCTATTTAAGATAATTTAATTTCTGTAATAATTTAATAAATAATACATATGTGTATGTATATGTGTGTGTGTGTGTTATTTAATTTTTACCCCGCTTTCCTGGCCATCAACTCCTAAAAATTGACAGAATCTCTGAAATTGTTTTTCTGCTTTAAGATGACTGCTGGGTAGGGGATTCTGGATAGCCTCTGGATTAAACTCGGATGCCTGGAGCACCAACCATGTGATTGGAGGTTGGAATTTCCAGACCAATGATGTGAACAATCATGCCTACAAAACAAAGGTCCTATAAAAGCCCCAAAGGACTGGATTTGGAGAGCTTCCACACACAGGAAAGTGCCTGGAGGGTGGTGTATCCACAGAAGGTGTGGAAGCTCCTTGATACTTTTCCCGTACTTCACCCTATACACCTCTTTCGTCTGGCTTTGATCTCGAGCCTTTGTAATAACCTTTATACTAAATAGATAAGTGTAAGTAAAAGTTTTTCCCTGAGTTCTGTGAGCTGCTTTACCAAATTGATCAAACTCACGGAGGGGATTATAGGAGCTCTAATCAGTCAGAAGTACTGGTCATAGTCTGGGACTTGCACTTGGTATCTGAAATGGGGAATGAACTTGTGGAACTGAGCCCTTAACCTGTGCTATCTTCTAAAGACATCTCAGAATTGAGCTAAATCAGAGGACACCAGCTGGCATCCACAGAAATTGCTTGATGTGTGGGGAAGCAAACTGCACAACTGGTGGCAGAGTGTTGCATGTTTCCTCATTGAGAATCAGAAAACTTTGGCTTTTCGTAGCTCACACTGTGTTAATTATGGTAGGAACTGGAAATAATAAAGAAGTTCATTTTTAAGAGACCAAGCTTAAATGTTATTACAAATGTGTAGCTAGAGTGGGGTTTCCAGGCCTTTCTTTTACTTTTTCAGTCTAAGCCAAGTGCCACAGATATTAAAATACTACAAATAAAGATCTAAAGTTTCCTCTCTTTGCCTTGTTAGGCTAAATTTTACATATTCAAGTCCTTTGCAAGTTATAGAAGACTGAAGCAATCAAATTACTAATGATTTTCATCTTCTAAAGAAACTTAGTTACACCTTTGATGCTATGGTTGATGGTAGTATGAGAGAATGTCTTTTGTTTGAAGATGATCTTATTATCACTGTTTTAAGGTAGTTGATTAATGCTGCCATTTTTATAAAATTTGTCAAAAATATTGTCTCTGAAATATAAGTTAAATAATGTGTATTGAGTGAGTCACTATATAGCAATGTGGATTTATTTTCTCATTTATAAGAGTTTTTTAATTAAATAAGAAAAGATTCACATATACAAAAGTTTAAAAAATATTTTGAATTCAACTATGTAAACTCTTACTGAAAGCAAAATAAACCTGTATTCTATTTTATCAGGAACACTGTGTTTTGCATCTACATGGATTCTGGTTTGAGGCTCACTCACTTACTAACCTGTCGGTAGGTGGCTAATCATAGAGCCAAGGTTCCAACAAAATAGTTTTTTCCTCCCAAGGAGGAAATAAACACTTGGAGAGAGCAATGCAGATATACAACACAAAACTCAAGGAGTATAAGATGAGAAAAATTAGTAAAAACATGCTTTTAAAAAAATTTTCCTTTATATTTATTTTCTGAAAACGTATTCTCTTTTTTATTATTTATTTTTTATTTGTTTTAACTAGTTATATATGACAGTATAATGCAGTTATGCACTTTGCTGTATCATACATAGATAGGATATAATTTCTCATTTTTCTAAGCATGCATGTTGTAGAATCACATTGGTCATGCAGTCACATATATACATAAAGTAATAACGTCTGTTTCATTCTACTATCCTTCCTATCCCCACATCCCCTCCCCTGCCATCCCTTTACTTCCCTCTACCTAATCTAAGGTAATTCTATTCTTCTCTAGTCCCCCCACCTTTTATTGTGAATTAGCACCCACATATTAGAGAAAACATTCAGCCTTTGGTTTTTTTGAATTGGTTTATTTGACTTAGCATGATATTCTCCAACTCCATCCATTTATTGGCAAAAACCATAATTTCATTCTCCTTTAAAGCTGAGTAATATTCCATTGACCATATATATATATATATATATATATATATATATATATACGATATATATATATATATATATATATATATATCACATTTTCTCTATCCACTTATTTATTGAAGGACACCTAGGTTGGTTCCACAGTTTAACTATTGTGAATTGAGCTGCTATAAAAATTGATGTGGCTACATTACTGTAGTACGCTGATTTTAAGTCCTTTTTGTATAAACTGAGAAGTGGGATAGCTGGGTCAAAAGGTGTTTTAATTCATGTTTGTCAGATGAAAAATACATCCTTATTTACCAAAATTGATTCTAGAAGAGAAAACCTGAGCAGACCAGTGGAAGAAATTATGAGAGTTATTTTAAAAATAAAAGAAGGAAGAAAAGAAATCAATTTACAAGGGAACCAGGCCCAATTGGTTTTAAAGTAGGGTTAAAAGCATCTGGATTCCAATTTAGATTATTTAATTAGAACATATAAAGTATTTTATAATGTAGTTTTAGGATCTACCAAAATAAGAAATGCTTCCCTTCCTGGGTCAGGCCCAATATTAACTTTTAAATTGTAGTAAAACAAGAAGCTTCAGAATCCCAGGGAAGAGTTTTTGCCTTTTTATTCACTGCCCACAACAGTGTTAATCAGCATTCAACTCTTAGTCACACAGATTCTGGCCCTCTGCCAAAAGTAAAGGTCTTCACATGCATAGAAACTCCTGAAGTTATTTGGCTTATCCACTACCAGGGGGTGGGAATGGGGTTTAGAATATGCCAACCTAGCAGCATGAGGAAAACCTAGCTGACCTTCCCTTGAAATAGGTCATAAACTTTAATTGCAGAGATACCTTCCTTGCATCTGAGTAAAGGGGCATCCTCATCCTTAGAGACATTGGTATACCAAGAAGAACCTGAACACACAGCCTTGCCAAATTCTCCAGGTTTATTTCGATTAGATCATTTTCTTATTCTTCAGTTATGTTTCTCCACACTATCTACTTCTTCATCAGACAGCATAAAAACACACAAATTTCTCTGTTTTGCAGGCTCTTCATTTCCAAAGGCTCCAGTGTCACTTAAGATTTGTATTAAATTAGTTTGTATGCTCTTCGTTGTTAATCTGTCTTTTGTTTACAGGGGCCTCAGCCATGAACTTTGCAATGGGTAAAAAAAAAAAAAAAAAAAATGCTTCCTTTTCTTCCCTCCAGTGGCAATAGAAAACTTTTCTGCCGTAGCCTAGCTGTATGAGGACAAGGTGACATTTAAGTGGGAATAAGTGGGTTCTGTCCTCTTTTATTCTCTCTCATAGGGCAGATTTTTGTCGGCCTGCAGTTTCTCTAGTCATAAAGTTTGTCCACTGAGGATAAGCTTGTCTTTTCTAATGGAAACATGGAAAGTAAACCAGTTCAGTCTCCAAACAAGAAGACTAAGAGCAATGTTCGGTAGATTGTACATTTCCTTCTTTCTTGGCAGTTTATCTTTTGGAAAAGTGGCATAGAGATCTTGTTATAATATTCTTAATAAAAATAGGCATCTTTAAAATTCATCTACTTCTCAAAGAAGGAAGAAAAGAAATCAATTTACAAGGGAACCAGGCCCAATTGGTTTTAAAGTAGGGTTAAAAGCATCTGGATTCCAATTTAGATTATTCAATTAGAACATATAAAGTATTTTATAATGTAGTTTTAGGATCTACCAAAATAAGAAATGCTTCCCTTCCTGGGTCAGGCCCAATATTAACTTTTAAATTGTAGTAAAACAAGAAGCTTCAGAATCCCAGGGAAGAGTTTTTGCCTTTTTATTCACTGCCCACAACAGTGTTAATCAGCATTCAACTCTTAGTCACACAGATTCTGGCCCTCTGTCAAAAGTAAAGGTCTTCACATGCATAGAAACTCCTGAAGTTATTTGGCTTATCCACTACCAGGGGGTGGGAATGGGGTTTAGAATATGCCAACCTAGCAGCATGAGGAAAACCTAGCTGACCTTCCCTTGAAATAGGTCATAAACTTTAATTGCAGAGATACCTTCCTTGCATCTGAGTAAAGGGGCATCCTCATCCTTAGAGACATTGGTATACCAAGAAGAACCTGAACACACAGCCTTGCCAAATTCTCCAGGTTTATTTCGATTAGATCATTTTCTTATTCTTCAGTTATGTTTCTCCACACTATCTACTTCTTCATCAGACAGCATAAAAACACACAAATTTCTCTGTTTTGCAGGCTCTTCATTTCCAAAGGCTCCAGTGTCACTTAAGATTTGTATTAAATTAGTTTGTATGCTCTTCATTGTTAATCTGTCTTTTGTTTACAGGGGCCTCAGCCATGAACTTTGCAATGGGTTAAAAAAAAAAAAAAAATGCTTCCTTTTCTTCCCTCCAGTGGCAATAGAAAACTTTTCTGCCGTAGCCTAGCTATATGAGGACAAGGTGACATTTAAGTGGGAATAAGTGGGTTCTGTCCTCTTTTATTCTCTCTCATAGGGCAGATTTTTGTCGGCCTGCAGTTTCTCTAGTCATAAAGTTTGTCCACTGAGGATAAGCTTGTCTTTTCTAATGGAAACATGGAAAGTAAACCAGTTCAGTCTCCAAACAAGAAGACTAAGAGCAATGTTCGGTAGATTGTACATTTCCTTCTTTCTTGGCAGTTTATCTTTTGGAAAAGTGGCATAGAGATCTTGTTATAATATTCTTAATAAAAATAGGCATCTTTAAAATTCATCTACTTCTCAAAGAAGGAAGAAATTAGAAAGTGCCAGAATCCAGAGTGTCTTAGGATTTTCCTGAGGGTTTCCCCTCATTCCCTCTCTCCATTACACTAAAGAAGGAAGTATACTCAGAAATGTAATGCGCCTTTCTCTATGCCTCACCTGTGTTGTTCCTTTGGCTTAACAATTGCTGCCCCCTTTCCTACCTAATCAAACTTTCCACCCCAGCTCAGACAGCATGTATCCAGGAAGCTTGCTCCACCATTCCCTTCACACAGCTGGTTACTAACACCCTCCTCTGTGGTGTCTTTGCATCTTGTGTCTATTTCCATGATTACACTCTTCATTGTACTATAACTATTTGCATTATATGCTTCAAGGGCAGAATCATTGTCATACTTACCTCTGTTATCTCTAACATTTATTGAAATTCACAATAAATTATAAGTTGTATAATTTGGTTGAATTTAAATATTCTGGCACCTGCTGGTATATAAGAAAACAAAAGAGAAAAATTTGCCTATATGGGTCATTGATAGGATTTGCTTATTTGTGATGACCAAGGTATATATTATTCTGAATGAAGCTGGTAATAAAGTTCTTTATTTAAAAAAAAATCTAAGAAGGAAAAAAAAGGAAGATGACCATTTGTTGAGATTACTATAATTGTAATAATGACCATGTTCCAAGCATGGTATAAGTTACCTGAAATTATGATGTCTTTAATTTTCACTATAATCTTGCCAGATAGGAGATTGGGCCTCAATTTATTAAGTGTAGAAACTGAGGAGTGCAGAAATATTTGTTCAAGGTCGTGTTGGCCCTTATCTAATCCATTTGTTACTCTTTGACTTTTGTCCTAATTTAGGGCTTTGTGTCTCTATGTCATACATTTTGAAAATAAAGGCGAAGAACAGTTTAATTTAAAATATATATTTTTGAAAGAGGTAAGGTGGCATGATTAGGAATCTTAAAAATGCAGATAAATTAACTTTAGCTAAAAATGCAGATAAATTAACTTTGGATAAAAATAGGATCATGCCATAATATATTTTGAGGTTGTATTTTTAATATAACAATGCATGATAAACATATTCCCATGGCAATAAGTGTCCTACTACTTCATTACTTGCTGCACATCTTGATTTATTCAGTGTATGCCCCGCTGATCATTTAATTTTTATTTTTGTTTAATTTGTTATTAAAAATATTGTTGCATCTACCACTGTAGTTAATTTTTTGAATAGATCTTGTTCAAATAATCATTCTTTGGGCTACACTCCCAAAAAAAGAATTATGGTTTTGCATGTATCCTGCAGTTTTCATATTCCTATGTTATACATCTTTGGCTACTATGAAGTCCTCAAGGAATGATGCTGTCCAGTGCCTTTCTATAATTCAGCTATGCATTATACTTGGCCTTTACAGTGACTACATTCTCCTCAATTTTTTTTTTCATTTTGCATACTTAGCAGCACAAAGAAAAAAATGTATGTGCAGGAAAAATTAAGTAGCTTTGTTTTGCTCAAAAAATGGTTTAAATAAATTGGTCTTGTCATAGGTCTGTTCATTTGGCCCAGTTTTGCTCTGTTTTTAATTGTTTTTTCAATGCAATCTGTAAGATTTTTGCAGTTGAAGGGGAAAAAAAAAAAAGCAAAGAGCAAAACAAAACAGCAAACACTCTTACCTACGTATAGAATTACATGTGCTCACCGGAAGGTTATGAAATAAATCTTTAAGTAGAGCAATGATTGAACAATGAGTGGAAAATTAATCAGGAGAAAACCTCTCTACATTGTTCCATTAGACAGATGTTTCCCTTCCCCTTCCCCTGTCTCTAGAGTCCTTAAACCCAGGTGCTCACCAGAAGGTGGGGTGAATCCCAGGGTGGAGGTGACGTGGCATTGCCTAGAACTAAGGTTTTGACACTGGTGAGATTTTTACTGTTAGAAGCTGCCTGGTTCTGTATTTACCACATTCTGACCAAGTGGAAACTGATGACAGCTGTCTTTATCAGAAACATCTTCCCAAAAATAATATTAAGTTTAAGCAGTTAAGTTTTAAATGCTAAATTTTTTTTCTCAGTGTGAACTTCTTGCCCTCTTCTCGTCATACCTTTTAAAACAAATTTCCTGTCAAGTTACAGTTTACTTTATATTCACTTTTAACAAGTATATAGGCCTGTGACTAATCCAGAGATAATTATAGTGCCAATCCTATTGACAAAATCGAAATACTGAAATGGAAAAAGGTACGTTTCCACTCTCTTTTCCCAATAACATTAACCTGTCACTTCGGTGCTCTATCAAAAATTCCTTGGCTTCCTTCCTTAAATCAAATTTGCCCAAAGCCCTGAGAAATCACATTTTCATAAGCAACTTAGTCAGGCTACATCTACAAGCCTCAGGAGTGAGATTACCACATTGCCTCCATCAAAAACTTCTCTTAAGTGATATTAAGAACTTTGAAAAATGATTTATGCTGCTCTACTAAACTCATCCTCAGGATTTAGGGTTATTTCTAATTAGCTTCTTATGTTCAAGTCACTGTGCTAACCAGTTGAGTTTCCATTTCAAAGGCAACGTGATAAAATTGTGCACATTTCTCATTTAGGAACTCCCACACTTGTGTTTGCACAGTAATTCTGTATGAAAACTCAGCATCACGGAAAGTTTAGAAACTAAGAGAGCTATAAACATGAAGAATTTGCAAAAGAGGAACAAACAAAAAACATTCATGAGGCAATTTGCACCTTGTTACCTAATTTGAATTTTAATAGGCAAACTCCTACAATAGTCACATGCTGGAAGGAAGCATTGATTGAAAAGAGCCACAGAAGATATTACCAGGTAATTATCATACAATTTAAAATGCATATTCCATTGTTCATATACAGTGATTTAAAAAAAAAAAAAAAAAAAAAAAAACAGGGCATCGTATAAAATTCAGAGGTTAGAGCAGAAATGCAATATCAAATTCAGAATACAATTATAAATCTCTGGATAATGAACTTTTCTTTTCCATTGCATAGCAGTAAAGCAAGGAAAAGAGATCTCAATGATCAAGGTAAATTCTATGCAGCTAAATATTACCTCAAATGAAAACTGTGGTATTTTGTGTATTCTTACATTTTGTGGAACTGTACCACAAATGAAAAAGCAAAGATGAGCCTGAGAAAGAAAGAATGAAGGCAAGGCCCAAGAGAGAGAGAAGGGAGAGAAACACACAATACAACCATTTTAAAACTTGTGATTAACAGAAACATCAATAAATACCCTAAAGTCAATGTAAGACCATTTTAAAAGCTTCTAAATGCTCCTGGCAACTAGTTGGGCCCATTACCAGCAGCAATCTTTTAAGCACACAGAAGGAGTACTATTGTCTCAACAAATCTAAAAGTAAACTAAAAATAAATCTTTTTGGTTCCCTGTGGTTAATTCTGCCTCATGTGTCACCTGTCATGTTATCATGTTATAATACTCTACCATATACGCACACACCTTCCGTTTAAATTTTAGACAAAATGGCTCAAGCTTCCTAAATTTGGCTCTCCAAAGAAGAGAAGCAGTGGATTAAAACAACAACAACAATAACAACCACCTTTGCCATAAAGAAACCAGCATTAATTAATATGAGATCTTTTAATTAAACACACCTTGTTGTTTTAACACAGTGAGTTTTAACTCTGTTATTTTAGGAAGCTAACATTACCCTGACCTCATAAAATGAGTGATGCAGTGTTTCATCCTCTTCCTGTTTATTTTGGAAAAGTTTGATAAGGGTTGGTGTACTCTAAATATTTGTTACATTTCGCCAAGAAAGCCATCAGGTACAAGTTTATTTTTTTGTAGAAATATTTGCGATTATTGATTCAATATTCATACTAGTTATAGATCTATTTAAATTCTTCTTTCTTTTCTTTGGGGGAGGTCTTAGTTGTGTTTGTTTCCATGAAATGAGCTATTTCATTTAAGTTATCTAATTTGTAAGTTACACAATTATCCAAAGCTCTCTTTTATAATCCCATTTCTTTTTTTTTTTTTGTTTTTTTTTTTTGTTTTTTTTTTTTTTTTTTTTTTTTTTTTTTTATTTTTTTCCACTGCTCATTTTAGGAATTTAAGTCTTTTCTCTTCCATTCTTAGTTTGTCTAGGCAAAGCTTTGTTAATTTTGTAGACCTTATTGTAGAACCAATTTTTGGCTTTGTCAATTTTCTGTATTCATGGACTAGTCTCTCTTTTGTTTATCTCTGTCCTAATCTTGAAAATTCCCTTCCTTCTACTAGTTTTAGGTTTAATTCTTTTTTCTTGTTTCTTAAGTTGTAATGTCTGGTTTCTTTGATTGAAGCCATTCTATTTTAACATAAGCATCAAGAGTTATAATTTCCTCATTAGCACTGTGTGCACCCTAGGTTTTGACGTGACTTGCTTTCATTCATCACTAAGTATTTCCTAATTTTACTGGTGATATCTTCTTTGATACATTAGTTGTTTATAAGAGTATTTTTAATTTCTACGAACTTGTGAGTTTTTTCAGTTTTTCTTCTGCTCTTGATTTCTAGCCTCATTCTTTTGTGACCCTTTGTATGATGCCTATCTTTCTATGTCTATTGATACAATTTGTGACTTATCATACGGTCTATCCTGGAACATGTTCCATAAGTAATGAAGAAGACTGTGTGCACCATTGGTGGTGAGTGGTGGTTCTGTGGATACCAGTGATTGTGCTGTCCCTGTCCTCTGAGTCCTTACTCACCTTCCATCTCGTTGTTATTATACGTTATTAAGAGTGGGTATCGAAGACTCCAGTATTATTGTAGAACTCTGTATTTCTTTCTTTACTTTATATATTGTGATGATCTGTTGTTAGTGTGAATTATTTATTATTGCTATGTCTTCTTGTACATTGAACCTTTTATTAGTAACTAATATTCTTTATCTCATCAGCATTTATTTTAATTTAGAGCCTATTTTGTCTGATATTAACATAGCCCACCCTGTTTTGTTTTGTTTATTATCACAGGGAATACATTTTTCCATCTTTTACTTTTTATTTATTTGTTCCTACATATCTAAAGTGAGGCTCAGAAACAATATATAGATAGGTTATGGGATTATTTTGTTCTTATTTTTTTCTTCTTTTGCCTACAGGGTTAAACATAATAAATTAATTATTGGTAAGAGAAAGTTACTTTTGTCATCTTGCTATTTTTTTCTATATGCCTCATTGATTGTTTTGTCTTTCATTTCATGTTATTGTTTTATTTTGTGTTTTTGATGATTTTGTTTGTAATGGAACTTTCAATTTCCTCTTGTGTATATTATTTAACAATATTAGTGGGTTACCATGGAGATTACATTTAACATCCTATAATTGTGACACTCTAATTTACTTGAGTTTAAATTTGATAATATATAAAAAACTCTACTCTGCTAACAGTCCTGTCCCTACTTCATTGGGTTGTTGATGTTGCTAAATTATCTCTTTATGAATTGTGTGTCCTAAGCCATAAACTAAACATCTTAATGTATTAGCCTAGTAATATAACCTTTTAGACTAATAGTTATTTTTGAAATTATTAGTCTCATGTAAAAAATAAAAACAGGACTTATATACCTTTGCTACCATAATATTAAATTGTACAATCACCTCTGAATTTACCTTTACTAAGATTTTTTTCTTCATATCCCTTCAAATTACTTTCTAATACCCTTTTATTTTGAACTAAAAAAACCTCTTTTAGCATTTCTTGCAGGAGACTCGTAGTGGAATTAACTATGTCCGCATTTGTTTATTTGGAAATGGCTTATTTCTTAATGGCTGTCTTTCAAAAACAGTTTGCCAGATACAGAATTCTAGAATTCTCGATAAGTAGCTTTAATTTTTTTTTTTTTTTTTTTTTTTTTTTGCAGTTTGAATGTATCAGCCCACTATCATGTGACCTCTAGGGTTTCTGATGAGAAATCTGCCAATAATTTTATCCAGAATTGTATGTATATGGCCACTTGGCCACTTATCTATGGCTGTTTGCAAGCTTCTTCTTTTGTCTTTGTCTTTTGACAGTTTAATTATGACATGTCTCTGTATGGGTCTCTCAGTTCATCGTTTTCCGTGTGTGTGTGTGTGTGTGTGTGTGTGTGTGTGTGTGTGTGTTTTCTTTAAATGAACCATACTTTCTTGCTTCTTTGTATGTCTTTTGGATTTTCAGTTAAAACTGGAAATTTGAATCTAAAAGTGTGGTAACTGTGGAAATCATATTTCTTCTTCCCTAGAGTTTGTTACTTTCTGTTTTTCAGATATATCTATGTATCTACATAGATACATATATATATATATAATTATAATATATATACATAGATATATAAAATATATATACATATATATATATATATATATATATATATATATATAATTTTAGGTTGTCTCTACTCTGAGGATCATCTCCAATATAAGCTTAAGTTCTTCTCTTAACCCATGCCTTCTCCTGCAAATGCATGGTGAGTTTCTAATTTCCCTCACACATAAGGTTGCTGCTCAGCGTTCTAGTTTTCTGCAACTAGTTTCTCAAAGAAGAAGAAGCAGAAAATGAAGAGGAGCACTGATGCTTCAAATTGCCTGCAGATATCTCTTCTCCAGGGGCTTGCAGACAAAGAAGGAGGTGCTACAATGATGGTCATTGCCTCTGTCTGTGGTAATGTGATTAGAAACTACCATTGTCAGTCAGAGCTCAGTTCTCTTTATGCACAATCCTGCCAGCTCCCAAAGGTCTGTGCAACTGCAGGAACATGGCAATTTCTAAGCATGGGGCTGAGGGGTGGGGGATGGGTAGCTGTAACTCTGCAAGAATAACAAAATGAATCTCAAATTATTGTCCAAGACTTCCTTAGAAGCTTCATGACTTTAATAAATTCCAGAGTTCCAAAAACAGTTACAGAAGGCAGATTTTACTGTGCAGTTGTTTTCTCAGTTGAAAAATTTAGAAACTGGTATATCCTGTTCCATCATATTTTCAGAATCTTTGGATTTTTGGTAATGCTTTATTATTTCTGTTCTTGATGAGAATTAATTGTAGCCTGGATCTCTAGGACAACTTTATAGAAAATTATATTATAAATTTTGGTAAAAAACTGAGCTGAATCTATAATATTGAGAAAAAAATGGGTGGTTCGTGTAATACCTATAAGCACATTTAGAACAGAGGAAAAAATAAAGGATTAGCTTAAAGCCAAAGATATGTTATTCTTTCAAGCCCCTATCACCTCCTCTTTTTTTTCTTTTGTCTTTTTGCTCCATTTCCCCATATCTCATTTTCTTTGGCAGAAAAACAACAACAACAACAACAACAACAAAAGGTTTTTGTTTTGAACATATGGAATTGTATCTGCTGATTGAAACAACTGAAGAGCTTCTAATCATTTTTAGAATTATAGTGTAATATATAAAAGTATTCTCACGTCTGTTAGCTGCTAATTAAGGCATATATACATAAAATGTATTTGTTGCTTTATGAAAATTTCTATCCAAAAGTAAAACTTTCAAATGTTCAAATTATATACAATGAATTCATGACCCCAGACTAAATTTATGGGAGGTGTTCCAATATTGAATTTAGCTAGACCTAATCAATCTCTGTCTAAACTGCATCAGAAACAAAAGAATTTGCAATGATCTATTGTGGAAGAATAGTGTTTGTATATTACAATTAATGTATTGAATATAGTTTTGTACAGTAGAAAAAAATTTTTAAAATCAAAATTAAAATAAATCTTCCCTTAGTTGTTAACTAATAACATGTTTAGAATTGAGCAACAGTAAAGTACATGGTCAAAGTCATAGTTGTGTTTAGATATCATGGAAAAAATAGAGAAATAATATGGAAACTTATATTAAATAAACTGTTATGTTTTGAATCTTCATTTCACCCATAACTCATATTGAAATTTAATTGTCATTATAACAGCATTAAGTAGTGGGTCCCTTAAAAGGTTGTTGGGCTGAAAGATTCTGCCCTCATGAATGTATGAATGTTGTCATGAAAAGGGGTTTCAGGA
Organism: Tamias sibiricus; assembly: GCA_025594165.1. Classification (NCBI taxonomy): domain Eukaryota; kingdom Metazoa; phylum Chordata; class Mammalia; order Rodentia; family Sciuridae; genus Tamias; species Tamias sibiricus. The sequence goes on from CM046668.1 coordinate 49,415,012, forward strand.
CTGTGCTTTCTTTCTTTGCTATGTGAAGATGCAGCAAAGTGCTATCTTAGATTCAGAGACTGGTCCTTTATCAGACACTGAAGCTGCTGGCCCACTGATATCAGACTTCCCTGCTTCTGAACTGTAAGACAATAAAATTCTATTTATAAATTACACACTCTCCAGGGTTTTGTTTTGGCAGTACAAAATAAACTAAAATCTAACTTATGATAATCTGTAGAATATTTAGAGTCAGTGTTAGTCAAACATTTTTTTATCTCTACAGAAGTTTCATATGGTATTTTGTTTGGTCAGTAAATAGTTTTCAATTTTTTATTTTTTTATTTTATTTTATTTTTGTCTTTGGGAGGTCATAGTCTTATCAGTTGCTAGGAGAGAAAGAAAAGTGTACACTTCAAACCAATGCTTTGAATGAGAAGACATCTTTGAACACATCTAGGTGGTGGTTTGTTTTTTTTATCCATGTGTTTGTGAACACTAATTTCTCTCTGTCTCAGCTCAGTTTTGTTGAAAGTTTGTTAAATATTTTTTTTTATTTTAAATGCTGTTTCTTTTGAGGTATTTAGCTTTCTTTTTATCTGACATCCTATCTCAGAAGCACATAACTCTCTTATGCTGGTATGATTCACCCCAAATCAGTGTGGCTTCAGAGTTCTGCACCATGCAAAAGCGACCTAGTATGACCTGTTTCTTTGAGTAGCACGAACGGCACAATGCACTTTCATCTGAGAGTGTTTTTGAAAGCTTCTGAAACAAGAACTCTTAAATATTTTTCACCCTGGTTAGATTTTTGTGTCAGGATTGTGAATTATGGGTCTTCAAAGAGATATGTTTCAAAAGCAGAGTGCATCCTTACTTGCCAAGGGTAAGTTTATGCAGAAACAGTAGCTTTGGCATATCCAGTACCATGTGCCATTACAGATCGATTCCTGAATAAAGGTGCAAGCTGGTGTGAAAGGATTTATAACTCTTCCAGTCTATTATTTTGCTATTAATCATTAATTCTTCTTTGGGGTAGTGCCTCTGGAAGAAACAACTCACTGTTCATTTGACCTGTTTCATCATTTTCCCCTCCAGCTTTTACAACATCTTTAAAACAAAAGAAACAGAAGGATAAATACAGAATACCAATCATCTGTGTTAACCAAACAGATGCAAATATTGCTTTAAATCAGTGTTCTGTCAATCAGGCCTTCCATTCAGATCTGACCTATGGTCATATTTTTTAATAGAACTGGAGATAAAAAATATTTTGGACACTTTTAAAAGATTAAAAGCAAACCAACATGTGGTTTTCAAAAGTCTTAAATATTTACTCTTTAAGTCTATGAAGAAAAAATTTGAAACCTCAGCTTTAATGTAGCATTTCAGTTTACCAAATATTCAGCATATGTTTTTAATAATCACTTAAAAGCGTGGTGTTTCCTTTTTAAATTTTAATTTTATGAAGGATATCAACAGATCACTTCATAATAATTTTATTTAACAGTGGTAATGGAGATGAGTAATTTGATTTATCATAACAAAACTTATAGTACATACATTAATGTTAAAATATACTGAGAGGTTGAGTTAAATAACCACAAAATCATCCTTCTTCAGTTAACTAGTGAGAGAAAGAACTATATTTAATTTTTAATCAATTAATGGCCACTATTCTCTCACAATTTGGTGGGATGAGCAGTCCACCCCTACTAGTGGCCCCATTAAGTTTTTAGTAACTCCTGTATCATCTTCATTTCCAAGTGAGTTTAAACTAACTACCTAAATGCCTCAATCCATTTTAATTGTCCTGAGATTTTGTCCCATTCTTTTTAGTTTGATGGTCTCCCTTCATTTTTAGTGACCCGAATGTCTTTCTACTATTCAACTTTATTTGGGAGAAAGGAACAGTAGGAAAGCCCTACATATGTACCAGTCAGAACTCACCATATCCACCAACCATCACACATTAATGGAATTTAATTAGAAGGCACATTATCATCATCGTATATTCAATCTAATACTGCTGGTCTTCTCAACTTTTCAGCAGCTTTAGAAGTAATGTCTTATTCAGTAACTGGTGATTGAGTTGGAAACTTACCACTTTCAAGATAAAGTTTATGTATTCTCATTTTTACCCAACTCAATATATCAGATGCTTGTCTATCTATAGTGCTGCAAAAGTTATATTTTAAATATTTGTGTAATCACATGATCTTGTATGAAATAAAACAGAATTTCCATGTACTATTCCCTCAGTTTTCTGCGATTGTTACATATTGAAAAACTACAGGAAAACATCATAACCAGGAATAGTATTGATATAATTCACCTCTTATTCTGATTTCCCCAGTTTTACTTGCAAGCATTTATTCACATGTATACTTAATTTCTTTTTTTTTTTAATGTTTCATAACTCTTGGAGTTTTCTTTTGCTTTTTCTTTTAATTATACATTTTGATGTAATTACACAAGCATAGATTATAAATTGGTCTAATTCAGACCCTAGTACGTCTCCTTCCCTTTCTTTCTCTCACGCCTGCTTCTTCCCTCTATTGATCTTTCTGTCATTTACTCATATTTATTTTTTAATTAATTTCTTCTGGATGTACATGATGGTGAGAGACACTGTTGCATATTCACATATGTTCATAGGAAAGTTATGTCAGATTCATTCCACTGTCTTTCCTTTTCCTATTTCCCCTCCCATTCCTTCATTACTCTACTGAATATCTATTCCCTCCTACATAGTCTGGGTTGTTGGGAGCCAGGAATGAATTGTGGGCTTCTCTAAGCCATCTTTAAGCAGAGGTGTGCCCCTCTGGGTGTGATCTCACCTATCTGAGACTGCTCTGTTGCCTTGGCAATGTCCTGCTCAAAGAAATTCTGTGATACCATGGAATTTATTGGTTCAGACAGCCCTAGGTTCAAATGCAACTCCCTGGAGGTGGAAAGAGATACCAGTCCCCAACTAGCCTTGAGGTGCCAGCTGCCTGGAGGAGGAAGAATCACTGTGCAGTGATGAGGCTCCAATCAGGCCAACTTCCCCAAAGTTTCTGCTTTCTTGTTTACCATCAGGAACCCTTCCTCACAATACATTCCTTTGATGAGTATCACTGTAAAAGCATTTGTGGGTTTTTCCCCTTCATTAGGATCAAACCCATTGGGTCTTTTCCACCTGTAAAACTCTCATTTTAAATATATTTCTCGTGTCCCTTGTTTTTATTTCTTAAAACTACTTTTTCAGCCTTTTATTCCCTGCCTACCCATACCTCCAATGGTTAAGTAATCCCTCGAGGTGCAGGTCGTGGTGAGAGTGGGTTAGCTTCCACATATCAGAGAAAATATTCAACCTTTGGCTTTTTGGGATTGGCTTATTTCACTTAGCATGATAGTCTCCAGATCCATCCATTTACCGGCAAATGACATAAAGTCATTCCTCTTTATGAAGGGGTTATACTCCATTGTGTGTATATGTACACAGTTTCTTTATCTATTCGTCTGTCCAAGGGCATCTAGGTTGGCTCCATAGCTTGGCTATTATGAAATGTGCTGCTATAAACATTGATATGGCTGTGTCACTGTAGTATGCTGATTTAAAATCCTTCAGATATATACCAAGGAGTGGGATAACTGGGTCAAATGGTCATTGCATTTCTAGTTTTTTGAGGAATTTCTACACTGCTTTCCAGAGTGGTTGTACCAGTGTGTATTCCCACCAACAATGTATGAGTGAATATTTACTTTCATACAATTTATTCAGTTGTAAATTCATGAATCTTCCACCATAGTCAAGATTAGAAAAACACTTCTATTAAAACAAAGATTCCATGGCATGTCCTTTTAATTAACACACCCACTTTCCTCCATTCCCTGCATCCCGTACCATGCCAACTACAAATCTCTTCTTCATTACTATATTTTTATTTCAAATATCTTATATAATTGAATTATACAGTATATCATGTTTCAGATATGCTTTTCTCACTCAGCATAAATTCTTTGAAATTCATCTATGTTGTGTTTATGAATAGCTTATTTCTTTTAGTGATGAATAATATTCCATATTATGGTGTTTGAATATTGAACCAGCCTTTCTACATGGAATAAATCCCACTTGAAATGATGTATAATACTCTTTATTTACTATTGAATCTTATTTTTAACTCTTTTGTTGAGGTTTTTTGAAACAAAGTTCATGAGAGATATTAGTCTGTACATTTTGGTATTGTCATTTTGTTCTTTATTTCATTAATACTGACTTAAGAAAATGGGTTTGACAATGTTAAAAGTGTTTTTCCTTTTTTATTTTCTGGAGAGATTATTTAAAATTGGTAGTAAGTCTTCTTTAAATATTTTGAAGTATCCTTCAGTGAAAGCATCTGGACTTAGAAATTTATTGGAAATTTTAGTTAATGAGACTCAGTATCTTTAAATTATAATAGGACTATTCAAATTTTCATCTTAATTGTCATTGAATTGGGTAGTATTTATGTGTTGGTGGGACTAGGGGTTGCACATAGGGGTGCTGTGCTACCAACCTACACCCCTAGCCCTTATTTATTTTGTTTGTTCTGAGAGAGGACCTGGCTACATTTCTGAGGCTGGCCTCAAACTTGCAATCCTCCTGCCTCAACCTCCTGAGATGCATGAATATCAAATCTGTATTACCACATCTGGCAGTAGCATGACTTTTTGTTTGTTTGTTGTTCATTTTTAGCAATCAATCTCTCACTTCTAAATTGTTAAGTTTATAGGCATAACATTTTCATCATGTTCCTGCTATGGATTGAAAGTTCATGTTCTCTGAGAAATATCTGCGTCATTAGAGTGGAGCAATCGTGATTCAGCAGAGTTTGTTTCTTTTCTCTGCTTTCTGCCATGTGATAACAGAGCAAGAAAATAGCTCTCTGCAAACCAGGAAGTGGATGCTCATCAGACAACAGACATCCTAGCACCTTGATTTTTGGACTTCCTATCCTCCAAAACTGAGATGGAAAAAAAGTTCACCATTTAAGCCAGCCAGTCTATTCTTATGCATTAATAACCAGAATGGAACAAGACATCATCTCCATTGTTACATTTTCAATAGAGGAAGGTTATGTTGTTATACTGCTTCATTCCTAATATTGTCAACTTTGTCTCCCCTTTATTTTTATCTGTCTTAAGATTGATTTCAAAAAGAAATTCCAAATTTTATTTCATTAGTTTTCTATTCGTGTCATGTTTTGATTTATATTGATTGTTGTTCTTGTCTTATTAATGACTTTTTATGCATTTTGTGTTTGTTTTGCTGTACATTTTGAACAGATTGATTTCGATTATTGACTTAAGACATTTTCTTATTTAAAAAATAAACTTGATTTTTATGTCAGTTTTAGATTTACATTAAAATTGAGAAGATATTATAAAGGTCCTTTATATATCCTATCTACAGGTTCTCTCATTATCCTCTCCTATTAGTGCGACATATATTTTATAGGTAATGAAACAATATTGGTACACAATGATGATTCCCTGAAATTTATACTTTGTGTAGATTTTCTTAGTTTTTATGACTTTTCTGTTACAGGATATTATTCAGGCTATCATAATATATTTATTTGTTATGTATTAGGCTTCTCTGGACTATGATAGTTTTCTCAGGCTTTTTAGTTTTTTGATGACTTTGATATGTTTGAAGAATGATGATTAGGTATTCTGTAGAATGTTCCTCTACTAGGGTTTCTGTGATGATTTTATCATGATTAAGCTGTGTGTATGGATTTTTTATTAGGAAAACCACAGAGGGAACATGCCATTTGCATTACATCCTATGAAGGATATGCACCCTCGACATGAATTTTCATTGTTGGTCCACTAGTAAAACAATTTGGAGATGGTGCTTCTATTTTAGGAGGATTATTAATTATTAGTTTAACCCCTTTGGCAGATGTAGACCTAAAGAGATTATCAATTTTCCTTTGTAAAAGTTTTGTTTTCCTTGAGAGCTTACTATGCCCATCATTGCTGAACAAGTATTTCCCCCTTAACAGTACAGTACTTCAAACACATTCTATTCATTCTGTCCTGGCCTATAACATTTCCACTGAGATCTCAGTCTAATGGTGATTTCCTTACATATGACTTGATTACTTTTCATTGAATTTTGCAATACTGGGCATTGAACACTGGGCGCTTTACCACTGAGTACAACTATAGCCCTTTTTATTTTGAGACATTGTCTTGCTAAATTGCTGAAGCTGGCATTGCATTTACAATCTTCCTGTCTCAGTCTACTGAGTCACTGGGATCATATGTATGTGCCACCATGCCCCACTAAACTGGCTAACTATTCTTTTGTTGCTTTTTGATTCTTTTTGTCTTTGAGTTTTGATTGTTTGTTTACAACAATCTCACCTTATCTCTAGGTTATATGCTCCAAGATTCAAAGTGTATACCTGACACTTCAGATAGTTCAAATTTTATATATGCCATGTTTTTTTCCTATGCATACATACCTATAATCAATTTTAGTTTATAAATTAGGCACAATAACTAATATAAAACAATTTAAAAATAAACTCTAATAATAGTTACTTGAAATGATTATTTCTTTCTAGAATTTTCCTTTTAATATTCTCAGATGGTACTTGACTGTGAGCAAATGAAACTGCACAAAGCAAAACTAGAGATAAGAGAGGACTACTGTACAATGTGCTTCAGAAAGAACCTCTTTGGGTTTAGTCTATTTGGGAACATTTGAACTTCATGGTTCTGGATGTTTCTATCTCTCTAAGTCTTAGGTAGTGTTCAGCAGTTATTTCATTAAGCTTTTATTAGCTTCCTATTCCTTTCTCTGTCTCCTCTGTTAAAGTCCCATAATGTAAATATTTGTTCACTTAATTATGTTTCAAGGTAGTCCTCCCACCCCCGCTTTGGCTAAACCATTTCAAAGACCTATCAAATTAACATTCTCTTTTTTTCTGCTTGATCTAGAGCTGGTCTTCTGCTGCATTAATAAATTTTTATTGACCAAGTTAATGAAATGAATTTAGCTTTAAGATTTTCATTTCTTTTTATTTCTCTGTTGAATATCTCATTTAGATTATGGATATTTTTCCTAATTTTATTAAATTGTCTATTATTTTTTCTCTTTTATCTCACCAAATTTCCCTAATGTCATTATTTTGAATTCCTTTTTAGACAATTGATAGATTTCTTTTTCACTGTGTAAAGTTTCTTCATAATTGTCATATTCCTTTGGTGATGCCTATGTTTTCATGTTGCTTGGATTCCTGTGTTGATATTTGCACATCTGGCATTTAATGTAACTCACCCAAAGTTTACAAAGTAGCTTTTTGTAAGCCCTACAGATGGGGCTGAGGGTTTCAGTGGGCAGGATGTGATAGCACTGGTTCTTTGTGGGTATATTGATGTGGTTTTCATGAAGTTACTTCCACTGTAATCAGTGTTAATGATGACTCTGGTGCCTCAGTGGCCTCCACTTCAGTTTGTGACAGTAACAGTGGCTCTTGTCTCCTTATCCTGGTGGGGAGTCTTAGCTTGGGAGTCTCTCTTGGTTCAAGGACTGCTGTGGCTCACAGGCAGCTTTAGGAGTACTGGCAATGGGGACACCAGGTTTTGGAATGACTGTGGAACTGTGTCCCTGAGGTTCACAGTCTTCCAAGATTACATCTGGGATGAGAGGTATGAACTTACTCTATGAGGCACCAGTTTTTACAGTTCTTCCACTAAACTGAAATCTTTTGTTTTGAGCCATACTCTGACAACACCGTTCCATGAGGCTGGGACATAGATATGGTTTTGATTCCAGTGCAGGCAGGGATAGCTCTTGCACAGCTGAGAGAAAGAAAGGGTCCTCCATAGGTTCGGAACAAGGGAACAGGTATATCTCAGTTTGGGATCTAGAATCAAAAGGGTGCAGTAGTAGATCAGGCCTCAGGAAATGAGGTACTATGTAGTGGTGACTCTGGACTTTTGAGTGGTGGGTGAGGCCAGGTTCAATAGCATCAAGGACCCAGGAATGGCAATATATCACTGTAGCTTGTGTCTTGAGATACAGGGAGCAATGCATTGATAACTCGTATACCTGGGAAAACAGTACCACAGCAGATTAGATAACAGAGGTTGTAAGCCAGGTTGACACTGTCCAACTTAGCCTATGATCTCTGGGATGTGAGGCATGCCATGGTATAAGCTCCAGATAGCTTGATTATATGGGACAAAGTAACCTTTGAATCCCTGGTGGTGAGGTACAGTGCCAGCTATGGTGCTGTGAAGTACAAAAGCTCTGGTAGTCTGAAGACCAGAGATACCCTGGGAGCTGGGTCTTGCCTTGTGTGACTATTTTAGTAGTTTGAGACCCTGTGAAATTGGGATTGGGGCATCACTTAAACTATTTTTTGAAGGCTCCCTATGTTAGCTTGAGAAAAAGAATATTCTGTGATTGCTGGGTGCAGTATTCTTTGAATTCATGAGATTATGTTGCTAGATAATGTTCTGCAGGAAAACATCCCTACTGACTTTCTGCCTTCCAAATCTATTAACCACTAAAAGAGATATGTTGAATTATTTAACTATGAGTTGATTTATCTATTTTTCCTTGATACTCTACCAATTTTTGTCTCACATGTTTTGAGTCTAGGATTAGATGACTATATTTGATAATTGCTATGCATTTTTAGAGAATTTCCTCTTTTATCATTATGTAATATTCATCTTTATCTCTGATAATTTTTCTTGTTCCAAATTCTGCTTTTTCTAAAATTAATTAACTACTGCTGCATCCTGTTAATGTTAGCATATTTCTTTTTCTATTCATTTTCTTTATTATAAGTTTCATATATATATATATATATATATATATATATATATTTTTTTTGGGGGGGGGTACCGGGGATTGAACTTAGGGGCACTCGACCACTGGGCCACATCTGCAGCCCTCTTTTGTATTTTATTAGAGACAGGGTCTCACTGAGTTGCTAAGTGCCTCACCATTGCTGAGGCTGGGTTTGAACTCACGATCCTTCTGCCTCAGCCTCCCAAGTGCTGGGATTACAGGCATGTGCCACCATGCCTGGCTATGAGTTTCATATTTTAAGTAAGCTTCTTACAGATTATACATAATTGTATTATTATTTTAATCACTCTGATAATCTTTGTCTTTTAATTGTTCATATTTAGACAATATAGAATTAAATGATTATTTTCTATTAGATAATAGAAACCATTTTTTGAACTCTTTCTGAATTTGTTACACCTGCCACCGCCGCCTCTTCTTCTCCTCTTCTCCTCCTCCTTCTTCTTCTTCTTCCCCCTCCTCCTCCTCCTCCTCCTCCTCCTCCTCCTCCTCCTTCTTCTTCTTCTTCTTCTTCTTCTTCTTCTTCTTCCTCCTCCCCCTTTTTGCCTAGACTGGTTTTGATTTACCTTTTAGATTATTACCTTAATATCCTAACTCAGCACATCAATTATAACTCTTTATACATTTTTATAGTTGTCATGGAGTTTCAATACATTTATATTTAGCTTATCTAACTCTACATTCAACTAGCACTACACATTTAGCACAGGTGAAGCCAAGTCATTGTCCCTCAGCTATGGAGAGGCAGCCAGGGTGGGCTGAGTCTGAGGTGAGGTGCACCAGCATTGAGGAAAACCAGGACACTGATCTGTCATGCTGAGGCAGCCAGGCCCAGGCCCTGTGCAGAAACCTACTCCACAGCACTGCAGCCAGAACACGAACATCCACTTTCTGAGGACCTCAGTCTACCCCTTCCTCACCAATGTAGGGAAAACAGAGATGGAGCAGACCTGAATGGGAATTTCAGGGCTAACCAGTAGCATTAAGCATTAGTACTTTTCCAACTCCTGATTAGCAAAAATTTGTTCCAATAATACTGACCCAAGTGTTACACCACCCCCTAGACTAGCACACTCAGGCAGCAGTCCCTGTTGAGGTTCCTCCTATCCCCTGCAAGAGTTCAGTTTCTGTTCTTCACACTTGAATAAATCCTACTCCTTTCAGACTTGCCTTTTGTTGTGCTATAAATTATACTCTTTGGATTTGCAAGACAAGAACCTGGAATGAATTTGGCAGTGAGCTGCTGGAGTCTATTGCAACACTGGAAGGCACAGTCCACCATTTAGAGCTGCAACACTGAGAGCTGCAATATGCCACTCAAAGATTGTGGAGAAGAATTGGGCTTTGCTGGCTGTGACCCTCTGAAGCTGACAATGGCAAGCATCCCCTGTTGTGACTACATACTAATGATATCAGGAGGAACAGATAAGGCTGGGCGGGTAGGGAAATTGGCCCCTGGTAACTTCTTGGGCAGTAGAGCATAAATAGCAGTTGCAGATATTTATTCAAAAGCTTACACATTTTTTTTTAAAATCAGGACCTACATGAATAGAGTCTATGCCTCTCCAAAAAAAGAAAAATGCCTGATCGATATTTTGATTGGATTAAAGGCTACAGGAATGCCTTGTGGACACTGAGTGCCTCACCCAGGATTGGGCAGGCTGACTTCTTCAAACCTATAGATAAACCCTAGACAATATCCCTCTCTTGGGAGCCCTCCTTCTTAGTAAGCTCTCCTTTCTATCACTCTGATAAATCCTGTTACTTTGCAGAAACAGAGAATTGAGGTTCATGTCAATGTCAAACTCCAGTTTCACAGGTACCTGACAAACTTTTTCCAAATTTCTCCTTCCTGATCCTTATGGAATTTCTCCCTTTCATTTTACTTACCCACGTAATTTAATCACATAATCATGTAATATATTCTTGTTATTGTTTCCTTAAATAAACTGATAACTTCTAGGTTAGATTAATTAAGACTGAAAAAATACACTTTATTTTACCTTGATTCATTCATTCCCAACATTCTTCCTTTCTATATGTAGGTACAAGTTTCTGACCTATAAAATTTTAAATTTTTAAAGAACTTGTTTTACCATCTCTTTTTTTCTCTAAATATTAATTTATTTACTTCAGTTGTACACAATGCAATGCATTTATGTTTACGTGGTGCTGAGGATCGAACCCGGGCCGCACACGTGCTGAGCGAGCTCCACTGCTGAGCCACAACCCCAGCCCATGTTTTACCATTTCTTAAAGAGTAGATTTGATGGTAATAAATTCTCTCATTTCATTTTTTGTGAGATGTTATTCATTTCCCATTCCTTTTTTTTCCACTTTTGTTTTTTTTTTTTAATTGGTTCTTTTTAGTTACACATGACAATAAAGTTCATTTTCACATAATTGTAAAAGCATGGAATTAAATTTGTTCTAATTCAGACTCCAGTATTTCCTCTTCACCTCCCTTCTTCCTACACTCTGTTCCCTTCCCTCAATTCTACTGATATTTCTACTATTAATTTATAGTATTTTCTTTTTAAAAATTTTTTAATTAGCATCTTGTGGATGTACATGATGGTGAGAGTCACTGTAATATATATAACATATATATTATGTAAAATATATAATATATATTCACTACTCTATATATACTGCAGTGAGATTAACTTTAATATATATTATTTATATATATATTCATTGCAATATATATTCACAGATTTTATACACACACACACACACACACACACACACACACACACACATGTATATATAGAGAGGGGGGAGAGAAAATTTGCTCAGATTCATTCCAATGTCTTTCCTTATACCATTCCTTCATTCTCCTTGTTTAATTACTTATTTTTGTTCTATTTTGTTTTTATCTTCCCCTTATTTTGGATTAGAGAAAACATTCAACCTTTGACTTTTGGGAACAGGCTTATTTCACTTAGCATGAGAGTCTCCAGTTATGCCCATTTACTGGCAAATGCCATAAAATCATTCTTCTTTATATTTCTAATTCTTTTTAAATATAATTTTGCTGGATAAAGAATTAGATTAGATTAGATTAGTAATAGTCTTTGGTTTTTAGTTTTATTTTTAATTCAATTCTCTAAGTACTTCTATTGTCTAGATGGTTTTCAGCAAGAAGTTAGCTTTCTGATTTTTGTACCTCTTAGTGAGGTGTTTTTATTTTCTTCCACAAGATTTTCTCTTTTTTTCATTGCTTTACTATTCTTTGAATATGGTATGCATTCTTTTATATTTTTAGATATTTATCCTTTCTGATGTTTTCAACCTTTTGGGATTTGTGGGTCAATAGTTGTCATTAATTTTGGAATATCCTCAGATATTATTTATTTGGAAATTCCTTCTGTTATATCTTAATTTTATTCTCCTTTATGAATTCTACTTACAAATATATTCTACTTTTAGACTATTTCCCACAGATGGGGATATTCTGCTCTACCTTTTTATCTTTGTAATTTAACTTGGGAAATTTCTATTAATCTATCTGCAAAGTCACTCGTTCTCTTCTCAGCCATGTTCAGTCTACAAGTGCATAAAAGTCACTCATCCCTCCACCATTTACGTTAGAGTATTGATTTATTTATAGCAGTATTCATCCACTGTTAGTTTCCATTTTTTGCTTATATTAAAAATATATTCTTGCTTATTATCTACTTTTTCTGTTTAGCACGTTGCATATTACCCAAACTCCTAAATCTCTGTCACACTTGAGTCTAGTTCTGATTTTTTTTGTCTTAGACTTTTATTGCTTTGTACATGCCTTAAATTTTTTTTGAAAGGCAGACACAATGTATTGTGTAATAGGATGTGAGGTAGTGTGTCTTTTATGTTAATCTGGCAGGAGTTGTGTTTAATGTTTACTGTAGAGGCCAACATTTAATGTTGGCCAGAGGCTTTAAGTCCTCTGTGATCTTGTTTATTTTCTCCAGTTCTCTTTCTAGTTTTCCCGCATTTTCCTGAGACTTTCTTGAGTAGTCTGACTCTTTCAGCTACAATGTACTGTTATTATGTGTGTCCTGATGGAAGCACAGGGACCCAGATGGAGGCACAGCTAGCTGAGTCTCTGGAGCTTCCTGGTTTTCCATATATCTCAGTTCCTGAGTTCCTGGCAAGCCACCAGTCTTGGCTCCAGAACAGACCCTGAATTGTTTCTAAGACTTGACTGCAATCCCATTCATCTAAAGATTGAGATTAACACAGCTTGGAAAGACAGCTACATGTGGGCACACTTTTATGTGCCCCCAAAGCATGCCTATAGACTTTTCCCTCAGCTGTACACCCTCAGGAACCCTGTGACTTGGTTCCAGCCATCGTCAGGATCCAGTACTGCCTGTCAAAGAGTGTACCCAGTGACTGGGCAGGAATCTCCCCAAGAACATTACTCTGTATAGCTGGTATAAGAGTATGTCATCTGTGGACACTGATGGGGACAATTATCCCTGATTGTCTCTAGAGACTGAGGTCCTGGGGCATTCTTGTCCACCTAGGGAAGACAGAATCCAGACTCACTACTGTATCTGGTAAGGAACCCACAAAATGAAGGTTATGCTGTAGACCCAAGTGCACCTATATGAACCAGCTGCAACCCCACTAGACCAGAATCTCAGAGGCAATCTCATAGTCTGAGGATTTGATAGGAGATGGTTTAACCTGCTAAAATCTAGTATTTGTTCTATTAACTGCCCATGCCCCCAACATAAAGGTAGATGAATAATTACAGATTTAAACATGTATGAGTTCATTTTATATTGCTGTAACAAAGTACTTGTTGTGAAAAACTTTTAAGAATTGTAGGTTTATTTAGCTTAGGGTTTAGGATACTGAAAGTCCATAATTAGGTGACTTCATTGATTTGGCCTCTGGTAAGGGTTCCCTAGACTGGGTCACCACTTGGTGGATGATATCATGGCAGGAGCACTTGTGGAGGAGGTCACATAATGAGACAGCAAGCAGAGAGAGGTCAGGCTTGCTTTATAAAACAACTCATCCTCAGTTACCACTCAGTTAATCCCATCAGGGCATTAATTCACTGATTGGGTTGAGGCTTTTATAACCCAATCATTTCTCCTCTAAACCTTCTTGCATTTTCTCATACATGAGCTTTTGAGGGACAACTCACATCCAAACCATAATAGCTCTGCCTCTGAAAGTTTCCACCTCTTTGAACACCACACTGTTCAAGCTTCTAGCACATGAATCATTGGGTGACAAACCCATAACAAATATCCAAACCATAGCAAGGCAACTAAGATGTGACTTAAAGAAACTAATAAAACTCCAATAATTATCTCCAATGAAATGGAGATACATGGATTGCCTGATAATTATTTTAGAATAATAACTTTTAAAAATCTCAATGAAATGAAAGAAAACATAAGTAGTCAACTAAAAAATAATTGGGGATAAAAATGCCTGGAAAAATGAATTTAATTAAGAAATAGAAAACAGAAGAATCAACTAAACAGACATCTGCAGTTGAATAATATAATGATAGAATAAAAATAATAATAGGGCATTTTCATAACAGACTTTATCAAACAGAAGAAAGAATTAGTAAACTTGAATATGGTTCTTTTCAAACCAGTTAAATAAAAGGAGAAACAATGAAAAAGATTAGGGAAAGCAGAATATTATACGCAATATTATCAGAGATACAAATATGTGAATTATGAGAGTCCAAAAGGAGAAGAAAGATAAGAGCAGAAATCTTTTTCAAGAAATACTAGTTGAAAACTTCCCAAATATTAGTAAGAAGATGCATATTCATATTCATGAAGTTTAAAGGAGCCTAAATGAGATAAACTCAAAGGAGAATATTCTATGACATAGAGTCAACGTTTCAAAAGTCAAAAATAGAGAATCTTGAAACCAGCAAGAGACTCACCATGGACAAGTGAATCCTGATAAGCCTATTGGTATACTTCTAAACAGAAATTTGTGATCTAGGAAGAAGTTGGATGATCTATAACAAGTGCTAAAAGAAAAAGAAAAAAGAAAGAATCTGACAACCAGGAACACCATACCCAGCAAAGCTGTCCTTAAATGAAGGAGAGGTAAATACAATCCACCAAAACAAAAGTTGAGGATATTCAACACCATACCTGTCTTTTAAAAAAACACTAAAAGGAGGTCTTCAAGTTTGGGACAGTCAGGATGGAAATGATCAAGTATACAAGTAACGATAAATATTGGTGAGGATGTGGGGGGGAAAGGGTACAAGCATACATTGCTGGTGGAACTTCAAATTGGTGCAACCACTCTGGAAAGCAGATTCCTCGGAACACTTGGAATGTAATCACATTTGACCCAGTTATCCCACTCCTCAGTATATACCACAAATAACCTTTATATACATGTATTGAACATTACATGATATACAATTAATATGCACAGGTTCTGTGTTTTCATGTTTTGGTTAAATATAAATTAAAAATAAAAGTCAGCCATACAACAATTTATTAATGGACACACACAGTAAAATATATAAAACATGGCATTAACAGCATACAAATGTGGAAGAGAAAAGTAAAAGCACCGAATTTTTGTATGAAGTTAAATTCAAAATAATTAACTTAGTTTGTTATAGCTAAAAGAATTTTTGTGTAAAATTTAGGATAATCACAAAGAAAAAGCCTGTAGTAAACACACAAAAGGTAAAAGAAACAAGTCAAAAACATAACACTACAAAAATTCAACAAAACTGGATTTCCAAAGTCAAAAGATGACATTGGACCTTTTTATTTTACCATGTACGGAAATTTAGCAAAAATGAGTTGAAAACTCAACTATAAGATGTAAAGCTGTAAAATTTTTCTGGGAAAAAAAGACAAAGCTCCATGACATTCTTTCTAGTGACAATATTTTGCGATGTGGAAACAAATTCACAGGTGACAAAAGCAAAAACAGACAAATAGTAAAAGTCAAACAAAAGAGTTTCTTCACAGCAAAGGGAACCATCAACAAAATAGAAAGGATGATTACAAAATAGAAAAACATTTGCAATGGATTAAAATTCAAAATATAGATGGAATTCATACAATTCCTTAGCAACTCAATAATAAAAGCAACAAAAATAAATAACCCAATTTAAAACTGTGCAAAAGTCCTCAATGTGCATTTTTCCAAAGAAGACATACAAATGCCTTACAGATATAAAATTTTCTTCATCATTGTTAGTCATCAGAGAAATGTAAATTGAAACCACAATAAGTATCATCTCACACTTGTTAGGGTAGCTGTTTTCAAAATGGTATGAGTTAACATATTTAGAAGCTCTGTAGAGAAAAAAAATAACTTCTTCCATACTACTTAATGGACTATATATTGGTTTAATTAATATGGAAAACATCATATACATTTCTCAAAAATTATTAAAAAATAGACCTAATATATGATCCATCAATCCCATTTCTGGATACAAGAAAATGAAATCTGTACTTAGAAGACACATCTGCATTCCCATTTTCATTATTCACAATAGCCAAGATAGGAAATTACTGCGTCAAGCAACAGATGATTGAATAAAGAGATCATGGTACATATCTTCAATGAATAATCAGTGATGGAAACAACACATAAAACCAATAAAAATGTAATAATGCTTGTAAGCTTCCAGAACAAGACCATGTCATTGGTATAAGAAATTGCATAACATTTAAGAAAGTACTTGGACTTAAGCTACTTCTCCTCTATCTCAGGCATTCTAGGGCTGGGTAAAATGGGTACATAAATGAAGTAGCCATCATGACAGAGAAGAGGGTATACATTAACCTAACTGCATATATCTTTTTTTGCCAATGTTGACCCAGATACACCTCCTACCACATGTCTAACATACCAATTTATTAGGAATAGAATCCATAAATTACTTCCTAATAGAGTTGTCCTCGAAGGTGCCAATCAATACCTTGTCAATAAGGTGACCTCAATAGATACATTTCAATCTGGAGTCAGCAACCCATCTTGAAAGGAATAAGCACATATTTTAGAGTACATTCACTTTTCTAGAATATAGTGCCTTTTAAATACCACCTTCCAAGTTGGTGTTTGGATTCAACAACACATGTGATAGTTCATAATATGAAAATGGAACAAGGGAGTCCCTCTAGAACCAAAGAGATGCATGCATGGCTGGACATGAGACCATGAGTTCCATGGTCTTGTCACGTACTGTGCCACACAGAAGCTACAGGTCTCATAGTTATGAACTGGTTTTTGAAATGTGCAACTCAAGTGGCAGCTTAGAGATAACATCCTAGAGATTTTTTTTTTTTTTTTTTTTTGTACCGGGGATTGAACTCAAGGGCACTTGACCACTGGGCCATATCCCCAGCCCTTTTTTGTATTTTATCAGAGACCGGGTCTCACTGAGTTGTTAAGTGCCTCGCCATTGATGAGGCTGGCTTCGAAGTTGAGATCCTCCTGCCTCAGCCTCCCAAGTGCTGGGATTATAGGTGTGCCACCGTGCCCAGCTCATCCAAGGGATTTTAAATGGCTATTAAGATCAGGAAGAAGTAGGACAGTTATTACATGGTGCAGACCAGGAAGAATAGACACTAGTGATCCATAAGGCATCTTCTCGTATGCTTCCCTTGAAAGTTGATGGAGAATGAAACTGTTTCATGACCTGAGAAAGGCACGGTCATAGAAATCAAGTCTTTCAGGCCAAAAGGTCTGTGTCACTCAGTTCTATCTGTTGACTAATCAAGCAGAGGTGCTGTCCTAGGTTAAGACAGATCACAAGGGGATTGTAAAGAGGGGGGTTTATGAGTCATAGTAAATGGTGCTGTGTGTAAACCATACACAGCAGTTGTGATTATAATTTGTTCTGCTTGTCTCTATTCTCTGTTGTCCAAAAAGGAAAGTTTCTTTTTCTCTTTTTCTCTGTCTTGTCTTCCTTCCTTTCTTTCTTTCTTTTAATAACTCATATAAGTATATTGAAAAATTTCTGAATCTTTGAAATAAATTGTTCAGGCTTTTAAGAAAATTCATTTGGAATTAAATATATCATAGCGATGTCCTCAGGTTGATAATGGTAATATGACAGTTATTTTAATCACGTTCTATGCATTTTCTATTCTGTATAATTTTTAAAATGTTTTGATTATTTGATAACATACTGTAATAAGATAATTAAACATATTTATATATAAAGAGAGAAATTTGTGTTTGTACAAATTTGTATTTATTGTACAGCAGGATTGCACAAAATAAATATTAGATTTTTAAATGCTAAAAGTTGCATGTACTGCTTCTAGCTATAAGGTAAAAAAGAAATTCAGTAATTTTTAAAATTTTTAATCAGCAGTAATGCTATTAACTGAGTCACTGCAAAATAGTGAAGGCTAAAAATATTATATGAAAATCTACTAATTGTGGTAATTCAGGTAGATACGTAGCCAAGGGCAGCTTGAACTTACAGAAAACAAAATCTAGTGAACACAAAGATAAAATGAATATAGAATCAGAGAATGCAACATGAATGGGAAATCTATTGAATCAGAATTACTGGGTTTAATAATTGGTACTCTGCCAACAACTTATATAAACGTAACCTCTCTAACTGGTGCAGGAAGATTCATCCCAATATTTGTTTGCTAGTGTTGTTTTGAATTCTTACCACACTCTCTCTGGAAGATCAGCGAAACAACTGTGTCACCTCCACACATCTGTTGAGAATTAACTCCACAGTCACGAATTTCTATTTTCTTTCCAGCTGTGTGCTCTCTGAATCTGGGTTGAACTGGAGAGAGAAATAACAGAAAGAGATATAATGCAATCCAAATTGCTGGATACTTAACTTCTTAGCACTATCAAGTTCAAACCTGATCATGAGTCTGCATTTTTGTCTTTATGTAATGTCTATTTTCCCTTCTTCTAATAAAGGTTCTGTGTTCACTGTCAGAATTGTAATGCTCCCTATTTATGTTGTTTTCTCCTCTGTTGGTGCTATGGACAAAGCTATGTTTTCTATTGTGGTAACAAAGGAAAGATTGTCCATCTGTTGGAAACAGAGTATTGTTTCAAAGTATAAAATATTTATCCTATAGCAAGAGAGGAGCTGGAGAACAAATAAAACTGATTAAAGTAGACTTTTCTTTTCTTTTTTTTTTTTTAACTTGAGGAACCAGCAGCTCTGTTAGAATTTTGAAAATGTTAGGGACTAAAATGTTTCATTTCTATTAAATAATATATTGTTGTAGTCATTTGAGAAATAAAGTTGTATAAGGTAATTTCCACAAGTTCTCAAATTGGAAATGGTTATTATTCTCCTGACCACTTCTTTGTCCATGATGCTTTTTCTTCTTTTCCTGTGATGAAAGCATGAACTACTCATGGGTGCACTAAACCACAGGGCATATTTAGCTGAAGTATTAAGATGCTGAGAAATAAACGGATACCTCTGAAATAAGGAGTCAAAATAATATTTTTTATCAGTCCACTGTGAATGTGTATTTGTACTGAATTTCTATTTTCGAAATCTTATCATCTGATAAGCAGGCATCCCAAATTTCTCAATCCCCACTAACATTTTGTATTAACTCTGGTCACTAAAGGGGAAGTGCCAGACTAGTCAGATAAATTCTTTCTTGGTGGTGTTTCTAACATATTTTCAATGACTTCAGAGACTCAGAAAAGTGTTAGATAAGAATTCACATTTTAAACTTTGCAAAACCTTTGGAAATCACCTTTTCAAAGGATATGGTGAAGAAATGCTTTGAAAATTAAAAAAAAAAAAGACAACATACTAGAAAACATCACTAAATACAATAAAGGGATATAACACTGGATTCCTGCTATTTTCTCCTTATTTTTTCCTTATATTCTTCTTATTTCAATTTCATGGTTTACCACGGGGGTAACAAAAAGAGATTAGAATGTATAAACATTATAAATTAAGATTTAAATATATTTGGTAGGATTTTTAAAATCTTAACACCGTCATAGTATTTCAATTTTGTTAATACTAAACATTATACCACTGGTGGATAAGAAGGTGCGGTGAGACAAAGCATCCTAGATTTATTTGATATGTAACTAAATTGCAGCAACAAAGTATATTAATGACATGCCTTAGAAAAGGAATGAGTCTATTTTTATTAAGAATTATAATTTCTTGTCCGGCGTGGTGGCACACACCTGTAGTCCCTGTGGCTTGGGAGGCTGAGGCAGGAGGATCCTGAGTCTAAAGCCAGCCTCTGGAAAAGCAAGGTGCTAAGCAACTCAATGAGACCCTGTCTCTAAATAAAATACAAAATAAGGCTGGGGATGTGACTCAGTGGCCAAGTACCCTGAGTTCAATAGTTCAATCCCCAGTACCCCCCCCAAAAAAAGAATTATAATTTCTTATAATATATGAACAAATATAACTGATATTTTACTAAAAACTTGTTTTAAGAAATCTGTACAGCATCATTTATTTGTTATAAATTTCTGAATTTTATGTTGAAGTGGGAGGAATTTGATGATATTCCACAGAAATCAGCAGAATTTATGTCCCCACCTCCAATGATGAATATATTTTCAGTTTCAACCTCAACAAAGAAATAAAAACTTCTCAATTGCAGAGGTCAGTACAGTCACAGAATAGCAGGCACTCAATATTAACTGGCATTTCTCAAATTATTGAGCATGCCCAAATAACTATATCAGAAACATCTCAGGGCTTTTTTATTTTAGAATTTATGAGTAGACCTAAGGATATGTATTTTGACAATATCCAAGTGCAATGCTAAAATAGAGAAAGTCAGTGAGGCTGAAAAGTACTGTCAGTCTTAGATTGAAATGCAAATTACACAACCATTATTTTGTAAGGCTATTTGAAGTTAGCCAACCTCAATAGTTATTAATAGATAAAAGGTGCATGTAAAATAACTTTTAAAGTAATTATGTGGACTTGACACATTCTGTAACTAGTAATTAGACATCTAAACAAAAATGATATTTTAGTATGATCATTATCACAAATTATAATGGTAACACACAAATAAAAATCAGATCTCAAAAAAACAAGGCAATGTACAGAAAGACATATACCTTATGTTGTCTTTTATGTTGAAGCTAGAAACATTGATTTTGTAGAAATAGAGAGTAGAATAGTGCTTACTAGAGGTGAGGAGGAGTAAAGGTAATGAAAGGTGTTGTATAATGCATATCAAAGCAAGTTAGATAGGAGGAACAAGCACCAGTATTCCACACCACAGAAGAGTAACAATGAGCTAAAGTAATGTCTCCAATATTTTCTAAAACCTAGAAAAGTGGAGTTCAAAGTTTCCCCACAAAAAGAAATGATACATGTTTAAGAAGATGGATTATACATTGTATAAATATATTGAATTATCACACAGTATAACATATGATTTTTTTAAAAAAAAACTTTTTAGATATTGATGGACCTTTATTTTATTCATTTATTTATATGTGTGCTGAGAATCAAACCCAGGGCCTCACACATACTGGGGAAGCATGCTACCACTGAGCCATAACCCCAGCCCCACATATGATTATTAATTATAATTTTGAGTGAGAAAACTAAAATGCAGATGAACATAAACTAGACTAAAGCAGACACTGTCCCCCTGTGTATATGAAGAAGTTAATATAATGTATATTCCCTTGTATTTTTGCCTGATACCATTGAAGTCCCTATGTATGCCCTAGGTATTTCAGGAGCCTGATAGATGAAAAAGCCTATTACCTATTTCAGGTGCTGAATATACCAGATCCTCATGTTTTCAGTCTCCCTTGCAACAACTGTTTGGGCAAAAAGTTTCTCCAACATCATAGATAAATCCAGACATTTAATTTGGAACTAATTAAAATAGCAGGGAGGACCAAGGAGAATCTTTTTTTTTTTTTTTTTTTTTTTTTTTTTTTTTTTTTTTTTTTTTTTTTTTTTTTTTGCTGCAGGGGCGGTGATTTTGCAGTTGTACAAACATTAAGTTCCCGGGGCAGCCAAGGATATTGCTGATGATAGTTTGCAGGTATTCTAAATCTCTTTGCTTGAGACCCTACTTCCCAAATCTGTGCCTAGATTTTGGTCTTACATCCTCTCATCCTGAGTAGATAAGCCAGTCACTATCCATTCAATAAATCATTCCTGCTTAAAGCAAGCAAAGGCATTTCCTGCTGTTAGTAATTAAGATCTTTGACAGGTAAATTTAATACAAGAAAACTTATATATATATTTTTAAATTTATGTAAGATTTCAAAATTGTAAATCCTTTGTAGAATCTTTTTGTTATTGCTTATATTAATGCTTTTCAAATATAGATTATTTGTAAATTGGTCTCATTTTGCAGCTCAGTGTTAGATCAAATAATTTACCCCATAGGGAATACTGCCTGTACTGGCTATGTTACTCTATACAATTACCTTCACATTACTTTATCTAAATGTCATAAGCATTGTTATACTCAACTGAGAGAAAAGAAAAAGCATAAAATTTGAGAGATTTATCCAAGGTTCCAAAACCAGATGATAGTAAATCAATGTCTTTTGTGTCCATCCCAGTGATTTTTAACCTGTATCATGTTGCCTTTAATATAAGTTCCAAGAAAAGAGCAAACAAGTGTTGATATAAAGGGAATTCTAATGTCTGATTATGTAAAACGAGGTTAGGAAATTTAGCTCTAAGTTTAAAATTCTGTATCTATATCTATGTATTTATGTTTGTATTTTTAAAGTCTTGAAGACTCTCACCAGCCTACATAGTTTCTTTGGCGTCCTTTTAATCACTTGTGCCCAGGTGTTCTTTTCTTAAAGAAAATTTATAGAAATTATATCCACCCATCTTTGAAAGGAAAAAAAAAATACATTGTTCCTACAAATTTCAATAAAATTCCAAGGAGCAATAGAGAGAATGAAGGAAAAAGTTTATTGCACCTCATTTTGATGTATTTTGAATTTTCTTTCACTGTAGCCTAATATTTTTTAGGTGCTAATATTTGAAGAAATAAGCAAACATCAGTTGTCATAAGAATTTCAAAAGCTTATTGAGCATGCTGCCTGAGGCAGCAGTAAAGTTTCAGGGACTGTAAATGGAAAGCAGTGTTTCTTATGGGTGAGCAGCCTCTATCTTTCTAAAAATTCCTTTCTCTGCCAGAGTAAAACTTTTTAAACTTTTATTCTTGCAACCCTCCCAAGAAGTTCCTCTGGGATGGACTGGAGTTTGCATTCAGATCTTATCAGCCACAACTCACTTCATATGAGTTCTGTGCCCCAAATTAACAGCATTTAACATTTATGATGCTCTTCTAGATGTGCTACAGCCAGTGCTATGGACTCTTTCTCAGTAGAGCGTCACATAGCCTCTAATTTCTTATATCACTCACTGAAAGTGTTTATACTGACCTAGACCAGAGCAAGGGATCAGTTTCTGCTTTTTAATTTATAAAACCATCAGGTATCTGGACCCATTTTCACACTCACTTAATTTGAATCTTCAAGTTATATTACTCATGCTACAGCTACTCTGTCTTTACCTGAGTCCGAATTCCTTGAGCCAATGTACACACACACACCCACTCACACACACACACACTCACACACACACACACACACACACACACTCACTCACACAGGTCTATACCATGCCAGTTTCCAAATATCTTCCCAATTATATAAGTTCTTTGAAAATATACAACCATACTTGGTCATATTAGTAATTTGAAGGGAATAAACTTGGGCTAGGATTCAGTTTTTGAATTTCAAACTGCCCCCTGTGACATAACCAAACATGGTGTTTTCATCTAGAACCCAAAGCTTTTGTCAGACAGTGGGCACAAGACCAGGAGGAACCTTTTCAGAGCCAGTAGCTATAAAACATCTGTACCTGACATACTCCAGCTCTCAGAGGTTCTCCTCACAGTTACGACTTTGACACACAATCTCACTTCTTTTGGAGTTTGTCAGAAGCACTGGAAGATCATCAGAGGCCACTGTTAAAGAGGAAAAAGAAATTAACTGAGAGGAGTCATAATTCTACCTATTTCACTTCTTGTTCTCTCAGCCTAAAGGAGAGAAAAGACAAGCCATCTTTAACCTTTATAATTCATTTAGAGTATGTAGGTGGCTGACAAGGAGAGATATAGTGTTCTGAGAAATAGAAACGTACCTAAACTGGAAAGTTTTAGCAACTGTGACATAACAGCATAGGATTCTTAGAAGAACGGAAGTGTTCGGAAGAATTATACATTACAGTGATTTATAAAATTGTCTCTTAGAAAGGCATATTCTCTTTAATTGCATGCAATCTTGTTAAGAATCTAAAGAGAGGAAGCATTTGCCCTCTTTTAGCCCCATTCCATCACTATAGATTAGAACTGCAAATCAATATCGGCCAAATGCCAGGATAATTTAAGGCACCATAATCACAGGGCTTTGAGCTCTCAAAGGAATTAGTGATCACAGCTCAAGAAGACCAACCAAAGATTAGAGCAATAAGGTATGAACCTGTTCCTTTACTTTTCAGGAACAAAATTCTTTTTCCTTTCTTCACTGTTTCCGTTTTGGAACTTTACAAATGCTCAAGGCTGGTATTGAGAGGAGCCTGAGCACTGTACCTGGAACTTTGTCCACATTAATTGCAGCTCTACAAGGAGTTAATGGTAGAAGGTGTATGTGCATACTCCTACTTCATAAACTGCCTTTCCCACTTGTTATTCCAGTCAACATGTTCATGGAAAAAATATCTCAGGTGAGCTCTGCACTGAGCAATGGGATTAGTTGCACTTTTTTGCTGAATTTTCTCATTACCAATTTTGTTCAAGATAGGTAATAATAATTAGATTCTGGTTGGGTTATTTTCTGAGAACTAGGTGAAAAAGTAAAAGAGAAAAAAAAAAGGGGGGACTTCTTTGTACCTGATAGATGGGCTACCCTCCCCCCCAGATGTTTCCATAATCTGAGCAAAGCAACCTTGTTTCATTTTCCAGACAGGATGTTTCTTTTCCCCAGGGCAGGAGCCAATAGTCTTTAAAAGTAGCCCTGTTCCATGGGCAAAGAGCCAATGGCGTTGGGGTTGCTCTGGTGCACCCCCCACCAGAAATCCCTATATAGGGTCCATTCCAGAGACTCAGAACACAATAGCTTGTCACTACTGAGAGGAGGAAGCCAAGAACACAACAGCTCAACACTGCAGAGAGGAGAGACTCTCAGACATCAACAGCTTGTCCCTGCTGAGAGGAGGAAGCCACTCTGACAGCTCCAGACCCACTACCTTCAGCCCTAAGGCAGCTCCCCAGCCAACAGCTCCAGAGATCCCAACCAGTGAGAATAGGCACTCACTTTTCCGTTCAGAGCTTGCACACTCCCCTCTCCCTGACTCCCCTCTCCCAGCACCGCTTCAACCTTCCACCAGAACACCTCTTCAACCTCCAACCAGCCATAAAGGCTGTTGAATAAATCTCTTGGCTGCATGGCTGTCCCCGGTGTGATTTTTGCCCTTCGGTACCTAATCCCTCAGGCCTACATGGTTTCATGAGAAAGATTTCAATTTGTTCTGCTTAGAGAACAGAGTTTTATTTAGTGTTAAAGCACTAACTGCTCTGATTTGTTTGTCAGGGTTTTGAAGGGAGAAGTCATTAATCAAGGAAAGGATTTGAAAATTCCTATATGCCATGACATCTTTGAACACACAAATCATGTCCTTTTTTCATAAGTACTAACTCTCTATTAATGGTGTTTTTACAGAATTATAAACTGTAGGAGGCAATTTTTTTTTTTTTTTTTCATTTTGGCTCCTCAATCAATGTTCTCTATGCCTGTTTGTCTAATCTGCAAAGAACCTCTTCAATCCCAGAATACGCCTTCCTCAGGCCACCTGTGCCAGGTTGAATGGAAGGTCTAGAAATTTCCTTCAGACCTGGGACCCCCAGCCAAACTCTGCAGGTTAGTCAAAGCTTTCTCACTCCTCCACCCTCCTTCAACTCCTTTTTTATGTGACTGATCCTGCTTCCTTTCCCTTCTTTTAAAGATACTTTATTCCTAATAAACCACTTGAACCCAAAATTTTGAATTGGCTGCCATTCTAGAGAATACAACCTGTGATGTATGTTATACACACACAGAGACCCACACAGGTATGTATATGCATATGTATGTATGTATAATTTCTATATGTTCTTTATACATAAATAAAGGAAATTGAATGTATTATGCATATTCAATACAGATTTAACCCCAATTTTTTCCTTAGGGGTTTTTATTGTGTCAAAATATGACAGTTGGAATCTACAAGAGGAGGAAAGACAAAGGGGATGATATAGTTAATGAGAACCAAGACAGGAAGTGATCAGTATTTGTGCCTGTCTGCTTATGAAAATATACTACTTGGGTCTTATTGAAGAGTTAGTAAATTATAAGACAAAGAAGTGCTGCCAACAACGGTTACTTATATCTCTTCATGAATGTAAGTCAAGAGGAAGAAGGGGGCTAAGGAAAGGGAGAAAGAGACAAAGAGAAGGGATCCACATGTTGAGGCTATGAAAGCTGTTTTCTGTGGGTCATTGAGACCTATAAAGATGGATCATTTTTCAGAAGTACCTCTAATAGTCACACCAGTGTTCATTTATGAACATTTAAAAAAAAAAAAAAGCTATGTTGTCTGTAGATATATCTCATTTCTAAGACTGAACACATTGTTGCCACTAAAAAGTAGCCAAGTTTTCTAAAATTTGGTATATGGGCCTGTTTTTTTTTTTTTTTTAATTTGCTATTTGTTCTTTACCTGATTGTGTGAGCTAAATGTTTAAATCAGTATTTCTTTTTCTAATTTATAAATGTAATGTCACAGTTGTTCCTCGTAGTTGGTTTTCATTAGCTTTTCTCTGTATTGATTCATAAAATTTTCCCTTTTCTTCAATTCTACTTACTTTATTTCAATTTTGACTTCCACAGGCAGTAAGTTACACAAAACTACATTTTGATATTTCCAAATGAAAAGAGTTTGGATGTAATACTTTGGCTATTGCTTTGGGGTTAGCGACTGTCATCTTTGGGATATTGATTCATTGGCACGTTTCAAACACTTGTTGTGGCTTAATACATCAGCAATTTCTGTAATTATTTCATGTGAGATCAAAAAGAAAGTATGTGCTTTAAGAGTAGGTGCAATGTTCTAGTGTGTCCATTAGAAGAATATTGACATTCATATGCTTTGATGATTCTCTTGGTCTGCTTGAAATATCACTGGGACAGAGAGAGATAAAATCTGACTTTTAGTGAATGTGGATTTTTGCATTAGTCATGGTACCTCTGTCAGTTTCTGCTTTATGTATTTTTATGTATAAAAATTCAAGGCATATTACTTGATAAATGAGAAGACCAGGTTATATTTTTCTTGTACTATTACCTAACTACCTTTTTATCCTGAAAAAATTATTTTTATTTTAAAGTTGATTTCAAGTGTTATTAATATAGCTAACTGCAATATTCTTTCTTTAACATACTATTTCATTTTCCATCTCTTTATTCTCTATGTTTCTCTTTTATATTGCTTTAGGCATAACTCTTTTAAAGTTACTACACCTGTTTTGTTTTTCTTAAAATCTCCAACTTTTAAGTGGTTCTGTGTTTTGGATCCTGAATTTTCCCTGAAGTCTCATGTGATAAAAGTCTCACCTCCAGCTTGCTACTATTAGGAGGTAGTGAAAATTTTGAGAGGTGGGGCCTAGTAAAAACAAACACATAGACAAATGGAGGAGAAAAATCCATACAGCTATAGTTCTCTGATACTTGACAAAAGTGCCAAAAGCATACATTGGAGAAAAGATAGCTTTACTTTAACAAATAGTGCTGGGAACACTGGTTATTCATGTGTAGGAGAACAAGGCTAGATCCTTATCTCTCACCCTGCACAAAAGTCAACTCAATATGAAACAAAGACCTTGGACTTAGACCAGAAACTATGCAACTCCTAAAAGAAAATGTAGGGTCAACACTCCAGCAAATAGGCACAGATAGCAACTTTCTCAGTAAGACCCCTAAAGCTCAGGAAATGATGCCAATAATTAACAAATGGATGCCATCAAATTAAAAAGCTTCTGCACAGTAAAGGAAACAATTACTAAACTAATTAGTAAACTGAAGAGAGAACCTACAGAATGGGAGAAAATCTTTGTTAGTTACTCTTCTGATGGAAGATTAGCATCCAGAATATATAAAGAACTCAAGAAACACACCAAAAATATTTTTTAAAAAAAGAGTAACACATGGGCAAATGAACTAAGTAGACTCTCTGTGAAATAAGAAATATAAATGGCCAAGAAACACATTTTAAAAATCTTCAACTTCATTAACAATTAGGGAAATGAAAATCAAAATGACACTCAGTTTCATCTGATTCCAGTTAGAATGGCAACTATCAAGCATATAGGCAATAATAAATGAGAGGATATGGAGAAAAAGGAAAAAAGGATTATAGTGTTAGTTTCTCAAACAAATACATTCCAAGGTATTATGGTTTATATATATATAAGTGTAAATTAGTTCAACCACTACGGAAATCAGTATGAAATTTCTCAAAAGAATAGGAATGGAGCCACCATATGCCCCAGCTGTACCAGTTCTTGGTATTTATCCTAAAGAATTAAAGTTGTCATACACTAGTGATACAAGCATACCCATGTTTATAGCAGCGTAATTCACAGTAGCTAAACTATGGAACCAGTCTAGGTTTCCATCAATGAATGAATGGATACAAAATGAAAGTGTATTCATTCATAAAGAATGAAATTTTGTACTTGCAGGAAAAAGGATGGAACTTGAAAACATTATGTTAAGCAAGTTAAGTCAAAGTCAGAAAGTCAAGGGTCATTTTTTTTTCTCAAATAGGAAAACTAGAGAGGAAAAATGGAATAGAAATGAGTGTGGGTGGGTGGGAGAAATCTTATGAAAATCAAAGAGAGATCAGTAGAGTAAAGGAAAAATACTGAGGAATGATATTGGCCCCAAATTATATTCTTATATTGTGTGCATATATAAATAAGTAACAATGAATCCTACCATTATGTATAAATTATAATTCACCTATAAAAATATGGAGAAAAAAGAGGTGGGGTCTACTGGGAAATCTTTCAATCATTGGAGGTATGTCCTTGAAGGCGTGTGGGGCCCCACTCTCTTCCTCTCCTGTGCTCGATTTTGCTTCCTGCACAATTTAAGAGGATTGGTCTGCCAAATACACCCTCCCATAATGTGCTGCCTTACCACAGACCCTAAACCAATGGTGGCCAGTTGATCATGGACTGGAATTGCTAAAACTTTGAACAAAAAGTAAACCCTTTTTCTCTATAAGTTGATCACCTTAGGTATTTGTTATAATAACAAAAAGCTTACTAACACAAGTGGAAAGTTATATTTAGTTCATTTATTTGTGTGTGTGTGTGTGTGTGTGTGTGTGTGTGTGTGTGTGTGATGATATATTTGGATTCATTTATATAATATTATTTGGTGTGTGTGTGTGTGTGTGTGTGTGTGTTTATATTGTTTAGTTGTCAATGGACCTTTATTTTACTTATTTATATGTGGTGTTGAGAATCAAACTCAATGCCTCACACATGCTAGGCAAGCTCTCTACCACTGAGCCACAACACCACCCGCTTGGTATGTTTTTTGCTTTATAAATTCTGTATCTGTAATAGTCTTCTCTGTTCTATATTTTTGTTGAATAATTTTTCTACTTACTGTTTTCTTACTTTTGTTGAAAATTTATCACATTCTTTTTTATTATTTTAGAGGTTACTCTGAAATAAGTATTTAACATGCCAAAAATTAATTGTATGTACATACATATGGTAATCATATACTTGCAATAATATGTAATATATACACATACATACATATATATATGCATATATAATCATGAGATAATACAATTACAAGATAATCTACCTCTTTTTCTTTAATAGTAAAACATTAAAAGATTTTAGTAATGTGAAATTTTTAAGATGAAGAACCCTTTAGAATGTTTTGTGGATATGCTCATTGTAATTTTTGCTTTTAGCTTTTTTCCTGTTAGCAAATTTTGAAATTAATAGTAATTCCTTAATATTATCAAAAATCCTGTCATAGTTAAGATTTCTCCCATTTTCATATGCATGTTATTTTCCAATTTGTTGATTCAAGATCTGCATAAGGTGCTAATGTTGCAATTGGTTCATTTTTGTTGAGTATGGTTCCTTTTGCCTTTCTTCCCTTGTATTTTTAGTCAGCTTTTTCACTGCAGTGACCAAAAGACCTGACAAGAGCAATTTTAGAAAAGGAAATGTTTTGGAGAAGAAAAAGGTCTCAGTCTCTAGACAGTTCTATTCCTTGAGGCTCCAGGCAGAACATAATGGTAGAAGAGGTGGGAGAGGAAAACAGCAGGAACATGGCACAAGATAGCAGAGAAAGAGAGCTATGCTCAATAAGGACAAAATATAAATGCAAAGGTATGCCCCCAGGGATCCACTTCCTCCAGTCACACCTTACCTACCAACAGTTACCACCCAGTTAGTTAATCCCTATCAGTGGATTAATGCACTAAGCTAAGGCTTTCATAACCCAGTTATTTCACCCATTAACCTTGCATTGTCTCACACAGGAGCTTTAGGGGGACACCACATACATAAATCATAATATTTTGTAATTTTTTTGTGGGATAAACCAGGAAGTTGGTACTTTAGAGTATTCTCTAAGGTTAGATTTTGCTAATTGGATCCCTTTGGTATTTTTGAATGCATTCTTTTGTGTTTCTTTCAGAAAACTTGTGAGATCTAGTGGTCCGATCAAACTGAGATCTAATCTTTGTCAGTATTGCTATAAAAATTCCATCAGAAGGCACATGATATCATTATAACCTCTTCTTTATTACATTAGCAACTGTTTGTTGGTCATTACCACAATATATTATGACAAAATGGTACTTTTATTTTATTTCGGTTTTTTGGTGCTGGGGATTTAACCCAGGGCCTTGGTGTATGTAAGGCAAGCATTTTACCAACTGAGCTATATCCCCAGCCTAGGTACATTTAAAAGTTAAATTTATGTTAAATTTTTAACTGATACATAGAAACAAAAATCATACACATTTATTGAGTGTCATTTCATTACATCTTTAAGTTGTGTAATGTTTAAATCAAGTTAAATATATTTATCTCCTCTAATATCTGTAATTTCTTTCTTATTTTATATTGTGCTTAGCTCCCCAATTTTTTGTAACACATATTGATTCATACAGCCAATTCTCATTTACATTTTGTTTTATTTTCATAAATTCTTTTATGTACTCTGGCTCTATTGACTTGATTTCCACTTATTATTTCATTTTTTTATCTTAAATGATAAAATTTTTTGTTGTTCTCTCAATGTCTGAGTTGAAATTTTTTATTGTTTAGTTGGAAATATTTGTATGTTGACCCTTGTAATTTATAGTTTTAACTACTTGTAGAATTGTATGTTAACATTTACCTTTTCCTCTTGATTTAAACTATTATCTGAAGTTTAGCTTTTGTTGCTGGCATTAATATTTTTCCTTTCCTTCTAAGTGTTGTTCTTCCGTATGTTTTCCTCATTTGTTACTTGATTTCAAGGCCTCATTTTACTGTGCAGTATGTGAAATTTCACATTACTAAAATCTTTTAATGTTTTAGAATCTGAGGATTTATGTCTTTCATCAATTCTGGAAACTTACCATAACGTTTCTCTTTGAATTATGCTTCTTCACAATTTTTATAATACTCTGATTCAAGAAATTTAAAAAGAGTTTTTTGATACTCACATTCTGTTTTCCATGAATCTTAACTAGTATTTAAAGTTTTGCAAAATTTTTATTCTGAACTACATTGTCTATCATTTAATCAATTTTATTTTAATTCACTTATTCATTTTCAGTTGCATTTACTTATCACATTGATTGTGATTATATTGCAACTCCACTTATTTCATCTCTACAATTTTCCTTATTTATTTTCTAAAAATTTTCATGTTTCTTTTTATTCTTTGCTATTAATTGCTTAAACAAAATATTGTCTTTAATCTTGCTATTTTGTTATTTTAATTGCTTATGACACTAGTCTTAGCTTTGTTTGTGTTAATGATTCTTATTTATTATAATTTTTTACTATAGATATGTGCATGCATGTATGGGAAACCGCTTCAGTGGTGCTTCTATGTTTCGTACCTGTTATATCCAGGCCAGACATATGAAGTTCATTCAGTGATTCTGCTAGGTTTTCAGGGATGTCTATAGTTAATGAATTAATTTTCTATTACTTTTTTAGCTTATAGTTTCTTAAATCAATTAGGAGGCATAAAATTTTATCCTCTGATATATGAGATATAAATCAGGAGTTTTATTTTCCCAAGAAATTCTTTTTTTGCAATATGTTTTCAGCTTACTTATCTTCTCATCCTGTTGAGCAACACTGTGTAAGTACACTTACATGAAAAGTACTAATCTTTGATAGTTATGCCTTCATGCAGATGTACAGTTTGGTCTTTTATATCAGGAAAGAATAAAAATTTAAGATTTTGATTTATTATGGCCAATGACTCACCAGAACATGCACTTAATTGTAAAGTACTAATCATTATGTTTTTAAAGTTATCTTTTTGTTGTTGTGAATGGAAAGTGGACGTTACCTTTCTTGTTATAAGGAAGTTTTTTATGGTTGCTTTCAATTGTTGTTTTATGTTATGCAGTAATTCATGGTGCTCAGTTTGAAATTTTTATTTTATTTTTATTTTTGGTACCAGAGATTGAACTCAGAGGCACTTGGCCACTGAGCCACATCCCCAGTTCTATTTTGTATTTTACTTATAGACAGGGTTTCACTGAGTTGCTTAGCACCTCGTGTTTGCTGAGGCTGGCAATGAACTCACAATCCTCCTGCTTCAGCCTCCTGAGATACTGGAATTACAGGTATATGTCACTGTGCCCAACAGGATGAAAGATTTTCTCATGTTAGTTCACCATCTTGGCTATGACTGAAATTATTTTTTTGATGAATCTTTATATGAAAGTTAAAAGTATAGGTAGGTGTTGGTAACAACTCTATCATAATATAGTAGAAATCTTTTTAAAAAATTAGGAATGTAGTTTTGGTTATACCATTTTGAGTATTTATGAGATATGCATATATGATCTTTAATTTTACTTATTTTATGATTTTTTTGTTAAATTAACCCATCATAATGCAAAACAAATTGGAGTAAAAACAAAAATAAGAGATCATCCATACAATTTATCCTGACCAAACCATGCTAAATCACAGTTTTTTAAGAAATCATTTATAATTTTCTAGTTAAGCACTAACTTTTATGTAGTTACTTTATTAATTTTGTCAGTTTCCATACTCATGTTCACACCACATAACTGTAATCATGGTACACATTAGAAAAATAGACAAATATAAAACCTTTATCACCTGTGGGTTGTGATTATGCCTATTTTTAGGGATACAATTATAACGTAATAATGATGCTTATTTGCAGATGAAATGCATAGTATATTTAAATTTTAATCATTTACTGGATGATGAATATATTATTTATATGTATTAGCTTTCTGAACATTTATAGTAATTAATTTTAATAGTTCTTTTGTTGCTCCACCTTCTCAGATTTTTGTTTTTGAATTGTTGATATATTACCTATTGTTATTTGCTTTTAATTTTCTTGCACTCTTAGATTATAAGCAAGTTTGATGAAAAAAGAAACCTCAAAAATGAAGTTGAATTAGATTGCTCAAAATAATCAAACCTAATTGATGATGATGATGATGATGATGATGATGATGATTATGTGTGTGTGTGTATGTATATATATGACCTTCATTGCTAATGAACTTTTTTCTCTCTCATGTAATGAATTGGATTCTGATTATCAATATCTTATCATAAACAAAATATTCAAAATCATTCACTTACGTGGCAAAAAAATAAGAATGCTTTTGGTTTTGTATGTGTAGATTAAACCTCTGTAGTTTTTCTGATATTTTCACTCTCACTAAATTTTCCATACAAGTTAAAGAGAAGTTACCATATCTTACAGTTATTTTATTCTACCCAAACTGCATTCTTATTTTCAAAATTAACATAAATGTTGTTAGAGAAATGTAGCTATGAACTATAATAAATCTAATTCTGTCACATTGTTACAGGTCATTATAAATCCCAATAAAATTGTTTTTTTCCTAATGAAAACATTATTGAAAACTATGACTCACTCTTCTTATTGTTTTGCCCACAGAAGCATGAAAAACAATATTAAAAATAAAATTATTTTCCTGCTTTGCTTGTATGTTATTTCCAAAATCCAATTACAAAAATATTGGACTGTGATAAAGTAAAAATGCATTAATTTATCAGTAACAGCTTGTCCAACTGTAGTGACAAAGTTTTCCTGAAGTATAAAAGTCCTGAAAAAAAACTTTTATTATAAAACTAGAAAGTTACAGAAACTAAATTTTAATTAAACAATTATTGACTATCTAGTATATTATAAATACTATACTATGGTTTCAAAAGTAATCCAACTTTGCTCATGTTTTCAAAAAGTTTATAATAGGATTATCATAGTGATAGAAGTATGCATAGTTTTTCAGGACAGTACAAAGGATTAGTGTTTATTTTCTTGAAGGAGTAAGGTTTCTATACATAAGTATAAAAATGAACTCATCTCTTAGAACTAGATTATACATGTATTTTTGAGAGAAGAACCATAAAATTGTAGGGAACCAGATAGGATATCAGGTGATCACCTGAAATAAAGTCATTCAACATTGCCTGATATGCAGATGAGTGGGGAACTTCAACAGAGGAGTTGGAAATGAGGTTATATGGGCATACTATATGAATTACAATTTAGGCCATAAAATGTCTTAAACAGTTTGTTTATACAGTTTAAAGCACACTGGTAAAGTTTAGCATTAATGGTGGATATTAATATCTGGTTGTAGACATTTTCCTCATGTCAAGATACAGAAATCAAAAACAAATTATTCTGAAATGTTGGCAGTAATTTGAAACACATATAATAAAAATTTGGAAATATGTCCTGATAGTTATGTAGATGCCTAGAGTGGCTGATAAAATATTTTTCAAGATTAATCTAATAACACTTGACCAAAGGGATGTGCTTGTTACTGACTGACTTGATTAAGAATATAAAGTCTACAATTTCTTCAACTTGATTAGAGATAGTAAAATCATGTAAGCTAATTTTAGATATGTGTAACTATTGGAAAAATAAGTTTTTCATGAAAAATTTATCTTTTAGATTGTTTACTTTCTTTATCTATTCAATAATTTATTGAGTTCCTATTCTGTGAATGTGTATGCATGTATTTTAGTAGGGGTGAATACATTCTTTGCTACTATTAGCTTTGTGAAATAATATAGAGGTGTTTGAAAATGGGAGCTCTTTAATCAAGATTCCAAATTTATATTTTGTCTTTGGTATTTGCTGAAGTATATGAACAAGTTATTTCATTTCTTTTAGTTCCAATTTCTTCACCTTTCAGTATAGTAATGCATATTTATTACATAGTAAAGATAATTATAAAGTCTCAGAAAATTATCTTTACATAGGAAATTATAAATCTGGATTATTGCTGTACTTTCTATTGTTGTAGAATAAACGTTACCATCAAGATATTGTACAATAAGCTGATTTACAAATACTGCTGATGATCTATTGCCAAAACTGTATGTCAGAGCTAGTCAATATTTTATTAATCACTCAAATTATAACAAAGGGAAAAGAACTTAATATATGCATAGATATGTGTGTGTACAAATAAATATATATGTGTATATGTATACTTGCACTGCATATGCATACTTCTGCAGTTAAATCTCAAAGAACTTAATAGTAATACATGATATTGTGTTAAAGATATGATGTAGAGATTGAAAGACAACCAAGTTGACTACAGAGAGGTGCCTTTCATATTTCACTGCCACAAAGAAGAGTCACAGAAGCAAAAGAGAAACTGCATGTCAAGTAGAATGAGTGAGGAATAATGAAAATTAGCAAGAAGTGACAGGAAATCTAAGTAACAAAAAGTGTCAGAAAGCTGGGAGCGGTGGTACACACCTGTAATCCCAGTGGCTCAGGAAGCTGAGGCAGGAGAATCTCAAGTTCAAAGCCAGCTTCAGCAAGTTAGTGAGGCCCTAAGCAATTTAGTGAGGCCCTATCTGAAAATAAAGAGGGATGGGGATCTGACTCTGTTGGTAAGCACCCCTGGGTTTAATCCCTGATACCAAAAAAGAAAAAGAAAAAAAATGGTGGGGGGCAACCTCAAGAAAAGAGCAAAGCAATTTCCAACTCGTCATTCATGGGTGATAACACTGCCAATATAAGTTGTAAGACAAAGCACCAGCAACCACAATCATAGTAGAAACCAGCAGCCTTGATTACAGGATAATAGGACAGTACTTAAGAGGTTTTAAATCCAGTTTGGGAAATTAGCTGGTCTAAAAGTGGTTCCTCTACTCAAAAGCAGGCACTCACTGTGGACTTTTCCCAACCCTGAGAACTCCAACTACAACAAAATCTTATGCTGGTCACAATCTTGGCTAAGGAACAAGCACACAATCCGTTCTCCATTCGCTCTGACAGAAACCTTGTGCCTGTGTGATTTACTAAACATAATATAGTCCTTTTAGCTGCAGATCCATGACCAGAAGATGCTAAGGCCACAACCAGAGCCCCACCCGTGTATGTCCATGGGATTCAGGAGAGGTCTATTCTCCAGATGAACAACTTTGAGACTGTAGCTTCTGTTATGTAGTCTAGGCTTTATCCATACCCATCCATAGGGAACTAGCTCCCAGACAAGACCTTCAGCTTCAGGAACACAAATGCAACTGCCCACAACCCCCACAGATATCTGTGATCACCTGGTGGCAACAAGGGATGGTTTCCTTCTGAGCCCATAACATTAGGACTACAGCTACAGGTACAAAATGTCTAAACTTCAATTTAGCTTCTCCCTTGGGGACAGGGAAAGGGCTTATCCATGGTCTGCAGCTACAAGACTGCAACCACGAATGCCAGAAGTTTTATTCCCACCAGAGGTTGACCCATGAGATCGAAGAAGGTTTCTGCCTATGCCTTACCTCTTCAGGACCACAGAAACCGATGGCACAAGTCAAGCTCCACTGTGCTCAACTCGTGGGACCTAGGGAAGGTCTCTTCTACATTTTACATCTCCAGAAGTAATGATAATAGTGCCATAAGCTCAAACATTACTTGCATATGCCTCAAATAACTAGGGAACATCTCTTCCATAACCTACAGACTTCAGACCATACTGATAGTGCCAAAAGTCACTTTTCCTTGTCCTTCGCTTCCAATTGTATCACTTGTTCTTATCCTCTGGAGCCTAGAGAAGGCATCCTTGGGGTCTATAACTCCATGAAAACAGTTAACAGCATTACAAGATCAACACTAACTTCAGATACCTCATGGGACATAGGGAAAGTTTCCTTTCTGTTCCCAATCCTCAATGGCATTATTACCTGTGCCATAGGTCTTTTAGAAAGGCCCTTTCCATCATGTGGCTTTAGAACTGTGGTTGCTGGAACCATAGGTGTAGGTATCTCCCATATCCATCCTAAGTGTCCTGGGGAAGGTCTTCTTCACATCTTTGGCTCAGGGACCATGGTTGCTGGTGCCATAACCTTGATGTCACCTGTTTTTACTACTATTCAGAAACCTCAAGATAGTTCTCTACACAGCTTATACCATGAAGACAGTGGGATCAGAATTTGACTGTAAAGCCTGAAGCCACACACCATTGGAAACCCTTGTCCATTGCAAAGTTATGCAAATATCTTTATTAACTAATACACTGTGAACTACCATGGCACTCATAGACACTTCTGACAACATTCAAAGATGAAGAAATCAAGAAGACTATGCTTCAGAGATTCTCTATAACCAAGTACAAAGCACATATCCAATAGACATTATATATTGCAATTAAATTAACAAATGTTTTCCTAAAAGAGCTACTTCATAAAATTTGAAGAAATGAACATTATATCAGGTGCACAATCAATGTAAGCACACAAGAAATATGAAAGGAAATGTGATATCTACAAAGACCAAAAGTCCTCCTGAAATATATATCAACTTGAAGGAAATCCACAAGATTCCTGAAAAAGGATTTAAGGTAATGATCTAAAGGAAATTCATTTATATGCAATAAATATAGGTAACCAATAAAAGATATGAGGAAAAAAACAACTTAAAATGTTAATGAGAAAGTAATCAAAATTATAGAAATCACAAAATAATTAGAAGTCTTGGAAACAAGAACTTCAATCACTGAAATGAAAAATACAATACAAATTTTCCATGAGAGAATAGAAAAAGAAGAATTTCTGAATTTGAAGTCAGGTATTTTGAATTAACCCAAACCAAAAAAAAAAAAAAAAAAAAAAAAAGAAATGGAAGAAGAAGGAAGAAAAGAAGAAGAGAAAGAAAGGAAGGAAGGAAGAAAAAAGGGAAGGGAGGAGAAAGAAAAATAAAAGAAGAAAGGAATAATGGAAAAAAAAGAATGAATATAAAAGAAAAAAGAATTAAAAAGAATGAAGGAAGAGTTCAAAAATTAAATTATGAGACATTGCTAAGTGAACAAATAGTCACATTTTAGGAATTCCAGAAGATACAGAAAAGGAGGAAAAGATGAAAAACCTAATTCATGAAATTATAGAAGTTAGGGTAACTTCCCAACACTTCAAAGAGATGGGGGCTTTCCAATACAAGAAGTTTAAAAAACTCAACTAGACTCAACCAAGACAGACCTTTACCAAGGCATATCAAGTCAAAATGTCAAATATACAAGGCAAAGAGAGGGTCCTCAAGGCTGTATGAGAAAAGCATGGAGTTGAATATAAGGAAATGTCCATTACACTAAAAGCAGATTTTTCAGCAGAGATCTTACAGGCCAGAAGATAATGGGAGGATATAATGAAAATGTTGAAAGAAAAAAAGTGACAACCAATAACACTATGCCCAGCCAAAACTTCAAAACCAAAGAAAAATAATATCTTTCCCAGATAAGCAAAAACTGAGGGAATTTATCACTATCAGAGTAATCCTACTTAAAGGGGGTCCAATAACAGAAATAAAGGATAATTGCCACCATGAAAACATGTGAATATACACAACTCACTACATGAATAGATACATGAAAGAGAAAGAGGAGAAAACCAATCTTAGCAGTACAGGAAACAACCAACTCCACAAAAATAGATAATGAGGTAAGTGGAAAGAAACAAAAAAATATACAAAACAATCTACCAATAATAACCTGGAATATAAACAGTTTAAGCACACCAATCAGAAGACATTGAGTGGCTGGAAGGATAAAAAGTAAAATAAAATACCCCCTTATATGCTGCCTACAAGAAACTTGCTTTATTTGCAAAGATACACATAATTTAAGGTCTAGTATTATGATGCCTCCTTCTTCACTTTTTTCACTAAGGATTGCTTTGGCTATTCTGGGCCTCTTATTTTCCCGACTGATTTTCATGATTCCTTTTTATATTTCAATGAAGAATGTCATTGGTATTTTAATAGGAATTACATTAAATCTGTGTACTTTTGGCAGTATAGACATTTTGATAATATTAATTCCCCCTATCCAAGAACATGGGAGATCTTTCCATCTTCTAAGTTCTTCATCAATTTCTTTCTTTAGTGTTCTGTAGTTTTCATTGCAGAGGTCTTTCACCCCTTTTGTTAGATTGATTCCCACTAGTTTTTTGTTTGTTTGTTTGTTTGTTTTTTTAAGGCTATCTTGAATGGGATAGTTTTCTTAATTTCTCTTTCAGTTGATTCATCATTGGTGTATAGGAATGCAATTGATTATGGGTGTTACTTTTATATCCTTCGAATTTGCTGAACTTGTTTATGAGTTCTAGAAGTTTTCTGGTGGAGTTTGGCTCTTCTAAATATAGGATCATGTCATCGGCAAATAGGGATAGTTTGAGCTTTTTTTCCCCCCTATTTGTATCTCTTTAGTTTCTCTATTTTGATTAATTACTCTGGTTAGAATTTCAGACTGTGTTGGATAGAAGTGGTAAAAGAGGGCATCCCTGTCTTGTTACTTTTTTTTTTTTTTTTTTAAGAGAGAATGTTTTCAGTTTTTTCTCCATTTAGAATGATTTTGACTTGGCTTTAGTGTACATAGCTTTTTCAATTTTGGAGTATGTTCCTAGTATACCTAGTTTATCTAGTGTTTTGAACATGAATTAGATACTATATTTTATCAAATGCTTTTTCTGCATCTATTGGGGTAGTCATGTGATTCTTATATTTATGTCTATTGATGTAGTGAATTACATTTATTGATTTTCATATGTTTAACTAACCTTGCATTTTTAAAATGAAACCCACATGATCATGGTGCACTCTCTTTTTAATATGTTTTTGTTATGCGATTTGCCAGTATTTTATTAAGAATTAATAAAATTATTAAGACA
Organism: Tamias sibiricus; assembly: GCA_025594165.1. Classification (NCBI taxonomy): domain Eukaryota; kingdom Metazoa; phylum Chordata; class Mammalia; order Rodentia; family Sciuridae; genus Tamias; species Tamias sibiricus. The sequence continues at coordinate 49,455,365 of CM046668.1, forward strand.
CATATAAACTAAAAATGAAGGCCTAGGAAAAGATGTATCATGGAAATGGAAATGAAAAGTGAGCAAGAGTAGCTATACTCAGATCAGATAAAGCAGACTTTAAATCAAACTCTGTAAAATGATACAATGAATTTCTTTGTATTCTCTGACTATCAATGCAATAGTCAGAAAATAAGACTATCATAAATACATTTGCACCCAATGTGGGACTCTCAAATTTTATAAAGAAATTACTTTTGTATCTAAAGGGAGATATCAACTCTATTGCAACTATAGTGATGAACTTCATCACCTCACTTATCCCAGTGGAAAAATCATCCAGACAGAAAATTAACAAAGAAACATCTGAGTTGAACCATAATGCAGAGCAGATGGAACTAACAGACATGTACAAAATACTTGATCATATACAGAAGGAACTGCCTTCTGATCAGCACAATGAATTCTCTAGGGTAGGTCATATATTAGGACACAAATCAAATCTTAGCATTTTTAAAAATTTTATTATTCTAATTTGTTATACATGTTTGCAGAGTACATTTCATTTCATATTACATATAAAGAGCACAATTTTTCAAGTTGCTGGTTTTATACAAAGAATTTTTACTACAATTGTGTCTTCATACATGTATTTAGGGTAATGATAGATAACTCACTCTACCATTATTCCTATCCCCTTGTCCTCTCCTCTCCCTTCCCCCTCTTTGTTCTATTTAAAGTTCTTTCATTCCTCTCATCCCCACTCCCTTGCCTTTATAAGTTAGTATCTTCATATCAAAGAGATCATTCAACCTTTGTTTTTTTGGGGATTGGCTAACTTCACTTAGCATTATTTTCTCCAACTCCATTCATTTACCTGCAAATTGCATGATTTTATTCGCTTTTAGTGCTGAGTAGTGTTCCATTGTGTATATATACCAAAGTTTCCCTATCAATTAATCTGCTGATGGGCATTGGGGTTGGTTCCACAATCTAGCTATTGTGAATTGTGTTGCTATAAACATTGATGTAGCTGTGTCCCTGTAGTAAGCTATTTTCAAGTCCTTTGGGAATAGACCAAGGAGTAGGATAGCTGGGTCAAATGGTGGTTCCATTCCAAGTTTTCCTAGGAGTCTCCATAGTACTTTCCAGATTGGCCTTACCAATCTGCTGTTCTACCAGCAATGTAAGAGTGTGCATTTTTCCCCACATTCTGGCTAGCATTTATTGTTTGTTTGTTTGTTTGTTTGTTTTTTGATAGCTGCCATTCTGACTGGAGTAAGATGAAATCTTAGAGTTGTTTTGATTTGCATTTCTCTGATTGCTAGAGATGTTGAACATTTTTTTTCATATGATTTTTTGTATATCATCTTCTGAGAAGTGTCTGTTTAGGTCGTTGGCCCATTTATTGATTGGGTTATTTGTTTTTTTGGTGTTAAGGCTCTTGAGAGCTTTATAAATCCTTGAGATTAGTGTTCTATCTGATGTGCTTGTGGTAAACATTTGCTCCCATTCTGTAGGTTCTCTATTTATCTCACTGATTGTTTCTTTTGCTGAGAAGAAGCTTTTTACTTTGAATCCATCCCATTTATTGATTCTTGGTTTTAATTCTTGCACTATAGGGGTCTTATTGAGGAAGTTGGGGCCTAATCCAACATGATGGAGATTTGGGCCTACTTTTTCTTCTATTAGGTGCAAGGTCTCCAGTTTAATTCCTAGGTCTTTGATCCACTTTGAGTTAAGTTTTGTGCGTTGTGAGAGAAAGAGATTTAGTTTCATGTTATTGCATGAGGATTTTCAGTTTGCCCAACACCATCTTTTGAAGAGGCTGTCTTTTCTCCAGTGAACGTTTTTGGCACCTTTGTCTAATATAAGATAACTGTAGGTGTGTGGGTTCGTCTCTGTGTCTTCTATTCTGTACCATTGGTCAACTGGTCTATTTTGGTGCCAATACCATGATGTTTTTGTTACTATTGCTTTGTAGTATAATTTAAGGTCTGGAATAGTAATGCCACCAGCTTCACTCTTCTTGCTAAGAATTGCTTTGGGTATTCTGGGTCTCTTATTTTTCCAAATGAATTTCATGATTGCTTTTTCTATTTCTGTGTGGAATTATATTGGGATTTTGATTGGTATTGCATTGAATCTGTATAGTGCTTTTGGGAGAATAGTCATTTTGAAAATATTAATTCTACCTATCCATGGACACAGTAGATCTTTCCATCTTCTAAGATGTTCATTAATTTCTTTCTTTAGTGTGCTGTAGTTTTCATTGTAGAGGTCTTTCACTTCTTTTGTTATGTTGATTCCCAAATTTTTTTTTTTGAGACTATAGTAAATGGGGTGTATTTCCTAGTTTCTCTTTCTGATGATTTGTCACTGATGTACAGAAATGCCTTTGATTTATGAGTATTGATTTTATATCCAGCTACTTTGCTGAATTCATTTATTAGATTTGCTCCCATTCTGTAGGTTCTCTATTTACCTCACTGATTGTTTCTTTTGCTGAGAAGAAGCTTTTTTACTTTGATTCCATCCCATTTATTGATTCATGGTTTTAATTCTTCCACTATAGGGGTCTTATTGAGGAAGTTGGGGCCTAATCTGACATGATGGAGATTTGGGCCTACTTTTTCTTTTATTAGGTGCAAGGTCTCTGGTGTGTTAATGATCTAGAATATTTCTGGTGGAATTTTTTGGATCTTCTATGTATAGAATCATATCATCTGCAAATAGTGATAATTTGAATTCTTCTTTTCCTATCCATATCCCTTTAATTTCTTTCACCTGTCTAATTGCTCTGTCTAGGGTTTTCAAGAACTATGTAACATAGGAGTGGTGAAAGAGGGCATCCCTGCCTTGTTCCAGTTTTTAGAGGGAATGCTTTCAATTTTTCTCCATTTAGGATGATGTTGGCCTGGGGTTTAGCATAAATGGCCTTTACAATGTTGAGGTATGTTCCTGTTATCCCTATTTTTTGAAGCAATGTTGTATTTTTGTCAAATGCTTTCTCTGCATCTATGGAGATGATCATATGATTTTTATCTTTGAGCCTGTTGATGCAATGAATTACATTTATTGGTTTCCTTATATTGAACCAAACCTGCATCCTTGGAATGAAGCCCACTTGATTGTGGTGCACTATTTTTTTTATATGTTTTTGTATTCAATTTGCCAGAATTTTATTGAGAATTTTTGCATCTATATTCATTAGAGATATTGGTCTGAAGTTTTCTTTCTTTGATTTGTCTCTGTCTGGTTTTGGAATCAGGGTGATACTGGCTTCATAAAATGAGTCTGGAAGTGTTCCCCTTTTTTCTATTTCATGAAATATTTTGTGAATTATTGGTGTTAGTTCTTCTTTAAAAGTCTTGTAGAACTTGGCTGTGTATCCATCTGGTCCTGGGCTTTTCTTGGTTGGCAAGTTTTTTTATGGCATCAATTCTTTGCTTGAAATTGACCTATTTAAATTGTATATATCATCCTGATTTATTTTGGGCATATCATATGTCTCCAGAAATTTGTTGAAGTCTTCACTATTTTCTATTTTATTGGAGTATAAATTTTCAAAATAATTTCTAATTATCTTCTGTGTTTCTGTAGTGTCCATCGTGATATTTCCTTTTTCATCATAGATATTGGTAATTTGTGTTTTCTCTCTTCTTTTCTTTGTTGGCATATCTAATGGTTTATCAATTTTGTTTATTTTTTAAAGAACCAACTTTTTGTTCTGTGAATTTTTTCAATTTTTTTGTTTCAATTTCATTAATTTCAGCTCTGATTTTAATTATTTCCTGTCTTCTACTTCTTTTGATGTTGATTTGTTCTTCTTTTTCTAGGGCTTTGAGATGTAATGTTAGTAAATTTATTGACTTTTTTTCTTTTTTGAAGGAATGTGCTCCATGCTATGAACTTTCCTCTTAGTACTGCCTTCATAGTGTCTCAGAGATTTCAATATGTTGTATCTTTGTTCTCATTTACCTCTAAGAATTTCTTAATCTCCTTCTTGATGTCTTCTGCAACCCACTGATCATTCAATAGCATATTATTTAGTCTCCAGGTGTTGGATTAGCTTTTCTTTCTTTTTTTGATCATTGATTTCTAATTTCATTCCATTATGATCTGATAGAATGCAGGGTAGTATCCCTACTTTTTAATATTTAATATTTGCTTAGAATTGCTTTGTGGCATAATATGTGGTCTATTTTGGAGAAGGATCCATGTGCTGCTGAGAAGAAAGTGTATTGGCTCATTGATGGATGATACACTCTCTATATGTCAGTTAAGTCTAAGTTATTGATAGTATTATTGAGTTCTATAGTTTTTTGTTTAATTTTTGTTTGGAAGATCTATCCAGTGGTGAAAGAGGTGTGTTAAAGTCACCTAGAATTATTGTGTTGTGGTCTATTTGATTCTTGAACTTGAGAAGAGTTTGATTGATGAATGTAGATTTTCCATTATTTGGGGCATATATATTTATAACAGTTGTAACTTGTTGATCTATGATTCCCTTAAGCAGTATGAAATGTCCATATTTAGCTGTTTTTGATTAACTTTGGCTTGAAGTTTACTTTATTTCATATGAGGATGGAGACCCCTGCTGGCTTATGTAGACCATATTAGTGATATATTTTATCCCATCCTTTCACCTTCAGTCTATGGGCACTTTACCTATGAGATATGTCTCTTGAAGGCAACATATTGTTGGGTCTGTTTTTTAATCCAATTTATTAGCCTATGTATTTTATTTTTTATTTTTTATTTTTTTTATTCAATGCATTTTTATTTGTACGTGGTGCTGAGGATCGAACCCGGGTCGCCCACATGCTAGGCGAGCGCTCTACCGCTGAGCCACAATCCCAGCCCAGCCTATGTATTTTAATTGTTGAGTTTAGGCCATTAACATTCAGGGTTATTATTGAGACATAATTTGTATTACCAGTCATTTTTTAAAATTATTTTTGGTATTTAGCTTAACTTTTTTCTCCTTTGGTTTGTTTTTTTCCTTTATTGTAGTTCTTCCCTTTGCAGATTTTAATTATTATTTTTCATTTCCTCCTCATGGAATATTTTACCAAGAATGTTCTGTAGAGCAGGCTTTCTTGTAAATTCTTTTAGCTTTGGTTTATGATGGAAGGTTTTTATTTCATCCTCAAATCTAAAGCTTAATTTTGCTGTATAGAAAATTATTGGTTGGCATCCTTTATCTTTTAAAGCCTGGTATATGTTGTTACAGGTTCTCCTGGCTTTGAGGGTCTGGATTGAAAAATCTGCTAAAATGAGAATTGGTTTTCCTTTATAGGTGATCTGACTTTTCTCTCTTGCAACCTTTAAAATTCTATCTTTATTTTGTATGCTAGGCATTTTCATTACAATGTGCCTTGGTGTGGATCTGTTGTAATTTTGTACATTTGGTGTCCTATAGGCCTCTTGTATTTGATTTTCAAATTCATTCTTCCTGCTTGGGGAATTTTCTGATATTATTTCATTGAAGAGATTGTGCATTCCTTTGGTTTGAATCTCTGCACCTTCCTCTATTTCAGTAAATTTTAAATTTGGTCTTTTGATGGTATCACATAGTTTGTGGATATTCTGTTCATGGTTTCTTACCATCTTCACTGTGAGGTCAACTTGATTTTCAAGATTATATATTTTGTCCTCGTTGTCTGAGGTCCTATCTTCCAAGTGGTCCAATCTGTTGGTGATGCTTTCTATTGAATTTTTTAAGTGGCTTACTGTTTCTTTCATTTCAAGGATTTCTGTTTTGTTTTATCTCAAACTCTCTATCTCTTTCTTGAAGTAATCTTTTGCTACCTGGATTTGTTCTCTTATCTCTTTGTTGGTGTGATCAATGGTTGCCTGTATTTGATCTCTAATCTCTTTGTTGGAGAGTTCAATTTTTGCCTGTATCTGCTCACTTAGGTTATTTTTTAAATCCCTTATCATTTTAATTATGTATATACAGTACTCCTTCCCTGACATTTCTCCTACTGTGCCTTCTATGGCTTCTATTGTTGTAGTATCTTTGTTTTTTCTGGGCATTTTCCTCCCTTGTTTTTTCGTGATGTCTGTGTGTTTTTCTCCTTGCAAGGTAAGCCTGAGGTATTGCAGCTTCTGCCTTTTTGTCTTATAAGGTCCCTACAGGTCATCCAAAACCTCACTTTCTAAGGAAAGATCAATATTAGAGCTTTCAATGTACCCAATGTGTATCCATATATCAGTTAGCTTCTATTTTATATTTACAGTTTTGTCACTATAAGCAGAAATGATGAGATCAGTTATCTTATACTATTTAGTCTCTATTTTTTCGTGGTGGTTTACAGTATCTAATGGTAGAAGGGGGCACTTAGAGGTTGGCTTAGACGTTTATGGGTAGGATGTGAGAATATAGAGGTATTAGATTATTTGACTAATGAGAGTATAAACATTATAATTTGGCTGTTAGCAGGAGAATCAAGAGATAGGCATTGCCATGTAAGATTCCCTGTTAGCTCACAACAGCATAACTGGTTGCACCTCCTGGTCCCCAGGGACCCTAGTGATGTCTTACCCAGACCTTTTTGTTGTTCCTTGGTAGTAGCCTCACTAGCTCAGTTTTGTGGTAGTGGCAACCTCAGGCTTATCATTATGTTGGTGTTGGGTTCTGTAGCTACGGAATCCCAGTATGGTGTGTCTCTCTCTGGGCAGACGCAGGTTGCCTCTCTGATTTGTGGGCGTGGAGCGGGCCTCTCTCTTCAGATCTCCTCCTGGCCGCAGGTGGTGGAGCAGGTGGTCTGGCTTTCCTCTCCCCACTCTCCTCCTCCTGGGTCTCCTCCTAGTCTAGTTGTTTCGGTGGGGGTTGGGTAGGTGGGTGGTAGGGCCCTTCCCCGGGGTAGATCCTGCTGTTCCTGGTCCTGGTGGCAGTGTGAGCCAGCGGTCAGGTGGGCCGTGGCTGGGCCTCAACTTCTGGCAGGTGTCTACTGCTTTTTCTGGTCGCAGCTGGGCAGATAGCAGTCCCCCAGACAATGGGCAGGGCCCTTCCTCTGGCCCGGCCCTCTCAGTAACAGGGACCTGCTATTCCCAGCCAATGGTTGAGTGGGCAGTGACTGGGCTGCTCCTTCCTTAGCATTTTTTTAAAACCATATCATATATATTTTTAGAATAAAATGCAATAAAAGTATCAATCAAAAAGAAGAATGGGAGGTGTATACATACTTGGAAATTGACTAGCAGGCTCCTAAATGACTGATAGTAACTGAAGAAATTAGAAGGTCAGTTTAAAAATTCCTAGAAATAAATGAGACAAAACAACATACCAAACTGTTTGCCATACAACTGAGAAACTAAGAAAGTATATAGCAATAAATTCATACATCTAAAAAATAAAGATCTCAAATATACAATGCAACAATACACTTTAAAAAGAAGGAAAAACTAAACTTCAAATTAGTAGAAAGAAAGAAATAATGAAGACTAGAACATAAATAAATAAAATGAGGATTACAAAAAATGCAAAAAATCAACAGAATTATTTTTGTGTGTATATTCTATGTTGTAGCATCCATGTTGCAGCATATATCAAAACTAAATACTTATTTTATGACTGAATAATAATTTTGTTTCTTTATTCATTTGACCTGTTAGTAGACATTTGGATTACTTTCATCTTTTGGCTACTGTGAATGATGCTGACATGAACCTTGGTGTCCAAAAACAAAGCAAATGAATAAAAATTCCAGGGTATGCATATGCAGAAGAAAGAAACTAAATTCATCCTCTCACCATACACAAAATGAATTCAAAATACATCGCAGACCTTAATGTTAAACCCAAAACTATAAAATTATTACAAAAACACATAGATGAAACACTTTGAGATACTGATGTAGGTAGTGATTTCTTAGATTGGACCCTGAAGTTATAGGCAACAAAAGTAAAATTGACAAATTGATTATATCAGTCTAAGCATTTGGGGCACAGCAAAGGAGACAACAGAATTGAGACAATCTGCCAAATGGCATAAAATATTTGCAAACTATCAATTTGACAAAGAATTGGTATCCAGAATATCTAAGAACTCAAAGGCAATTAAATGGGCTAAAAGAATAAACATACTTTTCAAATGAAGACATAGTAATGCCTACGAATTGCATGAAAAAAATGCTCAATCTCATTTACCAACAGGGAGATGCAAAAGAAAACCATAATAGGATATCATCTAACCCCAGGTAGAATGGCTTAAGTAACAAATGCTCTTGAATATGCAGAGGAAGGGAGCTCTGTTGGTGGGAATGTAAATTAGTATAGCTGTTATGGAAAGTAGTTTGGAGATTCTTCATAAACTAAAAATAGAAGTACCATATGATCCAGTAATTTCACTATTGGGCATATGTCTACAAGAGGTAAAATTGTTATACCAAAAAAAAAAAAAAAAAAAAAAAAAAACCACTTACACTCCCATGTGAATTGCAGCACTATTCACAAGAGCTAAATTATGTAATCAACCATTCATCAGGTGAAAGGATAAAGAATGAGGTAATATATACACTCTGAATTATTATTTTTCTCCACAAGAAGCATGAAGTCTTGTCATGAGAAGGGATATGAATGACATTAGAGGTCTTCATATTAAGTGAAATAAGCCAGATAGAGAAAGACAGATATCAAATCTTGTAGAAGAATGTAATGGAATAGTGGTCAATGGAGATTGAAAGGGGCAGGGGGAAGAGGGTACAGAAAAAAGTTTAATGAGGGCCACCAAAAACAGAGTGGAAGAATTATTTAAGCTTATTCTTTAGCACAGTAGGCTAACTATAAGTTAAAATAATCTATGACATATTTCCAAAGTTACTGAAAGAGTATGAAATTACCAGCACATAAAGATGACTAATGTTTGAGAAGAAAATATTTATTACCTTGATTTGGTTATATATTGTATACATGTATTAAATTATTATAATGTACCTCATAAAAATGTACAAAAGTTATTTCTCAATTCTAAAGGTGTAGTTTTATATATTATAGTTCAAATAGCCATCTTGAAAAATTTGGGTAGGCTATGTATTAGATTTGTATTGATAGTTTTTAATATTAAGTCTTTAACAAAAAAAAAATTATGCTTGAAGTAAGAGGAATTTCAACTCTATTCTCTTCTTGTTTGCTAATCTTTTCAATATTAGTAGTATCTTTATTGATCAACTACTCTGCAGGAATCTTTCTAAGTAAGCATACTTGGCAGAGGTGAACTTAGTTAAAATTAGTAGTATAATAGATAAGTCTAATTAATAAGCACACATGTAAACTTTATTTTATTGCGATAGGCTGAAAGTTAATGAGGGAACTAATTTTTTTTTAACTCTTTGTTTATTCTTTCATTAAAAACTGTTTATTGAGTGTCTATTAAGTGTTGGGAACACATTTAGATAGTATCTATAAATTAAACAACATGAATGCTACTGAAAAATCAGATTTTTAAAAAATGAAAATAAAAAAATACATACTATAGTACACAGTACCATATTTAGGACATATAAGACATAGTACTTAGAAGTACTATGAAGAAGAATGAAACCAGGAGAAAGAAAAGGGAGCAAATGTGGTGGTGGTGGTGGTGGTGGTAGGAACGGGAGTCAGTGAAGACAAGCTTTGAATAGCAAATCCAGGGAAGGCCTCGATGAGAAAGTAACATTTAAGAAAGAATCTTCAGATCCATTCAGCATTACCCTCTTTTACATTGATGAATCATTATCTATCTCAACAGATAATGGAGTGAGTTTGCAGATCGATGAGGAAACAGGGAACACCTCAGGGAGAGTCATGTCACCGATATTCCAGAACTAAGGCCAGTACAGCTGAAGCAGAGTGAGCAAAGGCTGGAGGAGCAGGAACTAATATCAAAGGGATGTGGGGGAAGACAATGCCTAGGACCTCCCCAACCTCAGTAATGTATGTGGTTTTGTAACTTGTTGTGAGACTTCCACATGTGATCCTCATACACCACATTAACTTCATGACCGTATGACGATGGACCTATTGAGAAAGGTAGTATAACTGTAATAATTGAACAGTAGAAAATTTAATTTCTTGGAGGATAGATAAATATTAAATATAAATGCAAAATTATACTTTCTGGTTTATTACGTAATTGCTTTACCCAGTAGAGCAAGCAGTTTTTTGTTTTTTGTTTTTTTTGTTTGTTTGCTTGTTTGTTTGGTACTGAGGATTTAACTCAGGGGCACTCGACCACTGGGCCACATCCCCAGCCCTTTTTCATATTTTATTAGAAACAGGGTCTCACTGAGTTGCTAAGCACCTCGCCATTGCTGAGGCTGGATTTGAACTCGTGATCCTCCTGTCTCAGCCTCCCAAGTGCTGGGATTACAGGCGTGCACCACCACGCCCGGCTAAGCAGTTTTGTATATCATCCAGCAACAGCAAAAAAGTCAATGTAACCATTTCAAAACTGCTTTGATGTGAGTAGTGCCAAACTCTCAGAATAGAAAAAATGGAGAAGAGAAGGAGTCCGATACTTTCAGCAGATAATTTCAGAGGTCAGAGAAAAAGACAGAGTTGCATCTGCAGACTATGCCAACTCACTCCTTTATCTCCCTCTACAAACTTACATTTAACAAACAATTGTTTTGTCTTATTCTACATAAATTCTATATAACTAAGCATAAGGAAAAAAAACACACTGTTTTACATATTACCACACAAAGGCATAAAACAACACAAGTAAAGGATGATCATCAGAGAAATTAATAAAAATGGAAGAAGTTAGGTGAATATGCGTACTTAGTCTCAAGGAAATCAGTAGCAATGTGTTCTTTTTAAAGTAAGTCTAAAGGTTCAAGAAGAAAATGTTAAGACTCTCAGGATCTTAAAAGAATACTAACATATTTAGGAAAAACCAGAACAGAAAAGTTTTGCAAGGTGAACATACATAAAGCAAGAAAAATAGAAAATATAAAGGGAACTGAAAAAATAGCAAATGACATGGGGACCACAGAGAATGAAATAGATAATAACAGTGGTCTAAAATGATAATAAAGAAGATGATGTTTATGAAGGATAGGCAAATGTGGGCTGGGCCTGTAGTTCAATGGTAGAGTGCCTTCAATACTCTGCAGCACATAAAAATAAATAAATAAAGATATTGTGTCCATCTACAACTAAAAAAAAATTAGAAAAAAAGAAAGGCAAATGTGATATGATTCACTAATGTTGATTCTGATAAGAAAACAGAATTAAAAATATACATTATAGAAAAAATTCTAAAATTAAAATAGCAAATTTACGTATAGATATAGCATAGAATTATATTGAAAAATATAAATCAGAATGATAAACCTAAGCATATATCTGGACAAATTTACTATTTATTAGGGAGAACCTGAAGTTATGTTCCTTGCTTCAGAAAAAGGGAGGCAGGTAGAAGGAAGAAAATTCAAGATGACCTCTACTTTCTCACATCAATCCAGAGGCCAGCAAAATTATCTCTACCAATGTTTGAGGAAAGATACATCTTAATAATTGCATTTTTAGTAAATTTGTTCTTCAGACTTAAAGCAAAATGTATTTTATGTGTATAGAAAATCTAGGGATTACAGCATTCTTAATTCCCTCTTGGAAAACTGCTGAAAAATTATTATATTAAAGATAAATCTTAAAAAATCAATGTAATGATAGAGAAGGTATAATAATGTGAATGACAATAATTGTTAAATACAGAACTAAGAATGTTCTCTACTTTGTGCCAACCATGGTAGGTTTTTAATGAGTATAGTCTTTTAGATACCAAGAGGCCATCTAGTATCCTGAAAATTAAAGCTCTATTTGGTAGTCTGATTTTCCACACACATGATTACAAGTCCCCAGCACCATCATTTCTGATGTATGAAATAGGTGGAAATATCTCAAGATCTGGTCTCAGAAAAAATGCTATCAGTGGGAGGTACTGGAGCTTTAGCACAGTAAGCAGCATCAAGTCAACTCCGAGAGTACTTTCTTTTTTCTTTTCTTTTTTTTTTTTTTTTTTTTTTTGGTACCAGGGATTGAACTCAGGGGCACTTGACCACTGGGCCACATCCCCAGCCCTTTTTTGGGATTTTATTAGAGACAGGGTCTCACTGAGTTGCTAAGTGCCTCACCATTGCTGAGGCTGGCTTTGAACTTGCTATCCTCATGCCTCAGCCTCCCAAAGTGCTGGGATTACAGGCGTGCGCCACCGCGCCCGGCGAGAGTACTTTCTAAGTCTCCGTCGTTAACAGTTTTAATCACACTCATTCCTTGGTTTTGGTAAGTGCTTCAGCTGGCTGGTATGGCCAATATGATCTCAATGATTGAGGATTTAAGTTGGATAGTTCTGTAGATTCATTTGTCTGATATGTCTAAAAACATCATAATCTTGTTTCCCTCATATATGAGTAGCTGCCAAAAGCTGGCAGATTTTGAGTGGGAAAATGATAAAGTTCAGCAACAGGTGAGACATTTTGGAGACAAATAACTAGAAATAAGAACATAAGAGTTAAAAAATAAAAATAAAAAGAAGCTGTGCTTTATTTGGATGAGAATAGGTCCAAATAGTCCCTTGGCCATCTCCATATTACCGTGATTCCTCACAGTGTGTGACAGCACCATACATTGGCTCTTACTTGTATAATACTACTTTATCTATAGGTGCTTGGCCCCTTTCAGTTACCAGAAGTGAGACTGCATTGTGAACCACTTGCCTACAACAGAAAAAGGTATGTCCTTATGGAAGTTGTTATACTCAACAGATAGGCTGTTTTCCTAGACAACTGAGTAACAGATTATCCATCTAGGAATTTTGCTCATTATGAAAATGATCAAAAAGCCAATATGAGTCTGAAAGAGGACACATAGTATATTCTGAATGTAAAGATAGCCTACTGTTTTGCCTATTAACCCCATTCAGCAAATTGGAAAAAGAAGTCTTCTTCATTCTGAAATCCAGAGCCTCATTCACTCTTAAGTTATAATAGGATGTTTCAAGCATCAGAATGAGCTGGTGACAACCACCACCAGTAACTACAACAGTGTTCCAACTGGTACATTATACAGGGTATTGGGATTACAGGCTATGGATGCTCTATTAATATTGGTCATTCTTTTGCTTAGGACAACCCCGATTATTACTGCAAAAAAATCAGTAAGTTGGCTAATGGAGTAATAAAAATATTTATTATTCATTGAAATAATAAAGGGGTCTATGGATTTTTAAAAATTAAGAGTTTACAATAAATGGAGAAAGAAGAACTTCTTTCAAGATTAAGGGAACATAAATTCAATTACTGTCCTTTACACCTATTATTAAAGTCATGAGATTCCATCTAAGTATCTTTGTGAAGAATGTAAGAAGGGAAGCCAAAATGGAAAATGTAATAAAAATAGAAGATAGAAAACATATCAGAAAAAAAAAATCACCATACAATATAGTCTGAAGGTTTCCAGTAAAATTGGTTTGCAACAGCTACATAAGCCAATTTGGTTCATTGACTTTTTGATGGTGTACATTTTGTCCTTTCAGATCTTATATTGAACATAATATATCACTATATATGGGATGGATATAGTTTTTATTAGAGAGAATAGAAAAAAAAGCTAGGTTTCATTAGATCATATCAAGCTGAAAAACTGTGAGCTTCAGAAAGAAATTGAATATCCATGCCAGAGAAAAGAAATATTCAGTTGAAATGTTGACTTGCAATAGTTTCAGTAGAACACACATTTAATAAACAAATGCCTCTCTATGAAACTCTTGTAAATCCTTACTTTTGTGAGTTATAGATAAATTGGTCTTTGATTTGGGCTTTTGTTAAACAGTTTACATATTATATATTAAGTGTTTAAATGTCCACTTTTTAGTAAATTTGCTTCATTATTTGAAATTTATTTTTATTAGAAAAATCTTGGAAATTCAAACAGTACATTTCTCAAATAAAATTTACTTAAAACTTCACATTTTGCATTTTTAAACACTTGAAATCAGAAAGAACATTTAAGTTATGTAATACATTCAGCCATCACCATAAGCCCCCTCTAAACAGAATTTTACAGTTAACTTCCAGTGGGATGCAGGATTACCTTTCTAAGTCAGGGAATTAAATGACAATGTATATGACTGTTTTATCCATTAAGCAAATCAAAGATTTTGTCATTCATTTCCTGTAAGTGAAATCAAACAGCAAATGTTCTTAATGTGAAGAAATAACACCTCACAATTTCAGATCTAAATCACTAAACAGAATGGTACATTTTAAAACTCATATTAGGCACATAGCTGAAAGAAATGGGGAATGGGGAATTGACTAACATGCAATGGTTACACACATTAAGGTAAAGATAAATTGCATAGTTTTCAACTAATTTAAATTTATGGGCATTTAAAAAATGCAAACAGATATTATATCTTTTAGTCACTGCTATTAATTTTCTCTCGAAACATTTTTATCAGCCAGGCACGGTGGTGCACACCTGTAATCCCAGCAGCTTGGGAGGCTGAGGCAGAAGGATCACCAGTTCAAAACCAGCCTTAGCAAAAGCGAGGTGTTAAGCAACTCAGTGAGCCCCTGTCTCTAAATAAAATACAAAATAGGGCTGGGATGTAGCTCAGTGGTCCAGTGCACCTAAATTCAATTCCTGGTACTCCGCTCCCTCCAAAAAAAAAAAAAAAAAAAAAAACACTTTATTATAATTTCACTTTAAAAGTACATATGTAGTCTCTTGTGTCCAACTGCAACTTGAACTAATCTAAGCACTTTATGTATCACTTTACATTAAACAGAAAATTCTCACAAGAACCCTATATGAGGCATATATTATTATTTTCTCTATTTTATTATTTTTTAAATAAACCTAATGTGTATAACATTTATTAAAAAAAAAAAAAAAAAAAACTTGTCTAACATCACCTAGTTTTCTACTTAGCAAAGTTAGGCTTAAAAATCCAGGAAGTCTGACTCTCAAATCTGTGTTCTTAACTATTGTTTTAGTCAGTTATTTCACTGTTGTGACTAAAAGACCCAAGCAGATCAATTACAGAAGAGAAGAAGTTTATGGTTTCAGAGGTCTCAGTCCATAGACAGTAGCTCCATTCCTCTGGGGTCTTGAGGCAGAACAACATAGCAGAAGAATGCATCAGAGGGAAGCAGCTCACATAATGATCAGAAAGCAGAGAAAGGTCTCCACTTGCTAGATACAAATGTATCCCCCAAAGCCATGTCCCCAATGCCCCTCCTCCAAGAACCACATCCCTCCTGCCTTCAGATACCACCCAATTAATCCCATTAGGTGATTAATTCAAAGATTGGGTTAAGGCTTTCATAACCCAATCATTTCTTCCCTGAATGTTCTTGCATTGTCTCAGAGGTTATCTTTTGGGGACACCTCACATCCAAACTATCACAACTACTTTGTTATACTGATTTTATAAATTGATATTGAAAATAGGTATGACCAGGTTTTTTAAATAGAACAAAGCATAATATTGTCCACACAGTTTTCAACTATTTGCATTAAAAATAAGGAAAATAGCATATCAAGATATTAATGATTATTGACTTGAAGTCATGTGAATACCAGTGATTTTTACTTTTATTTTTACTTTTGGTATTTTTTAATATATTTAAATTTTACGTTTGGGCAACCATAAAAATATTTGAAGTGTTCATACACATTTTTGATATATTATGTTCACTAGATCAAATGCAATAGTAAGTGCAATATTTGGCAATTTTAACTTCTGTTTTTCTCTAGGTAAGCTTTTGTGAATTTTTATATTTATCATTCAAGCTTCAGGCAGCTAGATACACTGACAAAATATAAATAGATTACATGTTTTATGCAATTAACCTGGGGTCGCTATCTATTACAGTTTAGTTAGCATATCTACCTTGGGGAAACAGGAAATACTCAGGGTGTTTCATATGACATAATTTGCATATGTGGCCCTGAGCCCCTGATAGGCATATGCCAAAAGAATTTTAGTCTATTGCTAAGTTCTCTGGATACTTGATTTTGATCACTTTGTTTACTGAAACATTCTACATGGTGTGCATTGGAGAGTTGTAGGAGCTTTGAAAATATGATAATACACCACAGAACAATAAATACTCAGCAGAAACACACCTATCCCAATAAAGATATAAAATTCAGTACAAAGAAGAGTAATGTCAAGTGTAGCAGAATGGAGGAAAAAAGACCTCAAACTCCCAATTTCAATTTTGTTTTCAGTATCTATTTTATGTTACATTTATTATCTGAATATTGAACATGGGAGGTAACAGAAGAGAAAGGCAACTGAAATACTTATATACTTTATATAACACTTATATAATAGTTTACAAAATCAATCATAGCCAGTATTAAACAAAATCATCTTTGCTTTTGGCCCTATCATGGCTACAAATAATATTGCTACAAATGAAGCCAGATTCTTTTTCTTATATCTACTGCTTCATATCCAGTTATATCTCTCATACCTAGACATTTAAAAATTATTATTTCATTCAACAGTTCTTGCTAAGAATGTGATATGTTGAAATATAGCATATTGCATATTCAGGAAGACTTGAATGAAGTGCCTTAAACTTTGGGGAAATTTTTTATAAGGAAAGCTATGTTTCTAAGAACAAGGAAGAAATTCAGATTTTGGAGGTGAGAGATCAAGTCTACGTTAGCACAATAATAAGAGTGATAATTTGGGTGTCCAAGATTTTGCCCAGATTGCTATCTATATCATTTATGTTAAAAGTCAAAATTTCCCCTACAGGCCAGAGAAAGGTTGAAAAAGCTTTGTTTGTGGGGAGAAAATTTTAAGGTATAGTCCTGTATGTTGATGATAAGAAATATAAGAGAACACAATTTTGTTTTGGTTATAGTGTAGTTATTTAAGATTTTTATCTTTCAGATTTTTTTAAAGAAACGTCCAACCCTATTCATAGTTGAAATTGTGAGTTTGGTCAAATTTATTTTTATTCTCAAAGACATTTCAGTTATGGTTCTTCTATGCTTTTATCATTCATGAGCATTTGCAGCTTAAAATATGTAAAGCCAGCCCGGTTTGGTGGTGCATGCTTGTAATCCCATTGGCTACATAGTCTGAGGCAGGAAGAGCCCTAATTAAAAGCCTGACTCAGCAATTTAGCAAGGCACTAAAGAATTTAGCAAGGCCTTGTATCTAAGTAAAAAATAAAATGGGCTGGGGATGTAGCTCAGTGGTTAAGTGCCCCTGGGTTTTGCCAGTACCGGAAAAAAATAAATCTGAAAAACATATAATATTCCATACTGGTACATGAATTTGACTCACTTTTGTTTATGTTCTTGATATCATGGCACATAATGGATTTGTCCTCTACCTACCCTTAAAACCAGCAAAGAATAGGAAGACTTAGAATAGATCTGTGTTGTCAATATCACTCTCTTTCCATTTTTTTTTTTTTTTTTTTCCTTTTGGTACCGTGGATTGAACTCAGGGGCACTTGACCACTGGGCCACATCCCAGCCCTTTTTTGTATGTTATTAGAGATAGGGTCTCACTGAGTTGCTAAGTGCCTCGCCATTGCTGAGGATGGCTTTGAACTAGCAATCCTCCTGCCTCAGCCTCCCAAGTGCTGGGATTACAGGCGTGCGCCACCGTGCCTGGCTTCTTTCCATTTGTAAATGAATTAATCTTTCCATTTTTAAATGAATAGATTAATTTGGTTCATTACCATTTTAATATGGATAAAATTAACCAATGTTATAATGTAAACCATTTGGTTTTAATTTAGTATACTGAAGATGTAGATAAGACCAAAGGTACAAGATAATCTTCCTAATTCATTAATGTATGTGCAGAGTGTCAGTGCCTTATTGGTAACACAAAAATGACAAAACCAGAGAACTTTTCCCCCTTCACTTATATTCACTTTCTTTAATTTAACATCAACACTCCTCTATTCAAAGTTCAATTTTTAGCCACATGGATAACATGGCATGTTGTGCATGGTAGTGCAGGCCTGTAACTCCAGCTGCTTGGGAATCTGAGGTAGGTGGATTATGAGTTCAAAGACAGCCTCAGCAATTTAGTGAGGTCCTAAGCAACTTAGCAAGGCCTTGTTTCAAATAAATAAATAAATAAATAAAATAAAAAGGTCTGGGGAAGTGATTCAGTGGTTAAGCGCCCCTGGGTTCATGTATTCCAACTACTTAAACCTCTGAAAACTTCTTGTTCACTGTGGAACAGGGTCCTTCCAATCCAAAGTCAATGTCTGGGTATTAATATGCAAAGCCAGTTAAACTGAAAGATTGGGAGAGAAGAAAAAGCCTGAATGGTTTGATTTGGTCTGCTTTCTATTTTAGCCTTCAGATTATTCAGGTCAAGAAATTCTATCACCTAGATGTTCTGTGAGAGTCCTCCCATGCATGTGTTTTGTGTTCTGATTTTGATTCTGATTTGTTCAATTTTCCTCTTCTCTCCACTTTGAAGACTCTTTGTGACAAGTTGCTTTTGACCTCAAGTCTGAACTCTGATAGTTGGATTTTGTTCTCTGTTTCTCTGTTCTAAAACTCTCTCTGGGTTACCTGATGATGGCTTCATCCTTAGGGAATCAGACCATCAGTCCTTCATCGCTCCCCACATCCCATTTGGCTGCTTCTGGGGCTTCAGTGTCCATTCTCTCTCCTCCATTGACCACTTCACGAAGCTTTCCAAAGAGATCTATTTTGTGCTGACTATGTTGGAAACTGTTGTTTATCTCATTATTAGAGCTAAGTAATACTAAGTAATGGAACAGAAATGTGAATGAGAACATAAAACATAATCCCTTGCCTCAAGGTGTTCTCAGTTTAAAATAGAAGGTTTCACTGTCTGTTGGTCTAACTCTGTTTTGCAGGAGGAAAAACCTTGTTCTGTTCCACAAGGAACAGAAGAGGGATATATCCCTGGTAGATTGAGAATAATCGCGACATTAAAAGCTGAGCACTATTGAAGAAATGTTCTTGAAAATTTGATGACTGAGCAGATATTATCAGGATTTCTCACATCTAAAGTCACTTTTCTCCTTATGGGTAGTGGGACAAGCTTCAGCTCTATTGTCATTTAAAAATCAGCAATAAACTTACAAGAGAAGTGGGGTCTCTTACAAGTCTAGTAGATTAGATAAACAGTGAATCAGGAATTGTGCTTTTTTAATCAAAAATTGCAAGAGGCCATTGTTTTGGTCTAAATTCCTTCACTGAGTTCCAACAGATCACAATAACAATCAACATGGAGTCATTGACACTAACCATGCATATCATCAAAAAGAAACGAAGTTATTTTTTGTCCTTCTAAGAAAACAGAACAATGAAATAGAAAAATTTTCCAATAAGCCAAAGTTGTGACAATGTTCTCTTTGCTTTAATCTATGTACCATTGTTTAATCCTTATAAAAAGAAACATGAAGTAATCTGATATTAACCAATCATTTTTCCACTATTCTGTCTCCATGTTCCTGCCTTAACAGGACAGTAGCTTTGAAATTACAACCCTTCTCTGTCTTAAAAAATAAATAAATGAATAAAAATTAAAAAATTAAAAAACTTTTGGGCTCATCCTAAGGAACACCTATTCTGTTTTATCAAGTGAAGTGTTGTTGTCTGATTCTAGAGTTGAAATTAAGACCAATTAAAATCTTTAAAATAAATTATAATTCTAACTTTTGATAGTATCAATATATTTTGTTCAAATTCCAGTTCCTTTTGATAAACTTTATGAGAAAGGACAAATTCTTTGCCATTTTCATGTCTTAGTTTTCATAAAAATAATTTCAGAGATTTGGGCATTCTCCATAGTACCATATTTTATGAGCTATCTCTCAGGCTTATGGAAAACTTGATAACTCTTCTGTTAATAGTTTTTGTAGGAAAATTCATGAATATGCTTTGGATCTTTGTTCCACATAATCTGTTTTCCCTCTAATAAGAAAAGATATATATAACATCTATCAGCCAGCTTTTACACTGCTCTTAACTGATAAGGAATAAACTGATTGAGGATCTTTTTCACTATCAATATGACCTTATAGGATATGTTATAAGTGAAAAATTAAAAGTAAATGAATAAAAATGAATTGTGTTTATTTAAAATGAGTCCACACAGTTATTTTAAGCTTTCTGTATCATTTCTTAAAATTATATTATTTATTTATTCTAATTTGTTATACATGATGGCAGAATGCAATTCATTTCATATTACATATATAGAGCACAATTTTTCAAGTCACTGATTCTACACAAAGTATTTTCATACCATTTGTGTATTCATACATATACTTAGGGTAATGATGTTGGATATAGCTCATTGGTAGAGTCCTTGCCTTGCATGCATAAGGCCCTGGGTTCAATCCCCAGCACCACAAAAAAAAAAAAAAAAAAAAAAAAAAAAAAAAAAAAAAAAAAAAAAGAAAGAAAGAAAAAGATTTATGTATCATTTGTTTTTAAAAACTTGTTCCATATGGATGTCATCTTGCAATATTATTTTGATAGAATGTTTGAGTATATAGGTTAAATAACAACTTAGGCCATTCTTCGTCAAATATCAACAGCAGAAATGAGATCATAGAATTGGTGGACTTGATAATGAAAACTATAATCTCATCAATCATTATCAAATACCCTTAACATTAATATTAAAATTTTTATAGGTATTTTGAAATATCCAGTAGGCAGACCTTAGCAAGCAGAGACAGTAAGTCTACTTCAAATATATCAGTTCATATTTTTTGGAAGTCTCAAAGTGAACCAAGAAGTTATGATTGCATATCAGAGTTTTCATTGTTGGTATTGTATTATGGCATAACAAATGTTCAGAAATGATTACTTAGCAACATCTACAGCCAATATCCTTATTAATAATGCCTATTTATAGAACTAACTTATACAATAAGTATGAAGTCAAAAGTAGGAAGGTGTAGAGAGGTCTATTGTAGGTGATATGTTGTGGAATTAATACTGTAGCTTTCATTTACGCTGCTAAATCAATGAAATAGACCACAATATGAGTTTGTTACTAGAAAAAGAAAAATGAATAATAGTTCTAGAACTGTATGTTCTAGTGAGTGTAAAAACCAACTTCTATTCACAACCCAAACGTTACAAAGATTAGAAAAATCAATCCAATTATTGGCACAAAAATGTAAATCTTGGGGCTGCTTCATAGTCAAGGACAGTGATGCATGCAAGACTTTACTCTATTGAACATGAAAAATTTTATGTAGTAAAGTTTTATTTATGGTGGTGTAAGACATGAGAT
The DNA here is from genome assembly GCA_025594165.1 of Tamias sibiricus. Taxonomy (NCBI): domain Eukaryota; kingdom Metazoa; phylum Chordata; class Mammalia; order Rodentia; family Sciuridae; genus Tamias; species Tamias sibiricus. Next base: position 49,476,618 of record CM046668.1, read on the forward strand.
ACCTGGTTCAGAGAAAGTTTTATTGTCAGAAACACAGCAAGCAGAATTAGGTTCACATTCTCATCTGTTTTCCTTGTGCCCAAGTTCCTTGGGGCAGGGATGCTATTCACATAGTGGGTTTACATTACAGTTGAGCAACCCTGAGTTTATTCAACTCTAATCTTTTATATCTCTTTTATATTGGGCTACACATAAATCTGCCCAATCTTTGCTGCTTGCATTGAGAACACAGTCTGTATTTTCCAAGACAATTTGCAGTTTAAGCCTCCTGGAAAAGATAGTCCAAAACAAAAGTGCCTCTGTGTATAACATTGGAGAAATGCAGGGATGCTTGGAGAATTGTTGCTGCCTAAGGCAACAATACCACGGGAAAGAAATCCAGAGACAGACTGGGAATGAATTGTTCCTTTATTCTTGCTTCTTCTTCTCTGCTTTCTCTCTCTCTCTTCTGTCTTCTCTCCCTCTCTGACGCCCCCAGCCTGGTTAAATACTCTACACCCATCAAGCATACACGTGTTACAAGTTCAACTTACAGGTGCAGCACGCAGTGTCCACGGGCACATAAAGATTTTAGTTAATTACATTAAGATTGGGTATAAACAATTAAATGCCTCCTCTTTGGCTCTCAGCCAGCCGCCATCCTAGCTACTTCCTCATACAAGGCTCTTACATTTCCCCCCTTTTGTTTTAAAAGAGGGATAGCTTAAATGGATGGGTGACGACCCTCACCACATCAGGATCGACTGTGCCTGTCTTAGGCGTCTATATGTGCAACCGACATTCTTACCCATCATCGGATAATCAAGGCTGTGCCCTTGACTCCTGTCTTAGGTTGATATGTCGGCAACATGAGATTTTCCCTTCTTTGACTACCAGCCCTCCAATCGAGCCAACCAATCATGAGGAGATGCTTCGGTTCTAAGGTGACAAGCTTTGTGCTGACGAGCCAAGTTCCATTAAATAGCGTACTAAGTTCTCTAGACAAATCAGCTGCCCTATTAGGGTTAAGAAAAGGGATACCTGTAAGGTATTGTCCTGTGTAATGTCCTAAACATCCTATAGTAGAAAGAGCGCCAAGATGTCCACTTGCTCTTGGAGAAGATCAACACATTGATTGACAATTTCAAAATGTGGTGCTGAGCTAGGAGACACTGTGCATGCAGAGCAGAGGCCACACTGCTGGTGAAGTTGTTTAATGCTTGAGCAGTAGGAATGCTTGTAGTGATTGTGACCCCTGCAGCTGTAGCAGCAGCAGCTGTCTCTTTTATGTCTAGACAATGCCACTGGCAAGTCTTCAGGGCCCGCTAAGACTGGCATAGGGATGTACCTAGAAACTCAAGCAACAATCATTAGAGGAAAGGCAGTGCCATTCCAGCACTGAGTCAAGAAGCGAGTTGTAGGAGTGCAATTCAAACTAAAAAATAGAACTGTTAGATCTTAGGTCAGGTGTTTTAGTTCTGGAGTTGATCTCTGCTCACATACATTGCTGCTTGAGCTCCCACGAACATTAGCTGGCAAAATATCACATTCATAATGAATTAAAGAAAGGCTGAGAGTATTTAGCTGATAAATATTACATTTAAGATAGATTAAAGAAAGGCTAAGAGCATTTTAGAAAAATATTTTGTTAGCTGGAACTTTGGAGCTTCTGCATACACAGCAACCTTTTATGAATATACCTGTTGAAACAATTTAATCAGCTGTTTAACAAATAAAGTTAATTACAAATAAATAATACCAAAATATCAGGCTGAACAGTATTAGTCATATTCCTAGAGATACTTATAAATTAAGTTTGAAGGGAACTTCATTTTTTATTTGTTTACCCAATTTGAATATTTTTTACTTAAATGAATTAAAGGCATTTGGATCCATTTTTATTTATTTTTATTTATTTATTTTTTAAAATTAATTTTCATGAGTGCTTGGTTTTTGTTATTTGTGATGTCACATTTACATAAAATCTAGACGGATGCACAGACATAAAGACATATATAAAAAAGAAAAACACAATTGTGCACACACTAAAGAGAGATACTCTCGTCCCAGGCAGGAGGAATGAGACTTAAGTTGTGAATTTATTGAAGGAAAAAGCGCGCAGCTTAAAAGTTTCTTAGCTGAAAAGGCAAAGACGAGGTTCCCTTGTCGGAAAAGAGACAAACTCGTGCAGGTGCACGGATTGATAACTCTTTTAAAGGAATCATTCCACAACAACTTCATATTGGCCCTTTTGATTTGGCACCTGTTTTATTAATCTTGATGGTATCCATACGGCGAGGACTCGTGCTGTGGAAAGACACAAACAGATCCTCTCCCCAAAATTAATACTGGGCAGCACTTTCAGTAACACTTTCCTGAACCTTGAGTCTAGTTGAGAACAGACATTCCCTAACTAAATGCCACATTATAAACCATGGGCTTACTTTCATTATCATTTGGACGTATTTCTGCGCAGTACTCAATTTTACTGCTGTTCCATTTTCTTCTTTATTTTTTTCTTCTCTAACTATCTTTAACAAATCTCTAATCCTTGAAATTTCCGAACCTATTTTCCCTCGCCCTTCCTGCGAGGTTCCTCAGTTTACCTGCCGTGCTGGTGAGTTCCCCGTATGGGCCACCACTTATTGCCGCCTAAGGCAACAATACCACAGGAAAGAAATCCAGAGGCAGACTGGGAATGAATGGTTCCTTTATTCTTGCTTCTTCTTCTCTGCTTTCTCTTTCTCTCTTCTGTCTTCTCTCCCTCTCTGACGCACCTAGCCTGGTTAAATACTCTACACCCATCAAGCATACACGTGTTACAAGTTCAACTTACAGGTGCGGCACGCGGTGTCCACGGGCACAGAAAGATTCTTAGTTAATTACATTAAGATTGGGTGTAAACAATTAAACGCCTCCTCTTTGGTTCTCAGCCAGCCGCCATTTTAGCTACTTCCTCATACAAGGCTCTTACAGAGAATTGTTTCCCAAAGTGATCTGTCTGGGAAACTTGAATGCAGCAGGAATGCACTTGGTTCTTTTTAACTCATGGGTGTATCTTAAAATGCTGAAAGCTTATTCTTCAATTTTTCTAAATACCATTTTCCCCACAGGCTCCAACTTTTGGCATTTCATATAATTATCTTGTACACGTGGCCATTACTCTGCTGGCACGCATTTAGTGATGATATTCTTGATGATCTGGCATGACATTTTGGGTTATTTGATTGTGTACTCAGTATCATCTCTAATTATTATTCAGTTTGCTATTTATGATTTTACTCTGAGTATCTTAGAATCTAGTTTCTAAGTTGAGAATTGTTAATGGCTTTATAAAGCTAAGATGTGTGTTTATCTTTCTTTCACTAATTAAAAAAGGATAAAAATGCAAATCAGGATGAAATCTGTATTCAAGTGTTCTGGAGAAAGTTTTTTTTTTTTTTTTTTCTCCTCTTTCTTTTTCTTTCTTTCTTTCTTTTTCTTAGTGAAACTACTAATCTGGTAACAGTAGGGACAGTCACTGATAGAGCAGTCCACTGTAATTCCATGAAGATATACAATGGCTAGGAAACCACTTGTGCTTCAATGTATTTTTTGGTAAGAAGTATACATCCAGAAAACAATACAGCAGAATCACAGTAACAATGAGTATTTGTGCTTCAGTGACAAGATGAAGGATTTGTGATAAAAAAATGTTCTTCTCTAGTGTCATCATAAATATGATGATGCAAATCATCTGTATTAGTAGCCATTACATCAGTGTTTTCACCGTGTTCATTATTTTGCAGACTTATTTAATGATATCATGAATTCATACAGTGCTACTATGTAAGTCAACTTTTTGACATTCTGATAAAATACCTGAGAAAAGCAATTTAATGGAGGAAAATTTATTTTGGCTTATGGCTTCAGAGATTTCAGTCAATAGTCTCTTGGTCCCATCACTGTGGCCTGTGGTGAAGCAAAGGAAGGTGCAGCATAGCAAAGCTCTTCACCCCATGGTGGCCAAGAAACAGAGAGAGTACTGGGCACAACACATTTCCAAATGGTCCTAGTGACCTACTTTCCTTCCAGTAGGCTCCACCTCCTATATTTTCCACCACCTCCCAATAGTCTATTCAATTGTGAGCACTTTAATGGATTAATACATTCGTGACCTGATGACTTCCCAAGAGCTCCATGTCTGAACACCGTGGCACTGGTGACCAAGCCTTCCACACATGAGCCTTTGGGGGACATTACAGATCCAAACTATCACAACTGAGTGCTTTGTTCTCATTCTAGGTAGATTAAGGATAGCTTGCATAACTGCTTTTCAGAACTGGTCTGCATTTAAATCACAAATGATGAGCAAGTCCATAGTCACTTCTGAATAGCCTGTATGATACCACTGACATGAATGCTCATTTTACTTTTACTTTCTTTTTTTTTTATTCTAAGTTGTTATATATGACAGCAGAATGTATTACAGTTCATAATACACATATAGAGCACCTTTTTACATATCTCTTGATTGTATACAAAGTATATTCACACCATTGGTGTCTTCATACATGCACTTAAGGTAATGATATCCATCTTATTCTACCTTCATTTTCTTTTTACCCTCTTTACCCCTCTCTTCTCCTCCCTCCCCATTGACCTTTCTAGTGTTCCTCTAATCCTCCTATGCTCCCCGTCCCAACTCACCCCACTGTGAATCAGCCTCCTTAAGTTCGAGTCTTAGTTCAAATTATCAAACAGATATTTTCACAAAAAGTGTTTAGAGAATCTTGATTTTGACTGAGAATTATTAAGATACTTGAAGAAGTCAAGCAATTATGATAAATTAACTGCATCTACAAAAATAACTTAACACTAGAATCTGCTTTCCAAGGGCACTATGGAATAGTGGTGAACAAGGGAATTTGGAAAGTGCATACCGTCCCTAAAGTACAGCAACAAACTTGGTCAACTGTGAGAATGTGACATGTTGGCAAAATTTTTCTAATACTTTCTAAAGAAAATTCAGAATTTTATGTAAACTCCTTTTTTTAAAGGCAACACTTAGATTAGCTGCCATCTTTTGACCTTTGCTATTGATGGGAAGTGGCACTTGAAAACAGGTGTTCTGAAATCCTTTCAATTTCTAATAAGCTACTAAATGGTCCTAGTCAGGAGAGAATTTAGGCTACTTGTGTAAATGTAGAGATCATCCTTGTTCTTAGTTGCTCATTACACACAGATTTGAACTCATTAGTAGGAAGGCCTAAATCATCTTTCTCATGTGTGTTTTTGAATGAAAGTTTTCTAACTGACAGTGGAGAGGATAGTCAAAAGAGAAAGTTAATTATTTTGTTAAATTATATTCTTGATGTGATCAAACAATGTTAGGTCCTCCAAATATAAGACAAGCAAACCCCATGCTTAGATTTTATGAATTTGTTCTTGGGAATGTTGGTGCCAAGAAAGTCTGGCCCATTTGTTATGGGCTATCTTGGAACCAATGCAGTTGGTTTACTGAACAAAATAACACCTTAAGTTGAAATAGCATAATGCAGAAATCTACCAATTGTAAGGTAAAGATTATATATGATCCATTTTCTCAAAAAGAAAACTATATTTAGATATCATAGTCAATCTTCACCTAAGACTCTGAAATTTTACTTACTCCTGTCATTGAATAGGTAACTACCTTCTTTTGTTTTCTTAACTAATATATAATATGTTTTAGAAGTGCTTGAAATGATTTCCACACTCAATCTTGAATCTTAATAATAGGGAAATTAATCTTTCTAGGCATTAATTATGTAACAAGCACTCTGGGGTTTGAGAAGGTGTTTGTTATAATATTGAATTAATGATTAATAATAATTATAGAATATAGTGAGTAAGAAGAATATTGCAATCAGAGGTACTTACAGAAAATCCTAAAGTGAAATACACAGATGGACTTCCCGTGGTTGGCTCTAATCCAACAGGAACTCATAATAAAAAGGGAGAAAGCAAGTATGTAAATAAGTCTTTTAAAAAATCAATTGTACCTGTGTTCAAGTCTTCCTAAATTAACTTCACTAAATCAAAAATCAGCCACATATTGTAAATCACAGAGTGAAAGACACCAAAGCAAAGTTGTGGGACGCTACCCAGGAACTAACATTGCACGTTCTTGGCTCCGTGGTCATTTTTTTGGGCATTAAGAATATGTTTCACTTAATGGCTTAAGACAGGTAACATACTTATATAATATTGCTCCAACAAGGTAGCATTTTTTTGAACTTCAGCTAAGGCATATTTGTACGATGAGATTGAGATCAATCTGAAATACTAAATCACTGGCCATATAGTTTAATCACTCCATTTTACTTTAGGAAAAAACAAACAAACAAACAAAAAAACTGCTTCTCTGAAAACTTACCCTTATATTTTCAGTTATTCCTTTTTAATCTAAGTATTTGCATTCAACTTCTCTGTCTTACATTCAAATATAATTGTCCTTTTTATCTTCAAAATAAATGAACATAAAATCTTCAAAATAAATGAACAAAAAACACACCTTATGTAAACCTTCCCCCTTTCAGGTGTCTCTCTTTTTTACTTCACAAACTGTTTAAAATAATTGTATACTGTGTGTTCTTGTACTTGCTTTTATTCTGGCATTTTGTTCATTGTTCAAACTATTCCAAAGTGGCTTAAATTCTCATCAGTTCACATGAATAGGTCTTCTGGATTCTAAATAACTTCCCAGCTCATCACTCTTAATTATATCTCTTCTTTTAAAAATGAACATTAAATATGTACTACTCAAGATTTCCAGGAAAATGTATTTAAAGAGCTATTCTCCTTTTCTAGAGAGGAGCCAATGGTTATGGTAGGATGTGGTTGCCAGCCTTACAGGGGTCAACCCACTTAACTTCTCAGCTGCATAATTTACATTCTTCCATATGTACCAAATATTTGAAATTCAGCATGTATCTCACACTTACCATGTTCTCAAATTGGATTATCATCTCATATTTTCAATAAATATATCTGGTTACTTGTTACCGTATTGAACAACAGAGCTCTACACCCTTGCTTAGTTATGTCATAATAATCTTTATTATCTCATCTAATGCACTATTTTTTTCTCAAAAATACCTTCTGCGAGCCCAACCTTCTGTGATCCCAATTGAAGTATGTTTGATACGTGAAATAATTTTCCTCTTATCAATAAAACTTTCTTTGTTTTAAAATTACATATTTGTAAAGGGTGTTCAGTTTTTTGACATCCCAGCAGAGCAGGGAATTTTTCTTCATTGTACTTCCAGGTCTTTAACTTGGTACCTAAGTACTAAAAGGAATGGAAACCACATATTATATTGATGGGTACAAAAATATTTAAAGGGTTGAATGGATAGGAGGGACAAAGAAATACTAGAATAGAAATGGAATGAAAATGAAGGCAAATTCTCTTATGTAAAACAAATGTTATAAATTTGTATTGAGATGGACATGAATTTAAAATCTGACTTTCCTTTTTTAGCTGGGTAATTTGGGAAGATTTCTTTGAATTTTAATTTTCATTAATATTTTATCAAATTAGATAGGCATAAAACATACATTAAAATGGATTAGCATCATTTTCCTATGGCAATTTCTATCTGCTATTATTGAGGTTGAATATATACTGAAAAAATAGTACAGAACTATGTGAAAACTTATTCTACACAAATATGCATAAATAAGAATGGCATATAAGCCTTCTGAGGGCATTTCTCCACTAAAGTCCCTAAAATATTTTTTTTAAACACAGCAATTAATCTTTTTTATTAGTACCAGTAATAATGTAATGTATTGATTTCATAAATCTACATGGCTTAGGATTTCAGAAGCATAAACTTTCCAAAACAATAATTTGTAAAATTATATTTGTTTTAGCATTGGTTTTATCTTAAAGATAATTTATCTATTGGCCTCAAGGGAGCTGGTGACAGAGGTGTCCAATACCACCTTCAGGCTCCATAAGGAGTCATGGGGCTTAAAAACTGTAACTCTCTTCGGGAAAATTTGTTACACTGAAAAGTCACAGGGTAAAATCACTAAAAGGAAAGGGCACATGGGGCACAGTCTGGCAAACACAAGGTGTAGACTTCTAGGTTGTCCTTCTCAGTAGGATTGCACAAATGGGCTCAGTTTTCCCAGGAATAACGTGAGGCAATGAAATTCAAAGCATGGCAAATGATGGAACTTCACCTGACTCTTTGTTTCCAGAAATTTTATTAGAGGTCAGTCATGTTGGCCAGGCAGTACTATTAGCTACTTAGATTCCAGACCCCTATAAAAGAAACAGATGTTCACCATAAATCATTGTCAACTTAAACTATGTTGTCAAAATGGTATAACATGGCCCCAAGGCCTCAGGCATACAAAAAGTGTCTCCTGGGGCAGAACAAAGCAAAGGCTCAGAGCTCAGCAAACAGAACCCAGACTGAAAGCAAGCCTGTTTTAGAAGTACACATGATTCAACCAACCCAATTTGGTGTGAACAACCCTTTCCTACACTTTGTCTAAATACAACAGTATCTAGAAAAAAAGGAATAAATGTTTACCTCCAGTGTCTCTTTCATAAGAATCAGGACTCCTTTTCAAAACATTACTGGTAGATGTTCCCTAAGGTTTTACATACATTCAAAACACCTCCATCCAAGAGAAAAGAGATTCATCATTGGCCTTAATTTTGTATTAGTGTTATCCTACTGGAGGGAAATAACTAAGCACAATTGGAAGTTCTCTTAGGAAGGGGGAAGGGGAGAAATAAGTATTGAATTGATAGCTCAAATTTTTTTCTATAACTCACTTTATAATACTACCTATTCTGACAGACAAAACACAAGCATAAGCAATGAGACCATATCTGGACTGTGTGTGTATACGTATACACACACACACATGCACATATATACACATGTATAAATCTATTTATCTCTTCATTTACGTACATATGTGTATACATATATATGTATGTGTACACATATATATATATGGATTTAAATCATGTACATATGTATATACATATTATAGTTGGGGTCTGACATATAACCCAATGGTCCATGTGTTAAAGTTTTGGTACCCAACCCATTTTGCTCTTGGGAAGTGATGCAATTTCTAAGAGGTGGAAACTCTTTGAATGAAAGTTATTTGGGAAACACCTTTGAAAATGTTATTGATTATTGGGAACTCGGTCCTTACTCTTTCTTTGCTCCCTGTCCACCAGTAGATGGGCTATCATGCATGAGGTGAGCAACTTTCTGCCTCATACTCCTGCAAGAGGAACAAAAAAAAAAAAAAAAAAAAAAAAAGAATTGAAACTTCTGAAACCACTAGTTAAGATTAATCTTGTCTCTTATTAAGTTGATTATGTTAGGCATTTTTCACAATGATGGGAAGCTAACACTATAAATACATATATATGGATGTGCATATATATTGTGCTCTGTAGTCTACATATGATCTATGTAAGAAACAATCAAAATAAATTGAAATACTACAATAGATGGCTTTCAATTAAATATTCTTACTGTGCAACTTTGAAGTTCTTTGCAATACCATCTTTTATTTTTTTTTTTTTTCTGAATAAACTAACTTCTCATTTTCCTACTCTTGCCTCCAAATTTCTTTTCAATTCCATAGAAAATTATTGTCAAAAACTCATGAAATATTAATGCTTCTCTGGATCTAGTTTTATTCATTCCCTTATCCAAGCTTTTAGAGAAAATTGATGTACATAAAAATTGTCTCTTGTCCTGAATACCTTTTATTTATTTTTTGATGCTTCATACTACCCTTTGTCCAGATGACTAATGTTCTCACATTTCAATGTAAAGAAATTAATTCATTTTATGTATTTCTTATCTAACTTCACAGATACTTGCAAATTTAAGTTTGACTTCAGAAAAAACATCAATGCTTAAACCAAAGAAATGATAAACTCTTTTTATAACTCTAGGGGAAAAAAAATTGAGAATAGAAGACTCAAATCTTAGAGGCCATTGCTCACTCTATAGAAAATCTTTCATATATTTTTTGCTAAGCTGGCCATCACTTCTCCTTTTGTATTCTTCTGTTTTCTCCTACTGATACCAAAGACCCTTTAAAAAGACTTCAGTTGTAATCTTAACAGCTTGAGGAAAAGAGAAAATATAAAAAGAAAATCATATATTTAATTAATAAACCAGAATGTGGCAAAAAGAATATAAGGATGTTCATAATCGGCCTCCAGATGCTATTGTGACCCATGTGACTATCATTTCCCTGTACTGCCCCTACCTCCACATGATGTACAAGCCCTTAGTACCAAATTCTCCAATAGCATGTAGAGATTTTTTTCAGTCCTTTATTTCTTTTCAATTCCCACTCCCATTTATTTTATTATTTCATTGCACGTACTTCTTTTTGATTCCCATTATGGTAGGAACTGGCCACTTAGATCATCTGCTCAGGTACTTCCTAGTTTCCTTTATTTAGTTAGCTTAAATCTAACAGTTTTCCAGGGATCTTTCAGATACCCTTAGAGAATATCAATTACTCCCCTTTCTAAGGTTGCAGAGCATTAAGAACAAAGCTGTACAGTTTTTGTGACATTAAATGTGTAAATTTCCCTTCAATTCTTAGCATAATATCTGTCTTATAGCAAGTGATCAGTAAATCTGTAGACCAAAAAAAAAAATTAAAAATACACGAGAGTCAAATACAAATGACTTTGCAACGCTAGTCCTTACAGTATAAATAAAATTCCAACATCTGGTAAACTATAAGGTGAGCATTATGAACAAAAGTAACTAATAGAGTAGTAGTTTATTTCATTCATGATATTTTTTTGTTAGCAACAGAAACTTATGGAAATATCGTGCATAAAAAGACAAGCCTATTAAGAATAGGTATACATATAATTTTCATGAAATCTGAGACCAGCCTCACAATTGGTCTAACCCAAGGAATAAAACTCTGCTGTATCTCCCTCTTTTCTTTGTTTTTCTTAAGGACCATTTTCCAAAAGTTGGCATGGGAGTTATCAAAGAAGTCTCAGAGAAATCTTAGACCCCAGGAGCATGTTTTAATAAAGGAAAGTAAGGGTCAATTTTCTCCATTTTTGTACCTGAATTAACTCTTTATCTGATTGGGGCGATGCTTTCATTCACTGTCACCAACCTCCTTTGAAATGTACATATGTTTCTCTAAAACTTACTTGAATATATGAATGTAACATGTTTCTACTTTAACTCCTGTAATCCTCTGAACTTATTCTTAATACTTTATGCAAGAAAACTTCCCAGAGTCTGTCTCTGACATCACTAGCCAGGCTTTAAACCTGGTCAATATGTGTTGGTCAGAAAGGATATTTGATCCCTCCTCTTTTGAGCCTCTGATCAGTCATCTTAATTCTCTGTCTTTTTGCATTAGTTTTCAAATATTCTGACTAAGGATCCCTGTTAGAGATATCTTAGAATTGCATGGCCCAAAATGGTAATTAGCCACATGTGGTTCCTTGAGTTAAATTTGAATGATTTAAAATAGATTAAAATTAAAATTTTAGTTCCTTAATTATATTAGCCACACTTCAAAATGCTCAATAACATGAACGTTCTTACTACCTGGCTATTGTTGCTGCATTGGTATTATTGCCTTTAAAAATAGTTAATAGTCCCACCTGCCCTTCCAACCTCTTAAAGAGGTTGTAATAACTTGTTGTATGTAGTAACTTGTTGTATGTAATAACTACTACATTATTTTTAAATCAATTGCTTGTATCCTTCACAGAGATTTTACTGGGTGCTAAAGAATTTATATTCCCAAGACTAGTGATATAGTTCAGTGATAGGGCACTTGAGGCATGAGTTAAATTCCCAGTACTGTAAAAAAAAAAAAAAAAAAGAAAGAAAGAAAGAATAAAATAATAATAAAATAAAATAAAATAAATGGTGTTAAATGTCTTGTCCAGGGTGCACAACTCTTTTAAAAAAAAGAAAAGGTATTCACAAAAGTAATTTTAAATTATTTATTATTACACTGTAGGATATTAATATAGGATACTATTAGGGAATGCTGTTATCGAATTACCATTAAATTTCCATCTGACTGGAACTTTTATTAATTTAAAAATCCTGGCCTCATTCAACTTCATCAAATATTTCTAAACAGGAAGGAGGAGTTACCTAATTTATTGGTTTGGCTTGGATGAGGAAACAAACAGCTTTGCTCTGGTTTTTCTCTTTTCTGTGTTTTTTCTCTTTTGTCTGGAAAATCATCTGCTTGCGTAGAGCATATTATACCAAATGCCCTCAGTGATGTGGGGACTTCCCATGCTGGTGTGGGTAGGGGAGCTGAAATGATCTATTTTCACTGGTGACTGAGGTAATAAATCTTTCAGTACCATTAAACCTACTGGACCAGAATCATGAACCACTTTCTTGAAATTCCATTTTATTAGAAATAAGGATAATTATTTCCATCTTATTCTTTTATTTTTTAATTTCTTAAAAGCTCATTTAAAAACAAGATGTTTCCTGCTAATGGGACACCAACCATCAACAGTCAACATTAGATAAATGTAATTTCTCTACAAAAAAAAAATTAAAAAACAAGGTGCTACTATTAAAAGTAATATTGTTTCTATATTTGTTTTCATCTATTTAGAGAATGTTTTTTTTTTGTGTGTGTGTGCAGACAACAAAGGGAAATAAACTTACTTTTGCAGAGACATGAGGAACTTATCTCCTTTTTAAATTTTTGAAATATTTATATACTCAAATTTCCAGTTCTTTAAGAAATATGAAATTATATTCAACTTCTGGCATTTTTCCCCAGCTTATAAAGTATATAAACCTTTTTTTTTTTTTTTTTTTTTTTTTTTTTGTACCAGGGATTGAACTCAGGGGCACTAGACCACTGGGCCACATCCCCAGCCCTATTTTTTGTATTTTATTTAGAGACAGGGTCTCACTGAGTTGCTAAATGCCTCGCCATTGCTGAGGCTGGCTTTGAACTCGCGATCCTCCTGCCTCAGCCTCCCAAAGTGCTGGGATTACAGGCGTGCGCCACCGCGCCCAGCAGTATATAAACCTTTTTGTCCAAACTAAAAGCTGATATTTCATTTGCATAAAAGCATAGTTTCTTAGATGCATTCTATAATGTTTTCAAACCTTTAAATAGTGGAGGACTCTTGATAAATAAAATCTTTAAAAAATACATACTATGTATAAATAATAGTAATTTTTACATGATTATTTTATTAAAACATGATATACATTAAATTAACTTAAGAAAACTAAATTTTATTAATTGAGTAATCCTTTGTAAATGTAAATATGAGGTGAGGGAATAGGAGATAAATGTAGTAAAAAAAAAAAAAATCAAGGTTTCATTTTCTAGTGTTAATACTGTAGTCCACTGCGTTAAGTTCCATTATAAGATACTTTGTAGAAATTTAGCATAAGATGTAATAGTGTAATAAAATATTGCTGTAAGTCTTTCTTAAAACTCAATGTGAATACTTTGTAGTCACACCAATATCACACCTCTCATCTATATTAACCCTTTTTAGAGCTAGAAGGAACAGGGTTTCTAAAAGTGAAGCTGTTTTTGCCAAGATTGACATTTTAAGTTACCTAAGAAGTTTCTGTTTACATTAAAAGCAAGACAGTTGATCAATGTACTTACTTTGTGACTTGATGTTTTCAGTTTGAATGTCTGAAGTTTTCTAAGCACATAGCCTGAAATTATACAAAAGTCTTTTGTAGATTTTTTTTTTTTTTTTCATTTTCTCAACTCTTTGATGGGGTCATAGATGAAATATCTTCAAAATCAGAGCTAAGAGGACTTTTTCAGGGCTTCTATATTCAGGGTATTCTGTAAGCACGGAAATGTCTTGTGCAATTAAAAATTAGGGGCCTGATCCTTCTTAAACAATTAAAATCTGTGCTTCTTGTGATGAGTCTTCCTCCCAAGGGTCACTTGTTACAGATGATCATGTCGTCGGGTGTTCATGGCTGTGTAGTCCACATCTTCTCATTCTGTCTAGCTAAACTAGATAAGCAGACATGAAATACTGCTTATAAAAAAATAACTTACCAAAACTTTTTATTAGGAAGATAATACTTTGGTAATGTGCAAAATCTCATTCTACATGAATATTTTGAGCTCTGTTAATTTATATTACATTTAAAATTTCAATTGATGATATAGTATGAAATAATTCACCAAATATTTGTCAAACATTCTTCTATTTTTATATGCTATAAACAAAACAGGTCTTTGACACTTTCATGTCTCTTGTACCTGAGGACAATTCATTTAGAGAAGATGAAAGGAATACATGAGAATAAAATGCCTGTTATGAAATATTCAGTAACAATTGGCGCGTGCACAATTAGGCAAAGTAGCATTCAGTGAAATTAAAATGTTATGTGCTTCTTTAAAAAAGAAAACACAACAAACATTGCAATAAATGTTCAAATTAGACAGGCTGCAATTATAGGAAGATCAATAGGACACTTTTTAAACGTTCATAAAGCTCCCCTTGGGATATCTAAATCAAAGAGAAGATGACCAAGTAATCCTAATTGGTCTATATTTAGTTTTCTCATTCCAATCACAGAATTCTTCACTATAGGTTGTTTTACTTTTTAATGTATATTGTCTGGATTTGGGAAAACAACTAAAATGCATGGAAACTGAAAACATGTATTCAAGTTTTAAAATTTCTTTCTTTTCCTTTCTAGAGGAACAAAGAAAAAAAAATGCTTCAAGTAGGAATACATCAGAACACCAGTGGGACAGAATGTTTCCTCTGGAAAAATGGGGTACAACAAACTATGTAAAAGTGATATCTTTGTTCTATTTCTGCCTTTTTGCCCCTGAAAAATATGTGGTTGTTTATGTTTCCATAAAGTGAATCAGAACTGGGATACATACTGAGGTGGTTGTGGAATGGCTGAAGAGAAAGAATTATTGACTCTAAGTGAGTACCCGAATGAAAAGAAGAAGTCTGGTTGTGATGGACAATTATGTATAAATTTCAAATCACGCCATATTCAAGGTAGAGGAATTTTTTACTCTTGGGGCTTCTAACACACGTACATCCTTTCTTTAGGTAATTGCCTTTATTGGTGGAGGGCTAAAACTGTCTGCCATGCCTAAAGCTAAAAATGCTAGATACCTGGTTTCTGCAACTAGTTTATGACCTGGGCTACATAATAGTTCATTTAGTGATGAGTGCTGCAGAGAATCACAACTGGAACATTAGAGTAAGTTCTGAGAAGAGGACGGTATCAAAGAAACAAAGAAATAAAGCAGATTTAAGAACCACATCAAGGAAATAATTTCAGATGTGTTTCTAGCACAAAGACTTGCCTTAAAGGAAGTAATTCAAAACTCTACTCTGATTCTGAAGGAATGACATAGTCAAAAAATCTGAAAACTGACCTGAAAAATGTTTTGAGCAATTGAGACTTAAATACTCTAGTCTATAGAGAGCAGGATGGAAGCTGCAAAAGCTACACTGTCCCAAATCAGTCACCTTAGAGGTAGTTGTGGAGGATGAAAATGTGGTTCCCAGCGTTTTGGAGTTGAGATCTAAGAGGACAGTGGGTGAGTTCCTTTTAGAAAACAGAAGAGGGGTTCCTAAGGGCACTTTTCCCATTCAGCACTTTCTCTATACTATTCCATTCTCAGTCTAAATCAAGGATGATATATGTGTATTATTCACTTCATTTTTATAAAGAAAATTGTTATTGTGCTGCTTTTTTCCCTACAATACTACTCTCTGTGATGAAAGGGGTATTGGAATCTTGCTTTAGCTTTCACAGAGTACAGAAACAGAAGGGATCTCTGGCAGATTTGCAGAAAATGAACCTTGAATTGAGTGCAGTTAGCAGGTGTACATTCTAGTTATCTGCCCTGTGTATGGGTGGGGTTATGACTTGGGGGGAGGTAGATTGTCCACTGGTATTCAGTAGCAGGATTCAGCAGCAGAGATGCCTTGTTGCCACCAAAATCATGGGCCCCATTTCTATGGATTAAAGTTCTTCCAAGGAACCTGCTGCAGTCAACTATACTTCCAACCCTCTTTATCCTTGTCCCTGACCACTGGAAGCTTGTGGCTCCACAAAATGATGTGGGAGAAAACTTGATGGTTATAATTTCTGGGTAAATATAGTTAAGGAGTTTTTGAGATTTTCCCCCCTAAACTTAGAAAAACAACTAAAATGTATGAAAACCGAAAATGTATTCTTTGTCTTTTTAATATTTAAAATATTTATGTCAATGCCAAGGGTGAATTGGCATTCAGGCAGTGAAGGTGTAATAGCTTGTGTAAGACTGTAGCCTTGACTATTGGCCAGAAGTATAGTGCATTCCTACCTATCATCAATCAGAAAGAACAATACTGGTATTTACCTCACTACAAAATTAGACTAAACATCTACTGACAAAATTCACAGATGTGTTGACCTGACATTAACATAAGTAAAATATCATGTAATACTTGATAGCAGAGATATGTACAGTGATTCATTATTCTTATTATCAGGTTTAATTTATATTGAATGAGCCTTCTGCTTAGTAATAGTGATGGCACATATTATGCTATTTTTTCATAAAACAATTTAGAATGTAATGTTAATATTATGTGCTTCCCCATCATTAAGTACCAGTCAGACTTTAGTCAGGAAAATAATTACTATAAGTATTAAAGAAAATATACACTTAATATGGGAATTAAAAATAAGTTGAATGTGGGAAAAGATGGGGTATTTAATATTTAGAAGCTGGAATTACTAATTCAACAAAATAGTCACTATGCTACACAAAACACATGTATAATCAGGCAAAACACAGCATGAATAAAAATTCAGGCAACCATTCAATTCTAGATGCCAAAGTGGTAACACAAAGGGGAGCTTATGGAAAGATGTGGGAGACACCACCTCTGTTGAATCGATTGACTGACAGTTGTTGCCTGTGTGGCAATCATAATTTCTGTGGTAGCTACTACTTAGCTAGGTCTTAGGCCAAGCACACAGCAGTGAGTTGAGGATTGCTATTGGTCAGCAACTATATTGCCCTTCACCATGTAAGACCAATGTAGCCTTCTGAGAAAAATGGCCTCTGAATCCTGATATCTTTAAATTAGGTATGAGTTCCTCTAACTAGCTAACTGTAATCTGGAACATTCTAAGAAAATGGATTCAGGCAAATAAAATTTTTGGACTTACACAGGAAGAAAATGACAACATAAAACCCAACTTATCTTATTTTCTAGGTAGTAGTGATTTAATTTTTATTGACATATGACTTTAATAATATACTCAATTTTATAATATTCAAAATAATTCAAGTCTATGATAGAAAACAAAACAAAAATGGTAGGGATTCCAAATTTCCTTTTGTTCACTAAGTATCTCCACTGCCTTTTATGTTTCTTTTTCTTTTCTTTTCTTTTCCTATTAAGACACACACACACACACACACACACACAAAAAAAAAAAAAAAAAAAAAAAAAACAGTGCAACACATACTCATTTGAAGAGTTTTGACAAATGTATATACCAACCAATAATCAACCTAATCAAATATTTTATCAACTCACAATTTCTCTAAGTGTCTTTTCAGTTAATGCTGCTTGAAACAAGAACTGTGTGAATTTTTATCCCAATAGTTACCTTTCTGTTCTTGAATTTCATGTAAATAGATCATTATGTAGTTTTTATTTCCAAGTTATTTTATTCAGAATATTGTATTTGAAGTTTACCCTTCTTGCTGGGTATGTCAATAGTTTGTCTTTTATTTTTAATTGTTTCTTATTTTTTTTCATTTTTGAATATACTATAATTTGTCTAATCATTCTATTATTAAGAGATCCATATGTGATTTCCATATCTTTGAACAAAGTTGTAGGCTTGATTTTAGTTCTTGTGCTTTAGGAGTGTTGTTAAGAAAGTCAGTTCCTAAACTGACATGGTGAAGATTTGGGCCTATTTTTGTTCTGTTAGATGCAGGGTCTCTGTTCTAGTGCCTAAGTCTTTGATACACTTTTAATTTTGTTCAGGGTGAGAGATAGGGGTTTAATTTCATTTTTTTACTTTATAGATTTCCAGTTTTCCCAGCACCGTTTGTTGATGAGGCTATCTTTTCTCCTATGAATGTTTTTGGCACCTTTGTCTAGTATGAGATAACTATATTTATGTGGGTTTGTCTCTGTGTCTTCTGTTCTGTACCATTGGTATTCATGTCTGTTTTGGTGCCAATACCATGCCATTTTTGTTACTATGGCTCTGTAGTACAGTTTAAGGTCTGGTATTGTGATGCCTCCTGCATCACTTTTCTTGCCAAGGATTGAGTTGTCCATTCTGGGTCTCTTATTTTTCCAAATGAATTTCATGATGGCTTTTTCTATTTCTATGAAGAATGTCATTGGGGTTTTAATAGGAATTGCATTAAATCTGTGTAACACACTTTTGGTAGTATGGCCATTTTGGCTATGTTATTTCTGCCTATTCAAGAGCATGGGAGATCTTTCCATCTTCTACGGTCTTCTTCAATTTCTTTCTTTAAGTTTGTAGCTTTCATTGTAAAGGTCTTTCCTCTCTTTTGTTAGATAGATTACCAAGTATTTTATTTTATTTTTAGGGCTATTGTTAATGGGGTAATTTCCCTAATTTCTTTTTCAGTGGATTCCTCTCTGATGTATAGGAATGTATTTGATTTATGGGTGTTGATTTTATATCCTGCTACTTTGCTGAATTCATTTATGAGTTCTAGAAGGTTTCTGTAGAATTTTTGGACCTTCTAAATATAGAATCAACATCAACAAATAGTGATAATTGTAGTTCTTCTTTTCGTATTTGCATCACTTTAATTTCTTTTATCTGTCAAATTGCTCTAGCTAGAGTTTCCAGGACTATGTTGAATAGAAATGGTGATAGATAGCATCCTTGTCTTATTCCAGTTTTTAGAGGGAATGCTTTCAATTTTTCATCATTTAGAATGATGTTGGGCTTGTATTTAGCATACATAGCTTTTTCTATGTTGAGATATTTCCCCCTACTCCTAGAATCTTCATACTGTTTTCCAGAGTGGTTGTACAGATCTGCTGTTCCACCAACAACGTACAAGTGTTCCTTTCTCCCCACAAGCTTGCCAGCATTTATTGTTGTTCATATTCTTACTTGCCATTCTGTCTGGTATGAGATGAAATCTTAATGTAGTTTTGATTTGATTTCCCTGATTTCTGGAGATATTGAATATTTTTTTCATATCTTTGTTGGCCATTTGTGTTTCCTGTTTGAGAAGTTTCAGTTTGGTTCTTTTGTGCACTTATTGATTTTTTTTTCTTTTGGTATCAAGTTTTTTGAGTTTTATTTATATTCTGGATATTAATTCCTTATCCAAGGAGTGATTGGCCATGATATTTTTCCCATTCTGTAGGCTCTCTTTTCATGCTCTTAATCATTTCCTTTTCTCTTCAGAAGATATTTAGTTTGCTGGTATCTCACTTACTGATTCCTGGTTTTATTTCTTGTGCTTTGGGGTATTGTTAAGGAAGTTAATTCCAGCACCTATATGATAGAGTGTTGATCCTGTGTTTTCTTCTAGCAGATATAAAATTTCTAGTCTAATACCTAATAAGTCTTTGATCCATTTTGATTTGTATTTTGTGCAGGGTGAAAGATAGGGATCTAATTTCATTTTTCTATATACACTTATCCAGTTTTCCCAGGACCATTTGTTTAAGAAGCATCTTTTTTCCAAGATATAGTTTGGGCACCTTTATCAAATATCAGATGGCTATAGGTATGAGGGTTTGTCTTTTGTTCTTCTATTTGATTCCACTGGTCTTCATGTATATTTTGATACAAACATCATGCTGTTTTTGTTACTACAGGTCTGTAGTATAATTTCAGATCTGATATTGTAATGCCTCCTGCCTTGATTTTCTTACTTAGTATTTCTTTGACTACATTGAGTCTGTTATTCTTCCAAATAAATTTAAGAATTGTTTTTTCTCATTATGGGAAGAATACCATTGGTATTTTGATGGCAATTGCATTTAATTTGTATATTGCTTTCGGCAGTATGGCCATTTTGAAAAATATTGATTTTGCCTAACCAAGAACATGGGATGTCTTTCCATCTTCTAAGGTCTTCTTTAATTTCTTTCTTCATTATTCTGTAATTTTTATTGCAGAACTCTTGCTACTTTGGTTAAATTAATTCATAAGTATTTAATTTTTTGAGCTAATTATGATTGAGATGGTTTCTCTGATTTCTTTGTCAGGTGAATCTCTGTTTGAGTAATGGAAAGTTATTGATTTATGGGTGTTGACCTTGTATCTTGCAGCATTGTAAATTCATTTATAAGCTCAAGAAGACTTCTGGTGGATATTTTGGGTATTCTAGAGAGAAAATCATTGGTAAACAGATGGTTTGACATCTTCTTTTCCAATTTATAATTTTTAATTTCCTTTTCTTGCCTGATGTTTCTGTATAATGTTTCGAAGACTATAGAGAATACGAGTGGTGAGAATATACAGCCTTGTCCTGTTCATGAATTTAGAGGATATGTTTTTAGTTTTTCTCCATATAGCATGATGTTGGCTTTGGGTTTGTCATAAAAGCATTTTACAGCTCTGATCTTTATTATTTCTTATCTCCCACTGGTTTGGGGGTTAGTGTAAGGTTTGGGGGTTAGTTTGTTCTTTCTTTTTTTCTAAGAACTGATTTTTCTTCTTTTTAAGTATAAGCTTCTTTATTTGTGATCTCTCTTTAAAATTTTACTGTCAGATCAGCCCTCAGTTTCTATAAATTTTTCTCTTTAGAACTACTTTCATACTGTCCCAAAGATTTTGCTTTGTGTTGTATCTCATATACTTTTATTCATTTCTAATCTCCCTAATTTTCTGTTCTTTTTTTTTTTTCTATTCTCATTTTTCTCCTTTGATTCATTCTTCATTTAAGATAGTTTTTTTCAATCATTCCATTTATGTATTTTTCAATCTCCATATTTATTTGGATTCTGTCATTTTCTTTCTATTGATTTCTAGCTTCATTCCACTATAATCTGATGGGATTATAATCACATGGGATTATATCATTTTTTGTATTGTTAAGATTTGATATGTGGCCTAGAATATGATCTACTTTGGAAAAATTTCCATTTGCAGCTGAGAAGAAGATAAATTCAGTTGTTTGGGGATGGAATTTTTTGTAGTTGTCCATTATGTCCATTTGATTTATATTTTTGCTTACCTTGGAAATATCTTTATTGATTTTATGTTTGGGTGACCTATTGTGATAAGAGTATACTGATATAATCCAGTATTATTCTGTTGGGGTCTATGAGGGATTTAATGTCATGTAGTATTTTTTCCATGTAATTGTGTGCATTGAAATTTTGGGCATAGATGTTTACAATCACTATAGCTTCTTGTTGGATTGTTGACTTTAGTAGAATGTGGTGGCCTTCTTTGTCTCTGATAATTAATTTTTGCTTGAAATCTGCTTTGTCAGATATGAAAATGGCTACTTCTGTTTGTTTTATTGGACCACATGCATGGAATAATTTTTTTACCATCCTTTTACCTTCAGCCTGTGGAAGTCTTTACTCATTAGTTTGTGTAAATAGCACATACTTGTATTTTTTTTTTATCCATTCTGCTAATTTGTGTCTTTTAATTGGTGAGTTGAGACCACTAACACTCAGCATTAGTATGGATATGTGATTGTGTTTTCCTGCCATTTTGTGTTTTTGCTATATTTTATTCTGTCTTGGATCTCATTTTGTAGATTATTCTTCAATCCAACTTCCTTCTCTTTGGGAGCTTTGGGAGTGTTTATTAATTCCTCTGTATGCAGTTTTACCTTGTGCATTCTTTATAGTGTTGGCTTGGTGGTCATGAATTTTTAAGTTTGTTTTTGTCATGGAAAGTTTTTATATCCCCTTCAAATTTGAAACTGACCTTTGCTGTGTTTAGTAACTTTGGCCAGAAGTTGTTTTCCTTTAGGGCTTGGAATATCTCATTCCAGGCCCTTGTTGGTTTTAGGGTCTGAGCTGAGAAATCAGATGAGTCTTATTGGTTTGTCTCTAAATGTGACCTTCGATATTCTTTCCTTGTTTTGTATGATTTGCATTTTGATTATGATATTGTATCTTAGTGAGATTCTTATTTGACTTGGTGTATTTAGGGTGCTGTTATCCTCCTATATGTGGATGTTTATCTCATTTTTGATATGGAAAAAGTTTTCTATAATTATCTCATTGAAAAAGTTTTTTATGCCTTTAGTTTATATCTCCATGTTCTCTTCTATCCCAATGATTCTCAGGTTTGGTCTTTTAAAGTTGCCCAGAGTTCGTGTATATTTTGGTTATATTTTATAATTTTCCCCCCTTTATAATGCTTTCTGTGTACTCAAACTCATTTAGCTTGTCTTCAATGTCTGCAGTTCTGTCTTCAAGGACTGATGTTCTATTTTTTACACAATCTAATCTGTTAGTGATGCCCTCAAATGAGTTTTTTAATTTGATTGATTGTATCTTTCATTTCTAGGGGTCCTGCTTGGTTTCTTTTATATATGTGCATTTCTTTATTAAAGTGGTCTTTCATTTCTTGTAATTACTCTCCTAATTCCTTCCTTAGATCTTCTTTTAGTTCATTGAATATTTTAATAAGCAATTTTTTATTATCTTTCTCTGAGATTTTGTACACCTTGTTATCAGTGGTATTCTTTGTTGGGTAATTGTGGATTTGGGGCAAAATTCCTTAGCCTCTTTCCTCATGTTTTCAAAGGTTTTGATCTTGCATATCAATTGAGGTGGACTTCTCTATTTATTTGGTTTTTGCACTTACATGTCTTTTGGGGTGTAATTCTTACTTGCTCTAGGACTCCTTTCTGTTTTTGATGTATGTGTAGATGCCAAAGGGTGGACCCAAGTTCCCTCTCTGATTGTTACTCCTTGGATTCTTGTTGGTTGGAGCTTTTCTTAACACAGTCTGATTTTATTACAATATAAATATAATATTTTATTCCAATCTGTGACTTTTTTCATTTTTATCTTGTCAATGTATTTAGAAAAGCCTAATTTTGGGGAAGTATATTTTGACATTTTTTTTAAGTAGTGCTTTTACCTTTCCTAAAATAATCTTTGTTTATATGGAGTTCACATGGATATTTTCATTGATTTCCTTCTTTTATCTTTGCACTTTTAGACTCCACATTTTCGAATTATGCTCCAACTTTAAAAGATTGAGTTTTATATAGGGTATAAAGTAAAAATTTGGTCAATTTTGTATTTCTGTATGTTTGTTGAATTATCCCAGTGTCACTTATTAAAAATATTTCACATTATTGATTTAGTTCCTTTATTTAGAATAAGTTGGATATGTGTTATATATGATTTGATTTCTAAAATCAATTGCCTGTTGCATTACTCTGTTGGTATATGTTTGTCTCAAACCAACATGGTCCTAGTTATTGTAATTTGATAGTAACACAATAAATGCTAAGTTCTACAATTTTTTTAAATCTTATAAATAATTTTGGTTATTCTATGTTCATTCTATTTCTACTGCAATCAATAGCATGAGGAATCTTTTTTGTTTTGTTTTGTTTTGTTTGTACTAGGAATTGAACAGGAGTGCTTTAACACTAAGCCCTATTCTCAGTCCTTTTTTTTTTTTTTTTTTTTTTTTTTTTTTGTGGTACTGGGGATTGAACTCAGGGGCACTCGACCACTGGGTCACATCCCCCATCCCCAGACCTTTTTTGTATTTTGTTTAGAGACAGGGTCTCACTGAGTCGCTAAGTGCCTCCCCATTGCTGAGGCTGGCTTTGAACTCGCGATCCTCCTGCCTCAGCCTCCCAAAGTGCTGGGATTACAGGCGTGCGCCACCGCGCCCGGCTCTCAGTCCTTCTTTTTGAAATTTTTATTTTGAGACAAGTTCTCACTAAGTTACTGAGGCTGGCCTCAAACTTGTAATGCTCCTGTCTCACCCTCTGAATCACTGAGATTACAAGCATGTGCTACCATGCCCAGCTAGCATGATGAATTTTGAAAAAAACATCCAAATGAAAGAAGTCAAACAAAAGAAAGAATATATTAAATAAAATTCTAAGACAAAACTGGTGAAAAACAATAAATCTGATTACTTAGGGCACAGTTGTTGAGGAATGTCATTTCATAGAGAGAAAACACTTCATTACATAGGAATTATTCCATGATTATGGTGGAGGTTAGTCAATTGTACATATTTACTACAAGTCAACAGACTTTCCACGCAGTTGGTAAATTGCATTGTATGTAAATAATAGTTTAGTAAATAGGATAAAAGCACAAAAGAATAACCAACATATCTTGCCATGTTAACAAAAAGAAAAAAAAATACTTGAAAAAATAGTAGCACCTGATGTAATTGCCACCTAGTAACGGGACAGAATTTAAGCAATCATGAAATGAGAGTGAAGAAAATTTAAAGCAAACATATTTTATGGTAAAATATTGACACATTATTCTTAAATTAGGAAAAATATATGAGAACAATCATCATTATTACTTTTAAGCACTTTAATACACAAGATACAAAATAGTCAAGAAATAAAAAATATAGATAAGACAAAAAGCAATAAAGCTGTCATTGTTCATATAGACTGTGGATTAGGAAACTCAGCATTTTAAACCAATATTTTTTTTTTTACTTTTTTCTCTGAATTCAATATAACACCAAATAACACAAATATCATACTTTTAAGAATTCAGATTAACAAATTTTGTCATATAGTATTTTAAATATTTATCCATCAGTATTTAAGAATCACTGAAGAGTCAATATCAAGCTATTCAACTTCTAATAATAGACCCAATAGAAACATGTATCTTTGTTTATTAAACATATATAATTTTATTTTGTATGAGTACTATTGGTGAAATAGATTTAAATAATTATGCTTCAATTCATGTAATCCCATGCAACAATATGGATTAATCTTATAAACACAGTGTTGAGCAAATACTCCAGAGACAATAAATGCTTCTTGAGTTTTTCACATATGCAAAGTTCAAAAAGAGGTCAAATAATTATCTGTATTATTAGAATTCAGAATATGGTTTATTTGTTTCAAAAGAGCAGGAGTGGGTTTCTGAGTTTCTGACCATGATCTAACTTTCAACCAATGAGTGTGGTTATAATACTTAATGGGGTCTTTGGGATCATTTTTAAAGTTGTTCACATGTTAAGAACACATTTCTGTATGTTAAACTTTAGTAAAAATGGTTTACATGTGAAAGTTCTCTTGTAGTTCCTTGGAGCATTATTTACCATAGCCAAAAGATGCCATCAACTTTGCTTATTGGCAGAGAAATGAGTAAATAAAATGTTATACACACAAACACACACATAACTAAATATTACTCAGCCTCAAAAAAAAAGAAATCCTGTCACTTACCTCATTTGTTACAATGTGGATGAACCCAAAAGACATTAAATGAAATAAGCTAGCAAGAAAGACAAATATGTATGTCACATGTGAAACCGAAAAATATGGAACTCTTAGAAGCAGACAGTAGAGCAAAGGTGGAATTGGAAGAGAGAAGAGGAGGGTGGTCATAGGGAGATGTTGGCCAAAGGATACAAAGTTTCACATGGAATACATTTTGGATATCTATTGTACAGCATGACAACAATAATAACATATTGCATACTTAAAGACTGATAGGAGACTAGGTCTTGAAAATTCTTGATTTACATGCAAAAAAGAAGACAACTATGTAATGTAATGGATATATTGATTAGCTAGATTGTGGTGATCAGTTCATAATGCATACATATATCAAAACATAACTTTCAGTACCAAATGTATGAGTGCATATATGCAATTTTATTTGTTTGATGGGAGGTAAAAAAGTAAAACTATTTAATTCAACAACTAAAATAATTATTTATCAAATAGACATCACAGAGTAAATAAATTATCAAGCTTCATAGTATATTTTCATATTCCATATTGTATTACACATTGATGAAACTATATCCTAGAAAACCTGAATGACCATGAGTAACTTAAACCCTCCAAAATTTTCTCATTTTAAATGAAATTAGAGTGACATTTTTAAAATTCTCCTAACTGAAAGTGTTGGATAAGATTCAGGCTGGCAGGCCATACCCCCAGGCGTCTTCCCGGAAGTGCCCACCTCTCGCAAGAATTCACCTTTGGCGGGCTCCAAGTCCCCACCCTTCCTGATCCTGGGAATACTCACCTCTGGGGGAATTCAACCCAGGGCAGGCTCTCCCTTTCTAAGCCAATCCGGACCATACAAGTCACGCTCCCACTCCTCTGTACTTAAGCCCCGGCTTGTCCAGAACTCTCTCTTTTTTTGCCACCGTCATCTTCTCACCAGCTCTTCCCTTCCCCTTCCCCGTTCCCGTTCCCCTTTCTCCCTTACCCCCTTTTCTCCCCTACCCTTAATAAACCCCCCCTTTTCTACAAGGCGGTCCCGGTGTGGTTCTTGCCCTTCAGAAAGTTATAAAGTTAACAAGATTTATATAAACTGTTTGCAAAATATTTATAATGAAACATATATTTATTTTAGTTTGTAGCTTAAAATTTTAAGTATATCATTGCATTTGAAATGGAACTGAATTTAAATGTATTTCATTATATAAGATAAGTGTTTCCTTCCAAATTTGATTTAAAAGAAATATTAAGGTCCTTGCTTAGCATCTGGATGGCCATCTTAAGTGACAGCTGCCTTAATTTTAAGGAAAAGTTTTGCTTTCCTGCCCAAGGGCAGGAAACCTGTAACTGCCAGAATCAGGACCTACTGGGCTTTAATTCTTGAACTTCCACCATAAAAGTTCCAGAACCCAAGCCTGTATTGCCTCTCTCTCCTATAGAGAGATGGCCTTTATTTGTCAGCTCTGACAAATAAACTCTCCTATGTATCTGTGCCTGGGCTCTGGATCTTTTATTTCTCTTGTTCCTCACTTTCCCTTCAATAATTATGTTCTTCATAATGAAAGAACCATAAATTTGATATATTAGTTTGAGTAGTTTTTGTTTTAAAAATAAAACAATTTTGTGAATTTGGGTGAGTAAAACACACACGCAAAAATCTTTTGTGTTTCAGATTTCTAATTTTGAAATGAATAATAGTATAGCCTTTGCCACCTCAGATGGCTCATGTGTGGAATAAATGAGAAACCATAAATTCAATAACATAAAATTTATAAATGTAAATGTGATTGTTATTACCATGATTATAGGTTTTTATAGTATTTTATTTCTTTTTCATTTAAGGGAGAGTTTGGAATCATCATCCTCTCCGATACACATTCTCTCTCTCTCTCTCTCTTATTTAAATAGAGAGGAATAATACTTAGTTCAAGTTTTTTTCTCTTTTTCTGTTATTGAAGCTCTGCTTTGCTCATTACCCTTCCATTACATTCCCCTCATTTTCCTCCCATAGGGCAATGAAGATAAGCTTCTGTTGATAGTTCATGAATTTAAATTTATGTACCCAGGGGCAGGACTTTTTCAATGGAATGTCCCCAATGTTAGAATTTCCTGCTTGCTGATTGTGCTTTCAGAGGATCCATGTCTAAACCTTCAGGCCAATATGTAAATCTCTTTCAGTTCCTTTAAACAGAAAATGGTGGGTGTTTCAAAACAGATATGTATTAAATAAGTGTTTATTCAGTGTTACAGATGTTAGAACCAAGAGACTTTTCCAGGGACAAGTAAAGTGAAATGAAAGAGACAGCAGGAATTTAAGCTGCCTTTCCAAGTGCATGGCCCTCAACAACTGTCTAATAGGCAAAGAAAAACTGAAAGGATTATCTTAAAACAGAACATGCACATGGGCATGAAGAGAGGCATTCAAATACAAATACAAATACAAATAAATGGGCATGAAGAGAGTCATTGAAATACAAATACTCAAAATGCTTATGAAAGTTTTCTCAAGGTGTTGGGATTTACTTTTTAATTTGTACTTTCATAGAATTACAATTATTTCACAATCAGCGTGTATTTTTATATAATTAGGAACTACATAAAAAGTTATTGTTATGGTGAAAAAATAATGCTACTTCAACATAATCTAATACCTTTACACTAAATAGTTTAATTGAGTTTTATTATGTATACTGTTTAAAGAATAATTGAAAAGAAACAACTTCTTGTGAAACACGGCCTTTCTCTTTCCCCTAGAGATAACTATGAACTAAATCTTATTTCATTTTCATAAGTACCTTGCTTTTCTTTATTGTTGGATTGCACATGAATGCATTTCCAAATAAGAAAGTATTTTTTAGTTTTATATTTTCTGAATTTTATATAAAATGATTCCATCAGTATATATGTTTGTGCAATATTTTTCATTCAGTCTAGACTGTGTACTTATCCCTCTTGATACATGGAACAATCTTTGGACATTGTTGAAAAATGTCCTCAGAAGAAACAATAGATTTTAACCCTCCACTCCTGGTAGAAAAAGGAGCTCCAGATTTTTGAATTTTGTTTTGCTTTGTTTTTATTTTGCTTAATACTAATTGTGCTGCTGAAAAAAATAATGTTCTACAACTGTTCCATGAATATAAGCAAATTTATTGGGTTTGGGAATATAATTGAGAGGTGTCATGGTTGCCTAGCATGCACAAGACTCTGGGTTCAATCCCCAGCCCCAGAGAAGGAGGAGAAGCTCAAATACAGAAAAAAAAAAAAAAAAAAAAAAAAAAACATATATTACCTATGGAGAAGGAATGTACTAGGTTATGGAATGTGTTCAATTTTGTACTTTATATACTTGTTAAAATTATATTTCCCTTGACTTTATTGATTTTCACCATTGTATTCTTTCTTATTTCATTATCTTGTGATCTGCAATTTTATTGTGTGTCTTTAGACTACATTTTTAATAACTTTATATTAATTTTATTTTGAAATATTTTTATTACATATTAAAGGTCTTCCATTTGTTTAGCTTAATACTCATAGGCTATTTTCCTGTAATCTCCCTTCTATTGTTAAGATCATGCAGTAAGTGTTTTTAAAAATTGTATTTATTATTTTGCAGTTACACGTTTTCCATTTTTTTCTATTTCTTTACTAAGATCCTCTATTTTCTTATTCAGTATGCATGCATTTTTCTTTTCCTTACTGAATGTTTTTGCATTATTTGTTTTATCACCAACATACATCATGTAGGAGTTGTCTCTTGATTTGTCTAGTATATGAAGAAAAAGTCACCATTTTTAAATTCTTCATATGTTGAGTAAGTTGGAATTTTATCCTGGACATTATGAATGTTGAATTCTGGAAACTAACTTTTGTTATAATATTTCAAACTACCATGTTGTATTTATTTTAACAAGGAGTTGATTCAAGGAGAATAAATTCATAGTTCTGTTCCACCTGTAATAAATTCCTTTCCCTAGTACCCTAAGTCATGTTCTGAAAGTACAGAGCCCAGCATTTTGATGCTGATTTAATAGTTTTACATTTTCATTTTTAAGTTTCATTTGGTCATTTTCCTAATATACTTTCTAGCTAATGAAGTATTTTTTATACAGAATTTAATCTGTAATCTGTGAAATCTCTTAATTGATTTCTTTATTCCAGTGAGTATGTATCTTATTTGGCATCGTTCTTTCTTCTTACTTACTTACACTTTATGTAAAATATTGATATATATTTTTGTCTTCTTCTGTTAATCTCTTTAACCATTTAAAAACCAGTGTATTGTGTTATCTTTCAGATTGTTCCATTATTTTAATTCCTTAGAGTTCTCTCTAGTTTGCTGTTTTACTATTTTGTTATGCTTTTTATAATTTTTATAATGAGATTTCTTGGAATAAGAGTACTTACAAACAGAAAAAAAATTCCCATGAGAATCTGGGCTTTTTATTTTATAGAAAGAGAGGGTATTAGTAGTCTGGTACCAAATTGTTTACATTAATTTAATGTCTTTTGTTTCCTAAGATACATTCATGATACTAGAATAGATTTCTAAAATCTGTTTGGTTTGTATATCTGAGTGTGTATGTGTGTTTTCTTATTACAAGAAGTATTTTCCTCTCTCAACTTAAAGCAAAAATAATAATAAAGATAAGAAGAAGAAGAAGAAACCAAAAAACTTTCAGTATTCTATTTCAAGAGTCAGCAACTATGACTTATGTTTTTGAATATGTATCTTTTCAAGAAATTAGTGTCATATAATGTTCTGAATTTCTTTTTTTTTAACAAACGCTTAATATCCTTTTTGTGTGCATGAAAACTCAAAGCTTCAGTCTACAGCATATTTTGAGGACAAAGCTTTCCTTATCCACACACCACCTAAAGCACAAAAACTGTAGTGTGCTTTGATTTAATTTTATTTCTTATGATCCTACTTGGAAGTTTAGTAGGATTTTCATTTCACTTATGCATATTTCTGTGGCTTTTTAATGCAGGGGTTCCATCTTAACTCAGCTTGTAATGTTCTGAAAATGAAATCTGAATATACCTGAATATACCATTTAACTCTAGCTCATAATCTCTGTTCATTCAAATCTATTGAATTAGCCACTGTTTGTGGCTAAGATGTACTTTTATTATTTTTAAAGACCATAATCCTGCTTTCCTATTCTCCTGATGTCATTTCTATCTCATCATGAATTCTGTCTTATCTCACATCATATCATTTATTTTTTTTTATTTTATCATAAAGGGTATCTAACCTAAAACCTAGCTTTGTATCAGACTTTAAGTGTTAGAGTGTACAGTGCAATATTGTAAATGATAGGCACACTCCTGCACAACAGATTTCTTGAGCTTTTTTGAGTTGCATGACTGAAGCACTATACCTGTTGAGTAAGAACTTTCCATTTTCCCCTCCTCTCAGATCCTGGTCACCACTGTTCTCTTTTCTTTCTATTTATTAGTTTAATGTTTTTTTTTTTTTTTTTTCTTTTTTCTTCTTTGTCTTTTTGCTGGGAATGGAACCCAGGGTCTTGTGCATGCTGGGTAAGTTCTCTACCATTGAACTATATCCCCAACCACTTTCTAAAATTTCCCTAATTTCCCCTAAATTACAATCTTCCTGTCTCAGCTTTCTGAGTAGCTGGAATTCACAGGCACTCACTAGTGAGACAGACCTATGTACTTTTTTCATTGGCAAAATATTCCTTTACATTTTAGAATTAATAAATGCAGCTAATTAAGATATACAGTATATCTTGCATACTCCTTTGCGTGCACGTGTGTGTATGTGTGTGTGTGTGTGTGTGTGTGTGTGTTGAGAGCACTTAAAATATACCCTCAGTGATTTTTAAAAATGCAATACATTGCTATTAACTATAATCACCATATTTGTACAATAGCTCTCTTGAATTTATTCCCCCTGTCTAATTGAAAACTTGTACCCTTGTACAATATCTTTCTACCTCTCCCCACTGCCAGACCCCAGTGTCCTCTCTTCTAGGAGTTCAACTTTTTCAGATTGTACATGTAAGTGCGATCATGCAGTATTTGTGTTTCTGAGCCTGGCTTATTTCATCTAACATAATATCCTCCAGGTTCATCCATGTTGTCGCAAATGAAAAAATTTCTTTCTCTTTTAGTACTGATATTCCTTTACATGTATATATCACATTTCCTCTTTTATCTACTAGTTTGCTGATGGATACTTTGATGGATTACATATCTTGGTTATTTTAAATAGTGCTGTAAAGAAATGAGAATGTATTTCTCCTCCTCCTCCTCTTGTTCTTCTTCTTCTTCTTCTATATACCTAATAGTGTTGCTAGATTGTATGGTAATATTATTTTTAATTTTTTGAAAGAACTATGTATTGTTTTTCCATAATTACTATACTAATTTGCTTTTTCACCAGCAAATTAGAAGTGTTTCCTTTCCTGTTCACATTCAGTAGCATTTATCTTTTTGATTTTTTGTTTGTTTGTATTTTGGTTTTTGATAGATAATAGCCATTCTAACAAATGTTAAGTGATATATCATTGTAGTTTTAGTTTACATTTTTTTCCAGTGAATGGAGATGTTGATTTTTTTTTTCCACATACCAGTTGACCATTTTCATGACTTTTTGAAAGAATTGTCTATTCAGGTCATTTGCCTGCATTTAATTGTATTGTTATCCTGCTATTGAGTTGTTTGAATTTCTTATGTATTTTAGATGTGTACACCTTGACATATATATGATTTGCAAACTTTGTCTACCATTGTGTAAATTATGTCTTCACCCTGTTGATTGTTTTCTTGGCTGTGCAGAGGTTTTTAGGTTGAGTTTTTAATTTTAGTTTTTTTTTTTTTTTTCCATTTTTACTTTTTTTACTTTTCCTTTAGAAGTCTACTGAATACTTTGTTTGCCTAATGATAATTAATGTAGTTCTTCTATATTGAAAGTAAACAAATATTTCATTGGTTCCATGTGTCTTTTCTATTCTTTTTTCAATTTATGCATAATCTTTCTTCTTCAGATATTTGTTATAGCTTACTTCATTCTTTGTGGTATTTAATTTGGGATGTCAACTTCATTGTACTATGGTTTGCCTAGATCACTGGTGAAGTACAATTTCTGAGTTTGTCCTTTGATTGTCTGCGGAGCAGATGGGTGTGTGATTGGCAGACTGCTTAAGGAAGGCCTGCCCTCAATGTGGATGGGCACCATTGCATCAGTTGGTACCTGGATGAACAAGAAAAGGAGGAAACAAGAAGACCTATTTGTTCTCTCTCTATTTCTCAATTCTGGGTTGGGTTGTCCTTCTTTTCCTGAACTTAGATATCAAAATTCCAGTTTGTTCAGCTGTGGAATCTGGAATGTGTACCAGTCAACTCACAGGGACTTTTGGGAGTTTCCACTTAGAAGACGGGCCGAAGCATTGTTTCACTGGTTCTGAGGTTTCTGGACTTTGATTGAACCACGTGACCATTTTCTCTGACCCTCTTTCTTAAAGGAGCCTATTGTGTGACTTCTTAGTCTCACAGATCCTGTAAGCCAATTCCTCTAATACATTCTTTGTATATCCTACCAGTTCTGTCTCTCTGGAGAGACCTAACTAATGCAATCTCCAAAGGTATAAGCAAAACATTGCCTATTGAACAGAATTCATTGCATATAGATATCTCATATATATATATGTATATATTACATATAGATAACCCATATATATATATACACACATATATATATATATTGAGAGAGACAGACAGACATAAATTTTTCATACTATCTATTTTTTTTTTGTTGTTGTTGTTAACCTAAAGAAATGTTGCAAGAAAAACCCCCAAGGAATAATGATATTTGGGAATAGAAGAGGACCACAATGAAAATATGATGACATAGAAAACTGTGGGCACATTCAAAGAGACTAAAGCAAGGGGAAGTGTTTAATGACAATAAAACAATAAACAATAAATATTGAAACAATAAATCCTAGAAATAATGATTAGCAACCAGAGTGGAATTAGTTAAAAATTGAATAGAGTGTGGTGGTATAACTTTAGGTATAAGGTGGTAGGGGCCTCTATGCAAGCTAATGGTCCTGATACTCTTTGTGATAGTTACTATCAGGACATAAGTTTAAGAAACCTTCCTTTATAATGCCCTGGCTTCTTTTCCTTGTTTTGTTGTTGTTAAGTTTGACACAAGCAACTCCATTTTGATTCTGACAACTTTTGCCATTCGGAGTTTTCAAGTATACATTGTCTCTTCCAATTATAATTTTCATTTCCTTATAGAAGAGAACTGCATTTTCTCTGTCAATCTTACTCATTATACTTCTAGGTAAATATAAGATGTTTGAATGTACTTTTAAATATTTTTAAATTAGTATCGATGATAATATTTGATTATTTGGAAGAGGTGAGTGTTTAAAAGATACCTCAGTAACTTAAAAGAGTTGAATGTCTCACACAGATGAATTTGCTATATTTTAAATGTTTCTTTGACACCTAGGTATGGACATTTAAGGTAAATGTATTAACATAACCATTAGTGAAATAATTCAGTAGGACTTAAACTGCCATGGCTTTGATTATTGATGGTGACATTCATTTAAATTAATATATTTGAGTTTCATATGTGAATATAAATGTATATGTATATAAAATCTATTTTGTCTGTGAATACACACACACACACACTCTCTCTCTCTCTCTCTCACACACACACACACACACACACACCTTCAGAATACATTGTAGCACTATGTTAGCCCTCTGTATAATTCTCAGAATCAACTCGTTAAAATTTTTCAAGCCCACACTTGTGTCACAACTCATCCAATTTATAATAAAAGATAGATTAAAGAAAAAATAGAAATATGCATAATAGAGGGGGAAAAGTCATTTACTAAATATGACCAATTATTTTTCCCCATTCATGTGTGTTCAAGTATATGTTTCATCTATTTAGTTTCAAAACCATGGTCTCATTTAAAGTTTCACTAGATCAAATGTACACCTTACTCCCTGTGAAGTGAGCTGTCCTATAAATTAACACATTAGAATATCTAAGCTGTTCCTAAAGCAGATAAATTTTATTGTATTTATTCATTTTTTACTCTTCCACAATCTCTGTATCCTTTTGTTTATCATTCTCTTCTTAGAAAGATGGCCACTCCATTTTCAAAGTAACTGAAAAAATTCCCATTGCTTTGAGACCACAGGAATCAGAGACAGAATAATATGGGAGTACAAATGTAAAATGTGTTCCACCTAGTTAATTGGTTTCTCTATGCATAATTTGTTTGGTGCTAATAAGATATGTAGATGAATTTACTTCTACTTTTCTTTCCAGTAGAAGTGAGAATGAGAAAATACAATTTAAAAAATAGGAGAAAATGATTTCAATATTATTCATGAATCCCAGTCACATTGTTTCTGGAATGTCAAACAAACTTGAAAGATATAAATACCATATGAACAATACACCCGTCTATAATTTAACACCTGTCTCCCTTGGATAGACTATGACATTTTCATGCTTATGTGTTAATATAATATGTTTTTTTTCTGCTATTTTTTTCTGAATATCTGGAACAGAACTATGGGCATTTTGAATGTGACTGTCATATGCTTGTGACATATGCAATTTTTTCCAATCAAGCTCATTTTACCTTGCATGCTTTCTAAAGTATAAATGTCACTGCATTGTTTAAATGTGATTATGGTACTAAGAAAAGGGGAATTGTAGGTTAATGTAGACATAATAAAAAGATTTAGCATCTAGCTGATACTTTGGGAGGAATATCTACAAGTGAGTAGGAATTTGTTTGATATAATATGTTTATAAGTTGCTGATAAAAGTAGGGCAGAAAAACACTATACGGTAGGCACATTCCTTAATAATATAGGTGTCACACCTCAAAGTAGCTAGAATGTAGCCTGAAATATATAGTGAGATTTAAAAAAAAAAAAATAGACTCTTTTTCTTCTCTTCTTTCTTACTCTTTGGGATTGTGCAGCCCCAGATACACAGGATGTGTTTAAAATATCACATTTCAAAGACAGGGGAAGGATAGAACAAAATTTCAGAATTAGATGAAAACATTTTGAGCCTTTATAGAATTTATGATCCTGGGAACTGTACAGGAAATTGTTAAGTCTCAGTTTTCTGTGAAATGAGAATAATAATGGAAATAACTTCAGGATTACTATGAAGTTATACTTGTACAGTGTTTACTAAACAGTTTTGATAGAAATGTCAGCTATGTTCATGCAGTCCTTACCAAGTTCCTCTTGCTAAGCACACTATGCCATTC
The DNA here is from genome assembly GCA_025594165.1 of Tamias sibiricus. NCBI lineage: Eukaryota > Metazoa > Chordata > Mammalia > Rodentia > Sciuridae > Tamias > Tamias sibiricus. The sequence goes on from CM046668.1 coordinate 49,512,365, forward strand.
TCATAATAATGCCATCAGGAATATACTAGAATCATCCTTACCTCACAGCAAAGAAAACAGGGGCACATAAAAGATTTTTCCAAAGTCACAGCAGTAATGGAGTAGCCAGGATTTGGCCCCAAGCAGTGTGACTGAATTTATCCATTTTGTTACATCGTCTCTCAAGTGAATGCTGTCCTGATAAGTCACCTAATTGTCTCTTACCACACTTCTGTAAATTTTCCTTAGTGACCCTCGCAGCATGGCCTGTAGATGTACTATTAGACATATCTAGAACAATTCATCAATGTCACCTATTTTGCAGAAACTTTTACTTAAAGGAAAGCTAAAGAAAAAATTGCTTTTAACAACCCACCTTTGTCAAAGGTTAATTTTAAATGTCAAGGATTGGGAAATCTTGAATGGTATTTAACTACACCTTTGTGCACAGACCCTTTGTGGGCAGTACAGTTCCAAAAGGTAAACAGACTGACTCTCTTTCTTCCTTTCCTTCCTTCCTTCCTTCCTTCCTTCCTTCCTTCCTTCCTTCCTTCCTTCCTTCCTTTCTCTTTTATAACTCTATTGTAATGGTTTATTTATTTGCTCATTTATTTTAAAGACAAACTTCTAAATTAGCATGCAAAAATGATTGTGTGCAAACCCTAACTTGGCCAGCCTTCCAAGGTGGGAGGTTGTTTTCTCACACCATCTGTGGAAGGAGAAGCAGGTTCTTACATCCACTGCTTGCCTTGCTCCCTTCTCCTTTTCCTTAACAATGGGAGATGCTCCTGCTTCTTCTACATAACCTCCAGTAACTGTCACTTCTGAAGGCTGTGGGAAGGGGGTGAACCAATAGAAACACTACCTGTACCTGTAGGCATGAGATGTTCTCTAAACTTTTAGTAAGTATTTGCACGTTCTACTACAAATGACTGGAGTTCAGCTTCACAATGATCTTGTGAGATCCTTCTGTGTACTCACCGCATAAATTTCTCCAGCAACTCTATTTCTCCTACTCCTGCAGTCTTACACTATTTTGGAATAAATCTCCTAAAATTAAGAATAATTTAGTCTTGGAATATACCTTTTAGTTTTCTCTGGGTCTGCTCAATTCCTTTTATGCTCTTCCTGCTTTACTCAATAAAAAAATGGTCTCATCTCTGCAAAACAAATATTATCCCCTCTATCTTTCAAGTCCTTATTATGATTCCACCCTAATTTATTTGATTGCATTAACTCATAAAAGATCTCTTTCATCACTGACCTCTTTTTGTAATTATGCTTATACAATAATTCAAAATATAATGGCCCCTTAATGACTTTCTCTATTGGTAAACATAAATCTTTTATATATCTTATTTAATTATAGGTACATCAAATATTTTCAACAAGTAGTTTGCTGTTGAAACATTGACTATAACTTAGAAAATAAACCTACTGCTCTGATACAGACAGGGAAACAGAAGGATTTAGTGAGATGGAGGAAAAGAAAGAAAAAGGAACAAAAGCTTAGTTGTACCAAATATGTCAGTAATAGATGTTTTAAGATGGTAAAAGAAGGAACAGAAATCCAAAAATGGGAGCTGTCTTAACCTAACACCGGTGATATTTTCCAACAACTATATAATATGACAGTATTTTCTTTCTTCTTTGTGAAAGTTTGGAATGAATCTTGGACACATTCCTTTTTCACCTAGAAATATGTTGGCACTCAAACCTCAACAGTTAATTTGTTTCAATTTGACAAAAGGAACAAAATATTGTAAAGTTAATTTGCTTGTGATGTTCTACACATTACAGTAATATATTTTCTTTTACTCATTTGAACAAATTAAAAAATTAACTAGTTACTTGAAATACAGTTATATTAATGCTGAGAATAATCTGTCAGTTCACTACACAGGGAATATATCATCTCTTCATAAAAAAAGTCTTTATTTCTGTAGGTTCAGAATTTTTAAACTAACTCAATGTCTTCAGATTTGAAGTCTCACAGTCTTTTCTCCCAGCCTCTGATGTCTACAAATGTCAGACTCTATCTGTCTCAACCATCTCTGCTTCTGTGCCTCATCAGATTTCCTTGGTCCTTTACACACCTACTTTAAACTTCCTGTACAAAAATGCCACTCAAGGCCAAACTGCAACAGCTGTTTTATTTATGATATGGAAAATATAAAATTAACTTTTTCTTGAGATTAAGATTGAAGGCTTTTACTCTCTTGTTTCACACCCACATATCTCACATATTCTACTTGAAATTCGCACTGAATTTTATTTTCTGAGGTCTTGGTTTAGTGTTAGATTTTATCCCGATAATAATCTTTTGCCTATTGGCCTTTGTTTACTCTAAGAGCAAGATAAGTATGAATGTATTAGTTTGAAGGCTACATACATTACCTAATATTGAGCAAGTTTGCACTGTCTAACACCTTTGTTAAAACAGCAAAATCAAGAAGAATCCAATTATCCTACAAAAAAAATCTTATATAATATGCACATGAGATTATTGTTAGAGATTAGAAGATTTTGACTGTCTTCTAGGATGTGTCTGAATCATTGTGAAGGCAGAAAAATATAGGTATTTTCCAATACCTAGCAAGGAAAGTGTTAATGTTTTTTGTTTGTTAGTTTGTTTTTGGTTCCAGGAATTGAACTCAGGGTTGTTTTACCACTGAGCCACATCCCCAGTAGTTTTTAAGACTGGGTCTCCCTAAGTTGTTGAGGGCCTTGCTAAACTACTTAGGCTAGTTTTAAACTTGTGATACTCCTGTCTCAGCTTCCCAAGTTGCTGGGATTAGGAAGCGTTCATTTTGGATGCTTTCTGGGATTGTTACATTCCATTCAATAACACTTTTATCTTTTAGATAATTCCAGGATTATCAATAAAATTAATCTCAGTCCATAATATGAAGTAATTTACAACTTGACTAAAGCAGAATTTGAATTGCAAGAACAGAACACAAACTACTACACTAAATGACCTCAGCCATCATTATATTCATTATAAAATTATTTTTATGCTCCTTATTATTGTGTGTATATGTTTTGGAGTAAAATTTTAATAGCAAAGACAGCTCCATAATCACATCACCATACTGGATTCAATTAGACACATTTCAAACTCTTCAAGGAATTTCAGAATGATACTTTGAAATTTCTATAAGTACAGGAAAACTGATAATTTATGCATGCTCTGGATACACAAAGGTTATTATAATCAGTATCAGGACATCAACTCCACTTAAAGAAATATTTACATGTTAGACTGTATGAATATATGTGCTGAAATATTAATTTATCTGAAATTTTAGGTAATTATAACATTCCTGAGATTAATGCAATTCTGTGCACTTTGATGTTTTGGTTTTAAAACAAAAAACTATTTGCAATTACTATTAAAGTGGAGACAACTTGGAATTATTTAAAATAATTGAGAATTAAATTTAATTGACCTGCTTTACCTTAAAAAGAAAATAATGAGATTTAAATGCAGTTTTTAAAAATAACAAAATCAGGTAGTGATTATAAGAATATAGTTTATGGAGTATACATCAGAAAAGATGGATGCAAAGTTTTAATAAAAATTAAGGCAAAATGCATTTCCTGGCAGCAGAGGGAGCTCTTATTATTTCTTGCAAGTACCCAGCACAGTGGCATTCCACATGGAAATAATAATATTTTATGGACAACTCAATCTACTTATTTAATAAACCCTGTTCCTTGATACAATCTTAAAGGTTTAAGCAACAAAATTAAAAGTGCTCTATACAATTGTGTATTTTATGTATCTGTAATGTTAATGACATAGCATGTTTTTACTTTGGGGTTTATATGTAGTCAGCAAATAGATCATGTTGAGTGATACTTTAGCCTTCAATAGTATCTTTGAAATCAAAGCTAAATACTTCAGTTTGACAGAAAGGTGTCTCATATTTAGCAGGTAGGTTTTTGAGTGTTACTAAAGGGAATTTCATTGGTAGGTAAAAGTTTGTCTATTCTCTTTGTGACGCTAGTCAAAATTGTTCATGTTTGTAGCAGAAATGTCAATGTGAATTCTTTTGATCTGTGTTCATTAAGATACTGGATATAATTATGGAATGGTCTCTATTCTTTTGAATACTGAGTTGAGTGAATTCTTAGCATCAAGTTGAAATTACCATTTCAGAATCTTCTATATTTTTCACAATTTGCATCCTATTTTTCCATCTATGTTGGTATCTTTGATCAGTTTTGTTTCTCTCATTTCCTAGAACAAATTATTTTGCCTATCTACATGGCTGTCTAGTGGGCTATTAATCTATTCTAACATTAATAATGCATTTATTGGTGATAAATTTTCTCTTACAGGGAGGAAATGATTTACAAATTGCCTACTTTGTGCCTTCAACAGAATTGTCAGCTTTAGATAGTGACACTTTTACCATGTGACCTAAGGTCAATTATTGACTTATCAGGTACAGAGGGCTTTGAATGTGACCATGTCTATTTCAATCAAACTAATCTCATTCAATGCCACTTTATTGTTATTTTTGTTATTATTTTTATATAATATAGCTCTTACGAAGTTGATTAAGACAAGTGTATGAAAATAGTGGAAGATGCAAATAAATTACCTGTTAGAGGTAGAATATTTTTCTGACCTAGAACGGTATTCTTCTTGGAAAATATGTTTCCTTCCAAAAGCAATCAATACCCTGTGAAGAGATGTGCTAGCTCAAGTACAATTTTCTCAAATGCCTCCCACCAAACTAAAAACTGTGCAACTCCAGGTAATGAAGGCCTTACCTGACTTTTGGGAGGTTTGGCACAGTGGATGGAAGGAACACAACTTTTAAGGGTTTTGAGTTTGAATCCTGACTCACCATTTACTACTCCATGATCTCAGATAAGTTATTTAATCACTCTGAAACCCCTTTGTCTCATCTGTAAAATGCAGGAATATTATGGCATTTCCAAGATAGCTGAACAGTATAATTAATACAAATGATGCATGTGATTTCCTCATATATAAAAGACACGGATTAGTTATTTCAGTTATTTTAAATTTCCTAGGTGAGAATGTGACTCTTGGGTAAAAGTCACTGTTTTTTATCCCTGGATCCAAAGCCCTCAGCGCAGAGTAGGCAAGGCAACTTATGAAAAGATTGCTGGATTTTACTTGTTTCCATGGTTACTGTTAAGACTACCTGCTGTATATACACATAGTTACTCATTTGTAACGTATTTAAAAAGGACATTGTTAATATAATTATATAATCTCTATTTTCTGAAGGAGACTTTTGTCTCTAGGGAAGACAGAAACTTGTTGAGAAATAAATCTGGCAAAAATCTTTCATGCATATTTGAAGATCAATGCAAATTATGTTACCTTAAAAAGACATACTCGAGGTAGAAAGACACAAGTTTCTTGAGAAACATGAGTTAATTGCAGGTGTTTTCTAGATTGAGTGTCATAGGGGAAAAAGAAAGTGAGCAAAAGAGAAGAAAATAAATTAAATACCTCTATGATTTCATGTAGATACAAGAAAAACAAATTTAAACACCACCTGCAGTCTTTATGTGCCAAGATAATTTTATTTATATTATACTCTGCTGATCAAGGTGCTGGGGGCATCAAATACACAATTAAAATGAGATAATAATAATAAACAACAATAGTTACAATAGTTAAAACATCATTTAAATCCTTATTAAAGACAACAAACACAGGAATAAAGAAGCCAGTGGTGGGGATCAGGGTAAGGGAATCCTTTTCATTCAAATCTCATAGTCCAACAAATAATCTGTATTCCCTGCAATGAGTGTGTACTGTTTTGAGATCCAGTTGCTTGGTGTCGAGCCAGGCATTGTAGTTGCCTTAGTCCTCTCCGTTGGGGTTAGGAAACAGATCATAACAGCATGCAAAGACTCACATCGAGTGTAAGATATTCAGACAGCTCTGATTTACCATTATAACTCGTTATAGCTTAGCAGTGTTAGTGGCTGCTGTCATTATCATGCTGTTGTATTTCAAAAGAGCTTGAGTTGGCAATGCTGCTATTTCTATAAAAGCACAAAAGTGTCTCCAGCAACTCGAGGTATTAACAAGGCTGGCAGCAAATTGCTGAAATGTTGTGAAACTAGATCAATTGTTCAAAGATGTTACGTTCCATGATTGCCCAGTGTGTTAGTCAGCTTTGTGTCTCTGTGACAAATACCTGAGAAAAACAGCTTAGAGGAGGAATGATTTATTTTGGCTCCTGTTTCCCCAAGGTTCAGTTCATGGTAAGCTGGCTCATATTTTGGGGCCTGAAGTGAAGTAGAACATTGTGGTGGGAAGATGTGACAGAGGAAAGCTGCTCAGCTCACGGCAGCCTGGAAACAGAGAAAGAGAGAGAGAAAGAGGGGAAGGAATGGGCTGGAGGGAAGATAAACCCTACCAGGGCATGCCATAGTTATTTAATTCCTCCAAAAAGCTCCCACCTACCAATAGTCCATTCAGGTATCCGTGGATGAATCCCCTATTTAGGATGGAGCCTTAGTGTTCCGACCACTTCCCAAAAGCTCCACCTGTGAACACATGAGACTTAGAGAGGTATTCCAGATCCAAATCATCACACTCAAGAACTGCAGTACAGAATGAAGACATGCAGCTCTAACATCTTCAGAAGTGTCATGTGTCACAAGGAGAAAGAATAAACTCACAGAGGAAGGAATTGATATAGAAATATAGAACTACTCGTGTTTTCTGAAATATAAACCACCAGTAAATAGGTTTTGAAACTGAAAACCTGTGAGATATGTAAGTTGATATTTTAGAGAGTTCATGAATTTGAATAGGGAAAAAAAAGTACAAAATTCTCTTTAGAAATCTCTAATTAAAATTTATCATTTCTTTCAATTATGAATGTAGATAAAATCATAGTGCATAGCAGTGTCTATAATTCTGTTACCAACAGAAATTATACACATCTGGGGATGTAGCTCAGTGGTAGAGTGCTTGCCTAACATATGCAAGTCCTTGGGTTTGATTTCCAGCACTAAACAAACAAAAAACAAAAAGAAAAAAAAAAACCTTGCATTTAGAGGTTATATTTTCATATACATGACAGGTTTTGCAGATACCTAAATATATTGTTTGCCCTATTGTCAGTAAATTAATGTAATATTTTAACTGTCGAGTATTGAACCCAGGACCTTCTACAAGCTAAGCACTCATTCTACCACTAAACTGAAGACTATAATATCTGTGTTATGATAACACATTAATAAGTAATACATATACCACTGTAATACAAATTTCAATGTGAAATATACTGGTAATTGCATGTCAACCTAATTTGTTTCCTTTGTGATTATCTATAATTTATTTTAAATAGTTAAGTAAATTATTTAGATAGGCATTTAGAAAGCCACAGCTTTTTAAAAGTTGTCAAAAACTCGGTGACACATGGAAAGTTAAGAATTCCTGGGTCGTTGTTAGCAGAAATGTATTCTCCAGGGCTGGGGTTGTGGCTCAGTGGCAGAGCCCTTGTCTAATATGTGTCAGGTACTGGGTTCAATTCTTAGCACCACATAAAATTAAAGTTAAAATAAATATATTGTGTCTATCTACAACTAAAAAAAATACATACATTTGAAAAAAGAAATGTATTCTGCAGAGGCTAAGCAAGTCATGGTTAAACAAAAGTTTACCATTAATAAATTTGAGTACATTTCAGAAAATAAGAGCAAATTCTGCGCTGACAAACAATCCCCTCTTTTACAACTCAAGCAAATTAAAGGTAGAAATGCCAAATGGCATCTCCTCACATAAAATACGTCTGTAACATCACAGTAAATTATGCTGGAACAGTACCTGCTTTGTAGGCTTCTCAAATTAGATCTAGAGCAGCCTGGAGGGGTGGAGAGAGCACCTGGCATAATGTACACTAACTTCTACTCAAAAGTTGCTATTTGACTTTGCTATTACCTAAATTTTTGGAACTTATTTCTTCATTTATGTCATGAGAAGGTTGAACACTTTAGCTCTTTCAGATCTAAAATTCTGCTCCAGCTGTCTGTAGTCAGTCTCTGCTGAATAAAATGTTTGTTTTTTTTTTTACTCCCAGTATAATCAAATGCATAATAAAGGGGTTCTGTTGTGAGATTTTATTGTATTGATTCTTCCACAATTCAAAATGTTATAGACTACTTATCTCTCCGTTATTTAGTTATAATCATTTAGATATTGACTATAGTCCTATGTTTCTAAAACCAGGTAGATATATCCTAAGACATTTGGCTTCTAATTAACTCTTCATGCAGGTTTCTTCCAAGATCAGCTCAAAGTTTTTGCCTGAAGAATTTTAGTTTCTTGTTCAGTACAAATTGGAAGAGCAGTTACTTTGATCACTTGAAGATTTTAGATGGAATAAAATCTTAATCTCTCTTAATTTATTGATAAGATGCTTTTTCTCTTGTCCTTTTCCCCTTTTCTTTTCCGATTGGGTAATGGTAGACATATCTTAATCTTGAAAGCTTGATAAATCAGGAGTACTTTTCAGAGCTGTGATCTACTTTTTCAAAAAGATATTTAGGGTCTTGAAAAGTTTTGAATGTGCATGTGAAGTTTCCTTATATGACATTTCACATTTCCTGTTAACTCTGCCACTGAGCCACAACCCCAGCCCTGGAGAATACATTTCTGCTAACAACGAGATTTCTTTTAAACATGTTTATAAAATGGATAGTTTGCCTATAGAATCCAAGTTTATTGAGTTTATTCTGGGAAACATGGAGAATAAAAACCAGATAAAGTTAAGAGGATCTTTATTATTTTAAAAAAGTTAGTTTCTTCAGTTAAACTCTCCCAATAGCTCTTATCAAATGAAGTAAGCTGTGTAGGGGAGAGGTGCTCCCAGGAGTGTTGGTCATTTTACAGCAAAGCTGAAAGGGTGATTACTATGAGGCATTCCCATTCCTGTGGCATTGATATTTTGGATAATGCTATTAAAATTAAAAAGCTGCCCATAAGGCTAGTAATGAAATAATAAGCAAACAAAGACAAGTATTTTTCATCAGTGACAGGCAGTTGTTTATACGTATGCCTTAACCCACAGATTGCATTCACTTTATTAATTTAATGTTTGCAAAGCACTCTGAGGATGAAAGGAATGGAAGGAATTATATAAATGTTAAAAAATTTTAATGGACTCAATTATTTTCTCAGAAGCTGAGTGTCACCAGCTGCCCATCTTACAGGATTGCCCTCTAGCATTTCTCCAGGCCTGACCTTATTGGGAGTTTGAGAATGAAACCTCTCCTTCCTTTGTATTTTACTAATTATAAGGCAACCTTTTAAAAGAAGGAGAAGCCATGTGCAAATAGTAAAATAAATAAGTAAATGAATTAGAGGGGAGGAAGAGCCCTTATTATCATTCCTTTGCCCTTTCAAGAAAGGCTCTGAAGCCTCTGTTCTTTCTCCCCACTATGACTGCTGGGGCAGAATCCCCTATTGTTTATAGGGGCAGGGAAAGCAAGGCTAACTGCTGATGTGGCTGATGTGGTCTCATAGTGGCAGTCTTTGTATATGAAACACCTACTTAAATACAAAGTGAGTTCATTTGGGTTTTGAACATTATCTCTGTAACTGCACTTTCTTTTAGGTATTCTTCCTAAAACAAAACTGATCATCACTCTAATTTAAAGTTCCAGCCACTTTCCTTTTAAATTCTGCAAGTGGGCCAATACATTCATATTAAGATCATGAGTTGACTTTTTTCAACATTTCAAAATCCAGAGAATCTATCTTTCTTAGTAGACTCAAAACATCAGTACAATTCTTGAAGTAAAATTAATATCAATGCCTTAAAATATTCTGTATTTTAACTCTACTGCAGGAGATTTATAGACAATAAAAATATTATTTCAATGCAAAAATTAGCAAGAGTGTAACAAATCAGAAAACATGCTTTTTAATTTATCATTTCACAGAATGCAACATCCACTCTTAAAAAAAAAAAAAAAAAAAAAAAAAAAAAAAAAGATTTGTTGTTGTAGATGGACAGCATGCCTGTATTGTATCTGTTAATTTTTATATGATGCTAAGGATTGAACCCAGTGCCTTGCTCATGCTAGGCAAGTACCCTGCCACTGAGCTACAGTCCCAACCCCAAAACATCCAAAATTTGAAATAACCAAGTACCACATCTCATTGTAATAACATTCATTTGAATAAAACTGAAATATGAATACTTCTTGATCTCTATTTTTTATGGTTTGGGTGTGAGGTGTACCCCAAAAGCTTATGTGTGAGACAATACAAGAAGGTCCAGAGGAGAAATAATTGGGTTGTAAGAGTCTTAACCCAATCAGTGATTTAATCCCCTGATAGGAATTAACTGAGTGGTACTGAAGTGGTAGAGTGTCACTGGGGCGTGGCTTTAGGGTATATATTTGTATCTGGTTAGTAGAGTCTCTCTCTGCTTTCTGATCATCATGTGAGCCACTTCCCTTCAACACACTCTTCTGCCTAGACGTTCTGCCTCACCTGAAGCCCCAAGGAATGGAGCTGGCTGCCCATGGACTAACACCTCTAAAAATGTGAGCCCTCATATAAACTTTTCCATGTCTACAGTTGTTCTTATCAGGTCCTTTAGTCAACAGCAGCAAAAAAGCTAACTAAAACACTATTCATAAAAATGAAAGAGGAATAGATAACTTTTTATGATGTTTATTACATATATTTAGAAATTTTATGAGATATTTGAAAACTTTAAAAAAAAAATAAGATGATGTGCTGTCAAAAGGAGTGATTATTATGTAAATAAATGCTTTTAAGGTGATATATGCACTATAATTTATTTGTAAAACTCAGAGTCAGGAGGGGACTTAAAGCATTCTATTCCAATAAGAAAGCAAATTAGAAGAAAAATGTGAAATTCTCAGCTCATGTTCCAAAATTCAGATAAATATTTGCCTCCACAGCAGCCAAATCCCTCAGAGATAAAAGTTGGCTGTCTGGAAATAAAAGCATGCTGAAAATTTTAAGGAAATACAACTAAAATCAATTAATATATTATTTAATTTCAGTCCATCAATAGAAAACCTAGTTTCTTCATAAAAAGGTCAAATGTGTACAAGGGTATAAAAACTTGGACATTAAATAAGATTAAAGGGTACAGTGAGAGATTTAATTTAAATCTATTTAATATTTAATTTAAATATATTCTCCATATTTAATAATACTTTAAAAGACAGAAACTTTGCTTATGAATACATTTTTTTTCCTAAATGTCATTTTCTCTTGATCAAAAGTTGGATTATGTGTGTTTTCCTAGTATGGATCATTCAGTGCCAAGACTGTTGGCTGTTAAGAATGTGGGATCTGGAATGAGAATGACAGATTTCAATCCGTGGCACCAAAACTGGAGTAACGACTGTTGTGAATGTTAGACCTTGATGTCCTCAGCTGAAAGACAAAAAACTGTGTGCCTTTGCTTCCTCATCTGTGAAGCAAAAATAACCACAATATTTATGAGATTTACATTACTTTTTAAGTCAAGCACTTAGTGCAGTACCAGGTACATGGGGAACTGTAAACAAATATCAGTCACTATTACTTGTGAGAAAGAGTATAGTGAACAGAGCATGAGGGCTGGAGACTTCATGAGTTTGTGGCCCAGTACTAACATTTACTAGCACTGAGATCTTAGCTAAATTATTTAAATTCTTTGTATTTTTACCTTTCTATTCGCAAAGGTAATAATAATATGGTCTTTTTATTTACAGTAAGGATTACCTATGTTAATAGATGCAATGAATTTTAAAATGAACCTTGCATTTGTTAAGTGCGAGGTGTTAGCTAGTACAACATAAATAACATTCACCTATAGGACATGGGATTTCAAAATTTTCTAGATTTCAGTCTGGCATAACTGGACTTATTCGCTGAATTAGAGGAAACTGGAAGACACTAGGTTTGAGGAGAGATTAATGAGTTTGATTCTGCATATGTAAAGTTCAGTTCTCTTCAAGACATCCAAGTGCAACATGAAGTGAGCATTTGAATAAAACATGTTGGGGGGCTTAGATCAGTCCTCCAAACAGTTTAAATGAAATGGTGGTTGTGGTGAGAAAGGGATTACTCAGACACAGATAAAAAGTAAAGTTCTTGTGTTGTCTCACACATGAGCATCTGGGGGACACCACATATCCAAACTGTAAACACAGATAGAGCTGTGAACTTGGACCTTCACATCTGTATTGACAATGCAAACATAACAGTGAGAAAGAAAAGGAAAGAAGAAATGAGATACAGGATTTAAGTTTTCACATTTACCAAATTCTCTACATTTTATCTATTGTCATTTTTATAATGTAGCTGTAATAGGGAGTTAAGACCAATTAATGCATAAAACATGCTTATTAATAAAATTATTTTTAATGGGATATCTTTTTCTTTCTTCTCTCCCTTCCTCCCGAGCCCCCCCACCGCCACCCACTTTGTTTTTGTCTTTCTTTGTAAGGCAGCCACCATGAATCAATTTTATAGATGCCTTTCCTTTGTGGTTTCTCTACAATTACCTGCTAATACCATATGCCACATCCTATTTCTTTCTTGTTAAACTTACCACTTGACCTTCAAATTCTAAATATTTTACTTGACCATTTCATATTTGCATCTGATTACTGTTTCTATGCCTTTCTTTGTACATACAGTTAAAAATCATGATTTTAAATGAAATCTTTTCATTTTTTACCAATCTGTACCTCAGCATTCCCAGTGAATCTTTACAAAATGAATGTTTCTAACTCTTCCTTGTTTTGAACTGATTTGCTTCAATGAACTGGAACCAGTCATGAATGCTTAAGTTAAAGCTGATAATCAACTTCAGAATAGCCAATTAAATATCTTCTTGTTTCTTATATCATAGTTATGTGTTTGCAAATATATTTTAAAAATTGTAAAATCTTTGAGAGAGGACACTATATTTTATTTGTGTTTTGCATTGTGTTGAATTTTTATTCAATACTAAATGACAAACACTGAATTAAACAGTGAATGTGGAATTTTCATTGATGCGAGAAGAGGGATAAGAATTGGATAAAACATTCTCTTAAATACAAATAAGTGTTCCTTAAATGCTTAGTCTTGGCTAAAATTACTTTACTAATTCTTAACCATTCCATCATTCCAATTGTTCCAGTGTGTCTAAACCAATGCCTACACTTTAAAAAAGAAATAAAACTACATTTAGAGAATCACCTACTATGTATAGGAAATATAGTATTTGTCTATTATATCAAATGCCTTACCTGAAAGAAAACTCTTCTGCATATAAGATAAAACAGTTGACCCTTGACTTTTTGAGTGTGGCTTATTTTACTTAGCATGGTGTTCTCTAGTTCCATCCATTTTTCATAAAGTGTCATCATTTCATTGTTCTTTATGATGAGTAAAACACCATTGCATAGACATACTACATTGTCTTTATCTGTTCATCTGTGAACAGGTACCTGGCTGATTTGATAACTTGATTATTGTGAACTGTTCTTCTAATGAACATTAATGTGCCTCTATCACTGAGTATACTGATATTAGTTCTTTGGGAAAATACCAAGGAGTGGTATAATTGAATTATATAATTAATTGAATGGTTCCATTCCTAGTCTTTTGATGAATCTTCATACTGCATTCCAGAGTGGTTGTACTAATTTGCAGTCCTGCCAACAATATATGAATGTACATTTTCCCCCTCATCCTTGCCAGCATTTATTATTATTTATATTCTTAATGGTTGCCATTCTAACTGGAGTAAGACAAAATTTCAATGCCATTTCCATTTGTATTCTCCTGATTAATAGATACATTAAACATGTCTTTATATATTTTTGTTTGCCATTTGTATTTTTTCTTTTGAGAAGTATTTTTGAGAAGTGAGAGCAACATTCTTATTGCTTATGACCTCTTTGTCTATTCTGGGTCTTAGGCCAAAATAAGGGCAAAATTGTGTGAATTGTGTGTGTGCACTTTTTTTTTTTTTTTTTTTTTTTTTTTTTTTTTTTTGTGTGTGTGTGTGTGTGTGTAGAAAAATCCCATGAAAATAGACTAGAGATAACTGGAGTAGACCAAAGGCAAGGGAAGAAGGACAGGAAAAACAGGAGCAGTGGAATGAAATTGCCCAATTCATGCTATGTTCATACATGAATATATTGCAGTGAATTTCACCTTTATTTATATCTATAAAGAACCATTTAAAAATATAGTAATAAATAAATAGAGGACCAGTAGAAAAGAGGAAGGGGAGGAAGAGAAGGATGTAGGGAGGAAAAGAGGAAGTACTGATGACTGAATTGAAGAAAATTACATTCCATGCATGCATGATCATGTCATAATGAGCCCCAATATTATATATAACTATAATGTACTAATAAAAACATTTTTTTTTTAAAAAAAAGAACGCTTTTGACTCAATCAACACTGCAAAACAAACTTTCTTGCATTTATGAATAAAGGATCCCACTTATTTTATTATTGTTTTAATTAATAGCAGGCTTTTTGTGCTTACACATGCGGATGATAATAGCAAAGAAAGCAATACATGAGAAAAATACAGACTACATATAATACTACCACCATTACCATGCATTAAGTGTGATTGCAATAAATTATGGTTGCCCTCAAAATCAAGTCTTTGTCCCAGTGTTCCAGAGGGAAGAGCATATTTATCAAAAAGTTCCTGCTTTGTAATGAAAGGCAATCATTAGCAATTTGGTTAGACCACTTAAACTTATTTAACAGTCAGAAATGTTAAAGTCCTTTGGAGATTTTCTAGTTAATAGAATTAACCTACAGTGTAATTAGATATGTCTGAATTAAAAGTCCTTTTTCAGTGATAATACCTATGATAGAAATAATCTCCAGAGATTACAAAAAAAGGTTAGTATTTACATTAGTGGTAATTTCATTATCAGAACCACATAGTCTTTTGGTCTTTAATCCCTGGAGGATAAGACAGGTAGGGAGACTTAAAGGTTTGCCCTTTCTCATCAACTATTTTACCTGATTTTTATTTCAATGAATATTGACTTTCATTATAATTTTCTAGTATGAAATTTAAGGGAAAAAAACTATTTGCTTTTTCCTTTTTGATCCTCCTTTTTCAATATATAGGCGTGATATAAATAGACACAATGTTATTTATCCACTTAGGTTGAACATGGGCAAAAGCACTGCTGTACAGATCAATCAAATCACTGTCACCAGCCTCATGGAGGAGTTACTGAAGATGAGCTAAATAATCTGCACTCAAACTTCATCTGCTCTAGGCAGTTTTCCCAAATTCTGAGAGCAGTGACAATTCCAGTATACTCTGTAATATTTCAACATCACCAACCTTATGAAGAACTAAGAAGGTGTAAGCTCATTTACATTTCTAATATTATATACATAAAAATATAAGTAAAAGTACTTTTCATATTGTTTTTGCAATCTTTTTATTAATTTATAGTATTCCTAAGAAGCTCCTTGTGTCCTCACTTCAAAATTCCTTTCTGTACTGTGTTGCTCTTTCTGAAAAAGTTGAGCACCATATTTATGGATGACACTGAATTTCTTTTATTTGCCATGGAAGGCCACATAAGTCACATTTTTTTGTTGGAAGTCTTTCAAAATGCATATTCATTCACGTGTTTGGTCTAAGAGAGCTCTATAAGGATTATATTCATATTTTTCACAGTAATATAGACTATGAGATGGAGTTTAAATTTGAAGTTCATATTGAATTACAAAGTAGTGGTGTTTTTATCAGCTGACCTCTGAGCCCCTTCGTATTTTCCCTGGTCACTCAGAACACAAGCTCACATGATCCAAGCACTGTAAACAATGAACGCTACACATTTTCTAATGGTCCTTGGGGTATACAGTGGTAATTTCTATCCTCTGCCTTAATCTTTGTGGCTAAAACAGGTGTACAGGTGTCATCTGGACTTCTTGGTTTCTTTGTTAATGTAATTTTTATTGTTCCATTTTGTGTCTTACGTATTTAAACTTATGTTACATTCTATAGCAAATGTATAATCCTACACAGTATCTTTATTTTATACTTCTGTGTCCTCATAATGATTATGGTTTGAACCTCAGAGTGTTTGCTGTGGACATGAAGTAAAATAAATCATGTAAAATGTTGTAAACTATAACTGGCTGTACAATTACAAAGCAGAGCAATATGTATTGATTGCATATTGGCTAGATAATAGAAATTTGATTTTCCTCATTAAAAAGCAGTTAAAATGGGGCTGGCTTGTGGCTCAGCGGTAGAGCGCTCACCTAGCATGTGCACAGCCCTGGATTCAATCCTCAGCATCATGTAAAAATAAATAAAAATATTGTGTCCAACTACAACTAAAAAGTAAGTATTAAAAAAAGTAGCTATAATAAAAGTAAGAAAATTAATGCACATTCAGCTCATAGAATACACCAAAAATTTTTATGTTATTTAATATTGATAAATTGATGAAGAATCCCTATTTCACAATGAAGAAAATAAGGTTTCAAAAATAAGGTGATGCGGCTAGGGCTGTGGCTTAATGATAGCACACCTGCCTGGCATGTGTGAGGCACTGCGTTCAATTATCAGCACCATGTATACACAAATAAAGGTCTGTCAACAACTAAAAAAAAACAATTGAAAAAAATAAGGTGATGTCTTACATTTTTGGCATAAATAACTGTGCTTGACTCATTCTCAGATCTATTTACATTTATTATAATTCTTGTTCTTTTACCACATGTTATGTGTTTTAGGATTATTTTTTATAAATAAATATGTGGCTTGTGAAAATTTTTATCTTTTCACTTCAAGCATTATATGATATAAATCCCTTTCTCTATGAAGCCAAGTGAATTCTAAATGATATTGCCTCCCACTTCAGCAAGGATATAAGTTACATAGAAGGATAAGATTATATAATCATCCTCCAACCACATATTCCCTTAAGTGTTAGCTTGTGGTGTCATTTACAAGAATCAGTTGTTAGAGCTCCTGGACCCATCTATAGAAGCATGTCTTCAGCATATAGATCAATGACAAAATTTCTTTAACAATGGAATTACCTCTTCTCCCCTTGCTTTGCTGAGTACTGTGCATGTAGGTGTCACTCAACAAGAGAACACTGAATAAATGAACAATTGAGGAAACTGTGAAGGAATAAAGTCAGCAGCATATTATAACCTGTATACTGTTACTAGCATCTGGGGAACTTGGCTGCCATTTTTGATCATTAACTAACGACCAAGATACCTTAATGACCCATAGAAGCTCTCCTAGTTTTTGAGATTTCAACTTCTCACCTGTTTAGTATTATACCTCCAATGTTCCCTCCAGTTAAAATATTTTCTAGTTCTCTAGATTACCCAAGAAGACACTACTGCCTTTAAATTACAAAACTAAAGAAAACATTATTTTGTAATGAACTTCATTATCTCTGATCAATAGTTTAAACTATTGTCTCTTTGTCAAATTCCAAGTTATGATGTATCCTGGGTCATCATTCTCTATGCTTTCATTTGGCAAGAGTACTATACTCTTATAGTTTGCTTCTCATCATCTCTCTCCCCTGTCCTTAGGTGCTACTGCTAACAAAGACTTGACATTACTAACATGAAAAAAATGAAGACTAAAGAAAAGTATAGATCATTATTGTATTTTTCAAACACTTCAGATAATTTTATAGTGAAAAATATCCTTTCCAGAATCACAGTGTCTTAAAATAAGACAAAAGGTAAAGAACAATGAAGGGCCTGAGATTTTGCCTTTTTGTGTGTTAACAAGAGAGTCTACTACAATTTCAAAATTCTGGCAGAAGATGCAGAATTCCTGGCAAAAGATACAAGATTCTTAGGTCAGAGAGAGAAGGTATTACCCAAAGGACAGCAGGCAGAATAAGCTACATATTTAATTAGTTCCCCTTTTTCTGAAAGTCCCCAGAAGATGACTGCAAGTATCTAACTTGTGCAGAATACAAAACAGTGTTATGCAACATTTAATGAAATCTGAGCTTAGAAAGCCCTGAGACTTATAACAGGTGTTTCAAACAATTGTTTGCCTAAAAGGAAATACTGTTTTTATTTATTTTATTTTATTTTGTGGGTGGGTACCGAGGATTGAACTCAGGGACACTCAGCCACTGAGCCAAAGCCACAGCCCTATTTTGTATTTTATTTAGACAAGGTTTCACTGAGTTGTTTAGTGCCTCACTTTTTGCTGAGGCTGGCTTTGAACTCATGATCCTCCTGCCTCAGCCTCCTAAGCCACTGAGATTACAGGTGTATACTATCACTGAGTTTACAGGTGTGGACTATATTGTGAATTGCAGCCTATTGGATAGGAGAATCTAGTGTCTGGGAACTACCAGTGGATATTTCCTCTGTGTAAGACTGCCCAGACACATTGTGAGCCCTATTATGCTCTGCCTGGTCCCACACAGCACCAGAGATGGGGTGACCTGCTGTATCCTCACAGCCCCTCTGAGATGTGTGTGACCTGCCAAGATGCCAATCAACCTGCTGACTGCAAGTCAGGAAGCAAGACTCCACCTTTGAATCTTATTCTTGCTTTTGATGTATCCCCTTAAATAAACCACAGGAACCATTTTCTAATTGTCTAACTCCAGCTCCTGTGTGGACTGGACCTATCAGGGCTCCATTTTAAAAACTATATTTTCTGACTCTCTGTTTTTTGTTCCTTGCTAATTATTCTAGACTTTAATATCTTAGGAGGCGTATCCCTCCAAGCAGGCAAGAATTCCCTTGTGAGGTGCTCCCGGCAATAGCTAGGAGACACTATTTTTATTTTCTGCTCAAGACAAAAGTTTGCCTTTTAGGTTCTGGAGGGAAACACTACTTAAATCATACAAGAATCTTTGTTGTGCAAAATCTTTGAGGGGATGGCCGAGGACAAAATCAGTCACAAGACAAACAGAAACACAGAGAATCTTCCCTTGATAATACAATTCTCACTTAAGATACTATCTTGGGGTGAAGACAGTATTCATTTAGTGTAATAACTGAGGCACTAAGACTAACAAAAGTTTTATCTATGTACTTTCATTTCAGAATTGATGCAAGAAGAAGAGAACCCAGCAAATAATGACACTTTAATCTTCTACTTAGAAGAGCCATATGTTGTTGTCAAAAGAAATTCACCTAAATGTTGTTGTCAAAAGAAAATCACATGTCTATAATTATTTTTCTACTATGTACTTAAAAAGTGATGGTCAGGAATGTTAGCGAAATTTGCAGGAAGGGACGGACACTCAAACTGTCGTATAGGAAAAGGAAAGGGGTTTATTGAATTACCAAAGAAACACGTGGAGGGGATGGGGACAAACCGCGGGGAACGAACGGGAGCTGGAGCACGCGGGAACGGAGAGCAGGAACAGAGAGCGGGAACAGAGAGAGATTTCAGTCCGGGGCTGGCTTAAATAGAGTAGGGGCCATAAAACCCCCTTGGAGTGAGTCCTTGTCCTATAGACCAGCAGAGGTCAGGGGGGGGGGGGAGGTAGTGGTAGTGGACAGGGGACTTGCTGGTCAGGTTTTTGGTCACGCTGAGGATCCTGGGAGCTGTAGTTTTTCACAAGGTACCTGGGGAGGTGTGGCCTCCTGCCTGGAATCCAACATTCCCCCCTTTTTTATTTTTTAGGGAGAGGGGCGTCGTGTTTCGATCTGGCTGCTTCAGAGCTGAAATGGGGCGACGTGGGGTAGTTTTTGGGGGGAGGGAGGAATGCGGGCAGGCAGGTCAGGCTTAAGGGTTAAAAAAATTCTCAGGAGGCAGGCACCATAAAGATGGATCTCTGCAGGAGTGAATTGGATGAAGGTTCCTTGAAGCCATAAATTGGTGAGGGTGTCAAACCAGGCTTCTGCGGAGGTCACCGGGGGAATCAACCAACTATCCTCTTGGAGAGCATGTAGGAATTGTAGGCATCTCGAGTTTACAGGTGGCATCTTAACACTATTATGGAAACAACAAAGAAAAGAAGGTGAGAGGGATGATTGTCCGGCTGCTTATTTTACCGGGCAGGACTTACAGCAAAAAACCAATCGAGGGAGTCAGGATGTAGTTGATCTCTCTAGAGATTGGCAACTCTGTCCCGAGGTGCAGGGAAGTCATCTTTGGTTGGAAGGTCATCTGTGGTTGTTAGCAGTTGATAATCCCTGAGGAGAAGCTGGTTAACGGTTTGGTTAGACATCTGAGAAATATGATTTTGAAGGCATCATATGAGGCAAGGAACTATCATCAGGACAAGACATATAGTTATAAGTGGGCCTAGGAGAGGGAGGACCCAGGGGGCCACCCCTTCCCATAGTTCCCATGAGGATCTCTGCTGCCACCGGATCTTCTTGTCCCCTAAACCTTGCACTACCTCCTTTAAGCGTTGTACGTTGTGGTCAACTTTGCCTGACTGGTTGACATAATAGCAGCATTCCTCACCCAAGAAAATACAGGTACCCCTTTTTTCTGCTGTGATGAGGTCCAAAGCTCGCCTGTTTTGGAGCACAACCTCCGCTAGTGATGAGAGTTGTTGCTGGAGGGCCTGGATGGAGTAGGCAGAGGCTTCAGCTGTGGTGGCGAGCTTATCTGTGAGGTCAGAGAGCTCCTGTCCAAAGGATTGGGCCATTACAAGTGAATGAGCCAGTCCTCCAACTGAGAGGCCTGTGGAGGCAATCGTGGTGACTAGGCTAACACCCACTAAGGCTGCCAGAGTGGCCGCTCGCTTAGCGCGCCCCCCCTTGAGACTGTAGGGAGGAAAGAAGGTCCTCAACTTCAGCCTCTGTATATAGAGTCAAACCTGGAATTAAGACAACAGGATAGCAGGGACCTGGGGTTTTAGCATCAATGCATCGGAACACGTGGGTGGAGCACCAAAATAGGAGAGGGGAAGAGAGAGTCAAATCACCCGTTATGGGATGCCAGGTGCGTTCTGGGCAAGAGTCTTTGGCAGCGGCCCAACAAGAAGTAATGTTAAGGAAGGGGGTGGTAGTCAGAAGTGGGAGAGAGAGAGAGGATTGATTGTGGCATGAGGAGGTTGGGGTGACATTGTCTCGAACTGGGACCGGGACTAATAAAGACTTGCGAAGCGGCGCACAGAGGAAACAGGTTGAAGCGTTAAAGGTGGAATAGCTTGCTAATAAGGAAAGAGATAAAGAGAGAATGGAGTCCCAGGAGAAGGAGAGAGAGTTGTTTAAGTTTCGAAGATGGGTTCGAGTCTGCTGTCTGGTGGCACTAAGTTTCTCGAAAGCCCTGACAGCAGAAGAGTCTTTTATAGTTTTTTCTATAATGATTTTCCCTCGACCATGGATCCAGTCGCGATTAGCAAACCCTACTGCAGCAATACGACTCTGCCAGGAAAAAGGGTCAGTAATCTTGAAGGTTACATTATTATTGTACTTCCAGGATTGGAGTTGGGATGGCATGATTCCCCAGGAGTTTGCTGTTCCCATAACAGGATGGGACCAATGATATTTACAGCTCCAGGATGGACATCCAACCCATCCATTAGGGTCGTTATTGCACCAATTTTCTGTCTGGTCCTCTTTAAAACAAAGATACTTTGGTAATTTTGACATGTCAGGAAAACATCGGTGAGTACATGTGGAAACTGCATCAAAAGTAAGCAGAATGGAGGGACAATTATCAAAAGGGCAGGATGATTGATTGAGAAGGCGTGTTTTTTGCCCATCATTATCTAGTTGCCAAACCTCGAAAAAGTAACGGCATGGAAGAGCAGAGCAATAGGACACAGAACCTGCAGGGACAAATGGGAAGAGAGCCAGGGATAGAATGAAAATTTCGGAAAGGGTCATTTTAGATCAGTATTAGGAATACGAGAGAAGCGGATCTTCAGGGGATCGGTGGGGAGGGGGGAGCAGGTATACTGAGGTAGTTGTTTGTCGTCTTTTTGTAGATCCTCAGTTGGTTGAGCAGCTGGTTTTAGTCTGGAAATATGAATCCAAGAAGTCAAATTTCCTGAAGTTTCACAAAGCTTAGCAGCCGTGGGTGTGCACAGCACAACCTGAAAAGGGCCTGTCCACTTCGGGGCAAGGGAGGTTGCTCCTGTGTCCTGGGGAGGGGAGAAATATACCCAAGAACCGGGTGTCAATATAAATGAAGTAGTGAGTCTATTTGGGTCAGGCAGAATGAAATCTTGGCACTTCCATAACTGATGTCTAATGAAGGACAAGATGGGAAGAGAAAGATCTTTGGGTAGGGGTCCCTGAGTTGGGGAAACTCCGGGTGGAAGGGCTGGTAGCCCAAACATAACCTCAAAAGGGGATAGTAAGGAGGGCTTTTTTGGGAGGACTCTGAGCCTAAAAAGGGCAAGAGGGAGTAACTTGACCCAGTCTAAGTGGAGTTCTAGGGAGAGATTAGTCAGGACATCTTTAAGAGTCCTATTAGTCCTTTCTACCTTCCCTGAGGGACTTGGGGTGATATGGGATGTGAAAATGCCAAGGGATATTAAGGGAAGTAGAAACACTTTGGGTAACCTGCGGAACAAATTCAGGCCCGTTGTCAGACTGGATGGAAGTGGGCAATCCAAAACGGGGAAGGATTTCTGAGACTAGAATGGAGGCTACTGTTGAGGCCCTTTTATTGGAAGTAGGGAAGGCCTCCACCCATCTAGAGAAGGTGTCTACCAAAACCAGGAGATATTTGTGCCTCCGGGCAACTGGCATGTTGGTGAAGTCTATCTGCCAATCAGCTCCTGGAAGCTGGTCTCGAGCTTGGTGAGAGGGAAATGTTCCTGATTTAAGGGGAGTATATGGGTTGGTGCGCTGACATGCAGTGCACGTGAAGGTGAGCTGATGGAGAAACTGTGTGTCTTCCGGAGTCAGGGTGAGGAAGGAGGTAGCGAAAGTCTTGAGGGCCTGAGGGTTAGGATGGAAAAGGGAATGGAGATAGGAGAGGATTGATTGTGTGGAAGGGGATGTGGGGGTCTGGGTAGTAGGTAGGACCGGAGCCAGAAGAGAAGGAGAAGATAGTGCTGCCTCCCTTGCTGCCCTGTCGGCCTTCGTGTTTCCCTGAACTATGGGAGAGTCTCCACTTTGATGTGAAGGACAATGGGAAATCCCTATCAGCTTGGGCAGGAGAGAGACTTGCAAAAGTTTTGATATTAATTTAGAATTAGTAACTGCAGAACCTTTTGTGGTCAGCAGCCCTCACTCTTTCCATACTGCTGAATGGGAAAGCAAAATATGGTAGACATATTTTGAGTCTGTGTCAAGGGTGAGGTTTTGATCAGCAGCTAATTCGAAGGCATGAATGACAGCTATTAATTCAGCCCATTGGTTTGTGGTGTTGGGGGGTAGGGGTGCTGCCTCAATAACCTCTGATAGGGAAACGATAGCGTATCCAGCAAAACGTTGCCCATCCCTAAAGAAAGAGCTGCCATCTGTAAACCAAATTAAGGAAGGATCAGGAAGTGGTCCCTCTTTAATATGGGAGGGATGGGGGATTAAAGCCTCGAGTGTCTCTATACAATCATGTTCTGGGGGCTCTGAGGATACTGGGAGAAGGGAAGCTGGGTGTAAAGAGGAGCAGGTTGGAAGGTGATTGAGGAGTCATGCAAAAAGGAAACAAGGAGAGAAAGAACGCGACAGGGTGGGAGAGTTTGAAGGCTCTTATAGGTTAGTAAGTCTTTTAAATGATGAGGAGAGGCAACAGTAACCTGGGCACCAAAGGTCAACTTTTTTGATTCCTGCAGAAGTAGGTAAGCAGCAGCCAAAGCCCTAAGGCAGGGGGCCCATCCACGAACGGTGGGGTCAAGTTGTTTAGAGAGGTAGGCAACTGTAGCAAAGGTGGTGCCCTTGTATTGGCCTAGAACACCAAGAGCCAAACCCTTGGTTTCATGGACATAAAGGGTAAATGGCTGAAGGAGGTCTGGGAGATGAAGAGCTGGGGCCTGTGACAGTGCCTGCTGCAAATGTTTAAACTCGGCCTGAATGTTGTCAGGAAGGAATTTTCCCTCAATCTCCTTAGCTGCCTCATATAGGGGCTTTGCATAAAGAGAGAAATTAGGAATCCAGGCACAAAAATATCCTGCTAGCCCTAGGAAAGAGAGAATCTCTTCCTTTGTCTTGGGGCATGGGAACTCCTTGATGAGGGCTTTTCTGTCCACAGTAATGGCCTTCGATTGATGGGAAATCTGAACTCCTAAATATACTACCTGGGTCTGGGCAAGCTGTACCTTAGATGAGGAGACACGATATCCACGAGAAGCAAGAAAATTTAAAAGGGTGTAAGAGTCTTCACGAGCTGTGAAGAGGGAAGGGCTGCAGAGGAGGAGGTCATCTACATATTGTAAGAGAGTGGAATTAGGGAATTTAAGATCTTTGAGGTCTGCAGCCAATGTCTGACCAAAGATATGGGGGCTGTCTCGAAAACCCTGAGGGAGGACTGTCCAGGTCAACTGTTGGGAACACCGGGTATCTGGATCTGTCCAAGTAAAGGCAAAGAGGTCTTGAGATTCTGGGGCTAAGGGTACAGTGAAGAAGGCATCTTTCAGGTCAATTACTGAGAAATGGGTGGATAAGGAAGGAATTAGAGAAAGAATAGTATAAGGATTTGGGACCACGAGGTGTATAGGCCTGACAGCCTCGTTGATGAGACGAAGATCTTGGACTAGCCGATAGGACCCGTTGGACTTTTGAACTGCCAATATAGGGGTGTTATAAGGAGAATGGGTGGGTCTGAGAAAGTGTTTCCGCAAAAGATCTGA